>OY728133.1:1424716845-1425966845 GCA_963277665.1 Viscum album
AATTACAAATAAAATACCATAATGTAGGAAATATTTTTATATTTTATATGAATATTTATAGTCTAATTTATATTATTTATAACCCTATATTAAAAATGATATACTTATTAAACTATGATTTTAACTATTTGAACCCTTCTTTAAATAAATTAATAATAAATGACCTAATCTAATCCAAGTGGGCCTAAATGGTCATATTTTTTTCCTAATGTTGTTTTTGATCTAATTAAACTTATCCAATAGAATTAGGACATGTTTTAGGGTAATAATAATATCATTTTTACCCTTAATTACCCTATTTACTTTTAACTGTGGTAAAAAAAAGTAAAAATTTATTATTCACCAAAAATTATTTTATCTCATTGAACCACATTTTACTTACTGACATCAACTGTGTCTCTAGGATTTATTAAATTCCACTAAAAAAAGCAGTAAAATTATGTTTTATGAAAAATTAATTTTTTTAACTACCACTTAGAGGTATCACTATTCATCAAAAAATGAATGTTTCCAGAAAAATACCAAAAATTAGGCCTAAGCTATATTTGATATTATGAATTAAAAAATTATGTCTATTTTACGAAATTAAAAACATATAATTTTCATTAATTAATTTAAAAATTAATTCCCATCGTCAAAACAAATAGCGTGTTCTTAAGAGATAATAACTATCAAAAGATTGGCACTTGTTTATGTCTCATTTAAATGTGAAATTACATCCAATGACCAACCTTGTATTAAATTGTAAAAATATATTCTAAATATAATTTAAAACCTCTCAAATTAATAATTTATCACTATTAATTATTTCTATTATAAAGGTTGTTTTTAATTAAAAATTTGTAATTTTCACTATTCATCAGAAAATGAAAGTTATCCGAAAAGTACCAAACTTTTACCCTAAGCTAATTTCGATATTCTGAATCCAAAAATGAAGTCCATTTTGAATAATAAAATTTATAAAACTTCAAAAAGTTGTTATTACTATTCATAACGGCTAGTTCTAATAATATTTTAATAGCCTATCGTTGTTTAGTTAAACTCGGTATAGCGTACTACAGACGCTATCGAGGAAGGTCGCGATTGCGTGTAATGTAAGGAAAGTCACGGATGCGTGTTGTGAAAGCTTCTTTTGGTGTGGCGTACAACACAACACATTAATGAAATTAAAAATAATATTTTTCATAAAATCTCGTGGTGTTACAGCGTGAACATCCCTTCCCACCCCCCACCAGCTTTGAGGTGACACATTCGCCTCAAAGAACTGTCTTAGACATGGTAATAAATATTCAAATAATTGTTCCCATGAAATGTGAATCAGAAAAACACTGATAATTTTTCTTGTACTGATCATCTTCAGGGTGATAATGATTGTGATTTATATCTATTAACACCCACCTATCACCTTGTAGTGAGGGCTACAGTGTTCAATATCCCAGATGCCACACTGCATAATAGACCACATCCGAAAGATCATCGGAAAGTGACGATTACTATAGCTCATGGGAAAAATGAAAAGCTACCTATTCCAATTTATGATGATGATATTCATACGGTCCAAAAGGCTATTGGGACATTCATTGCATGGCCATCACAACTTCTTAGAGTAAATGTAGAAAATGTGGTATTTATTTCCTCTTTTTTCAAGCTAAACCCATAATAATTAATGAAAAAAGGGTCTGAACTAATGATTGTTGTTATAGACGGAGAAAGGAAAGGGGGTGACAATCGTCGGCTCAAAACCATCTAAAGGATCGACCAACTGATCCCAAGGAGATACTGAATTCACAATAACACCACATGTTCTCTATCCACATTTACTAGCATTTAAGACTCATGTGGATAAGAGGCTAAAAGATGGTAATTATCATCAAGTGGTTTTCGAAGAGAATATATACGGAGAGGAATGTCAATATTTCATTGATGCTAAAAATGTAAATGAAATACTTGAAAATGGTTGGCTAGGCATCACATTTGTAAATGTATATATGAGTTATGTTTCACTAAATTTATTTTTTAAAAGGTGATCTACTGTGAAAATTATGACTAAATGCATTATATATTGTCGACAGATGCATTTATGAAAAAGAGTTGAATGCATTTTCCCATGAGCTTAGATTTGGACTCGTTAGTCCTCATATCACATCAACACACCTAACAAAAGTAGATCCATCAAAAATGAATGCAATAGTGAATGATGTTCTAAATTTTTTTGAAAGCAAGATTAAAGATGATAGACTTTTCCCAATACCAACCATGCAGGGGTAATACTCTACGATTTATGAATATCAATTATATTTTCACTTCTTTTATTACTTATTCCTTTTTGTGTTTTTAGGAAACATTGGTTGCTAATTGTGGTGAACTTGGATACTCCAAATATTTATTTTCTGGATTCAAAGCAAGGGTATCTATCAAACCGACCACACATGATGGAGTTTGTGAATCTGTAAGACACTACATATTAAATTTTAGGTCTAAACATCAAGTAATATAATTTATATTATCTTTTACTGAGGATTCTATTATGATAGGGCGGTGTATCATTATTGTCTAAAAAAGGAATGAGGATAGTGGTTAAGCATATGGAGGCGAGCAAGTACTACGTATGAAAAAATATCAGGGTATATATAATAAAATTTCACTATCCAAACACATCTCAACATAAGTTACTTACTCTCCCAATGATTAATTTTTTTAGTGTACAAAACAAACAAATGGTAATGATTTCAATAATTATGTTTGTAAATTTATGAAGGATATTGTTTTTCATCTGCAAGCTAGCATCCCCAAAGAGGTATTTTCAAAAAACAACTACTAGTTCATTTAATTTATTTATTAATTGTATATTTTTATATTTTTCAGTACTACTCTGACTGCCAAAAAACCTCATAATCACAAGACTATATATATGTGTCCATAAATGAGTGGTCTGCATACATAATGGCAGATTGTACACAAATACAATGATGATCTGACTTGGGGACATGTTCAATTAGTGGTCATATTTGAGAGGGGTTAAGGGGATCAAAAGATGAAACATTGATGTATGTAAATGTTTGTATGAAAATTGTAATTTTTATTAAATAAAACATCTTTTCTACAATGATTCAGTTTCACATTTTAATAGATGATATAAACTAGCAACATGCTAGAATGCTGAACCACTCAAAGGGTATCTCTTTTGTTTAAAATGGACACGATTTTAAGTGAAAACCACAACTGACCTATGTAAATCCATCCAAACGCATTCGGATTGTGTTCATCCTTTAGGAGAACGATCCATAGGTCCTTTGTGACGTGTACAAGTCAACCCCGCCTCAATCCGAGGCACAGTGTGGCCGGTACCACTCAAAGGGTCTATCTTTTGTTTGAAATGGACACAATTTTAATTGGAAACAACAATTGACCTACATAAATCTGACCAAACGCATTTAGATTGTGTTTATCCTTTATGAGAATGATCCAAGGGTCATTTGTGAAATGTATGAGTCAACCCCACCTCAATCCTAGGCACGGTGTGACCGCTATCACTAAAAGGGTCTCTCTTGTTTAAAATGGACACAATTTTAATTGAAAACAACAACTAGCCAATGAAAATCTGACCAAACGCCTTCAGATTGCCTTGATATTTTATAATAACGATCCAAGGGTCCATGGTGATGTGTAAGAGTCATCCCCGCCTCAATATGAGGCACAGTGTGGCTAGTATCACTCAAATGGTCTCTATTTTTTTTAAAATGGACACAATTTTAAGTGAAAACATCAACTGACCTACGGAAATTCAACCAAACGCATTTGGATTGTGTTGATCCTTTAGAAGAATGATCCACGGGTCCTTTGTGATGTGTAATAGTCAACCCCATCTCAATCCGAGGCATGGTGTGACCGCTACCACTCAAAGGGTCTCTCTTTCGTTTAAAATGGACACGATTTTAAGGGAAAACGACAACTGACGTACTAAAATCTGACCAAAAGCATTCAGATTATTTTGATCATTTAGGAGAGTGATCCATGGGTCCTTGGTGACTTGTAAGAGTCACCCTTGCCTCAATTAGAGGCATGTTGTGACCGCTATCACACAAAGGGTCTCTCTTTTGTTTAAAATGGACACAATTTTAAGTGAAAAGAACAACTGACTTACAAAAATCTGACCAAATGCATTAGGATTTCCTTGATCCTTTAGCAGAACGATCCAAGAGTCCTTGGTTATGTTTATGAGCCATCCCCGCCTAAATCCAAGGCACAATTTTGCCAGTACCACTCAAAGGGTCTCTCTTTTGTTTAAAATGGACACGATTTTAAGTGAAAACAACAACTGACCTACGGAAATCAGACCAAACGCATTCGGATTATGTTTATCCTTTAGGATAAAGATCCACGGGTCCTTTGTGACATTTATGAGTCAACCCCGCCTCAATCTCAGGCATGGTGTGACCGTTATCACTCAATGGGTCTCTCTTGTTTAAAATGGACACAATTTTAATTGAAAACAACAACTGACCTATGAAAATCTCACCAAATGCATTCATATTGCCTTGATATTTTATAAGAATTATCCAAGGGTCCTTGGTGACGTGTATGAGTCAAATATGCCTCAATCTGAGGCACGGTGTGGCCGGTACCACTCAAAGTGTCTCTATTTTGTTTAAAATGATCACGATTTTAAGTGAAAACAACAACTGAAATACGGAAATTTGACCACATTCATTCAGATTGTGTTTATCCTTTTAGAGAATTATCTACGGGTCCTTTGTGACGTGTTAGAGTCAACCCCACCTCAATCCAACACACGGTGTGACCGGTACCACTCAAATGGTCTCTCTTTTATTTAAAATGGACACGATTTTAAGTGAAAACAACAACTGACCTATGGAAATCTGACCAAACGCATTTGGATTGTGTTGATACTTTTGGAGCATGATCCACAAGACCTTGATGACATGTAAGAGTCAACCTCGCCTCAATCAGAGGCACGGTGTGACCGATATCACTCAAAGGGTCTCTGTTTTGTTTAAAATGGACACGATTTTAAGTGTAAACAACAACTGACCTATGAAAATCTATCCAAACACATTTGGATTGTCTTGATCATTTAGGAGAATGATCCAAGGGTCCTAGGCGATGTGTATGAGCCATCCCCACCTCAATCTGAGGCATGGTGTGGCCGGTAACACTCAAAGGGTCTCTCTTTTGTTTAAAATGCACTTGATTTTAAGTGAAATCAAAAACTGAACTACAGAAATATGACAAAAAGCATTAGTATTGTATTGATCCTTTAGGAGAACAATTAACAGGTCCATTTTGACATTTATGTGTAAACCCCACCTCATACCGAGGCATGGTGTGACCGCTATCACTCAAAGGGTCTCTTGTTTAAATTGGACACAATTTTAATTGAATACAATAACTGTCCTACAAAAATCCAACCAAACGCATTCAGATTGACTTGATCTTTTATAAGAATGATAAAAGGGTCCATGGTGATGTGTAAGTGTGAACCCTAAATCAATCTGAGTCACGGTGTGGCCGGTACTACTCAAAGGGTCTATATTTTGTTTATAACGGACACTATTTTAAGTGAAAACAACAACTGGCCAACGCAAATTCGACCAAATGCATTCAGATTGCGTTGATCCTTTAGGATAATGATAAAAGGGTCCTTTGTGATGTGTAATAGTCAACCTTGCCTCAATCCGAGGAACGGTGTGTCCGCTACCACTCAAAGGGTCTCTCTTTTGTTTAAAATCGACACGATTTTACGCAAAAACCACAACTGACCTATGGAAATCCAACCACACACAATCATATTGTGTTAATCCTTTATAAGAATGATCCACGAGTCCTTGGTGATGTGTAATTGTCAACCCCGCCTCAATCCGAGTCACGGTATGAACACTATCACTCAAGCGGTCTATCTTTTATTTAAAATAGACACGATTTTAAGTGAAAACAACAACTGACATATGAAAATCCAAAGCTACGCATTCAGATTGCCTTGATCCTTTAGGAGAAAAATCCAATGGCCCTTGGGGACATATACGATCCATCCCCACCTCAATCCGAGGCATAGTGTGGCCGGTACCACTCAAAGGGTCTCTCTTTTGCTTAAAATGGACACGATTTTAAGTGAAAACAACAACTGTCCTACAGAAATCGGAACAATGCATTCAGATTGTGTTGATCCTTTAGGATAACGATACACTGGTCCTTTGTGACGTGTATGAGTCAAACCCACATCAATACGAGGCACAGTGTGACCGTTATCCCTCAAAAGGTATCTCTTGTTTAAAATGGACACAATTTTAATTGAAAACAACAACCGACCTACGAAAATCCGACCAAACGCAATCGGATTGCTTTGATATTTCATAATAATGATCCAAGGTCCTTTTTGATATGTAAGAGTCTATCCCGCCTCAATATGAGGCACAGTGTGGTCGGTACTACTCAATATGTCTCTATTTTGTTTAAAATGGACACGATTTTAAGTGAAAACAACTATTGACCTATAGAAATTATACCAAAAGCATTCGGATTGTGTTGATACTTTAGTATAATTATCCACGGATCTTTTTTGATGTTTAAGAGTTAACCCTGCCTCAATCTGAGGCATGATGTGACCACTATCACTCAAAGTGTATCTCTTGTTTAAAATGTACACAATTTTAATTGAAAACAACAGCTGACCAGCATAAATCCGACCAAACGCATTCGGATTACCTTGATATTTTATATTAATTATACAAGGGTCCTTAGTGACGTGAAAGAGTCATCCTCGCATCAACACAAGGCACGGTGTGGCCAGTACCCCTCCAAGGGTCTCTCTTTTGTTTAAAATGGACACGATTTTAAGTGAAAACTACAAATGACCTAAGGAAATCCGACCAAACACATTAGGATTGTATTGATACCTTAGGAGAATGATCCACGAGTCTTTTATGGCATGTGAAAGTCAACACCGCCTCAATCTGAGGCACGGTGTGACCGCTATCACTCAAAGGGTCTCTCTTTTGTTTAAAATGGACACGATTTTAAGTGAAAACAACAACTGACCTACGGACATCCATCCCAACACATTCAGATTTTGTTGATCCTTTAGGAGAATGATCCAAGGGTCCATTTTGACGTGTAAGAGTCAACCCCACCTCAATTTGAGGCACAATGAGACCGCTTCCACTCAAAGGATCTCTCTTTTCTTTAAAATGGACACGACTTTAAGTGAAAACAATAATTGTCCTACGGAAATCTGACCAAACGCTTTCAGATTGTGTTGATCCTTTAGTAGAACAATCCATGGGTCCTTGGTGACGTGTAATAGTCAACCCCACCTCAATCTGAGGCACGGTGTGACTGCTATCACTCAAAGGGTCTCTTTTTTGTTTAAAATGGACACGATTTTAAGTAAAAACAAAATCTGACCTATGAATATCCAAACAAATTCATTTGGATTTTCTTTATCCATTAAGATAATTATCCAGGGTCCCTTGGTGATCTGTAAGAGCCCTCTCTGCCTCAATCCGAGGCACGGTGTGGCCGGTACCACTCAAAGGGTCTCTCTTTTGTTTAAAATGGAAATGATTTTAAGTGAAAAAAACAACTGCCCTATGGAAATCTGACCAAATGCATTTCGATTTTGTTGATCCTTTAGGAGAAAAATCCATGGTACATTTTTGACGTGTATGAGTCAACCCTGCCTCAACATGAGGCACAGTGTGACTGATATCACTCAAAGGGTCTCTCTTGGTAAAAATGGACAAAATTTTAATTGAAAACAACAACCGACCTACAAAAATTCAACCAAACGCATTCCGATTTCCTTGATATTTTATAAGAATGATCCAAGGGTCCTTGGTGACGTGTAGAAGTCAACCCCACCTCAATATGATGCACGGTGTGGCCGGTACCACTCAAAGGGTATCAATTTTGTTTAAAATTGAAACGATTTTATGTGAAAAAAAATAATGTCTGAAGGAAATTCAACCAAACGCATTCGAATTTTGTTAATCCTTTAGTAAAATTATCCACAGGTCCTTTTTGATGTGTACGATTCAACACAGCATCAATCCGAAGCATGGTTTGACTGCTACCACTGAAAAGGTCTCTATTTTGTCTAAAATGGACACGATTTTAAGTGAAAACTACAACTGACCTGCGGAAATCTAACCAAACACATTCGGATAGTGTGTATCCATTAGGATCATGATCCACGGAACCTTGATGACATTTATGAGTCATCCTCTCCTCAATCCAAGGCACGGTGTGACCGCTATTACTCAAAGGGTCCTTCTTTTGTTTAAAATGAACACTATTTTAAGTGAAATCAACAACTGACCTACGAAAATCCAACCAAACGCATTTAGATTACATTGATCCTTTAAAAGAACGGTCCAAGGGTCATTGGTGACATGTAAAAGCCATCCCTGCCTCAATCCAAGGCACGGTGTGGCCGGTACCACTCATAGGGTCTCTCTTTTGTTTAAAATGGACACGATTTTAAGTGAAACAAACAACTGAACTACGGAAATCCAACCAAACGCATTTGGATTGTGTTGATTATTTATGGGAATTATCCAATGGTCCTTTATGGCATTTATGATTCATCCCTGCCTTAATCTGAGCCACGGTGTGACTGATATCACTAAAAGGGTCTCTCTTGTTTAAAATGGACCCAATTTTAATTGAAAACAACAACTGACCTTTGAAAATATGACCAAACACATTCGGATTGCCTTAATCATTTATAATAACGATCCAGGGGTCCCTGGTGATGTATACAAGTCAACCCCAACTCAATCTGAGGAACGGTGTGGCCAGTACCACTCAAAGGGTCTCTATTTTGTTTAAAACGGACACGATTTTAAGTGAAAACAACAACTGACCTACGAAAATTCAACCAAATGTCTTTAGATTGTGTTGATCCTTTAGGAGAACGGTCCACATGTCATTTGTGATGTGTGAGAGTCAACCTGGACTTAGTCTGAGGCACGGTGTGACCGCTACCATGCAAAGGGTCTCTCTTTTGTTTAAAATGGACACGATTTTAAGTGAAACCAACAACAAACCAATGGAAATACGACCAAACACATTCGTATTGTGTTGATCATTTTGGAGAACGATTCGAATGTCCTTAGTGACTTGTAAAGGTAAATCTCTCCACAATCCGAGTCACGGTGTGACCGTTATCACTAAAGGGTCTATCTTTTGTTTAAAATTGACAAGATTTTAAGTGATAACAACAACTGACCAACGAAAATCAGACCAAACAGATTCATATTTCCTTGATCATTTAGGAGAACAATCCAAGAGTCCTTGGTGACATGTAAATGCTATGTCCGCCTCAATTTGAGGCATAGTGTGGCCGGTATGACTCAATGGGTCTCTCTTTTGTTTAAAATGGACACGACTTTATGTGAAAACAAAAATTGACCTACGAAAATCTAAAAAAACGCATTCGGATTGTGTTGAACTTTTAAGAGAATGATCCAAGGGTCCTTGTTAACGTGTATGAGTCAACCCTACATCAATACGAGGTACGGTGTGACCGCTATCATTCAAAGGGTCTCTCTTGTTTAAAATGGACACAATTTTAATTGAAAACAAAAACTGACCTAAGAAAATCTGACCAAACGAATTTGGATTTCCTTGATATTTCATAATAACGATCCAAGGGTCATTGGTAATGTTTATGAGTCAACCCCTCATCAATATGAGGCACGGTATTGCTGGTACCACTCAAAGGGTCTTTATTTTGTTTAAAATGGACACGATTTTAAGTGAAAACAAAAAAATAACCTATGAAAATTCGACCAAATGCATTTGGATTGTGTTGATACATTATGATAACGATCCAAGGGTCCATTTTGATGGGTAATAGTCAACCCCGCCTCAATCTGAGGCACGGTGTGACAGGTATAACTCAGAGGGTCTCACTTGTTTAAAATGGACACAATTTTAATTGAAAACAACAACTGACCTACAAAAATCTAAACAAACGCATTTGGATAGCCTTTATATTTTATAAGAATGATAAAAGAGTGCTTGGTGATGTGTTAAAGTCATCCCCGCCTCAATCCGAGCCACGATGTGGCTGGTACCACTCAAAGGGTCTCTCTTTTGTTTAAAATGGACACGATTTTAAGTGAAAACAACAACTGACCTACAGAAACCTGACCAAACACATTCGGATTGTGTTGATACATTAGGAGAACGATCCACGAGTCCTTTTTGATGTGTACGAGTCAACCCCGCCTCATTCCGAGGCACGGTGTGACCGCTATCACTCAAAGGGCCTCTCGTTTGTTTAAAATGGACACGATATTAAGTGAAAACAACAACTGACCTATGGAAATCCTACCAAACACATTCTGATTGTGTTGATTCTTTAAGATAACGATTCACATTTCCTTTGTGATGTGTAAGATTAAACCCCGCTTCAATCCGAAGCATGGTGTAACCTCTATCACTCAAAGTGTCTCTCTTTTGTTTAAAATGAACACAATTTTAATTGAAAACAACAACTGACCTATGAAAATCTAACCAAATGCTTTTTAATTGCCTTGATCATTTATAATAAAGATACAAGGGTCCTTGGTGACGTGTACGTTCCATCCCCGCCTCAATCTAATGCACGGTGTGGCCGGTACCACTCAAAGGGTCTCTCTTTTGTTTAAAATGAACACGATTTTAAGTGAAAACAACAACTGACCTACGAAAATCTGACCAAACGCATTAGGATTGTGTTTATCCTTTAGGTGAATGATCCAAGTGTCATTTGTGATGTGTATGAGTCAACCCCTCTTCAATCCGAGGCACTATGTGACCGCTATCACTCAAAGGGTCTCCCTTGTTTAAAATGGACATAATTTTAATTGAAAACAACAACTGACCTAAAAAAATCTGACCAAACTCATTAGGATTGCCTTGATATTTTATAAGAACGACCCAAGGGTCCTTGGTGACGTGAACGAGTCAACAATACCTCAATATGAGGCACGGTGTGCTGGTACAACTCAAAGGGTCTCTATTTTGTTTAAAATTGACATGATTTTAAGTGAAAACAACAACTGACCAACGGAAATTCGACCAAACACATTCGGATTGTGTTGGTACTTTAGGAGAATGATCCACAAGTCTTTTGTGACGTGTATGAGTCAACCCCACATCAATATGATGAACAATGTGATTGCTCTCACTCAAAGGGTCTCTCTTTAATAAAATGGACACAATTTTAATTGAAAAACAACTGAGCTATGAAAATCCGACCAAACGCATTCGGATTGCCTTGATAATTTATAATAACGATCCAAGGGTTCTTGGTGACTTTTAAGTGTAAAATCCACCTCAATCTAAGGCACGGTGTGTCTGGTATCACTCAAAGGGTATCTAATTTGATTTAAATGGACACGATATTAGGTGAAAACAACCACTGACCTAGGGAAATTCGACCACACACATTCATATTTAGTTGATCCTTTAGGATAACGATCCATGGGTCCTTTGTGATGTGCATGAGTGAACCTCGCCTCAATCCAAGGTCGGGTGTGACCGCTATCACCCAAAGGGTCTCTCTTGTTTAAAATGGACACAATTTTAATTGAAAACAACAACTCTCCTATGAAAAATCCGACTAAAAGCATTCTGATTACCATGATCTTTTATAAGAACGATCCAATGGTCCGTGGTGACATGTACGAGTCAAACCCGCCTCAATCTGAGGCACGGTGTTGCCGGTACCACCCAAGGGACTCTATTTTGTTAAAAATGGACACGATTTTAAGTGAAAACAACAACTGACCTATGGAAATTTGACCCAACGCTTTCGTATTGTGTTGATCCATTAGGAGAATGATCCACTATTCCTTTTTGATGTGTACGAGTCATCCCCGCCTCAATTTGAGGCACCGTGTGGCTAATAGCACTCAAAGGGTCTCTCTTTTGTTTCAAATGGACACAATTTTAATTGAAAACAAAAATGACCTATGAAAATATTACCAATCACATTCAGATTGCTTTGATCCTTTAGGAGAATGATCCAAGGTCCTTTTGGACATGTACGAGTCAACCCCGCCTCTATCCGAGGCACGGTGTGGCTGCTAGCACACAAAGGGGCTCTCTTTTGTTTAAAATGGACACAATTTTAATTGAAAACAACAACTAACCTATGAGAATCCGACCAAACGCAGTCGGATTGCCTTGATCGTTTATAAGAATGATCTAATGGTCTTTGGTGATGTGTAAAAGTAATCCCCACCAACCCCCTAGATTTCCCTCACCACCTAGACACCAATCCACCCCCCGGACACCCCCACCCCTCTGGACACCCCACCCCTATAAATCCCCCCGACACCGTGGGAACTCGCCCACCACATGGAAAGCCCCCCAGACACCAATCCACCCTTGGACTGCACCCGACTCCCTGGACACCAATCCACCCCCCTCCCCCCCCACTCCTCATGACTCCCCACCCCTTGTAATGCCCCCCGACACCTTGGACACCAGCCCACCCCCTTGGAAAGCCACCCCCAGACACCAATCCACCCCCTGGACCGCCCCCACCCTTCTTGACACCCCCACCCCATGTAAATCCCCCCGGACACCTTGGACACCAGCCCACCCCCTGGAATGCCCCCCGAACACCAATCCACCCGTGGACCGCCCCCACCCCCCCGGACACCAATCCAACCCCTAGACACCCCCACCCCTCTAGAAACCCCCACCCCCTGTAAAGCCCCACCGACACCTTGGACACCATCCCACCCCCTGGAATGCCTCCTGGACACCCCCTACCCCCCCCCCTTGGACAGCCACCCCAAACCCTTGAACAACCCCCCAACCCCCTAAATTCTGAAATGAATTTTTTATGTAAATAATTAACTTATGAATTATGTGTTAATGGTGTATGGGTATACTTGTTGTATGGATATATTTGGTCTAATTAGATTATGATTTATGAGTTAATTTTTTATGGGTATAATTGATTTAATTAGCTTATTGAGATGCTTATTTTTTTTGCAGGTGTTCGAGTGTGCTGCTACAGATTTTTTCGTAGCAGCAAAGAGGGAATTTATCAGCGCTAAAAAATCACTAATACAAGATAAGTTTATCAGCGCTAAAGGAGCGCTGATAAAACACTCATTTATCAGCGCCCTTTTAGAGCTAATAAACGGTTGTTTTATCAGCGCTTTTTTAGCGCTGATAAAGTCTACCATTATCAGCACGCGTTTAGTGCTAATAAAGGTTTCATTTATCAGTGCTTTATTAGCGCTGATAAAGTACCCCTTTATCGGTGCCGGGATTTACAGTTCTTTTTTAGTGCTGTTAAAGCCTGTTTTTAGCACTGTTAATGCCCGTATTAGTAATAGTTAAATGGTCATGGTATTAACTACACAATGGCATTGTCTTAGAAAATCGGTGCAATTTCGGCTGCGTAATGGCGTGATATAAGAATTCATAAAAATGGTTGATGAGAGAGAAAGGGGTGTCTCATCATATCTACATGAAATGGACAGTAATGGGGGGTCATATAGATACATGTCCCAAAAATTTTAATGGAATTTATATTCCTGATACAGAAGTATTTTTTGAATGTAAATGAGGAGAGAGAAGTTTCTTTCGGAATTTCGGTATAGTAACGGGTGTACATGGGAGGAATTTAATGAGGGAGAAAGGGGTCTCCTATCCTTAAAACAATAATTGGGCAGTATTGGGGAGGTTCGAAACCATACCCCATCATTTATAATTGAAATTAAAAGGGAATAACAATATTAAGAAAACTGGACAAAAAAGTGAAATGAATAAAAAACCTTACTTGGAAGAGTGATTACAAATGCTTGAGATAGGCTTTAGAAAGGACTCTTGGGAGCTTGGGGCGCCTTGAGAGGATTATAGAGAGAGTAGGGTAGAGGTTGTATGAACTAAAAAGGCTTTGAGTTAGGAGAAAGTGGAATCGTGGGTGGGTTTATATAGTAAATATGAGTGAATTCTTTATTATTAAGGTTTGGGACCCCTTAAATTAAACTAATCCAAACCACAAATCATCTCATGGTTTTTACTCATGGTTTTTGGTAAATGGGTGACGAAAAAAATATTTTATAAGGCCATGTCCGAACTTCTTTAAATAATGGGGTTTCATATGTAGAGGTGAGTCACACTCCCATGGAAAATAATTTAAAAAGACAAGATGTTTAATAAGTCTTGAGGGGACCATTAATGCTTTGTAAAATACATAAAAAACCCAAAATCACAATATTTTACTTGTAACACATATATTGGCCGAAAATAAAGCATATAGTATTTTATTACATCACTATTGGTTCATTCTTATGTCATAAAACACATTATATATTTAAACCGTATTTAATTTTTACCCAAAAATTTGACTGTCTCGGAAAATTATTAAAAAATCACCATCGGATAATTTCGATGTCCTGATTCTAGAAATAACATTTATTTTATCTAAATAATTTCCTAAATATGTTAATTTTATCTTTTGAAATAAAAACCTACATTTATAAAAAATTCACAGGTTTTGACAAAAATGGCATTCAAACCTTAATAAAAATTACAATTGGATCCATAAAATTATAAGATCATTTATATTTAATAAAAAATAATTTAATAATATTATTATTATTTTATTAAAATATTATTTAATTCAAAAATACCTTAATTTAATAAAATATAATTCTTAATTAAATAATAACTAAAAAACTATTCGTACTTTAAAAACTAGTTACAATGTATCAATAATGACAAGAAAGTGTATTCATTATTATATAAAAAACTTAATGTACATGAACATAGTACTAGTGATTTGATACATAACCCCTTAAAACATCCGCATAAGACCTAAGGGTAAGGTGTGTGATGGTGACAAACTCTTGGGGTGGCTCAGATAACATCGCTCGGGTGGTAATCTCTATCAACTTCAATTTTTCCCATAGATGGTCCCGTTTGAGCCTGACATGATGAATCTCAGCTTGGGCATGGTCAAGAGTGAATCCCAAAGACGCCACCTCTTTTCCAAGCTCCAAAAAATGGGCTTTGAATTTAGCAATTATACTGTATGAGTCCATCACTTCCTTTGTCTGAGTAAATTGGGTTTGTTAAATCCTTATATTTATACTAATCTTGTGATCATTGTTCAATGACTATAAAAGTAACGATAATAATTCATAACATAAAACCAAATAACTTGACATTTTATATAAAAATTTTACATAAACAGACAATTAATTAGATCAAGAGGGGTTTTCATTAATGAAACATTGGTTCGTTACAATATTCCCCCCTTAAGAAATTTCGCCCTCGAAATTTCCTTTTCCCACACTAAAACAGATTTGGGTAACTCAACATCATCATTTACTCTGATTCCCAAGTCTCTTATTCATACTTGTGGTTTCGCCACAACACCTTGATGAGGGGTATTGTCTTATTTCGTAGAACTTTTTCTCTACGATCTAATATCTTCACCTGTTTATCCTCATAAGAAAGATTATCCTCCAACTATACTACCTCAGAAGAGAGTACATGTGAAGGGTCTGGTATGTACATCCTTAAGAGGGATACATGGAAGACATCATGTACTTTGGACATGGTAGTTGGAAGTTCTAGTCGATAGGTCACAACCCAGACACGGTCAAGAATCTCAAAGGGGCCGATGTACCTTGGACTTAACTTCCCTTTATTTCCAAACCTCATGACCTTCATCCACGGAGATATGCATAGAAAAACCATGTCACAAACATTAGCCTCGAGGTCTCGTCGACGATTATCTACATAAATCTTCTGTTGACTCTGGGATTCCTTGAAATGCTGTTGAATGGTTTTCACCTTCTCTACGATTTTCTCAACCATTTCTGGTCCAAGCAGATTATGTTCACCGACCACATCCCAACATGCTGGTGTTATACACCTTTTCCCATATAGGGCTTCATATGGTTCCATTTGGATGCTCGAGTGGAAACTGTTATTATAAGAGAACTCAACTAGAGGAATATGTGGATACCATCCTCCATTAAAGTCCATTGAACATGCTCTCAACATGTCTTCAATTGTTTGGAAAGTATGCTCGGATTGGCCATATGTTTGAGGATGACTGTCCGTACTGATGTTCAGTTCAGTATTCAGAGCATGTTGAAGACTCTTACAAAACATAGAGGTGAATATTGGATCTCGGTCAGACATAATAGATAGTGGTACTCCATGCCACCTTACCACTTATCTGATATATATCTGTGCCAGTTGATCCAATGAGAAATCCTCTCGAATGTCAATGAAGTGTGCAGTCTTTGTAAGACGATCCACAACAACCTAGATTGCATTGTTTCCTTTGGATTTCCTTGGAAGTCCGGTGACAATGTCTATGGTGATGTTCTCCCATTTCCATTCTAGTATGGGAAATGGTTGCATCATCCCCTTAGACTTCTACCTATCTTCCTTCACTTGCTGGCCCACCAGTTACTTTGATGTATATTCAGAAATCTCCTTTTTCATATATTTCCACTGAAAGTTTTCTCGGTGATCTAGATACATCTTTGTGCTCTCTGGGTAAATAGAGAAATATGAACTATGTGAATAATCCAAAAGTTCCTTCTTCATCTCCAGACATGATGGAACACATAGTCTTTTCCCAAATCGCAAAATTCCTTCTTCATTTAAATTAAACTCTGAGGATTTCCCTTTTTCAATAGCTTACACTTTTTCTTGAATTCCCACATCATCCATTTGAGCATCCTTTAACCTCTCTAAAAGAGGTGGTTGAGCAATCATTTGTGAAAGGATTGATGATGTTCCATTATTTATGATTCACATGTCAATCATCATCAAGTCTACGAAGATTGGATCCTTCTCAATTCTCATCATTGATAGAATCGATGGGTCCTTTCTAATTAGGGCATCTACCACCTTGTTCGTTTTCTAAGGGTGGTAATGTATTAAACATTCATAATCCTTGATGAGCTCTATCCATCTTCTCTGGCGCATATTAAGCACTTTCTATGTGAATATATATTTAAGACTCTTGTGGTCAGTATATATCTCATATTTCTCCCCATAGAGATAATGTCGCCATATTTTCAAGGAAAAGATCACAGCCACCAACTCCAGATCATGCATTAGATAGTTTTTCTCATGTATTTTCAATTTCCATGAGGCATATGATATCACTTTATCATTATGCATCATCACACAGCCTAATCCCTTCTTCGAAGCATAACTGAATACCACAAAAAGTTCCAGACTTGTGGGTAAAGTGAGCACGGGCGCAGTGATAAGCCTCTTTTTCAACTCCATGAATATTTCGTTGCATTAATCACTCCAATCAAATTTTACTCCCATTTGAGTTAGCTTGGTAAGAGGTTTGGACAATCAAGGGAAAATTCTCACAAATCATTGATAATATTCAGCTAACCCCAAGAAGATACGGATATCCGTTACCGATGTTGGCCTCAACCATCCCTCAATTGAATCTATTTTGGAGGAATCCACAGATATCCCATTGCTTGTGATGATATGGCCCAAGAATGATACATACTCCAACCAAAACTCACAGTTTCTGTACTATTCATAGAGCATATCCTCGTGAAAAGTCTCCAGTACAGTTCTTAAATGCTCCTCATGATCCTCCTTGGTTATAGAGTATATTAAAATATCATCTATAAAGACTAACACAAATTTGTCTAGGTAATCTCTATATACTATATTCATCAAGTCCATAAAGATTGCTGGAGCATTAGTGAGACCGAAAGGCATTACTATGAATTCATAGTGCCCGCATCTTGTATAGAAAGCAGTCTTAGGGACATATTCCTTCATCACCCTTACTTGATAATGTCCCAACCGCAAATCTACCTTGGAGAAGTATTGTGCTCCACTCAGCTGGTCGAACAAGTCATCGATCCATGACATGGGATACTTGTTCTTTATCGTGATTTTGTTATGTTCACGATAATCGATGCATATCCACATTGACACATCCATCTATATGATGAAGAGGACTGGTGCACCCCATGGTGAAGCACTTGGGCGTATAAACCCTTTATCTAGATTCTCCTGTAGTTATTTCTTCAACTCTTCAAGCTCAACGAAAACCATTCTATATAGAGTCTTGGATATTGGTAGTTCCCTAGGTATATGTTCAGTTTAGAATTCAACTTATATTCTTAGAGGAAGAACAGGTACTTCCTCAGGAAATAATTCATCAAATTCCTTCACAATAGGCATTTCATCAAGGATGGTTTCTTCCATGGACTCAATCATCTGAGCCAGATATTCATGCTCATAGGGCAGTTATATCCATGCATGAGATGATGGATCAAATGGAGATTTGTATTCCTCGTTACAATTGTAATGAATCAGGTGTCGATTCTCCATATAGTGTGTGATTTCCATCTCCCGAAAATTTATGTTGGCTCTATATAAGGAAAGCCAATCCATGCCAAGAATTGCATCAAATTCCACTAGAGGGAGTATGAAAAGTCTTTTTGGGAAATTCAATCCACAGATTATGATAGGGGAAGAGTTATATTCATGGGATGAAATGATTTCCCCATTTTACGTACCCACAGACATCTCCACTTCCATGATTTGTGGTGGTGTTGGGATTGTTGTACTAAACTTTCGTGATATAAATGAATGCGTAGAACCTGAATCAAAAAGAACGTTCTCTATTATTGAATTAATAACAAGCGTACCTGTCACTACATCGTTTTCATGTATATCTTCGGCAAAAGTGATGGAACAAGATCTTCCTTGATGCCTTGTAGGTTGTTGGTTGCCTCCGAAAACCTTTGGATTAGGGAACTGATTTGCAAGATGCCTCAGTTCTTGGCAGTTGTAGAAATAAAAAATGTGTTGCGGTACGAACAGACTGTTCCTCTCCTCTGTCGTAGCCGCGGGTCTTTCTTGCTGATAGTTAATAGCTAGGTGCCCTTATCTTCCACACCTAAAGCATTTCCTTGTCCCCTTGAGGTAATTTATAGGGTGCTTCTTTCTGCACTTTTGGAAAGTGGGCTGCTGGATCTTCCTAGCACCATTGGATTTATCCATCATACCGCCAGCATTGAAATCCACCTTAAGCTTCATGTCCCCATGATACCCCCTTGATTCCTGGATTTTCATTTCGACCTTGAGGTCACATCAGACAATTTCCGCATAGCTATCGATGTCATGGATCGCTAATGCTTTCCACAGGCTAGGATTCAACCCACCAAAGAAGCGATAAACCATGCATTCAGGGGTAACGATAATGCTGGAAGCATATCGTGCAAGAATTGTGAAGTTTTCCTCGTACACTCCAATAGATTCTTCTACTTTTTGCTTAAGGGAATGTATGTCCCTTTCCATCATAAGCCGGAGGGTGCACAGAGAATATTTATCGAAAAACAAATTTCAGAAATAATTCCATTCAAACGCCTCGATCTCCTCCTCAGGCCTCGTATTTCTGATCAATTCCCACCATTGATCAGCTTCACGCTCCATATGAAAAGCCTCCATGAGAACCTTCTCTTGTTCAGAACACTGAAGTATGGAGAAGATCTTTTCAATATTGTTGATCCATTGTTCAGCGATCTTGGGATTAGATGATCCACTAAAAGTATGAGGCCTTTGTCTCATGAAGCTCTCAATAGTGACTTGTTCCTTGTTAGGGGGGTTTGTATGTTCCTCTTGACCCGTGTTTCTATAAAAATATTGAGTTATCTGAAAGAGAAGTGTGGCAATGTTATCAATTCCCGCTTTCATTGGATTGGGCATCTCATTAGTATAGTCATCATACTGATCTTCACATCGGCTGTTAGCCTGAGTCCTCCTATTACTTGCCATTGGATGGAATAAAAGAGAATTTAGGGGGTAACACATAATGGGAAATCCAATGAAAAAAGTTAATTACTTATAAATAAACTTTTATTCCCCTTAACTCATGAGTCTATATGGTTCAATCTAGACTTTTCATGAGCTACTTTCTAACATATCTTCAAAGGGTCATTTTTTATTCCCTTAATAAGGTTTCATACTAAGCTTGTGAATTAATAAAAACATATCCCCCGGAGTGTCATAACCTATAGTGCAGAAAGGCTCGTTTTCATGCACCAGTTCCCTTTCGAGTCTATCTTAAAGCGGTGTTTTCGGGTTTTACCCCTAGGATAAATTTGTGCCAGAGCCGCCTCTACCTACTCTTATCCAAAGAGGGATGTATTTGTTTGATAAACCACTTACTCGATACTTACCAAAAAGTACGGATGTTTTTATTATAGTTAGTCTTGTATCTGAGGCTTTACTAGGGTTTTCTAATCCTAATCCAAAAAATAACTAATCCTATCCTCTGATACCAACTACGACAACCCTGCTTTTATTACAAAATTAAACAGGATTTATTACATAAACAATTCACTTGATACAACATGGATGATCGAGAGGTATAGTGTATTTGTGTATTAGGATCATTATATAACAATTTAAAACATGAAATAAAACATATTTATTGAAAACTTCCTTTACAAGACCACTATATTCCCTCGCACTTCGCATTTCATGGGATAACCTGAGGATATGTATAAGAAAATGGGTGAGCCATAAAGCCCGGTAAGGGAATAAACATGGAATACATGAGGAGTACAATACATTTTAGACAATATGCATATCAATAGAGCACAAGAGAAACATGAATATAAAGGAATGATAATGAATGATAATCATATCATGGAAATGTGGAAACAACACTTAACATGGAATTAGCATGGGCCAAGGCTCATTGCACATGGAGCATGAGTAAATCCTCATTACACATGAAGCACGAGTAAACCCTTGTTTCACATAAATTAGAATGAGTCAACACTCATTACACATGACATATCATGACACTATACTTTACCCAATGCATTGGATCTCTATAAGGGCACACCCTTCTTAAACATTTCATTTCATGCATAAGTGTGCCACATGGATCATAAGACATGGATACATAAAACATAATAATTTATTCCACGACAATGGAATGTGGAATGAAACTTTATAATCAGTAAGTAAATGTGAATGAAGGTGAATACCCTTGATGGAGAATCTGTCATTTCATTCACTACACAATGGAATTAGCTTAGAAAATTTGTGCAATTTCGGCAGCGTAACGATGTGATATAAGAATTCATAAAAATGGTTAATGAGAGAGAAATGGGTGTATCATAATATCTACTTGAAATGTAAAGTAAGGGGAATTAATATAGATACATTTCCCAACAAATTTAGTGGAATTTAGATTCATGATAAAAAATTATTGCTTGAATGTAGTGGGGGAGAGAGAAGTTCTTTTCAGAATTTCAGCATAGTAACGGGTGTACATGGGAGGCATTTAATGAGGGAGAAAGGGGGATCCCATATTTCAAAAAATAATAGGTTAGTATGGGGGAGGTTTGAATCCATACCCCAACTTTTATAATTTAAATTAAAAGGGCATAACAATATTTAGAAAATTGGACAAAAAAGTAAAAGGAAGAAAAACCCTTACTTGGAAGTGTGATTCCAAAGGCTTGAGAGAGGCTTGAGAGAGGCTTCATGGGATCTTGGGGCACCTTGGGAGGATTATAGAGAGAGTAGGGAATAGGTTGGACAAACCCCAAATGCTTTCAGTGAAGAGGAAGTTGGATCTTGTGAGGGTTTATATGGGAAATGTGAGTGAATTCTTTATTATTTATGTTTGGTACCCCTTAAGTTAAACTAATCCAAACCAAAAACCATCTCATGGTTTTTTCCAATGTTTTTTGGAAAAGGGGAGAGGAAAAAAATATTTTATATGGCCAAAGTCCGATCTTCTTAAAATAATGGGGTGGCTTATGTGGAGGTGAGTCACAATACCATGGAAAATAATTTAAAAATACAAGATGTTTAATAAGTCTTTAGGGGTCCATTAATGCTTTGTAAAATAAGTTAAACAAACCCAAAATCACATTAATTTAATTGTAAAACATATATTGGACGAGAATAAAGCTTATAGTATTATTTACATCACTATTTGGTCATTATGATTCCATAAACCACATTATATATTTAAACAGTATTTAATTTTTACCCAAAAATTTGACTGTCTCGGAAAATTATGAAAAATTTACTGTTGGATAATTTCGACATCCTGATTCCATAAATAACATTTATGTTATCTAAATAATTTTATAAATATGTTAATGTTCACTTTTAAAATAAAAACTGACATTTATCGAAAATTCACGGGTGTTGATAAAAATGGCTTTCAAACCTTAATAAAAATTACAATTGCATTCATAAAATTATAAGACCATTAATATTTAAAAAAAATTAATTTAATAATAATAATAATATTTTATTAAAATAGTATTTAATTAAAAAATCCATTAATTTAATAAAATATAATTCATAATTAAATAATAACTAAAAACACTATTGGTACTTTATAAACTATTTATAATGTATCAATAATGACAAGAAAGTATATTCATTATTATATATAAAAAATAATGTACGTGAAAAAAGTACTAGAAATTTTTTAAATAACCCCTTAGAAACAACCGCATAAGACTTAAGGGTAAGGTGTGAAATAGTGACAGACTCTTGGGGTGGCTCAGATAACATCGCTCGAGTTGTAATCTCTCTTAACTTCAACTTTTCCCATCGACGGTCCCGTTCGAGCCTGACATGATGAAGCTCAGCTTGGGCTTGGTCAAATGCAAATCCCAAAGATTCCACCTCATTTCCTAGCTCTGAAAAATGGGCTTCGTATGGAGCAATTCTACTGGATGAGTCCAACACTTCCTTTGTCTGAGTAAATTGGGTTTTCTAAAGCCTTATATTTATATTAATCATGTGATCACTATTCAACGACTATAAAAGTAATGGTCACGATTCTTAACATAAAACCAATGAATTTTACATTTTATATAAAAAAATTTCATAAAGAGAAATTTAATTAGATCAAGAGGGATTTCCATTAATAAAACATTGGGTCGTTAAACGTGTGCCATTTTAATCAATATATATTTTAGTTAACCCCTTTGTTATACAATTTTAACACTAACCATAATAATGTGTTTTCCTATTAAAGGATTAATAATATAAACATAAGGAACATATTTCCTAAAAAAGGATATGGGATGAAATTTTTGACCATATATTATATAAATTTTCCACTATATTATTTTTCAAATTATTTAATATTTTTTATTTGGATGAACTATCTTTAATGTATAATTTTAATATATTAAATTAATTTCACATTCAATACAAGAAAAATATTTTACCATTTAGAATTTAATTCATTTAAAAAACAAGTTTTTTACATAGATCACTAAAATTTAGGTTAAACATAATCTCATTTAAATTAAATAACATTTAATATATTAACAATCATTTATTTTACTTTTAGGATAATTTATTACATATTTCATTAGCGTTTTACAGAAATTTAAGATATTTTTATAATTTCTAAATGATAGAAATAAATTTGTATCAAAATATTAATTTAGTTATACTAAGAATATATATTTACATTCATTAGTATATTGTTTTTTTCTATTGTTGAAACAAAAGATATATTGAAAATGAAGAGAGTGAAATTTATTAACCTCATTTGATTTAAATAATATACAATTCATCTTCAACAACAGGTTTCCATTAAATAAATAAATTTCAAGAAAATATTATTAATTGATTAATTAAATACACTTAATAAGAATTATGATAAATATTTATTTCCATATCAATTAGTTTTAATAAATATTAACATGATTTATCCTTTACCAATGTGATAAATTTTATCATAGTTAAA
Organism: Viscum album; assembly: GCA_963277665.1. NCBI lineage: Eukaryota > Viridiplantae > Streptophyta > Magnoliopsida > Santalales > Viscaceae > Viscum > Viscum album. The sequence continues at coordinate 1,424,740,637 of OY728133.1, forward strand.
ATTCATAATTCATAAAAATTATATGAATGTTATAAAAAAATTAAGGCTCATGATTCCAAATATAGAAACCATTATATCAAATTAATTTTATAAAAATGGATGAAACCAATTTTAATATATGTTTTTTAAACATGATGACAACCATAAATTAGAAAAATATTGTTTATCAAGACCGGTTTATATTTTTCAATATACATTCCAAAATAAATGATTTTATAACAACCCCAGAAATATAACCCTATGTTAAATTTGATTTGATGATTAAAATATGTTATTTTTTCTATAAAAATTTATTTAAATAATTTCAATGAAATAAATATAATATTTTTCAGAATAAGTAATAAAAAATATTTTCCAAGAGAACACGTTTCTCAGGATAAAAAATAACACTTCTAATAATTTTCATTTTATTTCATAAATATTATTCAATTCATTTTTATTAAGTAGATCATATATATATTTGTTATAATATATTTATTATTATTAATACCATCTAATTTAACAACAATGTTATAATGGTCCTATTTAAATAAAAAATATTTCGGGGCTCTTTTAAGCTCGTTGTTGTGTGTTATACATGCTATCAACAAAAGTATTCATTCAAAACATGTGGGTGTTAAATTTACCACTCTTTTAATAAATTTCTACATTAAAATTTGAAATTGTTTTTTGAAACCGTGGATTTTACATTTGAATATTCATTTTTAGAAAAAATACATCCTAAAATTTTATAATAAAAATTCCTCTTAAAAAGATGAAAAGTAAAATAGAAAGGTTATCACGAAACTAGTTTTATAAATGTGATTCAATTAGTGGGATTTGAAAATAGGGATATGTAACTAAAAATAACTTCTAAGGATTAGAATAAAGTTATATATAACAAGTTCATGAGAAATTTACCCTTAAAACCAAAAAAAATTATTATATGTTAAATGAACTAGGATTTTGTTGTGAGAAGTGTAGATGGAGAAATTTTTATTTTAGAGTCATTTTCATAATTTTGATAGATAATTTTACTATATCTCTTGTAAATTCATAAAAATATCTTGAATTATTTACTATCATGTCATATGTATAATCTAATCATTTGGTTATGCTTTTACATATTATCACTTCATCTCTTATGAATGGATATGGATATTCAAGATGATATTTTTTTACCTATAGAACCTTTAATGAATAATAAGCTTTAAAAGTCATTAATTCATCCTATAAATCATTACTAATAATAATATAGTGAGTAAATTATATAAAAAATTATAAATCATACAATTTCCTCATGTAATAATATCCAAAGCCCAACATAGATCATTCCATAAGTAGTTAACCTTGAGGCTCATCCAAAATATTGTCGAACATATTGGAAACAAAAAATTAAGATGAAATATTTATCACTAGAAAACATAAATCTGTTCATATTCCAAATATTTGATTACATTTTCCACATATACTAATAATTGTAATCAGGAAATACATTATATGTATTATATATATCCCAGCTGACACAAATAAACTAAATATTGATGATTTTTTATTTACCTGAATGTTTTAAAAATAGTTTTCATCTTCAACTTCTAAAATTGTAATAACATTCATTCCAAATAATCCTTTATATTAAAAATAATGAAAATATATACTTAATATCAATAAAGAGTATACCAGAAAGTCATTAGAGACATAAAAACACAAAATAAATTCAATAATATTGGATACTATAGTATAGCTTCAAAACTAAATATATTATTTACCTATCAAATAATTTATGAAAAAAATTTCAAACATATAAGGATATCACAAAAAAAAATGGAATGTGTCACACCCTTTTTTTCCCATCAATTTTGAGATCCAGTTTCTTGGACTTCCTGGATTTGATGGGTTATCAATAAATATTCTGGTTGTCCTTTTCATGAAACTATAACATTAAAAATAATAAAATGAGAATCCCCAAAAATTATAACATTACTAATTAAATATTATTTTACTAAGGTTTTCTATATGATATATTTCAAAAATGTACTAACTCACTTGGTTCTATCCATTAAATAAAACCATAAAATAATGTTTTAACATTAATATAAAATAATCACTATGGTATAACAAATAATAAAGAAATATTATTCAAAGGGTGTTTAAATAATGAAACCTGGATATATATTTATGAATCCATAGGTTTAATAAATATTTTCTATGGTAATTGAAAAATCCATGTATCATATACCTATAATAATTCTCAATGTCAATAATAGGGTTACATTCCTTAATCTATTTTTTCATAGATCTAGTTCCCAGGGTTTCTACTAAACATCCACTAATACCATATACAAAATACCAAACTCTAGTATCCCAGACTAGGTGGGTACATTATTAAGATAGAAACAAAAACAAGTAATCACATCCAAGAGAACTGAACTATTTAGGGGTCTTAAAGAACTACATACATACATGAATTTCATATTATATTATAAAATTTAAAATGAAAAATTATATCTTCTTTAAGAACACCATTTTCACAGTTAGCATATATGGTCATATAAATGTGAAAAACTACCTTCTATCATCTCTAAAGAATACATAAGAAATTAGTGTGCTCAAATTATCAGAAAGGGTGTGAAACAAAAATAATCTAAATGAGGAATAAATAATATGGAAATTGTAAATGATGATAAGGTAGTTACATATATATAATAACATTAACAAGAAACTCAAAAATGTTATTAAATCAATTAATCAAATTGTAATAAAAAATTGAAGTCATAATTACAATGATCATAATTTTTGATATCTGAAACAAGCAATAGAGGCCTACATAAAGATATATCAAAATACCAACATGCCATTGTGAAATGACATCAAAATTAATGGGTATGACATCGACCATTCCCCAAGATAGTAATTCTCATGAGACCTACCCATGCATATTATGTTATAGGAGTCCCAACGCATTACATACATTTTCTAATATAGTAATCATATAAATAAATTATATAACTGAATCATATTTACATAATAATTAATAACATTTTAAATTTGAAGAAATACTATAAAGATTGTTAATACTTTCCCCCAATAAAAATGATTATAAATCATATGAATAAATTTGGTAACTAGTTTCTTTAAATAATATTGAAAATATAAGATTAAATAAATGATGTTGACATCAAATATGATAATTTCAAAATTTCACATGGAAATTTCGTGAGGAAAATACCCTTTCTTCTTTGAAAGTAAATTTTTAAAATCTGAAAACCTTTTAAATGATAAAGAAATTAATTTATTTGAAAAAAAATTATAAATTATTAAAGTAAAATAATATTAATTTAGGAATAATGATGGAATGAAATTTTTTTCATCGCATATTTGTTAAAACCAAATTCCTTTCACACTTTTTTAAGAAATGTCAAAACATGCCTCATTTAGAAAATGATAGAAATTTTACTTTTAAAACATTTTATACATATTTATAATAGGTTAAAAATTATTTTCACACTTTCCTACGAAATGTCAAAACATGTCTCATTTAGAAAATGACAGGAATATTAATTTAAAACATATTATACAATTTTTTAATAGGTTGAAAATGATTTTAAAAATTCAATGGAGAATTATACCAACATTTTTGAATAGATTTTTAGAAAACATGGAAATGGAAACTAAATATTCATTAGTTGATACTTAATAATAAATAAACAAGAATAATTATTAGATTGTAAAAAACATCACTTCCACCTCGGATTAGTTCTAACCATAATAAAAATTGAATAAATAAAATCAAAGTAAATAAATTAAATTCCATGAGTAGAACGTTATTTATAATATAATATATCAAATGGGTAGTGTATACACAAAAAATGATAAATAAGTTGAGAATACAACATATGTCTCCTAGATGTAAATGTGAGTTGAGGAAACCCTGAGTTAGATCAAATCAAAGACGTGAGAGTTAATAAGTTGTGTGATTATGTGTAAAAAATGTAATTCCTAAAAAACAAGGCTGAGATATTGGATAAAATAGTTTATATATTATAAAACACCAAATCATATCATAATAAAATCAATAGTAAGACATATAACCTAATGAATTCAAATTGAGTTAAACCCCATTTTATACTTTATAATTTCAAGTGAAATGTAGTTGGATAACTTAATTCACATCTAACATTTAAATATCTCTTATTTTTTATTATTCATGATATAATAGCTAAAAGGTAATTATATACACTATATAAGTGAATTATGGTGAATAATTTTTAAATATACACCCCTGAAATTAAATAGAGACAAAATCCCTTACCTATGGTCCAATATCCAATATATTTTTTTAGACCTCATGAAGAATAAATATATTTATATTATAAATTTAGTAAGTAATTATAATATTATATATCATTACATATATTATTTAATCATAATATTTTATCCCTACTTTATTATCAATTTTTTGTGAAAATCTCTGTTTGGGGTAAAAACTGATTCATTTTTCAATTATGTTTTAGTTAGGTACTTTAGGTATTTATTCATTGATCAAGATTAAATAATATAAATATAGTTAGTAATTATACAAAAATAATATATATTAATTATATTTATAATAATATAAATCAATATGTGATATATATTTAAAAATGAACTACAATGTTCATTGAGATGGTAGGCCTACGTATACATGTACAATGTTGTCACTTTTGATGGATGGAAAGATAGAAAAGTTAATAACAATTAACCATTATTTAAATATTATTATATGATATAAATATGATATATTCATCAAGTATATCATTATTAATAAGCAATTAATATTTGGGTTAAAAACTAACAACATCACTTTGGGGTGGTGGCCGTCCACATGTATTCTTGAGTGACATTGACATTTCCCAATTGTTTGGATGGTAAGAAGATAGATATGTTATTTTCATCACATAAGTATAATTATTTTATAAATAATATATATATATATATATTAAATCCATTATAATTATCATCCAAAAAATTTTGGTAATGAAAATGAAATAGTATAACAATGTGGATTTAGTAAGTCATACTTATACATGAGTGATGCCTTCATAACGAATTTTATGGGAAATACGGTAGATAATGGTGGTTATAGTATTTTTAAAATTTAAGTATATATATTATACATAGGATTTAGTTTAATGATAAATATAATATAGTTATAGTATATTAAAGAAGAATTATAAAAATTAAACTTATCAGTGAGATGGATTATCTATTCTTTTGAAGAACTATAATGGATATCTTCTTAAGGATCCAAGGTTTGGACTTTTTTTATAGAAACCCCACTAAAATGTGGATAAGTAATTTCATAAGAGAAATGGTCAGGTTTTTTCTTAGATATATGGCTCATTGTGATGTAATTATATAAGGGAGGAGGTACCTATTTATACTTGAGGTGAGCAGATATTTTGGTATTTATTAAAAAATTAATAATAAAATAAGACTATATTTGATTCATATACTTTCAAATGGTCATGAATTAATTGAAAAAGATGATAGGGTTTAAATAGAATCATCCATCTAAATTTAAAAATGTATTTATATCATGAAAATCTTTGTCACATTAATTAACCCCTTGGTTAACATATATTAGCATCAACTGAACTAACATGTTTTACACGAATAATGTTTTATAAATTTAAATATAATGTAATGATTGACCCATTAATGGAAAATTAATGAAATTTTACACCATATATTGAACCCATTGTACACATTAATTTTTTTAAAATTTTAAAAATTTTATAAACACATATAATGATGTTAATGTATCATTAATTTCAATTTTGACACTATTCATTTAATTTGGCTTCAAGTTAATAAATTTAAATTATGATTTTAAATATAATTAATTTTATGAACAATAATATTTCTCATGTATCCAAAAAAAATCAGTATCATTATCTAATTAAAATTATATTACATTTAAATTTTTATAAATCAATTATTAATTTTTTATATTAATTAAATAAATAAATTTTTAGCATTATAAAAGCACATAAGGTAATTAAATGAGTTAGGAAAATAAAAAATAAATTTTTATCAGGAAATTATTTTCATTAATCTAAAAATATATATTTAGTTTCATTCATAATTGGGTTGTTTCTTTATTAGGTCATATAAAAGATATTTGAAACAAAAATTGTAACATTTTGTAAAATATTTCGATTTAAATAATATAGATGCTTTTTTCAAGGAAAATTTTCTATTAAAATCTAAAATTTGAGAAAATATTCATTAGGGTAAAAATGAAACTATATAATAATAATAATTTAAAAGAGAAATTATTTTATTATCACTTTTTTGAATTCTAGATAATTCAGATTTACCCTATACTCAGGTGATAATGTTTTAGGTAGTTACTATTCCTAATACCTAAAAATGAATTGGTGATATTTACTAACTTTTAGAATCTAGAATTAAAATATGGAATCAAATTTTTTCAAATTCAACAACTAAATTTATTTGAATTAAATTTTAAAATATGTGTGAAAAGTGTGATGGAAACCAATTTTTAGAAAATACATTTGTTTATTAAAAATATGTTTTTGAATAAAAATTGTTTAATATCAATTTTAATTATAAAATTTATTATAATATACCTAAAAAATTATTAATAATATAGAATAAATAATATTACATTGAAAACATTTTAAATTAATAATTTAAATTTCCAAATCCATGAAACATAAATTTGGTTTTAATAAAAATTAGTATTTTTTACAATTCACTTTTATAAAAAAATAATAAAAATACCAAAATTTCATAAAATTGTAATTTTTAGGTTTTTATTTATAAAATATATAATTTTGAATGAAAAATTAATTGTTCTTTAAATTTTTTTCAAAATATTTTCCCAAAAAAATTTAATTTATTTTTATGAAAATATATTTCTGGAACATAAAATAAATATAACCAAAATTAATTACTTAAATAAAATAAATTAACTAATGTAATTGATTTGGGTAGGTCCTATATATATCATATATTTTTTAATACTATTCATGCACAAAAATTTAATGGGTAGGTTATAATTATCATATTAAAATTATAACAATTGTTACTAATTTAATCTCGATGATGCATATTATACACACCATTGAACATACTTTTATTTTAAAATGTCATGATGTTAAAAAAATAATTTTTTTGGCATATGAGTGATTTTTGACGTATTTTTTTGGGTTCAATTAGTAAATAGATGTCTTAGGATCATTTATCGCCCTTTTAGACAATCTAACATCGCCTAACGTGATTATGGTGTGTTTTGTTGAAGTAAAAATATGTTATAGATGTTTGGGTTGACAATAATAAGTGAAAACATGCCATCCTATTGAAGACTAAATGTGTTTACTCGTGATTTAAATTTAATTGTATGAATTTTGAAATTTTTATAATAGGAGACTATAAATTCTTATTTATATTCTTTATGAATTAATTTTTTTTAACTATATGTGTAGAAAAACTAGTTTATCAATATATTAATTACATATTGTAGCATATGGTTTAATAAAATGGTTTTTTCTCTATTTATCATTTTCTTAATAATATAATGGAATATAAAATATGGTGAATGTGAAGGGAAATTAGATTATTAATGGGATAAATTATGAAAACTATGACAACCATGTCATACCATATCATCCATCCCATGGAAATGATGGTTTCTCCACATTTATACTTGAAATAAAGGAAGGCGATTCAATGAAATAACTCTAACTAAAATGAATAAAATATTCAAATATTCAATAAAATAATAATAGTATGTTAAATATGGATTATAATAATCAATATTGAGTATTTCGAGCACTCTATCATGAGAACAAGAATACATTGTTTTTTACCACCATAATATCCTTTTTAGAAATATTATCCAATATTCTGTAATGGGGTAAAATTGTAAAATATGGTAAAACTCAAGTATAATAGAACAAATTATAATATTTTCAGTTCATTTTATTGAGTTAATTGATAAATATATTAATTTTGTTGTTTATGAGGTTATATATATGAGAAATGGTTTTCCAAAAATGAAATATTTTGAATTTATAATAAGTATTTTAAAAAAACATATTTTTACCTCAAAAGTATTCATTTAATGTAGAAAAAAACATAAATAAACATATATTTTGTGATTCAAAAGTTATATTGGTGGATATAATAATTGTATTTGATCTAAAATTAATGTATATCCATTCATATAAATGGTTTACATTCAATAGAACATTGAAAATTGGATTGAAAGAAGAAGAAAAAAAAGATGAAATTGATTAATTGTAATAATTAATTATGTAAAAGTCAGTGTGGGTAAATAGTTGGATTCATGGTAAACTACCTTAGGATTATATTAAACATGAAAAATATTATCACAAGGAATAATGGTTTTTAAAAAGACAATTAGTTGAAGAAGTATTACATAATTTTATAAGACTAATGTAGATGATTGTTTTCTCAACGAATTACACAAAATCTCGTTTGATAAGAAATAAAAAGAGTTTTTTACAAACAAAATTTTACTTGTTCCATGAGTCAGGATCACATGGTGTTTTGCCAACACTAAAAGAGGAATTGGGTGAATTAGTATTGGTATGTCATTACTCCAATTTCATTTTTAATCCCTTTTTACCACATAATATATACATCAATAAGATATCTACATCTATCTCTACCTCTTTACCTCTACTTTGGACAGAATATAGATATATAATGTTAATTAAAATGAGATAAGGCATGGTTTTGATGAAGAGGCATGCCTCCCTAAGGATGACTAAGAACTTGGGGAATCATGGTTATTAATACATGTAAAATACCTCATTTTTATTATGAATTATTGAATGATAAATAGTATGAACTTTAACTCAATTATCATAGAACCAATCATGTAGAAATAAAGTTGTGGATTCCTATTTTTTATTCGATATAGAATGGTAGAGTTGGCCAACTCCTCTCTTTGTTGATAATTATGAAGCTTTGTGTCCCTCTGGGATAGTGTTGGTGATCTCCATCATCAACTAAAAAAATATTGTCATCTACCTTATGATGTAAAAATATTTAGTTCAATAAAAACTGTCATCAAATATATACAAGAGTATTATAGGTCTAATTTATAAATTACATTAGCATGAATATGATCACTAGTATTATAAGCCCAAAACACCTCTAAACTTATTTTTCTTCTTCTGAAGTGGATAGTAATATCACAATGAAAACTTCTTCTTTCCTTGACATAATATAATGATTAGATTTATCAATTTTCATATTCCTCTCGCCCCCTTTTTGAAATATAAAATATTCAGAAGAATAAAACTAATCCCCTACCTCGTATTCTATTTTTTATCTCTTATATTCAAAAAGTTTTAGTGTATTACAAATTACTCCTATATATTGAATATTACAAAATATCCTTCTTCTAGATGTGTCCATATAACTTCAGAATTCTATGTTTACTCAAGATCCACCAATATCTCTCTTTTTATAACCTAACATCTTCTTATTTCATCTAAATTAAATTTTCCATTAAATTCAGCGAATGATACAAAAAATAGTTTCCCTAATTTCTTTTATTTATAAACATCTTGAAACCATATACAAGTATTTTCAAAATAACATCAATATTTTTTATATTAAAATTATTGTATAAATCATATACGTGACATTAATTTAAAATTCTCCCAACATAAAGTCATCACATTCTCATTTACCTCTTTCATGAAATCCATATCATAATAATCATTAATGTATAATATATATATAGTAATATAGTCATGGATTTGTTTTCTTTCATATTTAATAATCCATATTCATTAGTAGCTAGAATCAAAAAAAATATTACTGATGTGTGACATATGATCATTGAACAACCTGAAAAGTATTAAATTTTTTTAAATATTATAATAATTTTGAAATGCATTACGCTCAACATTTAAAAGTAAAATATCATATGATGATTTAAAATTTTATAATTGGTCTAAAATGTCTTACAAGAATCTTAGATATCCTATAGTCTTTTCTAATATAATATGATATTCTTTAAATATCAAATGTGTTAACAAAATTACTTTTTTCATATGATATTTACGTTTTACAATTCCCAATAATTCAAAAATATCATGTTAGATGGTTCAAAGATCATACATGATCCCAATATCTTTGTTGCAACTCAATCTACTTATATTCTGAAAAAATATCATATGGGGTCACAAATGTCATATGAATATGATGGTATGATTTTTTATTAATTGAATGTGTATATTCTATAAAATATTATGAATATATCCTCTAACTTTTAGGTCCATAGTACCTCTCTATTCCTCAAGCTTTTGTTTTTAAAATCACAAAAACTTTCTTTGTAAAATAATTTTTCCCTTACACTATGAAAAAATATTTTCCTTACACTTCAAAAATTTATTTCTTTACTCTTACATAAATTACCTTATAACCAAACTTTTCATAGTCTTCTGAGTTAAATATATTTTTTATTAAATTTTTAGAAATCTATTTTACCATATCCGAAATGTTCTTAATGTTTCGAAATTTGGTTCATGGTTATACTATACGAGAATTCATTAAGACAGAATTTCCCATTCTCTATTTTCACTACAATACGTATATTCATCATGAATGAAATCTGGTATCATAAATCTTTATACCAGACTTCCTCTACCAAATTTCTTATACTGATGACTTCAACCACAAATTTTATTTTCATACATATTTAAATGTCGAGGTTTTCCGTGCCGATGTTTCCATACCAGAATTTTCCATCCCCCATTTCTAAAGAATACAGTCTTAATACCATTTATGTTAGAAATAGTAATACCTTTTCATATGATACTGATACCGGAGAATAAGAAACTAGTACCAAGAATTTCCTTATACACTTACTTTGATAATCTTATACAGGTTCTATTCTGTCATTCAGTAAATCATGATTCCAATACCGAAATCAATAAAACCGAGCATTCATAAAATATTTTCTTATACATTTCTCATACCAATTTTATGAAATTCCATTTCAAAATTCAAACTCTGGAATTTATTATTCAAAGATATATTTCATTAGAATTCCGAATCTTTTAATCAATTTCATATCTTTTCAATCTTATCATATTCCAAGTTCATTACACATAAGTTGTAAGATTTTTATATTCATGGTTAGTTATATAAAATGATGTCATTCTTTCTATTATAGACAAACAATTGTATGATTTACATGTGTCCAGGTCCCTCTAATATTTAAAGAAATATGAACATTGGAGTGGAATTGATAGATAGATTTTCAATGGCCATAAATAGGACCTCATATGAATGGATAAAAAAAGAGAAAATAAGAAGTTCACATGTTTGAATTTTAGATTTCATGTCTATAAAAGTAAATTTCTCTTGAGTGAGAGGCTCTTATATAATCTCAGGCTTCATGCGTAATGTTTTAACGGCTTGTTAAAAAATTGATTTGTGCTAAATTATTTCATGCAGAGGTGCGATTTCCATAAAATCTGAAACTTCAGGTTGTGATGTCAGAGGTGCCGATTTCTTTACAAATCGAGGGATTTTGGGGATAATAAGAAAGATACCAATCTTAGGATTGAGGAAATACATGGGATTGGGTAATACATACATTCTTGTATGTATAAAACAAGTAACCTTTATACAATGTTGTTAGATATCATCTCTTTGGGTTAAAAGAAGATGGTAATTTTTCTACTTCTTTATATGAGTTAGGAAGCTTTATTTTTCTATAAACATTCTAACATGTAACATTGGTTGTAAGAAATTATATACACCGTATGGTAGAATATCTTTGTAAGAAATTATTCTTAAGATTTAGACTTAATAACATTATATTTTCTGTAAGAAAATGATTTCTTATTAGACGTGTTGTGAATTTTGTGTATTCAAAATTTACTTAAGAAATTTAGAAATATACAATTCACCCCCCCATTGTGTTTTGTGATTTTCAGCACAGTAGCGATCATAATATTGGTATAGAGTAGAATATCATACTCCATACCTTCCTATCAATTGGTATAAGAGCATTTTTTCAATCTAAATTAAACTCACGATTAGATTTAGAAGAGAAATATTCATCTTCATTTTTTTGGAATCCTAATTTTGGAATCATAGAGTTTTGATTAATTTTTTCAGTAGTGTTTTTTTTGCTTGCTTAAGATCATTTTTTTTCTTAAATTTTTTTTCACTCACTAGTTTGTTAGAAATATTTTTATTAAGATCGCTGGTTTAAATATTGGTTCTATCGACAATATAAATCCTAACATACCTCCTATTTTTGAATGAAATGATTAGGAGTACTGGAGAGATAGGATGACATTGTTCATTCTCAATACTAGAGTTGATAACTACCTGATGCTGATAAGAGACTATATGATTCCTGATAACAAATTGAGAACTATTACAAATATGAAGATAGCAGAATATCAAGAAAATATCTGAGTCAGAAACACTTTGTTATGTTCCATAACTAGGAACATCTATAGTCAAATATCTTCAAGTGAAGTTGCAAGCAGAATCTAGATTAAACATGAATTTACACATTTCAGTACCTCTATATTTATAGAGACAAGAAGATCTATGTTGAGATCTGAATATCATGGCGTTAACTTTTCTTATGGAGAACTTATAAGTAATGTTTAGCAAAGGTTCATGTCTATTGTGAATATCTTATTGTCTATGGGATAAAATGGTCTTGATGATGAAATTCTTGTTGACTAAATCATAGACATTATTCCCAATAAATGGGATTCCAATAGGATAGTAGTTGATGAGAGCAGAAAAGTCACCCATATTTCATTAGATGAGCTGTTTGGAACACTTATTCAACACGAGACAAGAATTAAGGGAGATGCTGATGATGTTAAAAAGAAGAATGGGAATGGAGGAGATGTTTTTACAACCACTTCTAAGCATATGAATTTCAAAACTCCAGAAACAGTTACTAGATCAAAGTAAAAGAAATTTACCACTCCATCATAATCCAGTGACATAGAAAAATCTGAGAATGAGTTAGAAAATATTTCTTGGATAATGAACATGATAGTTTCTCAAAAGAAATATAAAATTTAGTTCAACATGAGAGACTACAAATAAATGAATGATGTGTAAGTAATTTTTTACGATTATAGAAGAACAATCCCTATCAGAACTGATTTCCCTCTTTTGAAAAAGAAGGATAAGAAGGAATGAAATTTAGAGAGAAATAAGAAGATGTTTTACCGTTCTAAGAATAAGAAATGTATTAAATCAAATGAAACATGGAGTTCTAGTTTTGGAGACTCTTCTGAAAGTGAATTTAAGGAATATGATTCATCAGCACAGAAAAATACTGGATTCAACCCTGTAACATTTTTCCCAAATACTTGTTTTATGGCTAAGGTATGCTTTACTAAAGCTTTAACAAATATATATCTTGATACAGATTTTTATCCTAAAGACACTATTTATGATGAAGATACTTCATCTTCAGATAATGAAGAAATATCATCTTATAAAGAAGTATCTAGATTTTACAAGTTGTTATAAGCAAAAAATTATAAAAGCTCTAAGAAACTAGACGTGGTAAAAACTAGAGAAGAAGTTCATAAAAAATAATTTTCAGACCTCACTAGGGATATTGAAGATATGGATGAGTTCCTAGAAAAACATTCTAAATACCTTAAGGAAGTAAATTCTGAAAAGGAAAAAAATTCTAAAGATCTTAAGAATGCTATTTCGAAAATGAATTGTTTTGAGGAAAAATATTACTCTAATGAAATAATTTCTGAGGATGGAAATTTAGTTGTAAGACTAAAATCCTAAATATTTTCTCTTAATAAACTTCTTGAAAAAATTACTTCATGTATTGAAAATTTAGACAAGATTTATTCTCAAATCAGACCTCAAGGAAATACTATAGGAATTGGTTATAATCGCAGAAAACATGTTGTAAAAAACAACTATTTTATTCTTTCCAAAGCCCTTTTTTTACTAATTTTCAATGTGGTGGGCATTGGAAGGGAAATTTTTCTTTAAATAATGTTCAATCTATTCGGTTTCATAAATCTTATTTCTCAAAATAAATGTGGGTTCCTAAAATCTTATTGTCTAACCCTAGATCCAAACATGTTTGCATTCTGAAAAACTGACTTTTGTTTTTGTAGGAAAATGAAGAATGTACAAACAATATCTGGTATATGGATAGTGGATGATCACATAATATGATTGGTAAAAAAAGTTATTTCCATAATATTGTCAAAACAAAATGTGGAAAAGTAACCTTTGGGGATAATTCCCAAGGTGGGATTGTCGGTATAGGTAATATCAGTCTTCTTGGAAAATTTTAATTTATAATGTATTATTTGTCAATGGTCTTAATCACATCCTTATAAACATAATTTAATTATGTGATGAAGGTTACCATGTGAATTTTAGAAATGATAAGTGTTTAGTTCACAATTCCAAGGATGAATATATTCTATCTTCCCATAGGCATGAGAGTGTTTACACTCTGAACTTTGAAGAATTAAGATGTCAAGGTCTTCATTGCTTAAGTGAAATTGGAGATCAATCTTGTCTATAGAATAGAAGGTTATGACACTGAAACCTTAATAATATTAGTAATCACTCAAAGAAAGGATTAGTTAAGGATTTACCAGTTCTATGTTTTGATTCATCAAAAGTCTGTGACCCTTGTCAGTTTGGAAAGAAACATAAATCTATCATTAAATCTATTAGTGAAGTTTCTACGTCTAATGCTCTATAGTTATTGCATATGCATCTATTTGGTCCAACACGAAATGGAATTAATGGAGGAAAATATTATGTATTTTTTCTCGTGGATGACAACATTAGATTTACTTGGGTCTATTTTCTAGCTAGAAAATTTGATGCCTTTTTTATTTTTGAACTGTTCAAGCACATGTAAAAAATAAGAAAAACCTAACAATGATAACTATTCATAGTGATCATGGAGGGTGACTCTGTAAATTTATATTTTGAAACATTATGTAGTAAAAAATAATTTACTCACAATTTCTAAACTCCTCGAACTCCTCAACAAAATGGTGTTGCTGAAAGAAAGAACTGAATCCTTCAAGAGATAACTAGAACCATGTAGAGTGAATATTCTATAGGAGAACACTTTTCGGATGAAGCTGTACGTACTTACTATTATACTATAAATCGAGTTTTGATTATACCTTTTCTTAATAAAACTCTTTATGAGCAATGGACTGGTAGAAAACCAAAATTTTCATACATTATGGTTTGTGGTTATAATGTTTTTATTCATAACAATAAGGATAACTTACACAAATTTTCACCAAAATCACATGAAGGAATATTATTAGGCTATTCCACTAACTCTAATGATTATAGGGTTTTTAATAAAAACACGTGTACTATGGAAGAAATAGTACATGTTAAATTTGATGAAACTAATCCTTTTGTTTTCAAACTACCTGATTTAAATCCCCCAGACATATTTATTAAAAATGATCAACAACCTATAGATTACGAATCTTCTAAAGAATATGTTCACAAAATTATTTTTGAAACATTTACCCCGGAATATTTTCTACCTTATGTGGACGATCATGTTTTACAAAACCCAAATAAGTTTTTAAAAAGAAACCAACTTACTGATAATGTCATATACTATTTCAATCAACCTGTAAGGACTAGAAATTCCTTAAGAAATGAAAATGAACATGATTTTTTTATTTCCCAATTCGAGCCAAAAACTATTGAGGAAGCCTTATGCGATGAATATTGGATAAAGGCTAGGCAACATGAACTCAATGAGTTTGTAAGGAATCAAGTCTAGACCTTGGTAGAGAGACCTAAAGACAACTCTGTTATTTGTGTAAAATGGGTCTTTAGAAATAAATGTGATGAAAATGGGATTATAGTTAGAAATAAAGCAAGAATGGTGGCTAAAGGATATAACCAACAAGAAGGCATATATTATGAAGAAACCTATACATTAGTAGCAAGACTTTAATCTATCTGAATTCTTCTAGAATTCGCAACATTATACAATTTTAAACCTTATCAAATGGATGTGAAGTGTGCTTTCCGTAATGGATATGTAGAGGAAGAATTCTATGTATACCAACCTCTTAGTTTTGAATATGTAAAACATCCTAATAATGTATATAAACTTACAAAATATTTATATGGTCTTAAACATGCTCCCAGAGCATGGTATGATATACTTAGAAGTTTTTTACTTCAAAAACACTATTCTAAGGGAACCACAGATCCAAAACATTTCATAAAGAAAGATAAGAAAAAAAATTTAATCGTAAAAATATATATTGACGACATTATATTCGGATCAACTCAACAATACTTAATAGATTCCTTTGTGGGTATTATAATGTATGTGTTTGAGATGCGTATGATGGGTGAGTTAACATTCTTTATTGGTTTTCAAATTTCTAAAAAACCAGAAGAAACATATATATCTCAACATAAGTACATTATAAATCTTCATAAAAAGTTTTGGAATGATAACACTAACAGTATAAGTACCCCTATCGGAATTTCTAATACTCTTGATATTGATGAAGTAGGGAAACCTGTAGATCAAAGATATTATATATGGATGATAAGAAGTTTACTTTACTTAACAGCAAGTCAACCCGACTTAATGTTTATCATTTTCTTATGTGCAAGATATGAAGAAAATACAATGGAATAACATCTTAAGGCTGTGAAAAGAATTTTCTAGTACACAAGAGGAACCTTGGATTTAGGCCTTTTTAATTCGTCAGGAAATATATTTGAACTAAAAATTTTCTCAGATGCAGATTTGGATACTTGAAAAATAGTTAGAAAGAGTACATATGGAACTAGTCATTTCCTAGGAAATTTCTTAGTTTCCTGGTCCTGTAATAAACAACATTTTGTAGCACTTTCCACTTCTGAAGAGGAATATGTAGATGCTGGATGTTGTTGTGCTCAAGTGTTGTGAATGTAACACACACTCGCAAATTATGGCACGAGTTTTACCAATACTATAATCATGTGTGATAACACTGGTGCCATATCCCTAAGTACAAGTCCAAAAAATCACTCCCATACTAATCACATATATACTAGGCGTCACTTTCTTAGGGATCACACACTCAAAGGATATATAATTCTACAATTCATAGGAATGCAAAAAATCTTGTTGTTATTTTTACCAAACCCCTACCATCCGATAGATTTGAATATATCAAACAGAATCTAGGAATGATATATATAGGATAATCATTCATATTTACTTCTTGTTTATCCATATCGTATCATTAAATTACTCCTAAATTCAGGGGGAGTACATATGATAGAGATTATTTTCAAAGAAATCTTCCTTTCCTTAAAATAAATTTCCCCTGGTGTCTATTATTAAAAAAATTTCCAGAATCTAAATTCTCAGAATCTATATTTCTAGAATTGAAATTCTCTGAGTTAAATTTCTTATGTCTCGTTTTTAACCCCAATTTTTTCGATACTTACAATTTCTTCAGAGATTCCATAAAGGTACATTTTATTACCCCGTAGTTATTTTCCTATAGTTAAAATTGTTTTTATTTCTATCTTTTATGAAAAAAAATTCAGATTAATATTTTCTTAGAATCTTACTTTTATTTATTCTAAAACCTAAAAATTTTGGTGTGGATATATCATTTCAACCATCTTAAACCATTAGATATTTTTGGACAAATCACAACAATTTCTTTCCCTTATAGAAGATTAATGGTCATAATATGTCTATATAAGGTCTACCCACTTCATAAGGATCCCGCTGATTCCATAAACCATTAAGAAAAAGTGTTTCTGCTTCAGATTTTGTCATTTCATATTTCTTCAGAGATTTCTTATAGATCTGAATGCCAGGTTGTTCCGACTAGATTGTAGTCAAGGAGAATAAAGACAAGTTGATATTTCGGGAGAGAATTGTATGTTCAGTATTTTATAATCGGTACGACTGCCGCATTTCTAGTATTATTAAATGTAATAATTGAGAGGGTAATTGTATAGTAAAGGATATGGTTAAAGATCATGTATATCTGGAACTAGTCATATAGTTTTATGACTCTGTCAATTTATTTGAAATGGTCGGTAAGGAATATTTTATATTTAATGCTTATGAAATTTCATACACAGTTCCATTCCGAAAAGAGGCCAAATTTTTGAAGATTCCCTATTAAGAGAAGCCTCATAGGTTCCTACAAAATTCCAGATAAGGAAGGTTCTCTTAAGAAGAACCGTGCTTTTGAAAGTCTCGGCATCAAGGATGTTAAGACTCCGAAGCTTGAACATTTATTAGTAGACCATAGATTGGAAGAATTATGGATGAAGGGGTTCTTTATCCCAAGAAAAGGGGATAATGATTCCTTAATGACATGTGACATTCTGTTGATAGACTTTCTCATCAATCTTAGGAAGGTTAATTGAGTGAAGTATATAATTATTACGATTAAAAATGTGAAAACCAGTACCATCAAATCTCAAATTCTCATGTACCTAGCAAATATTTCAAGGATAATTGTTATGGTTTTAGCCGAAATGAAAATTTCTTGCATGTCCGCTTTAAAACCTTGAAAGATTCTATTTCTAGGTGAAGATATTCTAAATAGAAAGAAAAATTTTTACAATCCAGACTCTAAGAAGTTTGAAGAAGTTGTGACACCGGAAGATCAAAAACTTGTATTGATGGAAAAAATTCCGGATTCAACCAAAGCGGCACTGAAAAAGCCAGTTCCGGAATCTTCCAAAAGTGCTCAGAAGAAGAAAAATTAGAATGAGGTTTATAATGATGATCATATCTCAGTAGGTAATTCCTCAGCTCCACGAGTAATAAGCAAACCAAAGGCTTACTCTGATGATATCATTGTAGGCTGGAGGAAGTTAGATGAATCAAGGAAGAAAGGGGATCCAATCATTTGGATAAATCCGGTAGAGGCAAAGGATTTAAGGATTCAAACCACTGATGTATCAGTGAAACAAGATAAGGATAAGAAGTAGGAAAGGAAAAGTACTGAGATGGAGATTATACAATCCCTACAGAAAGAAGAAGAAAATTCCTGTTAGAAATTACCAGTACAGAATATCACTCTGGAACCTGAGAAAGATAAGAAAATTGTAGTGGTACCAGAACATGTTCTTGAACCAGAAGAAAAACAACACGAAGAGGTTGAAATTATTGAAGAAGAATATTATGATGTTATTATACAATTTGATGAGTATGTTACAACACCAAAGGTTTCTACCGAGGATAACGAAAAAGAAGAAGAAGAAGTTGAGATTGAAGTCGAAGAAGTAGAAAATGTAGAAGAAGGGATTGATGTAACTGGAAATAATAATAAAATTCTTGAATCTAAAAATAGTGATACTAGAAGGGAAGAAGTAAAAGAAGAATAAAAAGTTTAAGAAGAATCTGGAGATGATAAAACTATAGAAAATGAGGAACTCCTTCATGGTTTCAAACCCTTTCTGATGTCGACTCTCCTAAAAAACATGAGAATCCAGAAACCTCTGCTCTGAAGGTCTATCAGATAAAGATATACAATTCTCGTACATCATGGAACCAACACAGGGAGCATTCAATGATATAGAAAATGAGTTGTCCAATGTCCGAACATCTCTCTTAGATAAATTCTCATGTGAGGAAGCTGAAAGGAAAAATGAAGAAAAAAATCTTCTTGATCAAATTAATACTATAGCTGAAGTTGTCAGTTTTCATAAAGGGATATATGATGGTCCTGATAAAAAATTAGATTCACAAGAAGAAGTCGTCAATGTTTTTGAAGATAAGAATTGTTCTTAAGAAATCTAGACTCAGACTCTAATGGAGAAGGTATCTGAGGAATATTATTTGATAAAAAAGCTTTAAGAAGATCACATGGAGGTGAAAAAGATTATGTCCATGGTAAAAAATCTTCTTTCAGAGAAGAAGGAGGGTTGATACATTTTTTGATCGTACTGAATTTTTGGATTATTCTGTTTCATAATAATATTAATGAAAAATTCCTTGCAAATCTATTATAAATTTTGTCTCATGTATATTTTTTACTAACCTTATAGGTGCCTCTCCATTCCTTTTTGAAAATTTCAAAGGGGGATAATTATATCAAAGGGAGAAGATAAAGAAAAATTTATAAAGGAAAAACATTAATTATGTTAAAATCTAATGAAAAATTGAATTCCTTACTTTAATTTATAAGGAAGAGTTATACATCTAAGGGGTAGTTTCTATAAAAAATTAATATATATCTGAGGGGGATATTTCCATACTCTAAGAACTTCTACATAAGGGAAGAATAATTTACCCTAAGCCATAAACATAAGTGGGAGCTACGTATATCTAACACCAAGTATTTATTTTTTTTCCTTTCTAAATTTGTTTTCTCAAAGTTGTTTGTGCTTTCCAAAAAGTGGGAGATTGTTAGGTATATACTACCTCTCCATTTATTAAAAGTTTGTTTTGAAAATCACAGACATCATCTTCGTGAAATATTTTTTTCCTTACAATTCGAAAATATATTATCCTTACACTTCAAAAAATATATTTCTTTACTCTTACATAAATTACCATATAACCAAAATTTTCATAGACATTTGAGGTAGATATATTTTTTATTAAAGTTTTTAGAAATCTGTTTTTCTATATCAGAAATGTTCTTAAGGATCCGAAATATGGTTCATGGTTATACTATACCAGAATTCCTTGAGACACCATTTCCCACTCTCTGTTTTTACTACAATACCGATATTCATCTTGAATGAAATCTGGTATCATACATATTTAGAAATAGTAATACAATTTCTTATGATACCAATAGTAGAAAATAAGAAACCAGTACTGAGAATTTCCTTATACACTACCTTTGATAATATGATACTGATTATATTTTTTCATGTAGAAAATCATGATACCGTTACCAATATTTTTAAAACTGAGTTTTCAATAAATACTTTCTTATACCTTACTCATACCAATTCTATGAAAATACAGTTCAAAATTCATAATTCTGGAATTTATAATTCAAAGCATTATTTCTTTATAATTCCAAATCTTTTAATCACTTTAATATATTTTCAATTTTATCGGATTACATGTTCCTTACAATTAATGTGTAAGATATTTATATTCATGATTAGTTATATAAAATAATTTTGTTGTTTCTGTTATAAACTAACCCTTGTATATTTTCCATGTGTCTAGGTCTCTCCGAGATTTAAGGAAAAATGACCGTTTGAGTGGAACTGACATGTAGATTTTCGATGGCTATAAATAGGACCTCAGATGAAGAGATAAAAAAAGGAGAAAACAACAAGTTCACATGTTTATATTTTAGATTTCATCTCTCTAAAATTAAATTTCTCTTGACTGAGAGTCTCTTATAATCTCTATGGCTTTGTTTAGAATGTTTGAGTGGCTTGTTCCAAATTTGCTTTGTGCAGAGGTGCGATTTCCTTAAAATTAGAGACTTCGTGTTGTGAAGTCAGAGGAGCCGATTTCCTTACAAATAGGGGGTTTGTGGGGATAGCAAGAAAAATACTGATCTTAGGATTGAGGACATACCCGGGTTTGGGTAAGACAGACTTTCTTGTAAGTATATAATAAGGAACCTTTATCCAAGGTTGTTGGATATCCTTCTATTTGGGTTAAAAGAAGTTTGTAATTTTTCCACTACATTATATGAGTTAGAAAGCTTTCTTTTTTTATAAACTTTCTATCTTGTATCTCTGGTTGTGAGAAATTATATACACCTTGTGGTATAATTTATTTGTAATAAAAATTTCTTAGGGTTTAGAATAAAGAAATTTATATTTTCAGTAAGAAAGTGATTTCTTATTATAGGTGTTGTGAATTTTTTGTATACAAAATTTCGTAATGAAATTTTAAAATATACAATTCACCCCTTCTTGTATTTTGGGCTTTTCAGCACTATTGTGATCTTAATATTGGTATAGAGTAGAATAACATACTCCATACCTTCCTAACACTAACCTTATTCATATTCATATTATATAGTTCTCACATTAGATTCTGATATGCTATAATACATAATGAAGTAGTAATCATATTCAGTGCTATGACACCATAGCCATTACACCATTAATGTTATGTCTCGCTACATCAGACTAGTATATTTCGATTATACATGGATAATCACTACATCAGGATTATCACACATTCATCATTTTCTATTTTTATTAATATTCATATCTCTCATGTATTTTTTCCAATGTGTAGTACCGAATTCATGTAAAATACCTCTATATCACAATTATTTATCTTGCATTATTATTATCCCATTGAAATAATAATTCTTAATATATAAGAAAAACCAACCATACTCTGATTTCAATAGAATTTCATGAAAATATATTAATAACAGAATTATCAAAATTTCACATTTATTTTCATACTAATATATTATATATCTATCTGATTCCAATTTACCATCACATAAAATTTATGTTTTGGTTAATTACATTCACACATGTTGAGATAGCTATTAAATAGGAATTCTCTTATCATTATGATGATTTTGGGTTACCCTTATGTGGCACACTGCACTTCAATATTACCTTTACATTTATAACCAATTTCCAAGATAAACATTACACACATAGTGAAATTTCAAGAATATAATTACATAGCTAATTAATTTTATTCATAATTCCTTATTTCTTCTATTTAACCCAGCCACCTCAATAATCTAGAAATCATTTTAAACCCAATTAATTAATATTAAAACACCTCCAAGAATCACCAATGAACCTATAATAATTATTATAAGGACCAATAAAACATATAATATTTTAAATGGATAAAAACACAATATCATTATAAATTTTATATTGTGTTTAAATGTTTTTATTGTAGTTATTTCGAGTAATCCCTATATAGAAGTCATTATTAATTATTTTTTGTATATCGTAATGTATAATTGTTAAATGTTTGAAAACCATTTGTAGTTTTACATTTTATATTTTTAATTATTTATAAATTTACTATATTTAATTAAAGATATTTGTGATAATTATTTAGGTGGACAACGTTAATTATGAAGAATTCAAAAGTGGTTATATGTTAAATTTAGGAAAATTTATTTGTCAAAGGATATTATTTATTTATTTTGAAAACGATTTTAAGAAAAAAATATTTTTATGTAACAGATATTATACAAACTAAGCATAAATATTCTCAGACATTATATATAGAAAATAAACATCTTATGTATTTCAAAATCATTTTCATGAGACGTCCAGTTCCATTTCATGTGACATTTAGTCCCATTATATAACATTAATGATTTCCATCATATGATTTTGGATGAAGAAACAGTTCTTGAATTTTGATGTAGTATATATGACTCTAAAGTCATGCGTGTAATAAAAAATAGGGATAAATTCCAGAAAATAACCATAATATATCAGGCTATCCACTTATTGGTTTCTGAGAAATCATAACCATGGAAGCATTAAAGGGTGATATTAAAGATGGATATGGTGTGAAAACCACTGAAATGAGGACCTGTGATGTTTAAAATAAGTCCCTCACATCAGATCCACTAATGTTTCATAGATTATAATATATTAGAGGCTAGATGAGTGAATAAACGATGTGGGAAAATGATTTAGGAGGAAATATTTATAATCTAAATTATAACACATAGACATTTGAAAATAGAAACGAAACATTATTCTTCCTTATGATGACATGTTTTGTGCCCGTGCTATGAATCATTGACAACACCGAAACAATATTCTACCAAGAAACTTATAAAATAATAATGAATCCATTGACCACTCACCATTGGGATTTCATGAAATTATAATACCACAATATTATAATAAAATGGAGGGAGAGTGAAATTAAAATTATTCACAATGAAATTTTACAATAACCATGATGTCTCTATGAATTATGATGAAATAATGAGACACCAAAAATATGAAACACTAGATTCATCAAAAACACCATGTTAGTACACCAAGAGCTAAAAAATCAACTTTTAATCCATTTTGTGATGAAAATTCATTTTAAAAAAAGGTTTTGAGAAAAAAATTGTTATGTGGATTTATAAAAAAAATTAATCATAAATATTGTACATATGTCACAATCGAATTCTTCGGATATGAGAATGTAACACCCACAGTACCAAGATAATGTAACACCCACAGTACAGAGATAAGGTAAAGGTTCATATATGCTTTCAATGCATTCAACAACATGGAACCACATTATGTAATGTTCTTATGTGGCTATATAATTTTAGTATGAATGATTCTAATTTCTCAAAATGGTGATATCAATTCTAAGACACTATGTAATGGTAGATGTTGTTTCTATAAAAGGTTCTGAAAAAATCCTATGTAAAGGTCACGCTCCAGGGAATATGTTATGTAATAGTTAAGATGTACTTTAATAACTATATAAAGGACGTTTTTCTATTCTATGTTATGGTCTTAATGTTAATGAAACTAAAACATAACTATAATATCAAATTATTGAGAAAATATTTCAATATAGTTGTACGTGTATGGATACTAACAAAGGTTAGTTCCGTGACATAAATTTTGGAGGAAACCATTTGATTCCACATTGAAATATGAGTATATAACATTCAAAATATTAGTTTTGAGGTTTTAAACACATAATATCCTCAAGGGTATTCCGGTGAAATAATGGAATATGAATGTGAGCCTTCCTTAACCACAATATCTGTGTAAAAATAACGTGTATTCAATGACCTCTATAATTAAAGGAATGAAGTGATGATTATAAAATGAAATTTATAGTAACATGAATGAGGATTTTTCTTATAAATATTAAAAAAAAATATATTAATGCGGTAAAAAAATTTAGAATGAAATTCAATACACTAGAGCATATAGATTTTAGGATTCCACTACCATGGTTATTGTTTTT
Source organism: Viscum album (assembly GCA_963277665.1). Classification (NCBI taxonomy): domain Eukaryota; kingdom Viridiplantae; phylum Streptophyta; class Magnoliopsida; order Santalales; family Viscaceae; genus Viscum; species Viscum album. The sequence goes on from OY728133.1 coordinate 1,424,765,577, forward strand.
ACAAATAACTTTTCATATTATTATTTTTATAATGATGATTTTCTGACCATTATTTTCTATTATCCTTTACAAAAAGGGATAATATTTTGATTTATGGTGGAAGGATAAGTTCAATTTTTTTTATAATTCTCTGTTTTAATAATAAAAAATAAAATTCTCAATCTTTTGTAAACTGGTTTCAATATTCATTAGTATATTTAATTATCAGGTGTGATTTTTTAATGTTTTAAATATATTTACAATTTATTTAATTAGTTAAGGATCCATAATATCTCTCCCTTCATTTGTTGTCTATTTATAAATGAATTATATATGGATTAGTGGAAATGTCCAAATAAATTTTCAGAATTTTTCGATGTGGCATTATGAAGCTTAGACTGATTAAGAAAAAAACCCTATTGATAATTTCCCAAGCAAACTAGGGGTGAACCATTATAACACTAACACACATATAAAAGAGGGTAGACAAATATAATATTTTATATAAGTATATTACAAAAAAAAAACATTCATCCAATGTTGATATGGGATGTTATTTTGAATCCTTTAACATATTATTTATCAAACAGAAGAGAATAATTTAGAGGATAACATTACTGTTAAAAATTTACCTAATATCACTTTAATCACACATGATTTAATATATCACAATTTTTGTATTTAAAAATAGAAAAAAACACTGTTTCTAACTAAATTTAAAAAATATTTGAAACACTCAACTATTAATACAACGCTTGGATTCCTACTAGTACAGTGTTTAACAGTGTAATACTTTATTTTTTCTAAACTGATGATGAAGACATTTTAAACTATGATTAAATTTCCAAGGAGGCAATGTCGAATCAGTAACATTTATTTTGAGGACCAAACAATCACAAAAACTGGATTTACCATTTTGAACTATAGATAAAAATAACAATGATATCCAAACATCTGAAATTAGTTTTTTAAAATAATTTTTTGGAGGATGAATTGATAGATACTAGCGAGGCACTTAGATCTCACATATAACCCCACAACAGGATTGGGAAACCAAATCAAACACTAAGATAAAAATATAAACCACACAATAAAAAAACAAACAATCAAATTAATTTTAAATCTTCATAAAATTATGTTGAATTAAAAACATTCCTATTACAACAATTTCCAATGATTCTATCTATTCAAGTGAAGACCCAAATAAGCATATTAATGGATTCACCCAATAGTTCATGACACTGAATCTTATAGGAGTGGTTTTTGACCAAGTTCAGTTGAGGGTATTCACCCATTCACTGGAATGAGTTTTTAAATAATGTTCTGATAAAATATAACCCAATGCAATTCATGTTTTGGAATCCATGAATATAATAATCTTATAAAACATTTCTACGAAATCCAAATGATATTCTATAGTATAACAAATTTATTCAATTTGTAAATATTTTGAAGAACCCCTTTATGAGTACGAGGAGTGGTTCAACAAACCATGTTTTCAAGGAACACATAATTATATTAAATAGATTGATTTTACTATGAATTTCTATATATGTAAATTTTATAGTGATAGGAAACTATTAGATGTATCCTAGAGAGGATCCATTACAGGAATATTTATAATAGTTTCCATGGAACTCATTAAAACATTACATACAACTCCCAACACATTGGAATAATAGGTTTTATGACTAGACGTATTCATGAGTTGATGACTTTTTACTCATCTCCATTACCTGATTATAGACTTAGTGAACTAAACAACTTTGTGAGAAATATTTCATTGAAACATATTGGAGATCATCAACCACCAATTATGTTTTGTGCTTCATTAATATCGCATAACCATTCCATTGACCAAGGTATGTACAGATCATGGAGTGTTGTTGAGAAGACTTGAGACCATAGAAAGGTAAAAAATCAAGGATGGGGTGAAATTTTCAAAGTTCAATATAGATTTGGGAATTAGGGGAATCAATTTAGACCACAAAATACAATCTAATATGAACCACATCTCTTGAACTAGCATCCATACCAATTCCAATTAAACCAAGTCTACTAGAAACATCCCTAATTTAAACAATCTTTAAACCAACCAATTTATCAAATTTAACACACAACTTTCTAGAAAAAAAATATAGTGTGATGACCCATAAATCATTACACAGTCCTAAGTTCAACAAAAAAAAATTCATGGATTTGAAAATAAATGTACTAAAATTGAGGTTCTAAAAAACAAGTTCTATAGGCTAATGTAAAATTTCTAAAAAAAAGGAAACTAGCCAGCTCAAACAGTTCCCAAACTAAAGGATGTTGGATTATTATACAAACAATATTTGTTAAAGTGATTCATCCAAATTCCACACATGATAGTGAAAAAATTCCCCATCAACTAGGAGAAAATAATCTAAAAATTCATCGTAGATTCATGAAATATGGACACAATTAGAAGAAATTAATTAGGGGGGATAAAAAAGCATATATTATATGAATGAAAAAAGAGAAACCAATTCTATGATATTAATGTAACTTGAAATACCTACCACCCATTCTTATAAAGAATAATTAAGTACAAGTGGATTAAATAGTATTAACTTCATATTGAAATTCTGGAAACATTATCGATAGAACAGATTAGTATCACAAAATAAGAGAAAATCTATAAAATAAACTTGAATTTTATGTTATTTATAACATTTCACCATGTATATGGGACTTTAAGGTAATGTTTGGATTTGTTGGGGAAAAATTATTTCAGCTCGGCTCACACTCTATTTACCAACCATGTTTCTTAACCCATTGACATTTACTATCCCAATGAAATTTATTTATATATCTTTTTTGATGATTTATTTGATTTAGGTTATTATATAAATTTTATTCCTCAATTTTATTAAGCATTTATATAGATAAGAGACTTTAAACCCAGTTGATTTATGGTCCAATATAAACACTAATCTATATTTTCTGTAATGGGAGTCCTTTCAGAAGAATAGGATAGATTCTAAGATTTGATTTTCCCAAATAATAATGTACTCAATATGGAGGAATATATTTTCTCATTAAAATCACCTTTCATTTTTGGGACCCATTTCCTAAAGATAAAAAAATTTATAATCAATTTTCATGGAGGAATACTCAATAGGGAGTTTGGATACACCAATATCTACTTAGATCATTTTTACTATATGAGGCATCATTTAGAGGAACAATCACAACATAAAAATTCCTAACATGAATAGGATAAACTCATTGAAGTCTTTGGTTTTTTTATTAATCGTTAAAATTACGAAAACACATAATAATTGAAAAATACAAAGTGAATAAAGATATCAAGAATTATAGATAATATATTCTCATATTAGATGAAGAGTAAAATTACCAGGTATATGGAGAATATATTTATTTGTTTTATGAAGTAAAAAATGATATATTATCTTTTATATAGGGGTTACATTTATTTAATTTTGGAATGAATTTTTTTCATATTTTGAAGTGTCCATAATTATAGAATTAAAGCCCATGGAAAATGATTTGGAATATGTCTATTTAATGGGAGGATGAAAATTATGATTTAAAATTATAATTAACTATACATAAAATAACAAACATTAATTAATATTTTTTGTAAAAATGTATTATAGATATTCTAGATTTTTACTGGTATTATAAGAATTAATATTCAAATATTATCAAATAGAATATTTTTTATTGGAGATTTTGAACCTATTATGAATCCCTAATAAAGGTGAAATCCTATTATTGAAATGGTAGTGAAAAAGTATCTATATATATTTTTTAGTGGAATAATTTTTCTACCACATATCTTACTCACCATCGATCAACCCTATACATGTATTACCTAAGAGAAAAATCCCACAAAAATGCAAACTGAATAATTTGATTTAATCCCTATAAATTTTTTGAATAGTTGATTATTCGTTATAGAATATATAATATTAAATCAGTTCACTATGAAGGATAATATTCACATCCCATTATTTGACCCGATGTTAGAGAGATTTCAAGGATAAACTCATTATTCTTTTCAATATGTGCTTTAGGTTATTTCAAGAAGATGATTTATCCCAAGGATCTGGATAAGACTTCATTTATCTATCTCAATAAAAAATTTTAGGAAAAATAATATCATTGGGATTATTTTATTACCTAGTCATATTTCAAAGGATGAGAATTAGTATTTTTTGGAACACATTTATGATTCCACTACTAAAAAACTGGCCTTTATCTGCGCTAGAAATGGCCTTTATCAGTGCTATAAATGCACTGACAACATGAGTGTGGCTAAAATCCCCATTCTTTTATCAATAGTGAAAAAGAATAGATAACGGGGTCCTTTATCGATGCTGAAAAAAGAACTGATAAATGGGATATTTATCTGTGCGGATGAAGGAAAATGTTATCAGCGCTTTTTTTACTATAGATAACAACACAATTTATTAGCACTTATAAAACACTAACAAAGGGTCTATTATCAATGATTATAAATTTTTGATAAATTATTACATTATCAGTGCTTATATAATCGTATTTAAACAACAGTTTATCATTCCTCATAGAAGTTCAGATAAATTAATCATTTATCAACACTTTTAGCAGCTCTGACTAAGGGATATACTATAGTGTTCTCGTATAGTATACTGAAAAAAAAACACACCATATATAAAAATCAATACCAAATATAATATTTTAATTAAATTAAATCTATAACACCAAAAATGAAAATACTATTTTATAGATATTTTAAACATTGGTTCATATAGTTACATAAATAAAAATTATTACACACATTCAAAAACATCAATGTGTTTTTCCTTTTAGTACTAACCCAAATAATGCTATTTCTAAACAAAACACCCATACATATGTAAATTAATCCATCTTTATATGAAAAATGGTCTTAAATTAGTATTAATATAATAAAATAAACTAATATGATGTGTCAATTTTACAAAAATTTATGTCAATTTAAAATAAAAAGACATAATTTGAGTCATAACGGTCACAACATGCATTCAATTTAGGTACAAATGATTCAAACACATACCAAATGAATTTATATCTTTTTCCTATTGTATCATAATAATATGAATGTATTTCCTCAGTTTTGAGTACATCAGTTTTAATTGTTACTAAAATTTCATTTTAGACTGGAAGCACACAATTTGGAATCATTCTAATCACATCGTGTGTTAGTTTTATGTGAAACGCATTATTAAACATCATAAATGACTTATGAACCATTGTTATAAGTTATATTGAAAATACAAGCATGGTTGATAAGTTTTTAGTGTGTTACACTTTATGAACTAAAATGTCGATTTAAAACTAATAATATATGTATCGAGTCATACTGAGCATGTTTCATATTTAGGTGCAGCTAATTCCTACATGTTAGAAATGATTTATGGATCATTTAATTAAGGTATATAAATTACAAGAATGCTTATTCATGGGTTTTAGTAGGATATTTAGCAATTATACAAAATTTGATGAAAATTCAAAATATAAACATCACTTTGTGTCATATCGATCACACCATGAATTTGGTGGATCCATGGATAATTCATACATGCCTCAAATGACATATTTATCATTTTAAAAAAATTAGAAAATGATTATTTTTTCTGGGTTTTGATTATGCCAATTTTCTCTTTTACTAAAATACTATTTTAATCCAGAAACTTGCAGTTTTGACTCATTCTGATCACATTGTGTATCGGTTTGTTGTGTGTTTGATTATTTTTCAGTGAGTGATAGTTCTTGAACTATAATATCAATTTTAAACTGATAATGGAAACTTTGGGTCACATTGGGAACATCATGTATCATATTGAGGTGTGGTTGAATGTTACACATAAAAAATTACTTATGGATAATTTTTGTTGAGCATCCAGACAATCTAAATTTGTTTTCTTAGTTTTGAGATGGATAATTGTCCATTTTACAAAAATTGACTAAAATTATAAATTAAAAGACCACATTGGCCAATATCAGCCACACCATGTGTTAAATTGAGGTGTATATAATTCTTATAAGTCTCAAATAACATACAGATCATTTTCCTAATGTATAAAAACAATATTAATGTGTTTTCCCATTTTTTAGTTCATCACATGTCTTTTTTTATAATTTCATTTTAAAATATAAACATGCACTTAGACACAAATTGAATACATTATGTATCAGACTGAGATATTCTTGATTGTTACATATCAAAAATTATTTAAGATCATTTTACTAAAGTATTTAGGCAATTTGAATGTGATTGATCAGTTTGGAGTAGATCAGTTAGACTTTTTGCTAAATTTATATTATTTTTAGATGAAAACAAGAACCTTCAGTCATATATGTCACATTGTTCATCAGAATAAGATGCAAATGATTCATGAAATTGGCAAATAAAAAATTAACCAATTTAATAATGTATCAAATAATCCAAAATTGTTTGTTTTTTTTGATTAGGTTGGATTCTTTTTATAATAAAATTGATATCAATTTTATATAAAGACTCACATAGAGTCATACAGGTCACACAGTGCATTGGATTTAGGTGTGGTGGTTTCCTAAATGTTCCAAATCACTTATTGATGTGTTCATGAAGTATCAAAACAATATGAATTTGTTTTTTCAGTTTTGTATACATGACTTCTATATTTTACTAAAAATAATGTTAAACATGAAACATGTAATTTGACTCATATAGATCACATAGTGTATTTTCATGATATGAGACTGATTCATACATATCAAAAATGATTTATGAATCAATACCCTGATTTATCAATAAAATACATGTATATTTTCTTGGACTACTCTGTGTGAACCTTTTAATGGAAAATGTCAATTTTAAACTTATAAAAGACACATTGAGTCATATCTGGCGCATTGTGTATTATATTGAGGTGCATCTGATTATTTCAAATCTAGAATGAACTAAGTATCATTGTCTTTAAGTATCAAGAAAATATGAATATGTTTTCTTAGTTTTGAGTATGTTAGTTTTTTTCTATAATTAATGTGAATTTAAAATACAATGATGTACTTGGAGTCATAAAGGTCCATTGACATTCTTTATCGTGCAACCAAAACTACATGAGCATCATGGAAAAAACTACATCAACTCAATGAAAATAATCCACTTGTATTAGAAAACAATATTTTTATATAATACTTAAATGGAATAAATTTAACATAAATATGAAATAATATAGTAATTATAAGGAAAATTATTTTACGTTGAAAATGCCAAGATTACCTATGTGATAAGTAGAGGGGAATTGAAGGAATGTGATAAATGTCAACAGTACAGGGGTGAAATTTTTTGAAGGATAAAAATTCTATAGATGTTTTTGTGTAGAAGGTCCTGAAAGATGGATATGTGACGTAAAAATGAACAAAATTATCCACCTATATTAAAAAAATTATAATGTGAGTAATACTAAAAATAAAAAAATTAATATGGAACAATAAATTAATTTGTTGGAAAATGGTTTATCTAGGAAAACCTAAAGATTACCTTTTTAACTGAGAAAATAAAGCATAATTTCTCTTCTTACAAAGTTAATAGAGATAACTAAAATGGAATTGATAAATGCAATATTACAAGTGTGAAAAGGTTTTAAGGGAGTATATGTCTTTATATTTTTTGGTCTAGAAAGGAACAAAATATTGATAGACCGCCCCAACACAAATAAAATATTATACTTGTATTAGAAAACAAATTATTATGTGAGTAATAATAAAAAGAAATAAATTAAACATAAATATGAAACAATACCTTAATTCCAGGGATAATTATTTCATTGTAAAAACATTAAGATTACCACTGTGATTGAGCAGTGACATCACCATTTCTATTCTTACAATGGCATGACACATGATCAAAAAGATTCTAAAGTATTCAAACCATATAAATATTATATAAAATTAGATCAATGTTTTGTTACTTATTTTTTTTATAAAATAATGAAATTATATTGTAACATTACCTTATATTCATTCCAAATGGTTTCCATTATTATAGTTTGTTCTTCTGAGGGATTGCTAACATCATCATGTATAAAAGTCATTATATATTTGAGTTTTCACAGATTTAATTTTGATAACATTAATGTTTATATAACAGATAATATTAAGAGGAAGAACATAATATATTTTAAAAAAACTTTTACCTTCCTAGTGAACTCAATTTATTTTATAAAGGATTCAAGGATTTGGTTCCCCTATCGAGAATCAAAATTACCTCTTCATAGTTCCCTCTAACATACAATACAATGAATGCATTGGGACCAACATGATATGATTCTGATGTCCCAATGAAAGGGTTATCCTCAATTTAATTTTTATTGGACTCATCATTTTTTTAGTCTCTAGCAGGAAAATTTACCAATTATTGTTTATTGGACCAGGGATATAAAATACATGCACTTCTTTTGATGACATTATGAACATCTAATGTTTTCCCCCATCCACACTGAAATTCCCCTTTAAAAATCCCATTTCATAAACAATCACTCTGTTCATATTGTCAACCCATTTCTAACAGAAAAGAGGCACATGCATTGATGTTTAATCCATCTTGTATATCTGTTCGATAATGCCAAAATACTACATATTTACATAAACTGTATTTATATCATTGGAGAAAAAAATGTGCATCTTTTCATCCACAAGTGTAACACCACCATTTTCCATCATACTAAAGTCATTCTATTCTTTATAAAGAACATATAACTGTTTATTAAGAAACCGGGATAAGATGTGAAATTTTCACTTGGTCATCTGTATAGACATTGAAGTTGTTCAACAATTGAATTTGGATTTTCAAATAACTCCTTACAATGATGATATATGAACCATCCTATAAAGTCTTGATTATGTGTATTTGACATCTATCCATTAACCTTTGATGGATTAAAATCTCAAATAATTTCCTTTTGGGATTTAATTTATGGATCAACATCTTCAATATTATCAAATATGTAACAGAATGATTTCTCACACTCTATCTATGTAATTGCAACGATGTCTCTTCTAGAGATCCCTACAACTAGAAGTTGATTTTTGTGACCTAAATTTGGGTGACCGATGCTTTCAATATATGATAGGTAATTGATATAGAATTCAATTGCTTATCCAATAATATATCATTCTTTAATAAAACATTCAGGCCAACATTGATTCATTATATACACATTAAAAATCATCATATACTGTTCAATGGGGTACACCAATCTATAATAGACAAGACCACATAGTTTAAACTCTCTAAAGAACTAGTGGAATATTATAACAAAGAATGGTGGTGTAATAAACATATTTAATTAACATAATATGACTGTAATCATTGTATTCTTGATGGAAAACATTCCGGGGTGTTAAATTTACTGCATATGGCTTTGAAAAAAAGCATCGTCTGGTTAATGTATGTAGTACATTATGAGGTAGAATGAAATTGAAATAAAATAGCATTAAATCATTCCTAAAAACCTGATAGTCCTATGATTTTAGTCCCCATAACGTCAAATAAATCTTTGACATGATATTCTTGATATTTGATGAATGCCCTTGGGGAACATTTACACATGTAAAGAAAATGACAAATTGCAGTTTTCCCTATCTAGAAAGAGTGGAAGCTGATAGAGAATGAAAATTAATCCTTTTAACCTTCACTGATGCCAAATGTTCCCTTATCACAATTTTAGTCAAATATACCCTATCCTTTATTCCATTATAAAATTTTCCATAAACATTTACTAACACGGCAATAACACTATCAAATATATTTTTTTCTATATGCATGACATCAAGAAAATGTATGACACACAATGAATTCCAATACCATAATTCAAGGAAAATAAATCTATTATACCAACTATATTTTTTAGGGTTTTATAAAAATGGTTCGCCAAAAAATGGTTAATGTTTTTTACATTATTGCAAAGATGATTTCCTATTACTAGAGAAGGTGTGTTCCTTGTTTGTTGTTTCCATTGATTATTGTTATGTAATATCAGTATTTATGCCTTTAAGGTAAAAATTTATGATTTCCTAAGACTAAAATATTCAATGAATATTTTAACCTTACTTATTACGCGTGTTATCACATTAGGGACTCTCTAACATTGCATCAATGATACATCCTAATAAATTTCTATAATTGGGGAAGTCATTTACTATATCATACATCATGGCCCTCAATTTCAATATTCCACTTATATAAGTAGTATAGATTGTAACACATGTATCCCACATCATGTTCATATCTTCGATTAAAGGATCCAAATACACAACAAAGTCATTACCATGTTTCTCTGGTCTAGATACAATCATAGCCAACATTATTCATTTTATCTTCAGGAATAACCATGGTGGTAAGTTATAATTTACTATCACGATGTGACATGTGTTGTGAGTATTACACTTTAAACTAAAATTATTTGTCCCATTTTCTGATAATGCATGATATAAGTTTCTCAACTAATTTCCAAATTATGGAATCTTATAGAAAAGTTTCTTCAACTAAGGAGAATCTGCTAGATGGATCAATTTCCCATATGTAATTCATGTATCTGTATGCCATGTTAATAGTCACATGATTTTCATTGATCCATATAGACTTATAAACCGTGTAATGATAAAAAATTATTATATGTATTTTAAATGACATGATTCATTTTTGATGTATTGATTTACACCACAATTATGGAATTTTATGAGTAATTCATGATCCTAGTGAAATAATATGAAATCTTTTAGACAAACATGTATTTTTAGAGAACATTATTATTGAACATAACATTCATTTAGCATTATATGTTTGGAATCATGGTTTATTTTCTTCTATTTGAATATTATTTAGGTCAAATATGAGTTTTTTTATCTTGGGTCACTCTATTTGCTTACATAATTTAAATTATTTAACTTCAATACATGGGTCTATGTTCTGAATTTAGTAAAAATGGTATACCATAGTTTCTTGCAATACCTATTTAATTCCAAAAACAACTTTGGGAAATCAAAAATGTCATCATCAATAGCCATAATCAGTTCTTACATGTGATCTCCTTCATCATTTCGTATGGTATTCATATCAAATGATTAATAAACAACAGTATCATCACAATTGGTGTCCTTATTAAATTCATCCACATGTTTAGTTCAAAATTTTATAGCTCTTATCTATTCATTGAAAAATCATATGATCTTCCAACTCTTCTACTCTAATTTTTTCAGAAAAAAACAATGTAAACGAGGACATGATATTTTAGAAGGGCCACATACATGCTCCCTTGAAAACATAAAGAACTCATTAACTCCATCATTATGCTCATTTATTTAATGATTAGCATGCATCCATTTTATATGAATATCTATCTTTTTGGGTTCATAAAAGATTAATTTTGAAAAATATAAAAATAAATACACAAAAGATATTCAATAAAAAATATTGGATACTCAACATTTATTTGTTTCAAATAATATCAATATGTTGAAGAGAATTGGTAATTATATTTAAGAAAATATTTATTCCATTATGGCAGGTGTTATCCTATCAAAACATTAAAAAGTGAAAGTTATTGGCAACTCTTCCTCATTTCATTTTCATTGATTCATACCCACCCTTAATATTTATAGTTAATGCACAAAACATATATATATATTATTTTATCACATTCTATCACCATGAGATTTGTTTTTCACATTAAAGAATAGGTATTTCGAAAAATTAAACTCTTGAATAATATAATAACCCCTCCACCACCTTTTTAGAAAAACGAAAAAAATATCACTAAATATAAGACTCAAATAATCAATATAATTTTCTTCCATTATACTGTTTAGAGGTCTTATTCTCATTTTGATATCCTAAATTATTCAATATGAAGAAATATTCTAACACAAGACTTGATTTCATTTATGTATTTAACAATTTTTTTATTTTATATCATCCTTCATGTTGGTGATTAAATATTCCTCATAATAATTTACCACTTTGATAAAATCAAATTAAAATAATTATACTTCTAAAATAAATATATTAAAAGAAAATTAATTTCATATTATTTCTCCTCCATTTATTATTTCATGTTATTTTATGGGTATATTTAATCACCAACATGAAGGATGATATAAAACTATATCTTGGATTGTTATGAAAACATAATTAATTTATTATTTTATATTTATATTGAAAGTAAATTTTATGGTTTTATGAAAGATACATGAAAATTTAACATATTATTAATAAACCACCTTTTGTTTATCAAAAATTACAAAAAAATCATATTATAGATTTTGTGTTGGGGAACTATATCTAAAACATCCATATAATAAACATGGAACATATTGACTCACAATGGAACAATAATTATAATACCATTAGTATTTGGAAGAAGATTAAATCCTGAATAGGGGTCAATGACTAGGATCACTATATTGAAATTTATAAAGAATAATTGGAACTATTATTAACCAATAATAGATATAAATTAAAAACTACGAATTATTCTTCTAGAGACAGTTAGAGTACATATATAGACAATGATGAAAATTGATTTCAAAAATTAATTTAAAAATTCAAAAATAGGATATCCAAATTAGTAGTCAATCAAACAATGGATTATACAAAAATTGAAAAGTTCCTATTATTAATGAAAAATAGTATACAAGGACCTTTATACAAATAACACATGATATTGCTAAATCGGAAAAAAAATGAAGAATACCCAATGAAAATCTCAAGGCCTACATCTACAGTTTAAATAAAATCAACTCTGGAAACCCATACTATAGCTGAACCCTAGATCTCTTATAATTTTTGAGATGGAAGGAAGTAAAGTGGTGTGATTTGTTCTCTAATTAATATATGAGGAGTGCCAATAGTCGGTGGTTTGTGTGGAAAGCATCTGATATCATGATGGGTTCCCAAATGATTATGGATTTTTATAGAGTAAGGCACTTTTATGAGCACTTAAAAATATGAACTGATAAAGTATTGATAATTAAAATTATAAACAAAATAGTTTAAATATATATATACTTAAATAAAATATCAAAATATAAATATAATAAATATATTCCTCTTTGAATATATTTATTAAAATTTAATAATTATTAATTTATAATTATAGAAATATTTTTGGAAAGTAATATTTATATCTAATTTTATGTTCATGAATATGCAAATATGTAAAAAATGAGTGATATTGAATAAATAAAAAATATGTAAACATTAACCAATATTCAAAAATGGATAATTTTTTTTATGGGTTTTGTAAATAAATAAGTATTTATTTTGTATATGTGAAATAAATATAACACACATTTTTTCTATTCCAAAATGAAAAATCGAATGAAACATTGAATTATATATTCATCTCACTATACAATTAGTTAGTATTTTTTATTAGTATTTATTTTTTATTAGAAACCATTATTCACTAACTATATGTCTATTTAAAATAAATCATAAATATATCGTAATATTTAAATCATATTAATATACATGTATGTATTTAATTTTAATATATAAAATTTATTTACATTATATATCATAATTATATAATTAATAAAATGTAAAATATTTAATAATTTGTAGACAATTAATTCATTTTTATTGAAATTTTTTTAATTAATAAAATTTGAATTATTTTTTTTAATAAACTCATTTTTTATTATTTTATTGTTTTAATTATTTCATATTATTTTTTGGAAAATTATTAGTGATAAAAAAGAATAGATAAAATCAATCTTTAGTAGTGATAATAATAAAGTGATCATAAAGGTTTAATTTATCAGCTCTAAGAAAAGATCTGAGAAATGGTTAAAATTATCATTGCTTCCTTTATAGTGGATAAATATGCAATTTATCAGTGATTATTTGTAGTTATGATAAATACCGACACTGTTAAATGACATTTTTGTATCAGTGTTGGTTAGAGGAGTTTTTTTTATTTTACACTTTTTCAAAATTCAATTGATCTTTTCTCGAAAAACGTGGAAATCATTTTTAAAAGATTCATTTAAAAGAATTTAGGATTAAAGGTTTTATGGTTAAACTCTATGGTAAAAATAGGAATATTTCAGGTGGATTTAATATCACAAAATGAAATTGATCTTGGCGATAATATTTTTTTGGACAAATTCATTACCTTAGAAAACTTATATGAAACATTTTGGAACATTTCATGGACAAAAAAGAATTTATGAGACGTTTATCAAGGACTTCAGTTACATTTCTTATCCAATTTTAATATTATTTTTGAATTAATATAATTTTTTTAAATATTTAATGTAGTGTATCATTTGATGAACAATAGAAAATATTTAACACCCCACCGCAGATATAGCCACCAAATTTGGGGAAACTTTTTGAGCAATCTTTTTGTGCTTCAAATCAAGTAGTGGGGAATGTTATTTACAAATCAATTGAAGAAAAACAAATAATAATTATGTTTTATTTGAGAAACTTCTATTATTCGCAACTAAACTAAAATAGATCAAAAAAATTACCTGTAGTTTTATTTTATTTAAATATATTCAGATCCTACATTAGAGGAAGTAATGTTATAATATTTTCTTATCATAACACTATATGTATGTGATGAATAAGGATAAATACAAACTATTTCATGTATTATGGATTATATTACTTCATGAAGTTAGTATAATGATTAAAGATGTGGATGGACATGAATTCCTAGTAGTTTATCACCTGAATAGTATTCTAAACATTTCAAAAGCTAAAATTCATAACCAATAACCACTAAATAGTCAAATTCTAGATGAACAGTTTTCTCTTATTTAGTGTGTAGTAAAATGGAATGATGAGATAGATAATTTTACAATAACCTCTCAAGTACAATCTCACGTGAACCCTAACAATATTAAAAAAATATAAAGAAAATTGAATTTTATATCATAGATTATCAAAATTGGGAAACAAATTAATTAAGAAATCATTAAAATTTGAATTATTACTTGATAGAGTGAATATTTGTTAATATATTTGGAATATATTCTCTCATGGAGGACATTTTTGGACTTAAAATAACACTATATATTTATTAGAATTAATAATTTTTTTGTCTAGTTCATTTAAATATGAACATAAATTTTATAAAGGGTATTAAAATTATAAATTTAATAGAAAAATTGCACAGAGATAAAAAATAACTCAAACAAAAATTAGTATTTGTGAAATTGTTTATTTTTGGGAAATATATTTTATAGAAACCATTCCTATGACTCTTCAATAATATGAAATAAATTTAGAAATTGATATTGTTTTTGAATGGGTGGAAAACAATAAAACAAAAATTTTGATGTTAATGTTGTTAGTTTTTTTGATAATGCCAATAGATTTTGTAGTTTTTGAGTTCAAATATCGTTATTTAGTGATAAAAAATAAAACTTTTTCAATATAATAATAGTGGTTTTCTGGAGGTTCTATGGAGAACATCATAAGACATCAATACCCTTCAACTAATAAACAACCATCTCTCTATGGAGATGAAAAAAAATAACATCTGGAAAAAATGAAGATAATTTAGACATGTATATAGAATGTTAATGTATGAGTTTATAGATATATGAATTTGATGAAATTATAAGAGAATATTTATAAAAGTAATTTTTTTAAATAATGGGTTATGAGTAGTTCTTGAAAATGTAATTAAATCAAATCACATACAACATGAAGATCACATTATATTATAATGATATATGGTAAAAATTATCCATAATGGGATGGTCCATTATTAGATACTGAAGATTATCATTTTGTTAAAATGTGTCTTATTAAGAAAAAATAGGGAGTCATTCCTTGTTAATTGTAATATGATGAAAATATTATATAGATATTTTCCACAGGGACTAGGGGAGGAGATTGCATACCTCCAAATTCATAATCTATAAAAAACATATCTTTTTTACATTTCCTAAATGATTATTTTTTTCACGGATTAATTTAAAAATATAATCATATTTTAAATCCATAAGGATGTAATAGGGGAATTTTTTCATTTATGTGTGAGTGAGTGAACCTTTTTATTTCAATATTTTCATTTGTTTCAAATATTCTTATTTTTAGGAGTATTTTAATGTATTTATTTTCTATTATTTTATGTTTTGAATAACTGAGCAATAATTTAATTCCCCTCAATATTTTAATCAAGTCCAATAATGATGAAATAATTTGAACCATTTATTGAACATATATAAATAAAAAAATGGATTGTTTTTTCATATTTTTATGTAATGTAAATTTAGAAAAATAATACCGATTGAAGACTCTAGTTAAATGGGATATTATCTAATATTTTTAATCACATTCCTAAGATACCTCTTAAAAACATTTATGAATTCCATATAATCAATATTTAGGGAAAAAATTTATTTTATTAATCATTTCATTATTTGTAATCTAATTATAAAATTACTATATACAAGGTTATTTTACTAATAATATGGATTCATTATTTGCAATGAAAATTATATTGTTCAATAAAATGTATCATATAATGTCCGTAAATAATTAATCGTGTATATCCCTCATTATCCATGAATTATTTTTTTGTATCCTCATTTAAATACAGAAATCTATACATACCATTATCAATTGGATGATAGAACACATATGTTTAATTCATCTTTGGGTGTTGGAAGAAAGTGATCTATAACATGTTATTTTATTGGATTTTTTTAGATTAGAAAAATAATGGATGAACCTTTTGGGTTTTTTTATAAAAAAATATGACAGGGTTTAATAAAGGTCTACATTTCATACTAAGTTGTTCATGGAAGTCTACCACTATTTGAAGGATAAATGGACTCTCATCCACATAAAGACCACAGAACTACACAAAATTATTGATATGAAAAGCTGAAAAACATATATTTGAAATATGTTGAGGATCATATAAATAAATTATTAAGTTATGTTCTTCAATGGATATATATTCCAAAGAGATGAAGTTAATTTTTTAGGATTTTTTTAGTACTAAAAAAGATGAAATTTTGAATTATTCTCAAATATATGAATTATACACACAATGAGCAATTTGGAAGGATGTTTTGATGTTATTTTGAAAAAACAGACCCATAAAACAACAATTTAGTAAATCAATTCATAAAAAGATTAATAGTATGATTGAAACATATGAAGGAAATATAATGTATCTCAATCCCATAAAGAGAATACTCAATAAAAATAAAAAATCAATCAAATGAAACTTAAGGTAGTTGAACGGATAGATTATAACTACTGTAAAAATTCTAAGAGTGTGGGTTTTCATATATGTAACTCAAATAGGAAGAGAATTATCAGTTTCATATGAAAATAGGGAGGATTACATTATTAAGGGAAACTAAAAATTATGCATCACGCATTATAATATATCATACAATATAAATCTACCAAAAACCTAGTTTGATTAAGTACTATTCCACTAATAAGATATAATGGAAACCACTATATAGGATGTCTTCAACACTTTATGTAAAGTAACCCACATTCTCAAGGAATCCTTTTTCCCATCCAATGACCACCACTCATGCATTGCAATCCATCATCAAGTACTAACCCATGCATAAATTTCATGCATATATTTGTTGAGGTCCATTGTATATCCCTTGATAAAAGGAATACATTTCCATTGATAAATAACCACACACTATATGATCCACATGACCATCTATCAGTAAAAATTATTTGTGATTGAGATGAGTTGAATTCCATATATATGATAGATATGAAAAAAAAAATATAATCTATTGTTGAAGCATTAATCTACGAACCCCTCTCATCATAAAATCTAATACAACATATATTTCAATAAGTCATGTGAGTTCACATGAAAAATATTATGGATGATCAAAAAACACTCACCAATGGTCTGAGATCCAAATTCATCTATAAAATATATAATAAATGAAAATATTTAATAAATATATCACAATTAATAAATTAGAACAGTCAGAAAACCCTGGTAATTAGGATTACATATAAGAAATGTGTTTGTAAACCATTAGTCCAAGGATTATCATATGATCCCACAAATTTCTAAACCACATAAATTATATCTTCACAAAAGTAAGAGAAAACAAAATCTTCGAAGCCAATTTTTAGATCCTGATATCTTAGTCCATTGATATATTTTAAACTATGTCCCATGCTGGGATTTAGGAGAACCTCCAAATACAACAAAGGATACAGACTAGTGGCATGGGATTAATCAAAATAATATGGCATATATTCACTTTAATCAATTAATAAGATAGTGGTAAAATAACTAAGAAATTCACAAAACATAATCATTGAAAAAATATATAAATATAGATGATGGAATACCATGAGTAAATAATATATATAAATACTAAAACACGTGAACATGACATACACTTACACCCCTAAGCCACCTCAATCACTTTCTCTCACTTCACATATGATGTTGAACCAAAAAAGAAAACATAAGGTGAACACATGTATTTTGGTTCCTACATAGGTTGTGAGAAATACATATCAGTAGGGTCTCTCCATTTTCTCTTAATATGGACCATCTAAAGCTTTCATGCACAAGGAAATAAGTAAACATGTCACACTATCACCATTGATGCCATGTTATATCTAGGAACCATCAACTCCCACTATGTTAGGACAACATGTGCTGACCAAGATAGTAAAAAACATCACAATGCATTCGTTAGTTCATTTCTAGAATCCATTTTTTTCCTCACACCATCATCCACATAAAGTAGATTATACCAATGGATTCATGATAGTGAAGAGAAATGTCCAAATATCCACCCAAAGGGGAATGGAAAGGTAGTATGTCCAGTCCCAACAATCAAATTATCAACCAATATTTTCCCACATCCATGTTATTGACATTTACCATATAACTCATAGGATAGAATTTCTATATGATACCATGTATTATTAATATCCCATATCACTCAGGGAAGTCGTGTCATCTGATGTTACATCAAAACACATCCAATACACTATTTCACTCATGGTACTCCTATCATCTTATCCTATCACATCATAATCTAAGAGACCATATCAATTATACAAGTTTAAGAGAAAACATCTCACTCATGGTAGGACGCAGACATATCATCTAACTCACAATGATACTAATGGGTTGAAGTCACACCTTATCACTCAGGATATCTTCCGGAAAAAAGGACTATATATCACTCGAGATAATATTTCCAATACTATATCACTCATTGTGTATTATTTCCTCGAGATACATCTCCCACCTGAAGGAGTTTATCCTATCATAAGTACAGGGAAAAAAATAAATTTTCAACAACACACAAGGCCCCCAAACCCGTAACATAGCTCATTCACTGACCGAATGGTTCTATATGATCAAGACCTATCCCCTCATTAAGAAGATGTAAAATATGGTATTTTTTGGAACGCCTTAAGTCATATATTCCTACCAAGATCTCTAATCATTAATATTAACTCATGACTATCTCCCCTTAGTGGAAACATTTCTAGAGGCCTACCCCAATAGTGAGATCACAGCTTAGTTCACCTCATCAATTCCGTCATCTATTATAGTCCAACTAACATGGGACCTTCATAAGTTATAATAATCAGTTACCCTTATAATCATGAATCTATGTATTGAACAAAACCCAACACCAATACCATGATCCTTTATTAAAAATCCTAAGGGAGATCTATCATCTCATGGACTATACAAAACTCTACTCAGTCACCCTTTCCTCATCCTAGAGTAATCAAAATATTGAAATGGATTATTGAACCCAAAAATTATTTTATAAAGGGTTCACTCACCAAGGATGAGAGGTATAGATATCCCACATTTCATCCTTAGGATGAACCTTCTCGCATCATCTTTACTCTCCCATGGGAAACCATCATAGGAAATCCATGATGAATCTTGTATCCCGCCATCTCATATAGGGTTCTATTTAGCTCAACCAACACTCTTTCCCCTTGGTGGAATCTTAACCAATTAATTGAAAGTTACTATAGTATAATATTGAACTCACCCAATTCATAGAGTTCACAAATCCATAAAATCACTATTTTTTGCCATCTTCTACTCCCAATCCACTCTACCCATCCAATGAAAAATTCGTATGATCATACAATCACTCATTAGAATATATATCATCTTGTAATAATGGGATGACCTAAATCCAAAATGGAGTTACCACCCTCAATAAGCCTCATCCAAGATCATTTTTCCTCATTAGAGCTTAAATAAACTCTCAAGATCCAACCACACTACGTAAACTATATATAATTTTATATTTTATTTATAATTAATTATTTATGTAGTTAAAATAATTAATATTTTGATAAAAACTCACTTGGAATCACCATGGAACCGAATCAGTAACCATATACCAATGTAAGATCCTTATCACATCATCAGTATATTCCAAAGTAAAATCACAAACCACTTAATGTCATGCAGTCTTCTTTTTAATTGAATTTCATCAAAATCCCAATAAAAAATTTGGTAAGGATCATAGATCAATCAAAATGATGAATTATGACATAGATTCATCACCCCAAGACCTTATCTCCCTAATACATGTTAAAATTACTTTGATTTTACTATATCCCATAGTTATTTGGTGGATTCACTTCCGAAAACAAAATATAATTGAGCTAAATCTGATGGAATTGTTAGGAAACAAATCAAGATGAGTGGATTTGATAAATACACTTGAAATACCCACAATAAACCATCCTCTAGAATGACAGATGAAATGGTATCATGAAGAGGGGAAGATCTATCCAAACTACCCTCCATAGGTGCCTCTGGTTTACTATGAATAGGGGGAATACAAACCCCTTTTAGAAATGATAACCACAAATAGAGTTCAAAGTGTGACATTAAAGGTTATGGAATGAAAAACACAAAAATGGAGGGAAGTAATGCCTATATCTACACATCCATAGCATGAAATATTTTTTCATGGTGTGAAATTAATTGCTAGTAGGGTTATCACCACATATGTATCCATTAACATTGGTAACCAATATATAATACCTAAATGCATTAAAGAATTTGAAATTCTTCATTCCAATCCTCTCAACACATCCTTGACATCAATAGAAGAATTCATAATAAAAAAGGATTTAAATTACTTTTAAAAATAATTTTATTGGAAAACCAAAAATTGAAAACTCTAATACATTTCCTAATTCTAAAAAACAACAAAAAAATTGAAATTCCCTTAGAAAATTACATCTGCTGACAGTTTGGGTAATTACATTTAGAAATATATTTATTTTTTTTCTTTTTCAATAGTTCTATCCTTATCAATATCAACTCAATATATGATAAAAAATTCACTTGTTGATTTATTAGTTTATTAGTAATTATAACTGGATATTTATAAATTTTCTCTATAAGATTATTCAAATTCTTTATTTCATGGATATATTACTTCACTTGTTTTCTAAAAAATTCTATAATCAATTTTGAATACGTAGTATTTTTAACCCATGTCCCTGGTATTTACACTTCTTCCATAATAATATAAACATCACCCTTTTTGTGTGAATTCCTTAGTGTTCTTATTTTATATTCCAGAATCTATATTTTTATACTTTTTATCACAAAATTATAACTTATTATTATTCAACATAATCTTCTTTGGAATATTACTTCCATAAATTTCCTCATGATATATTCCAAAGGAAGAATTATCTCTATTCTAAATTTACTATAGTCACCATATTTCATATGTTTTGTTCTATGTTTAAATGATTTACATTTGACATAAATTTCACTATGTCCACTACCATTTCAAACATCACAAAGTTCTTTAATATATTCAAATATTGGTGAGTTTTATATATCTTTTTCAATTACCTTGGAGTTTATCCTCAATAAATTGATGATCCTCTTTATTGTAGGATATTAATTTCTCCTAGAGTTTGGAACTTTGTTCCAACAATCCAATTTCATACCCCTCAAAACAACTTCAACACAAAAAATATCACTAAGATATTATATTCATTAAATATTAATATGTATTTCTATAATTTTCAAATTTACATGCATTTTTTTAATGAAAGAATAATCCATATTTGGTCTTGATTTGCGGAATAATTTCAAATATAATTTCTTCCAAGATGTCATATATTTTTTATATTCCTCTATTTTCATCATCCATTCATATAATGATTTTATGTTTAATCATTAACAATAAAAGTAAACTAATTTTTCACAAATATTATTTTATTGGTATATCATCCTGAGTTTTCAAAAATATACATGATGTTCAATAGTGTCTATAATAAACTACATCGATCTTAAGTAAACATAAAAAATATTAATATTTTAATGTAATCATTATAACATAGTCATTAGAATATAATTAGTGAAAATTATTAACTAAATTTTGAAAATATGGTTCAAAAATTTATATATAATCAATTCATTGGTCACCTGTTTATTATTAATGAATATAAAACACTTTTTAAATTAAAAACCAATTTCATTCTGAAAAACTATTTAAATGGAAACAAGTGTTTTTACAAAATAATAATATCTCTATTTTTAGATTATATTAATGATATATATAGCATATATTTGATATAATGCTTAAAATTTGTCTTATTTGTTTTCAATATCAGATATGTGAACAAATTCAATTTTATAGATAGAATTACTATTTTTCAAAAAGGTTGTTTTGTCGCCTTTTGTTGTAGAATTTGTATTATTTTAGTTTTTCACACATTTATAAATTATATGTTACAAAATAAACTTCGTATTTTATTGTGGGAAATAAAAATTTACTTTTGTTTTTGTGGTATTTTAATGCTATGTTTTATGTTTTGATGAATAGTGAAAAAATAATACATTTCAATTGAAAACCTATTTTTTTATAAAAAATTATTTATATTGTCAAATAATACTTTAAATGGGTATAAGGTGTAATTAGATAATTATTTATCATTTAATCAAGTTGATGTCATTGGAATTAATTTGAAATTGATATTGGATATAAAAACATTAAAATCTTTCGATGGGTTTTACACATAAAAAACAAGTTTTCTCATTCCATCAATGTTATTAGGTTTAACCTAATTAATTAAAATTATGAGTTTTAATTTTTGAAAAATTGATTCATTATTTTTTATTAGTGGGTCCAAATTATTTAAATATGTTCAATTTTTGACACAGTGAATAGTAACTTTGTTAATTTTTAAATACCACAATTAAGGGTAAATCATCTAATTAAAGGTAAACATTATATTTTAGGAATTATATAATTACCATCATAGTTGTGACAATTTTGTTGGATGAGTGCTTTTAATCAATTGTAATTAAAAGATCAGTTATGCAACCATTTATGGAATTTTGGATTAGAATATAACCTTTAAAATATTTTATTTTATGTTAAGTCAATTATGTCATTACTTTTTATCAATAGAGGAATTTTAAATATAGGGGTTATATATGGGATAAGTTCTACAATAATTTTTTTTTGAATTATAGAATGTTTTTATTAATCATTTTAATTTATTTATAATTTTTATTAAATATAAAATTTAATTAAATATTTACATAAAGAATATATAGTGATAGTTTAATTAATGTATGAATCAAATAAATGATATTAATAGTATTAAAATATATATAATTTAAATTAATTTATTTAATCCACAAATATTTTGAATGCATTTGACATGTTAGTGATTATTTAATAGTTTTTTCAGAGATATCGAATTATTTTGATATTTTAAAAAAGTAAATTAATGAATATTGTTAAAATTGACTTTAATGATATTTTAAAATAAATATTATTTTAAAAAATGATATAAAATCCAAAAAATATAAAATTATATGAAATTATTGGGGGATGTTTAGAAATGTCCTTAATGACTCATTTTTGGGTCTTTTGATAATTTATTATAATTATATTATCCATAAAAGTGTAAGTTACATGATATCATGGTAACAATTAAAAAGGGATAAAACAGAATGATAAGTATTAAAAAATATCCAGTCTAATATAATAATAATTGGATAAATGTTATTAGAACGCACATAATTATATATTTTAAATAAATATGTTTTGATCCATTTGTATTAGAAAATTAATTTATATTATTTTAATATTTTGATGAATTCCAAGAGTGCCTATCCCCTCTCCTATAAAAGTGCACCCGTTCTTCTCCATTCAACACACTTAAACACCTATTTCATTTGAAAAAACTATTAAAAATACCTTAATAGAAAAAAATCACATTAATGTGGCCTTATTTTGGGTAGAACACCCTAGTTAGATGTGTTAAGGTGTTAATCAAAGGAGATCATCTAATGATGAGGTGTCATTTTAAATTAAGTGTTTCAATTTATTACTTATCCCTATTTATTCAAATCTTATTTCACAATGATCAAATAATAAAAAACATATACCCAATATAGTTATTAATTATTATGATAATATAATCACCCAAATCCGTTTCCACTTCCATATGATAATATAATAATTATCATTCGTTCGTTAGGAGATCTACTGCCTCACGAACTGATATAATTCATTTTTCATCACAGTCTCTAAATACATGATATAATTATGGAATTATAATTTATATATGATATTAATGACTTATTTGAAATTATTAGTGAGTAATATGTCATTTTAATGATTATATTTCCTTTCACAAAGAAATGATAATTTTGTTTGTGTATACGTGTGACTTATGACCTCCATGAAGTGATGTGACTCATTTTTCATTCCCACATCACATGGATGATATATATAAATTATTAATAACATATAAATTAATTTATTATCCTAATGTAAATATAGAAAAATAATTACCTTTCTTCCATAATAACCATTGAAAAAAAGAAGAAGTATTACACATCTGTATGTACGACTAATCGTCACTTTGATTATAACACAGTTCAGTTTTCATATCCATATTAATGGACTGAATTAAAAGTATAATTTCTTTATAAAATTGATTATTATATAATGATAAATATATTTGAGGCGATTAAATAATTATCACTTTAACTATTGACGTCATAAAAAAGTCAGTTTAGACTCTCAAGTAATGAATAACTACAAAATGTCTGATGTTAACATAAACTACTAAGTAATTGTTATTTCATTATAAAATGTAAAATACAGGTAATGATAAAATTTTAAAAGTATTTCAAGAAATTAAATAATTAAAAAAATTATTAATCAAGAAAAAATGTATTATAAATGACGATTCAGACTCCAGGTATGTGACTCTTTAAGAAAACATCATTTTTTGTGTCTTAAGGGTTTATTTGTATATATATTTCTCATTCTTGTCCATGATTTCAAAACAGTTTATATGGATTTTTTTATATGTACATAAAAATTTTAAAATGTTAAATTTTCATATCTCACTATTGTTTCAATGTGGTATGGTACACTTTGATTTAAAAGTAAAATTTTTAAATGTTTTAAATGGTTTTCAAAAATGGATTGAATATTATTATAAAAAGAAATTTTTTTAAAATATATAGCGTGAAAATAATTTCTTGTTTTCATGAAAAATTATTTATTCGATGTTTTATTTATATTATTTCTTAATTCATGATAAATTATTTCGTTTCTTTACATTGTGTGTAGTTATTAGATTTTAATAGTGTTTTTTACAGAAAAATGGTGTTTTAATATATGAAAGTGTTTTAGAGATGGGTTTTAAAGTGTTTTAGAGGGTTTTTATTTGGTCCCATGATATTAAATATGAATAGTTGAACCTCAATATATATCATGGGTTATCTAGATATATTTTATACGAAGTTTTATTTTCCATTATTGCTTATGATAAATGTGTAATCCTGATAAAGCTTATAAAAAGGGTGCAGACAATTATAGCTCTATAATGAATTGGGGTACTCCAGAGATGGAATAAAGCTACAAGGATTTTTAATTTGAAATTATGAATATATGATTAATATTTTAATGAAGTTCTAATCCACCTATGTGATTTTTATGTTTTTAATGAGTTCTTAATAAAAAGTTTTTAATTAGTTGTTATGTTTTCATTAGACTAAATATTTTATTTCCTTATGTCCCATAACTATCTTTTATGCACATACCTTGTTATAATTTTTATTTTAGAGGGTATAATAATGATAAGATAAAAGAGGAATTCAATTGTTAATATTTTGAAGGAATAATGAAATAATGTTTTATTAAAAAAATATTTTAGTTGTGAAGAAATGGATACTGATTTAGTTGTATCCACATCATACAAATATGGTATTTTGTGTATAAAATATAGATTTATTCCCTAAAAATATAAAGTAAAAAGATCCTCGAAGGTGAAATATTCTTCAAAAACACTAGAATAAGTTGTGTATAAGGCCATGTTACAGTTGGTAACAAAGGATTGTTTATATAAAATTAGAGATTAGGATGTCGTCTTAATGGATATGTATATCATAATGGGTTTATAATTTTATGGTTCCTCATAATTTTAATAAATTATAAACCATTTTTAGGCTTTATGTAATGAAATTTTAATGGGATTAGTGATATTGTTGGAGACATTTATTTTTGAGTTAATTATGGGTTATTACTTTTGAGTTGCAGAATGAATGGTTTGAGATAAAATTTGTAGTTAAAACATATTATCGTTATTTTTTAGGGAATTATCATATCTTTGGAGTGTTATATGAATTATATAGTATAATAAAAAGTAAAAACAATAGGATGGGTGAAAAATCGTTGTTCTTGGGAAGGCTGTAGGAATCGAACCCACAAACGAAGGGCCACTAGCATGCATCATCTACCATAGGTCTATGTGAAGCCCTGTGTTAGTAGTAATATTTTCCATGAATTGATAGAATAAGAAAAATATGACTTTTTTGTAAAAAATTATCAAACTGGAAAAATTATTTTAGGATTAAGTGGTGAATCATATTTTGGAATATATTCCTTATTTTAGGAATTTTATATGATTCAGGTTATTAGAATATTATGGTATTTTATTTAAGGAATAAATTTTGAATTAAAACTTTTAATATTTTATGACTTAATAGTGGACTTCTAGATATTTATGTTATTTATGGAAATAGATGTTATATCATGAAAATTAATAAAGAAATTGTTTTTTGTTATTATACCTCATGAGTAATTGATGTTATTTGGGGTGTTGCTCTGGCATTTTGGTCATTCATGTAGATTTTAATCAAATATAGAATTATTATATTTTTTGAATTATCTTATCTTATACTAACCATTTTTTAGTAAATGTTTCATGAAAATATAAATATATATGCATTCTTTTCTGGATTATTTGATTCTCAAGATATTGATTCCAGTGCAAGACGTATGAAAAATTCATCTTGAATGCTAATCATTTGGGGAAAAGATGAGTTTGATGTGAAAATTGATTAATGGTTGAAACTATAATTTTCTTTGAAGTGTGACCAATTATGTTCTAAGTCTATGTATTTAAATAATTCCAAAACTCTATGAAAATGATAGTAAAAAAATGTTTTCAATTTAATTTTCTTACAATGAAATCGACAACCATTTAACCCAATTTTTTTTAATGGATTTGTGATTAATAACATTCTCATGTTCATGTTCTCTATCACTCTCCATCATAACATGGTAGGTATTATTTCTTCCATATCCTTATTTTGATACATGGAACCCTAATATGGGTTGTCTCTGGTGACCTTCAAACTTCCCTTTCCTTATTTTAAAATGGATATTTTATTAATCCTTTTTTCCGATGTGGGATTTCAATAATGTTATTTTGAAATGTAAACCCCCTATTGTTCGATCCTGTGTTTAAATATAGTGGAAAAAAATTATTATATGGGGGAAAATATAACAAAGAAATTTTTTAAAAGGAATCCTGGTGTTCAATAGCATACACGATATGCCACATCGATCATACGCAAACATCAAAATATTATTATTTAAATGATATTGTTTTTACATAGCCATTAAAATAAAGGGAATAAACATTAAAAACTAAACTATGAAAATAATTTTTAAACATGTATATATAATAAAACTGTTGATATCTAATTAATTATATCTGAATTTGAAACCCTTTTTTAAATAAATGGAATATTTTTATGAAAAAATATTTCAATGAGAGCATGTGTGTTTATTATATAACAAAATATATCTTTTCATCTTTTATTAATGAAATAAACAAGTATATATATATTATTAAATTTAATTTTTATCATTATTATTATATTTTTTCTACACATTATATAGGAAAAAATTTAAATTTATTTGATAAATAGAGTACTTTTCAAAAATACATTTTTACAACCTTTTAATGACACACATGTTTTAAACATTTTTTGACACATTTAGAAATTATATATGAAAAAATAAACATCATCATTAAAATGGGATTACAAAAATTTTCTTTGGATGAATTTTGTGTATTTTTCTGATAAGTTTTATTTTTGCATGAATAGTTAAAAAATACCGCATTTTATTTCAAAAAAGATTTTTCATCAGATTTATTTATAGTGTAAAATTAATTTATTCAATGGTTTCAAGGTATATTTATATTATTTTTTTCATTAAATATAATATAGATCATTGTATTCAATTTCATATTGAAATTGTATTTTAAATATTTCATTCTTCTGAGGGGATTTACTTTAAAAAACTCATTTTCCCATTTCGTTAGAGGGATTAATTATAATATAATTTCTGAAACATCACTGTTTTATATTTTTAAAAAATTGATTCACATTTGGAATCCGTGGTTTTAAATTATGTAAATAATTTTTTTGTTTCTTTACATTGTGAATAATAACTTTAGTAGTTTTTTTATTACCACACATAAGTTACATCAGGTAATTAAGCATAAAAAATATATTATAAGTATTATAAAATTACCCAAATAGTTTTTAATAATTTTATTGGATGATAATATTTCATTCATAGGAATTATATTATTGGTGATGAGATAATTTATGGAATTTTTGATGACAATATATTCATTATAATATTATATTCATTGGAAAATCCTTTTTTCATTCTATTGTTTTTTACAAGAAAAAAATTTTCAGTATGGGGTTATATAAAGGATACGTTTCTCAATAAATATTTTTTTTTAGAATAAAATTTTTATTACAACGTGATAATTTTTTATAATTATTATTAAAAAAATAATTAAATTAAATGGCTTGACATTGATGATGCAACGATTGTTTAATTAATGGAGTAATAAATTAAAATATTAAAATAATATTAAAATAAATAGTATGTGAAATAAATCATTTCATCAACAAAATTTCTAGATTAATTTTTTATTTATTTTGAGTTAATAGATTATTTTGAAGATATGATGATTGTATGCTATTTTTGAAAAGTCAAATCTAGAAGACTGAGAGAATTGACAAAATTGTTATTTTAAAAAAATTGTTAACTAGTTTAAAATAAATAAAAATACAAAATAAATCCAAATAATTTTTATATCAAAAATTTCTATAATGACTCATTTTGGGTCATTTGGTATTTTACTAGAATTAAATTAACCCTAAATGGGTAAATTACAGTATATCATATTATCAATTAATAAGTATTAAAACAAAATGATAACGTTTAAAAAAATGTCTAAAACTATAATATAATTCACTGGATTAAGGTTAGTTAAACCAAAATAATTATATCTTCTAAATAAATCATTTTGGATTCATTTGGAATATAAAATTAATTTATAATAATTTAGTATTTTATTCCATTTTAGGAGTGACCCTCCTCTCTCCTATACAAGGGAAACCCATATTCTACATTCATCACAAATTAAAACCTATTAGTATTGGAAAATATCTACCTAAATCCCTTCCCATATTCATTAATCACATTCTACATTAATTATTTTAGTAATAAAATCCACCTTAGAGGTTTTAAAGATTTAATCACAGGAGATCCACCAAAGAAGAGGTTACACTTTTAATTATGTGTTTCTATTTTATTTATTCTTATAGGTCCTTAATTTCTTCCTCCAACTTGATAAAATAATAACCCCGGTGTCCAATATATAATTTTATGTCATTTAGTTAAAAATATCTCCTAAATCTATATCTACATCCATCAAAGTGAAAAATAAGTTTTGTTCATGTGTGGAGAACTATCTCCCCACGAACCAATATAATTCGTTATCCATTGTCATATCTCCAAGACATATATAATGATGGAATTAATTTTATATATTAAGTTAATGAAACACTTATCATTATGAAAGAATTATATATCATTTTCACTGTTATCTTCTCCCCACATAAAAATGAAAAGGTTGTTCATCCGTATGTGTGAACTATCACCTTCACGATATAATGTGATTCGTTTTTCCTAACAACATAATATGGATGATATACTTAAGTATATTTATATTATTATTATAATATTAATGAAATTTTCATAATTCTATGAATGTATAATAATAATTACATTCTTTCATTATGGACTATTGAAAAATGACTGCTTTACTCATACGTTCTTACAACTTACTATCTCTATGATTTAAATGTACATCATTTTTCATATCCATATTAATGGATGGATTTTCATGTATAATATATGTATAAAATTTACTATAATTTCATGAATATTATTCCAAAGATAATGAAATAATGAACACACTGACTATTGATATAATACCAAATTCTCATTCGACCCAAGTAATAAATATAGAAAGAATGTCCGACATGAACTTATATAATTAAAAAATCTATATAACATGATAATAAGTGAAATAAAAATAATAAAAATAATTAAAATGTTTATCCTAAAATTAAATAATTATTCTATGTATATTATTTTTTAATATAATAATTTTATGATATGATTTAGACTAAAGATAAGTGACTCTTTAACTAAAACATTATTTTAAATTTTTTAAAGATTTATTCTATTAATTTATCCCCATTCATGTAATGATTCTTAAATGTTTTTTATGGATTTATTTATATAAACATGAATAATTAAATACGTTAATTTTTTATTTTAATTCAAATGGTTCAAATTGGTATGAGAAAAATTAATTCAAAACTATTTTTTTATGTTTTTTATGGGTTTTAAAAAATGATTTATTATTTCAATTACTTGGAATTATTTTATCATATACAGCATGAATATAATATTCTATTTTTATGAAACTCTACTTTTTTAATGATATATTTATTAGCCTTTATAATTCATTCCTAAAAAAGTGGTTCCATTTTTATGTTCATGGTTTTTGGAATTTAAAAGTTATTTTTAATTGAATATGGAAATTTGATATCTGAAAGTGTTTTACACATTGGTTAAATAGAGTTTTCAAGGGTTTTATTTCAACCATGGACATTATATATGATGGGTTGAGCCCGTTATAACTTATGAGTGAGCCTTATATATTTTATATGAAGGGTTGGTCCCCATTATAGATTATGATAATTGGGTGATCTCAATATTTCTTAAATGAATTGTGATCCCCATTATAGATGTCCAATTCATTGGGAACTCTAGAGATGGAATTTGACCATAATGTAATTTCATTTTTATGGATGACAGTAAGAGTGATATCATTATTATTTTTAGAGGTACATATGTGATTTTTCTATGATTGGTAATGTGCATTTAAGAAAATGTTTCTAATGGGATTTAATATATTCACTAGAATAACATTTTTATTTCATTATTTCCCTTACTGAGATTCTATACTTATACGATGTTTTAAAATGTATTTTACAAGGTATAAGGATTGGTATGATTACTGACGTAGTCAATTTTGAGGATTTTTAATGAATAACTAAATCCAATTTTATTTAAAATGTTTTACAGTTTAGAAGAAATATATACCGTTTTACTAGTATCAACAATGAATAAATACGATATTTTATATATGAATGATGGCCTAATTATCCGAAAGAATAAACTGAAAATATCATCGAATGGGAATTGTAGTTAAAAAATTCGTGAATTTGTTATGTTTAGGATTATGTCCTTACAAGTTGTTCATGATACCAAATCCTTTATAGCTTCTATAAAATGATAAGTATAATACCTAATGATATTATTTTCAGTAGATAAATGTTTTTTTGTATTTGAGTTATTATTTATTATTTTCGTGGTTGAAATTTTCAATATAACTCTTTTTTCAAATATATATTTAAATGATTTAATAATATATAATTTAATTTCAAGATCCATTAATTTCCTAATGAGGTGGTTTTGTTCAACTTCTATTGATATTACATTTTCCTCATAGACCTTTATACCATAATAATTTATAGTTTAATCAATAGAGATCCCATATATTTCTAATAGGGTCTACGATCCTAGGTCAGTGATAAGATCTACACCAAGACCCAATATATCCTTAGGAAATACCCTGAGAGACCATAATTAAAATATATTTCTAAAAAATACTATATATACATTATAACCATCCTTTACTATTAGTTTCATAAAAACATCTATAAAAAATTATGTAACATCTTTTGATCAACACTTTAAAATAAATCATACAATAATTTATAATATATTAATTATATTCATGAATAAATTCTGTATATAATACACTAAATAAATAAATATTTCATAAATAAAACCATGAGATAAACATATACGAATATTTCATAAATAAAAAATTATAAAAATTTAATTATTAATAGTTATTTATAAACAATCCATATATAAATAAACACGAATATTCCACATTTATTTCATTATGAACTCTTTTTTACATTATCGACTTATAATTTATCTTATATCAATTCATATATATTAAAAAATATATATCATAATTATAAAACTATCATAATAGTATAAATATATTATATTTGTTGTAAAAACATTATATTTTATAAATATCAAATATTTCAATTTGTTAAAACCAATTGACCAAATCCATTAATCACATTGGTCGCATTGTTTTAATAAATTCCCAAATAAGGAATTTTAACTGGAATAATTAAAATATATGTATAATTGTTTTATATTTTAAGTAATTTTTAAAATTAAAAATACATTATAGAAAATATAAAAATATTATCAACTTTCAAAGTAGATCAGATAACTGGGATAACATCATAGATCAATTTTTTTGAGATTTATTTAAAAAAATTGTTAAAAAGAATAAAATGACAACATTTAATAAAATCCGAAATCTGTTTTCTAAAATATGAAAACACATTCTAAGGTAAATCATGTCATATTTCTATTAATTAATATATTTCAATAAATTCAGTCAAAAATTCTATTTTTAAAACCATGTCATTATTTTTCTCATCTATATCATTGTATTGGACTAGAAATATTATTCTAATATTAACTGTGACATTTTCATGAATACAACTTCATAAAATTATTATTTCACTATTTAATAATATTTGAAAACACATTAGGGAATCATATTTTATAATCATTGTAGTGGTTTAATATCATCTATGAAACCAAAATCATTTTTTAACAAAACACATCCCATTTAGGAAAAAAATAATGTTCGTTGAACATTTTCATATCATATAATGTTTTTTGAATAAAATCATGTTTCTAGTTTCAATTTATAATTAAAAAGTAAAACCAAAATTATATATTTTTTATTAATATATTAGGGATTTAGAGGTTATAACCTTCTCCATACATAAAAAATAATAGTTAACCAAAAAGTGTTTTTCTATATGATTCATCTGTATATTTGAAATAAATAATTATTAGAAAAATATACCATTATATATATTGATAAAACCTTATCAATAATTTCTACCTGAGCTTGTTTATGATAACATTGATAAAACTAATAGATTTTTTTCCCCTAGGCTATCCATGACCAGGATTGATTCACCCTATTTTTTTACTAGGATATCATTTAGGGAATGATATACTATATACTTTTGATAATGAATTGAGGAATAAAAGAGATTACTTGAGCATTGTTTTGAAGAGTTTTCACAACATTAATCTTTTTTTAACACTACTATACATATATTTATTGAGCCTAAATATATAGAACTTCAAGGTTCTCAATCATTTTTCAAATGTTTAGCCTATTGATGAAGTTTTTCATAAACCATAGACTGTTATAATCCCTTATAATTGGTGATTCAATCCTCTAACTAAATTTTTCACATTTTCAATAATAATTTTGATGATCAAAAAAATATAATCATAATCACATGATGATAAAACAAATGATGACAACATATAGTGAGAGGGATATCCTTCAGTAATATATTATCACATTACATATAAACATCCATTCATATAAACAAGATATGAGGAACATATTTATTTCTTATTATATAATTGTATAAAAACCAAAATTGGTTATACCACCACACGATGGTTTTTCAATAATGTATATTTATAATAGAAACCTTTTTCGAGCTTATATGATTAATTCATAAATAAATAAAGTATTAAATTATTACAAATAAACATTTCATTCTAAAAACTACATAATTATATAAATATAAAAAATTATTTTTTTCTAGTATGAACCCATCATATTATCGTTTTAAATGGAAATTTCACTAAATATATGATATTAAATTAAATATAATCATTTTATATTATAATACAATAATTAAAAAATATATATCATATAATTATCAAAATTTAAATATTATTTAAATCATTATCATATCAATTATGAATACAATTTTTCATACGTTTTATGTAATATTTAAGTTATTTCATTTTATGTTGACAAATTAAAATTAGACAATTTTGAATAATTAGTATCTTAATATATATAACCCATTAATATTTTTCCTTATTTTTTAATTTATAATCCTTTTATAAATTAAATCTGTAGTTTTCATATAAACATTTTATAAATTTCATTTATAATTTCCATATTATTATTTTATACTTAAATTATATGACACACTGTAGAATTTCAAGAGAAATTTACTATTATCTCTAAATATTAGTGTATATTTATTTCAAAATTGTTTTCAAAATATTTATTCATTTATTCTTATCATTTAATAATTAATTAATTTTTAAATATATTAAAATTTTAATAAATATCCCAAAATATTTTTTTTAATAATTTATATGTACTTTATAAATTATATAAATCTATTCATAATAAAAAATTACCAATATTATAATTTACACATTAAATTTTATTTTATAATATACCTCATATCGTAGCACATAATTTTCATTCAAACAAATATTTCACCCTATGAAAGGTTCTTCATGGGATATAATTTATATTCACACATTATTAATATATTTAATGATATCTAAATACATTTGTTCTCACCAACAAATATTTTTTTATATATTTATATTTATATAAATTTAATATCATTGATAGATTGTGACACACACCTACCAGCTTATAAATAAATAGTAATTTGGTATACTGTCATAAAATAGACATTAAATTAGAGGAATGAGTAGGAATTACCATATTAAAAAATTATAAATTATTTAGATGAAGAGTATATTTTTTTATTAAAGTATTTACGTGTTCCAAAAGATGAATTTTCCTTCCAAATCGATATTAATATTTTTGTGAGAAAATAATATAATAAATTTATTTACTTATATAAATTATGTTTAAAAAATTGAATATTATTTTTAAAATCGACATATCTAAATTATATTACTTTTTATTTTAGGAATTTTTTTAAATTAATAATTTTTCTATCAGTAATGTATTTTATGGAATTTTATTAAAACATTTCAATAAATTTTTTGAATTTCATGTATAATTTTTTTATAATTTTTTGATAAAATGAAAAATAATTATATTAAATTATGTAAAATAAAATACAGTTCATTGGAATAAATTTAATTTAAGAGTTTTAGTTGAAAATGATTCATATTATTTTCATTGGAAATCTGATTTCCATCATGTTTTTACAATTAATTTTAAATTAAATTCTATTGATTATAAGAATTTTATTTGATAAAATGGATTTCATATTTGGAATAAAAATATATAATATTTTCTAATATTACCAACAACAATTCGGTTCACCATGAATTGTAAAAACTGTTAAAATAAGTTACCATGGTTAAGGTTAAACTGCTTTACCGATGGGTTAAAATAATGAGGTAAGAGTTAAAATAACCTAAAAATTTGTTTACATTATATTATATGACCATATTTATAACATATATAGTCTAATATTTTGGAATGGTCCATTTTTGAAATATTTTTTTCAATATGATTTTGATATATTTTATTCTTTTAAAAAATTCCTTATGTGTCCTCTCACCCACTTATAAAAGGACTCCCCTATCCTATCCTACCCACATATAAAAAGGATTTTGTATCACCCTATGAATTATCAAATAAATTATTTACATCCCTCCCAATGAACTAGATTTTCTATGTTGATCATAAAACAATACTAGTATGTATTTAGGAATAAACATAAAGATATTATCTGAAGAAGAGGCACAGTTCATAACAATGCATTTTTATTTTATTTGTTATTAATCCTCTATAAAATATTATAAAAATGTGATAAAATAATAATAAATTAACTTTAATAAACATGGATTCTTTAATGTTATTTTCATAACCTATCTCACTATTCTTCATTCACCAAATGGGAAATGAAACTATCGATCATGTGTATGGTGGACTACTGATTCATGAGATGGTGTAATTAAATTTCGATCACCACCACTGATGGATGGGTATGATGATTAAATTAATAAAAAAATATTATATTTTTTACATACGTATACCTATGGAGTTTAACTTTACTTGTACCTTTTTACCTTCAAATTAGTTCGAAAATGATTTTGTTTCTCGTGCGTACATTTGGAATACCACCTCCACGATGGAATGTGAATAATTTTTCCTTTTATTTTTAAATTGATGGTAATAAGATTATATTTAATGAATACATATAATTTATAAATTATAATAATGGGCATTAATGGTTAAATAACATTCACATGTTTTTTTCAATCCTTCATAAAAATATAACATATATCATATGTATATATGATCTCCGTTTATAGTGTAATTCATTTTTATATCTATATATTTTTTGGATGACTATAAAAATATATATAATGAATATTGATGATATATATTAAGAATAAAATTTTGGATTTAATGAAATTATTATAAAAGAAAAGGGACAATAAATATAAAACTAGTGCTTACATGAACATTATATTATTATCAACTAGAACTATTATTTAAAATAATAATAATTTCTAATAAATGGGTTATAAAATGTCACGACCCATCCTAGAGGGGACCGTTCTATGACTACCCCAAACCCACCACTCATAGGCCCAGGTCTGGAGAGTAGAAATGAATAGGAATATCCATCAAATGGGAGTCCTCTTCTTTTGTACCATTACACATGCACATGTCTCTCAAAAAATCGATGAATTGAAAACACTATGTGAAAAAATAGGAATATCCCTAAGATGCTATCACAGAGTACAACAACAAAAAACTGAATGTAAGAGGAGATAGAATACAATACAACCATAAAGGAATATCTAATGTTCAATTATTTTTAACTCCTCCACAGAAAACCCTACCTAAAGGATTAGTAAAGAAATTGATGTCTGAAGACGCAAAATCACACATCATCTATTAGGTCACTCAAAGCACCACCTAGCCCTAGTCCACAAAGGACTCTGTCAAATTGTCGATATTATATAGTAGAAATGACACATGTGGGTAAAGCTTATATAGGGGTGAGTAAAATAATACTCAGTAAGACACCCTGAAACACAACATGAAATAACCCAAATGATATATCACTAAGAAGATAAAATAATCTCAACACTAGTATATGTCAAAAACACATATAACAAGAACATCCAAGTATACTCATAATGTATTCCATGACTCAAGGACTCATCCACTACAAACTACATGGTTACTCTCATATCATTCTCATTACGAGAGATCTAAGTCTTTAAGCAATGTAATAGTAAGCACATACAACATGTAGACCAAATAATCTAAGAGAAGTCATGGTATCAATAAGTCATGTAGTTTTCATAAGACATCCTGTCCCGCTATGACACTGAGTTTCAGTATCACAAGCACTGTCAATAAGTCATGAATCCCCCAATTCACATAGTCACTAAGACACATCAAAAAACAAACTACTGAAAACTACTTGAATCATTATAATTAGGTTTAGTCATGTCGAATAGAAATAATATGATCTCGATACACTGATAGGGGGTCATCCCACTATGAGCTCATTGGGAGACTTCTCACCCGATTGGAAACCTCATCCTAAATATGGGATAGGTGATCATGTAAATATTGGTCACACATTTTCCATAAACCCTATCTAAAATAACATGAAGGGAAGTGTTTTCCATTTGCGACTCTCTTTTTGATACATGCTCCTACTCGCTAAGTCAACAATCGAAGTTTGGCTGAGACGAATAAGTTCCTAACATAGGTCTTCCTCAATGATAGGAATGGGATCTTGT
Organism: Viscum album; assembly: GCA_963277665.1. Lineage (NCBI taxonomy): Eukaryota > Viridiplantae > Streptophyta > Magnoliopsida > Santalales > Viscaceae > Viscum > Viscum album. The sequence continues at coordinate 1,424,804,007 of OY728133.1, forward strand.
ATCGAACCATCATAAGAAATACCAAGTGTATGCTCTTAACCTATTTTTTTATCCTCTATGATGGGAATGAGATTCGACATTGAAACCACATTATAAGGACAATGTTAATGCTACCAACCCCTTCTGGTCTTAATAAACACCCACCAAGTCATCTAAATAGGACCTCCTTGTCACGATGGTACCAAATCCAAAAATGGACTATCAATCAAATATCTTATTTGAATGTTACGGTCTTTTTATTGAAAAGGGCCTCGTCTGGGTTTTGTCTGGGCCTGAGCCGACCCAATCCAACCAGCCCGACCAAAATCGAGCCCGATCGACCCATCCCGAATCACCAACCTTGTCCGAACTAGACCGGCACATGGGAATCCTATGCCACTAGGTCTATCTCACTAGGCCACCAATGCAGCCCGGCTCACTAGGTCATGCCCGCACACGTGGGAAGATTCTACTCCACACGCATGGGTTGGTTCTGCTCCACCGGACATGGTACGGTCTGGCCGCTTCACTTCTGGTCTACATGGTCTCCCAACCGCATGGACAACTTGCTCCCCCACCTAAGGATTGGTCGTGTGTACCATTCCACATGAGTGTAGTTGTGTCCTGCTTTCCCCATGGCCTTGCCACCGTGGGTTCCCACATGGCCCCCAGCGGGCTGCATTTTTCCTCCACCAACTGCCCCATCGGAGGACATCCTTCGGCCAGCACACCCAAGAGCATCCTCCACTGTATGCTACCGCTGGTCAATGCATGCCACCTAGGGCCCTATTTGTGGTCCACCAGATAGCCTCTGGTGTTCTTTTTTTGAAACTGAGGAAACTTCACTATCCTCGGGTCACATTATTCATTTCCCTAGGCTTGGATCAATTTTCTGATACATTCAACTAAAATCCACTAGATGGGTGATGATTTGAATAAAATTTCAATTAATCCCTTATCATTTTCATCACACCTACTCTAGGTAATCACGATTTTTGATCTCTGATATCATACCATTGCACTATGAAAAGGATGCACAAAGAATAATTGTTCAAAACATCATGAACAACACGATGAACACGAAGAAATATTGGGGGAGAAAGGTACAAATATAAACCGAGAGAAAAACATCATCTTTTTGTTCAATATGACCTCAATCCATTCAGTCAGAATGATCACGATAAAAAAACATAATTAATGTTGACCAAAATATAATTCCTACAAATAATCCCTTCTGCATGACTGATGGAACCACGTGTCAAACTGTTTTTGGGTTTATTGGAAATTATTTTTTAACTCCATGAATGGGAAAAAGAAGGAATGTGAACCACATGCCCTACCCAGGGTTTGGATTATTCGTTGATGAAGGGAATAACTATGTTTTCATTGTTTGTGGATTCGTTGATTCTTGATCCGAGTTCAGACATTTGATACATCATTTCCTGAGAGAGGGCTTGCTTCTTCTTGTTTTAGGGAAACTCTTGGTATATGGTGATAACCTTAAATTTTTTAAATGTCTTATTAAAAAGGAAAGCCACCTCTTTTTCACCATGTAATGTTTAATAAAATATTTTTGTTAAATATTTTAATGTAGTTCATGTATAAAAAGTATATTTCATAGTGGGCATGCAGCATCCCTTGTTACACATCCCCTAAGGGAAACCCCCATTAAGAACTCATTGGTCGTAACATGTATCTAATATGAGTTTCAATTTATGTGTTATTTGGTTTATAAAAATAAAACTATTTTATTTACTTATTTTATTTACAGTTATTCCATTTTTAGGTTTTTCATCAAAAAAACCATGCAGACTAAATTCAAGTTTCTCCTTAGGTAATGACACTACTATGAGATCAACGGTGCCCTCAAATTCTGATATGGGCACTGGTTTAAAAGTTATTCCACTATTTTAGTAAAATCTCTCGTTCACACTATTAAAAACAAAAAAAATTCATCGAACCATTCTGGGCACACTAGGACTCGGAATCACAAGGCGTCTCAGCTCCTGGTCTCAAAATTTTCCCAAAATTTTCTAAAAATAAAATTAGGAATATTTGATTCATTATATTTTCCTCACATTATGGTTTTATGACCCTAAAATATCAAATAAGGGATACCCAAATTAATAAGGTACTGATCTTGAATATGAGCCTCCCACTACCATGTTTTATCCTAGGGACTCACATGCTGCCACCAGGAACACAGTAATGGAATCGACTGGCCACAAAGTATCATCTCCTTCCAATCATCGATCTCCATGAACAAGATATACAAATGAGCATCCCAGTCAGAAAATATTTTTGACGTGATTCCACGGATTTGATCTATCTCATACATGTAGCGGCATCACATGATCTCTAGTGAACTTTTCTCCCGGAAAGCTATGATTTGGTTGAATTGGTGAGTCGGTCAATGATCACTACGATGGTATTGTGTCTTCTAGACAAACATGGTAAACCCTACCTGAATTCCACAAAAATCTATTTCCACTTCCATCATAAAACCAAAAGAACGAAAGTGAGTAACGCCATTCAATAATAGGGTGACCGACATAGTGAGTTGATAAACCAAGACATTGATTCAAACAAGCACTTAGCTTTCATATCAACAGGTATGCTCAGCATCAATCCGTTTTATCATCCTTGGTGTCCATCATGACACCCACATGAATTCCTTAATTCATATCACAACTCTAGGTGTCAATTTTCATCATGATGACCATGAATATTATGGCTATAAATGGGAATTTATGGAAATCCCTCAAAAATCCACCTACAATGCCACTAGTACTAAAGTGAATCCTCTAAAAATATCAATGTTTTCCCCAACCTTCGAATATCCATATGTGGTATTCCCTATGGACTTATTATCACATAAACCCTCACTATAAGTATCACCGAGATGTACCTCCCTAACTCACTATATTCGTGGATGGGTAACAACCACCAATTAGAATTAAGCTACCTCATCTCTATCCATGAAGGATATCTTTAATTAGTCCAACTACTCTGAACCATCCTTTAGTATCTATGAATTGGATCTCCTACTATGATCATCCTCCACCACATCACACTCCCAAAAGTATTGTATTTATCAATTTCATAGTCCTAGAAGAAATCTAGAAATCACATCTCTGTCAAATTCATGTCCTTATAATAAAATATTAACATGAGAATCCTCTGGTTAGGGTAGATGGTAAACCGATCACCCATTAGGTATTATTACCACATCATCAATGTGAATACTTCCATTAGTATATAAAGATCATGGGTGATGTAGTTCTTCATGTGTGGTCTCAACTAGCCTGAACCACATGCAATCACTTCTTTCCTCTGTATCAGGACACAACCATGTTCGGTCTCGGATGCATCACATTACACTACATACTCGAATCCCTCAACTATAAATATTAAGATTAAGGTGCTATATGAACTCTATATCAAGTACTGAATAAATTTCTAGATCATCTTTGTATGCATGAAAGGATTCATCTTTCAATTCAAGGCTCAAATATCTGGTTCATGAGTCATATTAACATCGATGGATAATTCTTCACGTCGAAGGGAATCACCATATAATCATAGTAACCATACTTTCATATGATGTTTATCTTCGTTATATCCTCATCCTGTACATGCAATAGGATATAGGTTGATCTATATCAATCCTTCATGAACCATATCAACCCTTTAAACTAATCGATGTGGCCATAAATCCTTTGGTATTGGATACATGTTCTACATGATCACTTGGATAAAGTTCTAATAATCCAAAGATTAAATCAAATACTATGTCTTACTATCCCTTCCTTTTAATGACCTCCAACTTCACCATCATCTCATGAAGCTCTTAAAAAAGATATCCAATATGATGTTATGAAAATTGGTGACATAATGGGATTTAAAACAAAATTGAAACTGATTTCCCTATGGAATGGTTATCCAAGAAACATTTTTTGGAGAGACATATTCATACTCTGCCTCTACTACTGGGAACTGAAAACGCAGAACATGTACTGCTCTGAGGGTAAGGCAATCAAACTAATGATAGATTAGCTACACCCTCCTATGCATGAGTCTATCCTGTGTGTCATGGGTCCCCGTTTTTTCCAACCAAGAAAAGAATGCTTCATTACAACAGACATAATACACCCTTTTCCTAATACATTAAATCTTGGAATGGGTATTAGATAACCAATATATACCAAGAACGATGTTGTGAGGCCTCGACACCTTCACCACGAGGTTAAAACCAAAAATCCCGCCTCAAAGGTCAGATCACACTATCATAACTAATGTGATTATCGAGTCTCATTTGGTACGTATCCTTAGACACAAGGGTAAAGTCAACGGATTAACCAGAAACTCTAGGTCTTGAACAAAATTCATGGAAAGGAATGAATGATTAAAACTTGTGTCTATCAATAAAATAGCTATGTTTAGAAACATACCATGCCACAAATCATTCATGGATCAATTGTGTCATATGCCCTAACCACATGTAGTTTTTCCCTCCCTATTCCTCCAGCTCCTTGATCCTGATGTGGAGCACCTGGGGGGTTGTGGTGGTAACATGTTGAAATGTACACCATATCCTACTACTCTCCCATATCGTTTAACATTTCATTCAACCAAGAAATTTGTATATTTTTATCATTGCCTTTACCTTAGTGGCCCATCCACCATTTCCATTATTTCCCACTGCTGACATTTACTGGCTGTATTCGTTTATCCAAGTGGCATTCAACCAGAAACGATCACACTATTACACTAGAATATGTTGGAATGCATATAAGATTGAAATTGGATCTGATGTCCCTATACACATCTGGCTCGATGATCCGAGACCTGATTTATTGAACGTGTATCATATTAATTGAGTACCTTAAAAGATCAGTATGCCTAGATGATTACTCAGATAATGAAATGTTATCCTTGTAGATCTGTAGAAGCTCTTTGGAAAGCATGTCCCTTTACATATTAGTTGAGAACTCATCCTCTAAAAAACATTCTCAAACTCCGTTCTCAAAATATTCTTATCATAATATGATCTAGTAATATAAACCATATAATGGCCTTTACAAGTAATGTAAAGGTTTCACCGCCAAGACCCCATCTGATTTGCTGGTTCCCTGACCAGACATAAAACATGGTCACCACCTCAAGAAAGTCCTCAGTCACTTGAGACATGTTCTCCCCTCAGATCCTGTGGGGTCTCTGTCGCTGAAACTTGTGATGTGCGCTCAACCTATTCATCTCATCCAATGGAACTATGGTTACCATGTTCTACTCTATAGGTGGTGGTATACCTGGTACACCACCAAGAGGTGATGTCTCTGGTACAAATATCTATACATATATCTCATTACCCCATGTATCATCCTCATCATCACAGAGTGGAATCCATGATGGCTATATATGAGGAAGAACATTGAATTTAAAAAATATATATCACAATCAATAGAGTATACAAAGTGAGATGAATAAAGAAGGATATGGAATGAATACCCATTCATATTTGATTCATGTACCATCATTTCCCCCTAAAAATAGTGTTTTTATATACTGAGTCGAAAGCTAGAATTTAGAGTCATGTTGTATGGATAAGTCCTTCTCTACCCCAATAATGGATTCTATGGCTTGAAATCTGAATATGAAACATTTAACACTATTTCTCAAAACCAATACTCATAGAATAATGGTTCATAACTTAAAACATAACTCCTCTAATACCACTCTATCATGTACCGCCCCATAGGGGCCCATTACATGTCTTCTCCAGGACCTCCTCCCATAAGCCATGGGTTGGGAACAAGCACTATATAGGAATGTCCCACAAATGTGAGGTATTTTCCTATGTAACTATACACACGCAAAGGTTTCCATGAAAAAAATTCTGAACTGATAACACTAACTAATAAAATAGGTATATAACTACGATTCCAACATAGAGTATGACATCATAAAAATGAATGTTAATGGGGCTAGAATACAATCCCCAAAATATGAAAGGTAAAAGTTCAAGTCCCTGTATCTCCTCCACAGAAAACCATACATGAAGGTTAGGTACAAAACAACTACTTGAAGTCACAGAAACACACCTCATCTATTGAGTCACTCTAAGAACCACATAGCATTGTTCCACCAAGGACTCTGTCAATGCATCGATCATCTGCACAAGACATGACATATGCATAAAATCTCGTTCACGGGATAGTAAACAATACACAGTAAGAAAACCAAAAACATATTGTAAAATAAAAAAAATCAACATCACTAAGAAGATACAATCATCTAAACATAGTTATATGTCACCAAAAATATATTTAGAACATCTTGGTATAATTGTAAAGGATTATATGGCTCAAGGTCTCATCCACAATGTGCTAGACAGTTCTTCACATAGCATGCTCATTTCGATAGATCTGAGTCCTAAATCTATTTGATAATAATCACATATTACAAGTCTACAAAATGTTTCCAATAGATTGAATGGTCTCTATAAGTCAGGTATTTTCAATATGACATCCAGCCTTGGTAAGACACTGAGTGTCGATAACAAAAGGATGGTCAGTAAAACACGAAGTTTCAATAACACACAGAGTGTTTGTAACACATGGAGAATAGGTAACACACGGCATTTCAGTAACACAAGATGAGTTAAAAAGTCATGAAGACCACATATCACATAGTCACCAAGTCAAATCCAATCATCAACCACTAAAAAATGCACGAATCACACATGTTAGGTCTAATCAGGTAGAACATACAGAATTTTATCTCTACACATAGATAGGGGTTCCTCCCAACATGGGTTCATAGGGTGGACTCTATTCCCTACTATAAACATTATCCTAGATAAGGGATAGGTTCTTAGGTTAATATTGGTCCCACATTGTCCATAAATAATATCTAAGGTATCATCAAGGGAAGTGAGAACCGACCAAGATTCTCGCTGTTATACATACTCCAACCCACTGTGTTAGCTGTCAAATCCTGGCAGAGACAACTCACATAAAAAATAAAGTCATCATCTATTATAATAATGGGATCCATCATCTATCGTTTATAGGAATGTCCCAGGGTATGCTCTCAACCACTTATGTCACTCTCTATCATAGTAATGAGATTTTGCATTGAACCCTCCAAGGAAATAAAATGTTAATGCCCCCAACCCCTTATGGTCTAACTAAAAACCCAATTAGTCCTATAAAAATAATTGTCTCATCATAAAGGTCCCAACCAAATTTATAGGATTGTTAAATAGACATGTCGTTTGAATGTTATGGTTGTTTTACTGAAAAGGGTTTGGTTTGGTTTTGGTCTGGGTTTGACCTGAACTGTCAGTAAACCCGACCCGGTCTGGCTGACTTGACCCCACCTAGGTCTGGCCAACCCACCCTTAACATCTGTCCCATTACAAATTGGACCAACCTATGATCCTTATAAATCTGTCATGATGGGGTACTAGGTCTAGATCACTCGGCCATGCAAGTGGCCCAACTCACCCAGTCCGGGCCCCAGGCGTTGGCTTGTTCTGCTCCGCCAGACGCAGCCCAGTCTAACAATTTCTCACCAGGTCCATGTGGTCCACAACCTCATGTCCATCTATTTCCCCTGCAGATGTGTCATCCACGTGTGCCAGTCAACGTGGACACCATAGTGTTCAACAAAGTGGGACGTTGCATCCTGCAAACCACACAACCTCACCACCAAAGGCTCTAGTGAATCCCTTAGCGGGCGTATTTTTCCTCCACTGTCCACCCTACTAGTAGACCTCCTTCGGCCACCACTACCTCAAGAGATCACAACCATGTTCCCCCTCAAGCCATCACCGACCACCGGTGGCCCCTTCTGTGTGCCACTAGGTAGCCTCTGATGTTTAGTTTTTCGATACAAAGTAACATATGCAATGCTTGGGTCACGTTCGTCATCACCATGGGCCCAGATTAATGGGGTGATGTAATCCTCATAAAAAGATTAAATTTAGATTACCCTAGAATTATTTCAATCCATCTACCACTATCATCATGAAATCTCTTCTAGGTCTTCATGATGTTGGATCTCTAATTTCAGACTGTTGCACCAAGAAATAGATGCACAACAAATTTTCATTCATATTTCTATGAAGAACACAAATAAAGAAAAGAAAAATTGGTTGAGAAATGCACAAATAGAAAACTTAAGAATGACCCTAGTTTGTTTTCTATCCTTAATATTTTCTATAAAAACGATCAAGAAAAAAAACCCTAAAAAAAATTTCCCCAAAATATTTCATGAAAATAATATATCTCGCAAGAATTAGTGAACCACTTTTCAACCTGTTCATAGTTTGATCAACCTTAATTTATTAACTCCAAAAATGAGTAAAAGGAGGAATTTGAAAAAAAAATCCCAACCAGTGTTTTGAATTGGTCATTAACTAAGGGAGAAGTCACGTTGTCATAGTTCATTAATTCATCGATGCATGTTCAGAGTTCCCACCAGTGATCTGTCATCGACGGTGAAAGAGGGTAAGAACCTGGTTGTTTGTTCAAGTATAGTTCTGTTAAATTTGGGAATAAATCATTAATATGGACCTAATATGAATTCATAATGGGTTAATAGAGGTTTTAGGGGTGTCCAGGTCTTTTTTGGAGCATGAAATGCATCTTTTTGGGGAAACTGGCTAAGTCGCACCGTTGCACATGGTGGGTGCACAATGATTCAAACAATTCAGGTGGGGTTTCTATAGAAAGAACCACATAACATGGAATGTGCATGGACATGTATCAAGGCCTTGAAATGTTCCCCTTATTCCTATGTAATCGTCCACAGTTTGCACATGTTTTGTCAAACCATTCAAAGAAACTGTACACTTGAAATTATTTTGGGTAATTTTACCAATTTACTCTAAATGATCTATTGACCATCTTCCATCCTCCTAATATGAGAACCAGAGGGATTAACCCTTTTCCTCTCATTTTTGAGCCATTTTACATCCTACGGTAGGATTCGAGAAATATCTATATCTGATATCCAACCAAGCTTTCATTCTTCACGTTGGATGTGCAATGGTAAGTGTGCGAGCCTGTTTAATACTTTACTCTCATCTCCCTCTCTCAACCAAGATATCATGGTATGACCATTTTTCTACATTTCTTAAATCTACTCAAATCTGATCCATATCAAGGAACCATACTAACGGAGGAGATTAATACAAGCCTAGGTGGGTGTTCTATAACACATCCCTCAAGTTCGTTAATTTTTTAATTATCGTGTGGGGTCTCCCAATTTAATCGGGTGCCTTTTATAGAATTTATTTTCCATGATTATAATTATTAAAAACATATGGATATTCTATTTTCATATCTGTGATTATTTTTTGTTGGTTATTCTCACAACATCATTCATCCCATGTAGGATGTAATACCATAATTATTGTTTAGTGTTTTCACACATTTGTGACACTATTCTGCTGTGCCTTTTCCTGAACTTCTTAAGGGTATGAATTCCTATATTAAATGGGATGATTTATATTATGAACAGAATAATGGAAATTACCTTGTATTCTCATGACTAGACCTGCCTATGATATGTTCTTCAATTTTATAATGAAATGTGAATAGTTAATTGGAAAGTATATAGATTATATGACATGACCTTTAATATAAATGAATAGTTGGTTGCATATATGTAGAACCCATTACCACATTAATGGATGGTATCATAATGAACCTTGAATATGGAATCTTCATTAAATAGATTAATTGAATGGTTTCATGCTAATTTTCCTTGTCACACGAATGAAAGGAATGTCTTGAACCAAATGAATTTTATAAAAGGTATCATGCTTCTTGGCATTGTCACTCTAATGTAATGAATTCCTTCAACCAAATGAACTTATGGATTAACTATGACTTAAATAAAAGATATCATGCTACCTGACCATATCAAACTAATGAAATTTATGGCTTGGACCATCAGGTTCATGCTACGTGACCAAATCACACTTATGAAAGGCAAGTCATAAACCAAATGAAATATTACATGGCTTCATAATCAAATGGGAATGGGATGACTTGTGGTAAACGTGGATTTTGATCATAGAATGCCTTGGGAAATCATGAACCCCATTCTGATTCAAGGATAGATATATTTTAGGTTGAGACCGACCTAGATCGCAATCCTTTTCGGTTCTTTGATCTATGTTTTAACACTATAAGATCCCTTTAATATCATTACATGATGCCTTAGATGCACACCTATGACCTGACATTGACCAGTGGGTGCCATGGTTACAGCCCAAAGGGCCCTATCTCTACATATACCTATGTTAGAATGGGTGATCGCCTTGGACTTGGTAAGTACCTCATTGTGTAATTATGTAGGCTATGATCCTTTTATTACACACTCACCCTATGCCGGGCTATAATTTTTACTGAGTTAGTGTCCCTTGAGGTCTACATCAGCTTGGTTATTACCTTGGTAATTCACTATGAAATATCATTATGGGTTCCCTTGTAACAAATTAGAACCATTGAAATAGATAACATGAGAATTATTTATAAATTAGTATTAATTAAATATTGAATTGTTTACATGTTTATACAATATCTGATGGATAAAGCATGTAATTGGGTATTTGTTACATTGCGCTACTTTTATTTACATATATAGGCTTGAACACTGTTACATTTCCATTATACATGTTGGATGTTATACACACTATTGGTGGTGGCCCACTATGATTTATCTCACACACTCTCTAGGTGTTGTTTGGTACCCGGAGTAAGTTACATGGTTTCTGGTGTTGGAAATGGATTCATACGGCTTCAAACACTTGATTGCTAGATGTTTAGTATAGATATTGATAGTAGATGACCATGTCAGATTTTGGGATGCATGGGATAGTCTTTTGTTTTAATTTATTATTTTTTGGAAAATTCTATGTATGATGTATTGTATCCCTATTTTCCATTTTTCAAGTACATGACAGATAATCATCTATTTTTGAATGTTATTCATATAGTTTTTATTATTGTTACTATTGTCTTAATTTTCTATTGATCCTTATAATTACATATATTTCATCAGTTACTTAAATTTGTTTAAATCTACTCGCTTCGCTATAAGTTGCTAATGAGGGATTATCCTCCCCATTGACACATCATATACCCTCGCAACAAGTCATCAACCTCTGACATTTGGGGAGATGCAATTGAGACAATGTGTCCCACCGGGATTGGGGCACCCTTTGAGTGGCATTTATGTTTGGGTTGTCAAAATGTGGTATCAAAGGCCAATAAATTTCTTATTTTACTATTTGGAGGTAATAGATTTGATATTTGCAACACTTGGGACTTTTCCGTAAGCCATACATGGGCATCATGAAACCATGTTTGGGTTAAATGCCAAGTTAGCCAAAATATAATTGTTCTTCTGAATTTACCTATTACAATTGATATTATTTCACTATTGGGTGTTTCACATGAAGTGTGGAGTTGTTGATTAATAATCTTATTGTGTATTTTCATTTATCCTTGGGCCGATAAAATGAGAATAAGTATAATTGATATATGCATCATATTCGGCACCTGGATATCACATTCCATGCATATTACCATGCAATATATGTGAATTTCACTCCATTTCATTTCATGATATTCATGTGATTGCTGGGTGATGATGTGATAGTTAGCTTATGCTTGTAATAATATTGGTTGCGATTTTTGTGATTTCATATCTCAATTCATGAGGTGTATGGGCCCTTATTTTTTGGGATGAGTAATAACCATGTCGAGCCATTATTCTATAAATAAATGGGAGTAATTTTATGGTTATAGTTGCATGGGAAATGATTCATCAGAAATGTATATCCATTATAAAGTGAATCATGATATCAAATATGATATGTTTGTACATCCTTATCTCTTCTATTCCTATTAATGAATAGAAAATGGGTGAACCAAGTAATTAAATTTAATATTAAATGAAATGCATTCCTAATCACTTACCGATACCTAGTCATCTATGCAGGTATTTCGGTTGTATGCCTTGGGTAGTGTGTTTTCCTACATTCATATTCAGATGGTGCTGCAATAATTCATCTTCTAAGCTTGTTCTAAGGTGTGTGCTTGTCAATTTTAGATCAATTATTCTATGAAATCCTCGTGTTATAGTCCAGGAAGGTGGGGATGGCCATGGTCTAGACAAGGTGGGCCCTGAGCTTCTAGTCTTACCACTAGAAGTGACACTTGACGCATTTCCTATTGTAGATGAACTAGGAACTCATGCCCACATTCATGACAATTTCATACATTTGATGTAGTCTATGTGTGGTGTCCTACGGCTTGCACCTATCATGAATGATCAGAATCATGACTTCTAGTAGTATTATCCTTCTACATTTTCCACATATGGAATTCCACAAGCTATTGAGTCATGGAAAGTGGTTTTCATATCTATCTTTGGGCATCTATAAATGCTTCTAGATAGGAGATTCAATCATGAAACATACAATCTTTTGGAATCAGCCCAGAATATGTGGGAAGTGATAAATTATGACAGTCGTCATCATGGAATGTTATGCGTTGATTTCCAGACTTCCTTCTTTGACCATATCATTCTTCAAATGTTGACATATGATAGAGTTGGAGAGATCATGCATCTCGAGTTGGGTTCTATGTTTTTATGGAATATTTAGAGGTTTTCATGGAGTTTTAGCACTTTTCATCACATCAAGATGGTGACAATAATTCAAGTTGAAGAAATTTTGAGGACGGTGTCTAGTACACCGTAATTACTCTGGTGAATGACTTTTACCTACCTACTTTTTTTGAGGTTGGAAATCAAGATCTTATCTCCAATTGTATCCTGAAGGATTACAATGGTACTGAACATATTGGACCAGTGTCGTGTTAGTCCAGTAGTTCTTCCAGTTTCATTAAATGTTTCCTCGAGGTTCCTTATCCGGGTAGTGAAAAACAGGGTGTCTGTTTCAATAGATATAAAATGTGTAATCAGTGTGGAAGATGAGGGAATTAAAAATATATAGATAACCAATGGAGTTCCAATATTGTGTCCGAATAAGACATCTTCAACGTTTTTATAGGACCTTTCCACCAGCCTCAAGTAGAAAAGGATCTGGGCCAGCTCCCCCTTCAAGAGAGGGTTCTTTTATGCCACATCCGGTAGGGAGTTGGAACATATCTGTTAGGAAAGGACAATGAGGAGGTCCTAGCTATGGTAGCTAGTCCCCAAATCACCAGTAGTTCTAGAATAGTTGTTATGATCATAGTAGTCTATTTGTTGCACATGGTTATGGATCAAGGATGTTGAATGCATTACAGTTGATACCTGAGGATCATGTTATGGGACCATCTACCTTACGAAGGACTATTCTTTTGACATCTACTGTAGTATCTTCAATATTTTGATATAGGTGATTCAAATGATTTTATCTTTATATCTATCATTGAACATCATGTACTTTAGAAACATTATTACTATGGTTTAATTACCTCAGATAAGTTAGTAGGTGTATGAACTGAGGGAATACGCCAGAATCAGGACTATCCACTTGAGGTAGATCATGACCCTTTATTATGTAACCTATTTTTTCTTTAGATGATGGTATTTTATGTCACACTCATGATGGACCGGTTAGATCACAATCATGATTTTGTAGACTACAACCACCATAGGGGATATTTTACATCATTCGAGTGTAGTATTTATCTACGTAAGGGTGAGTGTGATGTCCCTGCTAGTACAACTGGATTAGAGCATCATGGACTAGGTGGTGTGAGATCCCAGATCACAAATCTCATAATAGAAGGTCAAGGTTTACAACTATTTGAATTCCCTTCAATAGTGGATCATTTTAGGGATGTCGTTCTATAGAATTTTTCTGGCTTACCTCATGAGAGAGAGGCAGAGTTTACAATTGGGCTTGTTTTAGTAGAATCTGCAGTCTCCATTACACTATATAAGATTGCACAAATAGATATTTTAGAGTTCAAGCAGCAGTTAGTGGTCACAGATATAAATGATTTTATATACCCCGGTACATCCTCATGGTGTTCTACGGTGTGTTTTTTCAAAAAGTATTATGGAAACATACGTCTAGGCATGGAATATAGAAGGTTTGACAATCATATAGTCAAGAATTGATATCCACTACCTAAAATATATTATCACTTCGACTAGCTCTGAGGATAAAATGGTCTTATCCTAGGTTGACTTGAGATCAGTTTTTCACTTGGTGCGAGTTAGGCCATCAGAAATACAACATACAACATTCTATAGATTGGATGATCTCTATGATTACTTATTTATGCCTTTTGGTCTTGCGAAAATTACTTCTATGTAAATGGCTCTAATGAATATGGTTTTCCACACATATTTGGTTTATTTTTTAGTCAATTTGGACGACATATAGGTGTATTATCGCACTCATATAGACCATTAAAAACATAGTAATATCGTTCTTAGTATTATGAGAAAGAATCATCTTTATGTAAATCTTGCTAAGTGCCACTTCTGAATCAAAAAAGTTCACTTCTTGTGTCATATTATCTCAGAAACAGGTGTATTAGTTCCCCCATAAAAATTTAGTGATGTAGTTTCCTAGGACAATACCAAGAACATGTTTGATATATAGAGTTTATTGGGGTTGACTGGAAATTGTAGATACTTCATACATGACTTTTCCCTCCTTTTATCACCTCACACATGTATTACAAAGATGGGTGTCAATTTCATATGGTCAGAATCATGTGAGAAATCCATTCTAGATAACAAAGGGAGGCATTTATCAACACCTATTATGACTCTTCCAGATTCAGGAATAGGTTATACCATATTCATTGATGCATCAAGCATCAGTTGATGAGAATCACAGATGTATGAGTTAAAATATGTTACGTACAGATCTTTTTGGGTGAAGACCCATGAGAGACACTACATGACACATGACCTTGAGCTAGCAACAATTTTCCATACATTATGTTGCAAGAGAAATTGTCTATTGGGTGAGGGATTTGTGGTATACAGTTCACAAGGGCCTAAAATATATCTATTCAAATCATGAATTGGACCTCAGCCACGGAGATGAATCAAATATCTACAATCCTATGATTTTGAGCTTTCCTTTATGCATGGGAAGGGAAATGTAGTTGCAGATGAGTTGAGTCAGAAAACTCAATCACATGCTATATGGGAAGCCAATGAAGAATGGATTTAAATGGACATATTTTTCGAGCTACATCTAGGGTTTCATGATAGTCATGATTAGTCGTACCTCTCATCTTTTAAAGTTATCTATGGTCACATGGAGAAGGAGAAGGGTATACAGCTTTCAAATCCTGATGAATTCATTCTTCGTGAATGTATATCATGAGATAACCCACCCCTATATTGGGACGACGATAGAGATGATGTCATGAATCAACGTGGATGTATCTTGGTTCCAATAGATATTATAGATGAGTTGATGAATGAGTTCCACGCTTCTCATTGGGAAGTTCATCCAATCTCCTCATAGATGTAGTTAGATAAGTGATGCTATTATTGGTAGTCTAGGATAAAACATTACATATTAGACTTTATCATTGGGTTTTCCACGTGTTAATAGGAGCGGGAAGAGCACTTGAAACCATCATGCTTCTTACAGCCGCTTCCAGTCTCAGAATGGAAATGGGAAGAGGTTGCAATAGATTTCATAGTTGTCTTACCTAGGTCGCCAAGGGTTAGTGATTCTATATGGGTAGTCGTTAACCAACTAGAAAAATCATCACACTTAATTCCTATTCAAGGTTCACACCCATTTGATGAGATTGGAATACTATATGTTTTATGATATCATATGACTCTAAGGGGTCCCTTCTACTATCATTTTAGATAAGAATTATTGTTTCACATCACTTTTATTACATGGATTGCAGAAGGTTATGGGGATATTGGTTATCTTAAGTATTCAATTTCACCCTTAGAAAAATGGACAATTAGACCAGACAATACATGTTATAGAGGATATGCTCTGATCTTGTTACCATGATTTCAGTTGTTCATGGGAAAATAATATCCCTCTCATCAAGTTCTCCTATAAGAAGAGATTCTAGAAAACAATTCATATGTCCCCTTTTGAATATTTATATGGTAAGTCATGATGTTCACCCCTATGCTAGCTAGAGGTAGGTGAGGCAGCCCGAAAAGGTCCTCATCTCGTATAGAAGACTTTAGAGTATAATCAGCTGATGAGAATGTGCATGACTGCTTCTCCATCTAAGAAAAAATCCTATGTCGATCTTCGCCTTCGACCTCTTGAGTTCGAGTGCAGTTATTCTATTTTTCTTCAGGTATCTCCTAGGATAGAGCATAGATTTTTAGAAAAGTAGTGAAAGTTATCACCTCATTACATAGTTTCATTTTAGATTCTTGAGATACTTTAGTTGGTAGCCTATCTGTTGCTATTACCATAGTGGTATTGTTCCACGAACAATGTCTTCCATATTTCATAGTTTCTCATGTATCTCAGTTAACTATCCCAACCTATAATCCCAAGTATGTTCAGGTAGATGCTAATGATACCTTTGAGGGGTATACAGTATAGATCATTGACCAGAGCATAAAGGATTTTCGAGGCCAGTGTGTCCTTTTAGTACTGGTGTAATGGAAGCACGACCATGTGTAGGAAACTACATGGGAAGGGGAGGATTATGTTAATTCCCAATGTCTACAATTGTTCTCGTAACATGTTTCTCCAACCTTGGAAGGTCAACTCCAGGATGATTTCTTTTATGGGGGAATATTTTAAGTACCCAGTTTTTCATTTGGATTTGAATCCTTAAAGTTTTGGAATAAATCTGTACTTTGGACAGAATATGGATACCAAATGGGTTAAAATATGTTTTAGAGGATTTTAGGGCTTTTTTCATCCCTTGCCAATTTGTTTTGGGAAACCAGCCAATTCTCATGGTTGGCGCACGATTATCCAAAGGGTGGGGAATGTTTTTTTCAGGATAGAACCACTTCCCATGGTTTTCACACATTCGTGCAACCTAATCATGAATAGTTCCCATTATTCCCAGGCTACTGTGTTGGATTTGCACACAGTTTATCAAATTTTGTAGAAAAACAGTGCAGAGGCCAATTTTCTAGGTACTTTTACAAATTCCCCCTTAAAGATCTATTAAATATTCTTCTTCCTCCTAATAAGAGAACTAGTAAGATTAACCATTTTACTCCCTTCATGGAGCGCTTTGAGGTCCTATGGATGAAAGCATGAGATATCCTTTATACAAGATCTGATTGACCATATGTTCCTCACGTTGGAAGTGCAACAGTATGTACTCAAGTCTGTTTAAGCATTTCCTCTTCTCTCTTTCTCTCGACCTAGATATTGGGGTATGAGAATGTATCTACATTTCATAGATCTTCTCTAATCCGATTCAAATGAAGGGACAATACCAAGGGATGAGACTCATAGATGCCTAATTTTGGTGGATTTTAAATCATCCCTCATTTTCGTTTTTTTAATGGTTGTGTGGGGTCCACTGATTTCATTGGCTGCCATTTATATAATTTATATGCCTTCATTATAATCATTAGAATCATATGGATATGATATTTTTATATATGGGATTAATTGTTGATCATTACTCCCACAACACTATTCATCCAATATGTGATGATATAACATAATTGTTGTTTAGTGTTTTGGCATGTTTGTTCCACCATTAGGGTGTGATTTGGCTTGACCATCCTATTGGTACGACTCTCTATTTTAAATGGATTGATTTATATTTTGAATAGAATAATGGAATGTACTATTAATTCCCACCACTTTACCCACCTAAGGTAAGTTCATCAATTTGAAAATGAAATGTGTAATGTGAATGGGCATGTATACATTGTATATTACATGGAAGTAAATGTAAATGAATAGTAGGATGCATACCGGTAGAAAACCTTACCACATTGATGGAATGTATAAAAATAAACATTGAATATAGAATATTCATCAAATGGATTAAATGAATGGTTGCATGATACTTGTCCTTGAAACACTAATGAATTTAAAGTCTTGAACCAAACGACATCATTAAAAGGTTTCATGATACTTTCCCCTACCACACTATAGAATGGAATGGATTCAACCTAATGGACATCTCGATTAATTATGACATAATTAAAAGGTAGCATGCTACTTGACTATATCACACTAATGAAAGGAAAGGCATGAACCAATGGTTGTATGCTATATGACCATATCAAACTAATGAAAGGAAAGGATTGAACCAAATGAAATATTACCTGACTTCAAAATCAAATAGGAATGTCCTGACTTGAGATTGCCTTGGATTCTAATCAGAAAATTCCATGAGAACATGAGAACCCCGTTTCGATTCAAGGACATAACATTCATAGGTTGAGACCCACCTAGTTCTCGATAATTATTTTGGATTCCTAGTATGAAACCCAATAAAACCTTGAATATCATTACAATATTCCTTGGATACACTCCTTGGATCCAATAGTGAAAAGTATTTTCCATGGTCATAGCCCATAGGGCCGTGTTTGAGCTTAGCCCCATTTTACCTTCTACGACAACTTTGGGCTTGGTAAGTGCCTCATTGGGAAATGTCTTATACTATTCTCCTTGAAATTCATACATAACACATTCTAGGATAATGTTATTATTGAGTTAGAGACCCTTGTGGTCTATGTCTCCTTTGTTTTTACATTGGGACTTCCCTATGAAATATTATTACAGGTTTCCTTATTAAAACATAGAACCATTTCAATTTCTAACAAGTGACATATTTATACATTTATAATAATAAAATAATTAATTTATGACATGTTATGACACAAGCCAAGGGCTAATGAAGTTACATTGGTATTTAATTACATTTTACTGCTTTGAATTTTATATGCATTCATGTAGAATAATATGTTTCCTTTAGATAGGTTAGATGTTATAGACACCATTGGTGGTGACCCACTGAGATTTGTCTCACACCCTCTCTAGGCCCTGTTTGGTTCCCTGTGTAGATTACATGGTTGCATGTGTTGACAAAGGGATGCATATGACTTCAAACACTTTATTGCTTGTTGTTTAGTATGGAGCTTGGTAGCAGATGACCAGTTTGGATCTCATGATGCTTGGGAAATTGTTTTGATTTCTTTTATACATTTTTGGAATATGTTATGCATGATATCTTGTATCCATGTTTTATAGTTTATAGTGCATAAAATATAATCATCTATTAATGAACATTACTCTAGTTGTTTCAGTTATTGTTACTATTGTCTCTATTTTTTGTTGTGCATTCTGTTTATGTATATTGGTTCAGAAATTTAATTCTGTTTATGCACATATTTTTTCTACACTTTAATAATGAGGGTATAGTATCCCCACTGACACACTCTATTCCATCACTACTATTCTTCATCCTCTGGTAATTGGTGATATGTGATTCAGGCCATCTCGCCCACCAGGCTCAATGAACTCTTTGAGTGGCATTCGATTCAGGGACATCCCAAAGATCTTCATTCTCTTAGCCCTTGGGAAACTATATGATTTGGGAGATAACCTTGGATTTCTAAACAACATTATTAAAAATGGAAACTACCAACACATCATCACGTAATTTTAAAAATAAAATTTTTATTAATTATTTTATTATCGTTCACATCCAAAAACTATTTTTCTCAGCTTCCCTATATCGGCTGATATTTGGCCTCACCTAATGGGAAAAACCCTTATGAACTCAATGGTTGTCTTAGATATCCAATCTGATTTACCATTGTGATTTATTAAGATTTTTCTTGAAATGACATAATTTAATTTTTTTTATTTATGATTATTCCATTTTTAGTGTATTCCACTTAATACTTGTGCCAACATAAGTTATTTCATGACTTAGGTAAATCCACTACTATGAGTTCAACAATTCCCTTGTATTTTAGATCAGGGAACCAGTGTAGATATTATTTCATTTTTTTTTTTGAAAATTGCTCACACGTGCTATTTTAAGACATATTACTTTTCTCCAAACCATTCCGGGGATAGAGGGGCTCGGAATCGCCCGCAATTTCAGTGCATGGGCTTATAATTTTGCCAAAAAAATTCTAAAAATAAAATCAGGTATCTCTCAGTCGTTACATGAAATATTAAAAGTAAATTATATATGGTATGATATATATGAGAATGGTTCTATAATATATGTACAATAAATCTATATTTTATATATCGTATGTTTAAACATGTTTGAAGGAATTCATACATTTGGTAGGGGTTTAGTTCATAATCCCATCATCATATAGTATTGGTTATGTTTAAGTCTTCAATAGGGTAATTATTCATTAATTCTACCTTAAAACAAATAAATTTTCTTCTAATCTATTCAATTTTTTAAATTATATTTCTCCCTTTTATTTTCTATTATTTATGTACTCATGATATTAAAATAATTTTTATAAGGAAAACTAACCTTCTAATTTACAGTCAATCAGAAATCTTTCACTCCCTTGTAAAAATTTCTAATATAATGTCTTAAAAGATTTTAAACATTTTAAAATGAAATAGTAAAGTCAATTTAATTTTTTTACTCTTTCAATGAAACATTAACTATAATATTCTTGTCAATTTATAATATGGTTACTTTTTTACCATTTTAAAAAAGTTTTAATAGAATATTTTCTGAAATTAAAAAATAAGAAATTAATTACACTCTATAATTATAACTCATTGGTTGGAAGCTTAATATAATGGTTTATCAAGTTAAATTAAAATAACTAAAATAAAATATAAGAAATGTTTAAGAATTTAATTAATTGATTTCAAACATTGATGATTATTTTAAATGATAAATTTTATAGTGATAGTTTTAAATTGTTTTAATCTAAGTCAAAATAATTTTTTGAAACATATAAAAAGGATATACTCTAATAATTCCATTCACCAAATATATGTTTATGGGTTATAATCAGTTTTACTAAGGAACATATTCATCTTCAGTATGATAAAACTTATAATATGGACTTTAATATATTTTTAAGGATTAATGATTAAGTTGTTGTATTTATTTATTTTATGAATGAATTAGAGTTATTAATTGATAGTTGGGGATAGAATTACATATCCACCTCTATTAATTAGTATGTCACCTTAGAAGAACTATATTAGGTATTTTCATTGGTGAATTTAACATTTATATATATATTCCTCTATGACTCATTGACTGTATGTTTTAGATGTCAGACTCTATGCATCCCTTCATTATAAATCATCTATCGACTTCCATATGATTGTTTTCTTATTTATGATTTCCACATAAAAGAATCAATCACATGTTATTATTTATATGTAATTATTTTATTATCATAAATTTATTGTATATTATTCAAGACATATAAGTTTATGTTATATGAATTCCATTATGAGCATTTGAGATCCCAACATTGTTTGGATTCCATTATCTTGAATCCTAGTATGTGTAATATGATTTATATAAAAGGATATTATAAAGGGGGTAACGGTGGTCTACAAAAAAATAATATGACTTATTTAATTTTTTAAATATAATGTTATACTCGTGAATGAATCATGATTTCCAAGACTACTAAACTATTTGTTAATTTGAGATACATCTCTTTATATTAAGTGCCAATGTGATAATGTAACTGTAATCTCTAAGATACTACGGATGAGTTAATTAAAAAAGGATGTGAAATTATTACCATAGAATATGATAGGTTTTTTTGAAAATTAACATGAAGTGTTGGATGAGTTATGTGAGATTAAACCCTCTATTATTTTAATGTAATGTATTATGATATTCTAATATATTAAATAGAAAATACAAGTACCATTTTTGTGAAATCGTGTGGTATTTATACACCCTCTAATAATCCATATCATACAATTTGATATATACAAAATGAAGGATTTTAAATCCTTTTTCACTTATGATATCAAATATTGTGGAAAAAAATATTATCACAAATTTCAACATATTATTTCATAAACCAATACATACTAAAAAATTACTAATGATTCTTAAGATTTCCTATATGATATATTAATCTAAAAAACAAAACATCTATCATTTTTATTACATGAATTTTTCTACCAAATATTCAAGATTTTAAAATGAAAATCCATTACTCATGAATCAAAAAGAATCACATATTCTACTAAGGGTTTATATTGGTCAATGAACAATTATTAAATGTAGTGTAATACACTAGAAACACACTTTCCAAGATTAATAATCAATGAAACCCAAAATAATGAAACTATAATATGAATAAATTTTTAACCTCTTATATTGAAGATAGTTATTACATTATAATTTAAAAATTATCTTGAAAATATCACTTAAATGTTACTATCAGACTACCTCCTTTATTGTTTATTAGTGGATTTAATTAAATCAACCAATGATTGGTCAGGATTTGACATCACCCATGTTATAATAATACCTCACAGTAGAAAAGGAGGAGTTGGACGAGATCTATGATAGAATTACTAGAATACTAAAATCACTAAAAATTCACCTCAATTGTTAAATCATATTTATATAGTTCTGGGGACATTAGAGAAACATTACATCCATTTAATGATACATTAAAAAACATGAGTAATTTATGAGGTTAATAGCACTCTATAACCCCTTAGATAAATAATTTTATTCATAATGTTTCATAATAATTTTTTTATTAATTGATTCCAACATTATAAAGATTCAAATGTTAGCCCTTAAAATTCATTTTTCTGGATAGTGTTCATATTCTATAGTTATCATACACAACACTTTTTAATTTGTTGATATGGAATATATCATACACAATTAATAGTTTTGGTTGTATATTTATATAATATGTAATTTTTTATGAAAAATTATTATTATATCATAAGATATATAGAAATAAACGTTAAATTTACAAGGCTTTATGGAATATCTCTATCAAATTTCCTATTGAACTAAATCATTATAGACACTATTCCATCTCACTATATATGATATCATTTAAAATTAATTATGAAATCAAAACAAAAAACCCATTTGGATACATTTCAAAAAACCATTGAAATTATTTAATCAACATCACCCTATATCACGTTATATTTAATTTCTTCAGAATTTTTTGTTGAAACATATTTTGGGTGCACCCAAAAAAAATTTAGTGCATCTCTATGAGTCTTATATAACATAATATCTATTATGTAAACAATAATGTGTGTACCTATTATAATAAATAGTGTTTATATTAAATATTAATTCTGTAATTAATAATTGTAATAAAACATAATCCTCTAAAAAATCATCATTGGATCAAACTATAAAGTTGTCTATAGTGATCTATATAAAACACAACTATCATTACATGTGTTTCCACCTATATTATCATATGAATAAATAAATTTTCATAGGATCCCATTTTCTATGTCATAAACCACTTGCTAAAGCTTATTTTAATCCTAAATCTCTACCCATATGTTATCAATTCATTGTTTATTGAAAAATATAGTAGATGAATATATCACATTTCATTCAATGTTATTCATGTGAACTTTACATTCCCATTATCTGATGGATAATCACATCCTTAGTAAAATATAGGTAAAAATATAAACATCCTTATATTATCTCTTTTGTGGATACAAATGTAATACTCCATATAGAAGTAAAAAAATCACTTCTTCATAATGATAAAATAATTGCATGGTTAATAATATAATGAACCACAATTTTAATTTCTAATAGTCAATTGTTTCTATACAAATTAATAAAATCATGAAGTTTCTCATTCAATGTATCTTATAGTCCTATTTATGCGGAAATAGAAATATTAAAATTGGGCCCCTTGTTTACTTATCATATTGTATACTCTATTAAATGTAGTATGTATTGTGGGTTTCACAATGAAAAATATCTATATTTTTAGCTTCTGAGAGTGTTTCAAATATCTATATGAAATATTACCCTTGAAATCATTAGCATCATATATTAACATTAAATACAAAATGAAGAACATCAATTTGGGATAACTCAAAATCAATATTTTAGGGTTTAATTATTATTAGTTTTCATTAGTATATACGATCAAGATGAAATAATAATAAATTTAATATTTTCATTCATATTACATGATGAAATTTATTTCTATAAAATCTTTTAATAATGATGGAAAACCCATAAATTTGGTAGTGATAAATTTTTTCCGAGCTCAAAGGGTTCATGGGTGGTCCACCTAATCATGAAAAAGAGGGTACAGTAGATGTAACCCTAGCCCTGTAACAAGAAGGTGTGTGGGATGTCATATTAAGACTAAAAGAAGAGGGAAAACCAGTGGTCATCCTAATACCTCAAAAATAGGGTACACGGTAGGTAATATTAATATCATAAAGACATGGTACATGGGAGGATATCCTATGCCGGAAACAAGAGGGTACATGTGATGAAATCCAAATTCCGCAATAAGATGGAAAATATGGTTTCCTCCAATACCTACAAAAAGAGGGTACCTGTGAAGTCATCCTTAGCCCGAAATAAGTGTTTACATGGGAGGACCTCCAAATATTGAAAACTAAATGGTACATGAGTGGTCATTCTAAGATCGAAGCAGGTACACTGGTGAGTAGCCCGACCCTAACATTATATGAATGCCTTGGTAAGTATCCTTAACATAAGACTTTCAATGCATATGTGTATACCACAATATCCATGATGTTTTTCAATTTTATTTTATAATTAGTCATGTCTTATGAATATATATGATTTATTCTATGACTGATGATTATGATAATTGAAGTTCAAGGTATCATTTTCAAATTTTATGTTCTTATTATTATGCCCTAATACTTATGTTTTGAATGATATATCCATTGTTTACCCATATTAAGAACTTGAGATCGCCATTTTATTATATTTATTTTTCTAAAGATACAAATATAGGTAGCAAATGTAGTTTTTCTAAATATTTTATAGTTATAAAATAAGAATCAGGTTATGATGTATATGTTTTATGAACCAGATTCTTATGTTTCCAACATTCAAAATACACTAAACTCGTATGGTAATGGTCTGGGTTTTATTTGTTATGTAATGAATATTAATTTATTCATATATAATATAAAGGTAGGAAACTAATGTTATTTGAAAGTTGGTATCAGAGCCATGTTTTTTAACTATTGGGTGCTAGGTTGATAAAACCATAGTAATAACCCTAAGGATAGTTATTGGTTTTAATCATAGTTTTTTGGTAGACATAATGAACAACATAATAAAACATATTCTATCGTAGATTTCAATTTAATAAGTAATTTATCTTCATTGTGAGGTTCTCCTATTATGATTCGTGTTTCTCAACTTAATATTTTTGAGTCTTAGACAGTGACTAGAACAAAGGGGATTCATGTTAATTGTGAATGTGATGGACAATAGAATGATCTTCCTCATGATAAACCAATTGTAATGGGATATGAAAGGTGTACCAAAAACCCCTCCATACAAATTGTACACCTCCAAGGCCATCAATGTGAGATGGGAGACAATGACACCCATGTCCCGCCTCCTGTAGGCCTTGGGTTGTGGACTTGCACTGAGGGTATAGTAAATACACAAATCGGAGGAATCACCCTATAAGAGAACACATAAAAAAGAGAGAGATAATATATACACCAATCAACACTAAATCAGACTAAAATATAAACGTAATCCCTCGTAAACATACATAATTTCATGATAGAACTACAAAAATCGAAATGAAAAACTAATAGTACCAAAATAAAGTAATGTGACAGTGAACACGAAGCCTAGACATCTCCTCGAACTCTAAACTTGTAGTAACAAGTATTATATCAAACTTCTTACATGTGACCAAAAATGATTATATATATATATATACATCGGGTGAGTATAACAGTATTCTCAGTAGGATCCTCCCAAGATCCTCTCGTAAAAATGTAAATAAAGCATGCGGAGGAAAAGTGATCAATAATTGAAACTAAATCATCACCTAAACACAAATAATATATTTCCAACATCACCATGGATACTCGCAACATGTATCGCATACAAGATTATATAATATAATAATAATATAATTGGTACCCTGCTACAACTTCCACACTAGTTTTCCTCTTTTCTCCAATGTCACACATCCTTAGGTTCTCTCTCTAAAAAGGATTTCTAACAGACACATGGGTGTAGAACCATAGAACGCACCTCGTGAAACAAAACCACTACACCCACATAATCAAAGTAACCAGATATTTCGTGGAAGCCACCACAACATGAATATTTTGTACCATTTTTCGGTTATTATACCTCCATTTGTTATAGCTGATACACTATGTAATGATCCTCAAGCCATCACAACTTGTACAAGTTGTACCTATTTCAATCTGTAGGAAACTATATCCAAAATATACGTGTGTGAAATTACAATAATCCATTACGACACTTAACACACATATATGGGCAGAACTAACATTCAATCATACTAGCACAAGTATCTACCAAGAGAATATAAAAGGGCCAAAGGCAGAAGTCATCCATTCATCCTCCCACTAGAATGTTGGGGAAAACACTCCCACAGATAATAATCTTTGGTGCATTAGTTTCCTTAACCAGCAGGGTGGTGTAGTATATAAAAACACAAAAAAATACATGATATAATATAGATCACAACCCCACAAGGGTAAAAACATAGTCTTATACACATCTTCTGGTAAATTTTCTTAGATTCCCAACTTCTACTACTAAGACTACATATCCTATAATCACACAATAATTAAAATTTCTTTATTAAAATATCTTATCACTTTTAATCAGTTCACTTTACATTAATTAATTCTTTAACCATTAATTAAACATTATCATCTCCATATTACATTTCATTATTATCACACACAAAGTTCCATGCCATTTATGAATAACCAAACCAAATCCACAGTTCCAAAAAAGTATAACCACAACATTACATCACAAAAAGATCCAACCCCATGGGTTAAAAAATTTATTCAGTTATTTATTAACTGAATCATCAGTTTTTAATAATTCCAGGCAATATAGGAAGGAAATTATAGGATAACAAACACAGGGGGCTCAACCTGATGAGTAAATGAACTACCCATTGTGTCTTTTCCTCCTATCATAGGATCATATACCCATCCACCATAGAGAAGATAAAAACAAAAAGAATGTGGAATACCCCAAATGTATTTGCTTCTTTTGGAAGGATTGTAACCAAAACCAGTAACCTCAAACTTTGGGAAAAGTAAAGAAGATAAAAAACAAAAATATTCAACAAGAATCATTCACTCACATCAAAACTATATTATCATTTCTAGTGTTCTACCTGACACTAACATTCATAAATCAATGCATCTCGCCACACTATGTGTCATCTGCTACCATAATCACTAGGCCCCCTACCCCACATACCATAATAGCCTCCTAGTCTAACATCACATGACAAGTTGCATGAATCATCAAGAAACTAGTCTCTTGGAACCAAATAAGGAATTCATCCTTTACCCATAACGAGCACTCATGACCCCAAATCATAATGATATTATCATTTACAAGAAAGAGGAAAACTCACACCCCACTGGTGATTATCCGTTATCAAAATCAAGTTATCTAAAGAAACTTGTATTAATTGATTAATTATTAGTAGGTTACAACTCTGGTCAACCTAAATAGCAATCTATTTACAATTAATTTTGCTTTTACACTCTTTACAAATTCCATCAAGAACAACATGATAAACATGAAAGTCTTAGTTATCATAATATCATGAAAATCAAAAGGAAACCACTATAATTATATAATGAAAAACAGTCACTACACAATCAATAAAAATAAAATAATCCATTTAATATTTATTCTTTCAATTTCATTTTGATATAGTGATAAAACATGAGATTACTACTATTTCATGTATGAAAAAGGAGAAGTAGTGAATCCTCTACCTCAGAAGGTTCCCAGCTTTATTTTCATGAGAATGGTCTATCCAATGGATCATGATATCATCCACCTACGAACACTGCATCTACATGAGGATTCTACGACACAACGAAACCAACAAAAAATCAACAAGACTCCATTAAAACAATAGATATCAAGAACCATCACATGGAAAAGAGAAACAACAGAATTCAAATAAAATAAATCCACAATAATGGAGGTAGATCTTACGTCATATCAAATAGGGAACCAATAAATATGTTTGGAACCAATACAGGATGATGGAGTCCCTAATCATTGAAGGAGGAGGCGTCCGAGTAGTCTAGAGTCAAGAGGGGGTGCATTAAAGCCATAGTGTTTCTAAAACACGAGCTGTCGGGTGTCATTAAAATTCATAAAAGTGGGGCATTACATGATATGCACTTCACCTTCCCATCGTCTACCACCATGTTGACAACTTAGGCCAAAAAACATTTCACCTTGATGCTTTATTTCATTTCATGAAACCAATATAGTACATGTCGTGTACCTTTGGGTCACATCGTGTAGCCCCCCTATTTCCAGCATCTCATGACCGAACTCTTCTAATCACCTTTTGAGCATTCTTCGAGGACCCCAATCTTGAATACACACAATGGGTTGATCCTCGTGGATCTGGGCCCATACATTGGATTCCACTAAAAACATTCTTTCCCTCAATAATCCAAAACCATCCCAGGGAGAAAACAAAAAAATAAGAAAAGTGGTCACCCCAACAGCCACCCCATGATCCACCTCTCAAAGGTCTATCCACAAACATACTTCAACCAAATTATAAATAGAACAACATGAAACCACACGACAACCACAACCAGCTCCAAAAACACTCCCCTGGTGGAGATACCGCTGAAATTTGAGAAAAACAAAACAAATAATAAGAGAAATCTGTCTCATAAATATGAATGGTCTAAAACCACAGAATGAACATCATCACAAGAAAATATCTAAACATCATTTAGATAATGGTACTATTCACATATTTGTGACTCACATTCCCATGGACTTTCTTCAATGCCACTGTTCATCCATTGGACAAGAACCAAGGGGATTACACACCCACATAACACCTTCTTTTTGTCGTCATATATATCTATAAGATGTTCCTCGAAGGTCCCATTATCATCAACATCGATCATTCCCTAATAGAATATGTGAGAGTCCTCAGCAAGATAAATATGGATCTATGATAGAAGAAAAAAATATCGTGTATTCTACTCATTTGCGAGGGACGTGCTACCCGATACACCATAGCTATGACATGTGCGGACACATCAAAAGGCATAACAGACTGGGGAGAAATATTACTCCCACGAACAAACCATTGTTGTCCTTGATGAGGAGTGAACATTTGAGACATGTGATACCCATCATCAAACATAAAAGTTCTCCTCCTATGATCGAAATAGGATTTATAAATATGCTGTGATGGCTTAATCCCCTCGTCAATCACCTGATCCATTTCTATCATATTCTATACGAGTTTTGGCCTAAAAATTTCAGACTCTCTAACCCAAATCCATCACAACATAGAATGGAAAATCCAACCATACAAGCCTTCAAATGGTTCCATAATGATAGTGGAGTGAAAGATTTTTTTGTTATATAACTCTACCAAGGAAAGGTTCCTCATCCATGAACCTCCAAAATCCATGACACATGAGGGAAATATGTCACGTGAGTCTAGATGGTCTGCTCTATCTAACAGTCCATCTGCTAGTGAAAAAAATTACTAAGTAATAACTATGAACCACAAACATGCTGAAAACCTATCCACATCCTAGAGGAAAAACAAGGATCTTGATCGGAAATGATCATCCTTGGGACTCTTTCAAGTCTCACCACATCTTCTAGATATTATCTCAAAAACCCTCTACTCAACATAACTTCTTAATCACTATAAAGTACAAAGACTTCATCAAACAATATAATACCATCAATATTGTATCATAACCTACTTGAGATTGAGGTAAACTTGTAACCAATTACATCGATATGTCCTCCCACATCCATTGAGGAAAATATAATTCTTGGAGAAATCCATTGAGAACACGGATCAAGGCCTTCACCTTCTAGAAGAATAAATAGTGAGACATAATCTATGAAACCACATGCCTCAACCCAAGCAAACAAAATTGTCTCCTCAAACGTCAATACATCTTCAGTACACTAGGATTTACCACTAAAGGTGAAATATGGAACTCCCTGAGAACCACATATTGGATAATCAAAGTAATAAAAAACCTTCCCTGATACAACACTTGGTGTTGTCCCTCATCGGACCATCCATCAGGGTCCTCACCAAAAACAAATCCATCACTACGACCTCCTCCTCATGATCCCCCAACTAGGACTCTTCTACCTCCTACAACAGAGATAACCATACCATAATCTAGAAATGACAACCTCCTCCCCCAACTTCTCCCATATTTAGATGCATTGTTAAAAGTTCTTTCATCACTCTCCAGGAATCACAAGATTTACGCACAACATTCACTAAATAACTTCATTATCAATGCATCCGATAAAAAATTCCCTTTACTAGGGGTATATAATATTTTTATTTCATAGTCCTATAAGAACTCCATCATCTGACACTATTGGAAGTTGATGTCACGTTGGGAGAAAACATACCTGTGGTTATTTTGAATAATGAAAACCAAAAATACCACACCAATGAGATAATTCCATTAAAATATAAGAGGAAACACCACTGCTTCCAAATCTAGATTGTGGGTTTCATAGTTACTTTTTATGGAGCATAACTATTGAGACCCATATGAAGCAACTGATTACTGGTGCATCAAAACACATCCCCACCCTTTAAATGAAGCAACAGATAAAATATCAAATTGAAATCCTTCTCCCTAAAGAAAATGAACCAGAGAACTAACGAAATTCAACTTTTGATACTTGAAATCTTCCAAGAACATATTATAACCCATTAATATATTGTCCTTCTTAGTCGACACTCTCAAAAGAGTCACAACATGAGATAAATTGGCTACGATCCTCATGTATTAGCCTGCGAGACGATGGATACATCAAACCTATGATACTATCTTGGGGATACCCAAGACACAACAGCTTATATCTTTGATATGTCAATAGACACTCCCCATTAGGATACAAAATTATATAATAAAAAAACTTCTCGAGAAAAAAATTTTCACTTGGAAAAATTAAAAAATAACTGATATCGATGAAGAACACAAAAAACTACATACAGATTCTCCCCATGGTCCTCTTCAGATGTTGAATACACAAGGGTGTCATTAATGAAAACCACCACAAACATATCTAGGATCTCAGAGAACACAGTGTTCATCAACCCCATGATCACATCTAGAGCATTTGTCACCCCAAATGGCATCGCCATGAACTCGTAATGCCCATAATGACAAAGAAAAGAGGTCTTTGGAATATCCTCATCCTTTACTCGTATTTGATGATACCCAGACCACAAATCGATCTTTGAGAACAAACCTCCACCCTTAAGTTGATCGAATAGATCATGAATCCATAGAAGCAGATTGTGGTTCTCAATATCACTTTTTTCATGCGATGATTATAGACACAAAACTGTAGACTACCATCTGCTTTCATTATGAACAAAGATGGTGCACCACATGGTGACACACTCATCTAAACAAAGCCGCATTATAATAGACCATTAAGCTATATGTGTCTCTCTCACATATAAAAAGTTTCAATCCTATATGAATAAATTATAATAGTAGACCCTCTTAGTTGCAGATCAATCTTGAACACGATCACCCATATATTGGGTATGCCACAACCTCTTCTGGAAATAAATCTGGGTACTCTTTCACAACACTGGGAAATTATTACTCATGAACCACCGAAAAACTCAACATCAACTCATCCATCAAGGAAAAAAATGATGGAACGTGCGTCTAACCCATTCGAGGGTCTCTCTCACCAAAAAATAGTGCTGTCTCTCAGTCAGCATTAAAGAACACCGCCAGCCACTTGAATAAACCCACAATATCCTTCAATGAATACAACCAATCCATTTAAATGATGACATCATATGGTTATATCTTTAAACCTAGGATATCTCCAAAAGAGCGGTGCTACCCCAGCATTAGCTAGCTGTCTCTATATACATCAAACAAGTAATCTCAACATCCAACTGGATTAGTCAAGACCAAGGTAACTAGAAGCCTCTCTAACTCATGTTCTAATGCATGGACAAGGGTAGGTAATATGAAAGATTTCATCACTCTGAAATGAAGAAAGCTAAACAACCAAGTAGAAAACAAGAAAAGGGTACCTCAAACATCTTCTGGATCACCTTATGCTGGAAATGCTAAATATTGAAGCTGAACACTACCTACTTCACAACCCCTATTCTCCTATTGAAGACCACCGCCAAGGTCTTTCTCTGCTAACTAAGATCGGGATCATCCCAGGGATGTCCTCTTCCTGCCCCATCTACAATCTCATAATCCAATGATGGTTCAACCAGCTACTGATGCCTCATCCATAACTGCCTCAACAGATTAACTTGAAGTGGAACACCTGACATATGATGACTACTCAGGAAGGTCTGGTACTCTCACCGCTGATTACCACATCCCCAACAAGAAAAAAGTGCCTGATCCCTTGGCATAAGTCTAAGACCTTCTGCCCCTCGTAAATGTGATTCTAAGGGCAAGGACATAACATGTCCCCCACCCCTCGGCTTAACACAAACACTTTTCCCCTAAAAACAAGGAACCACATTCAACAAAACTGCTTCATGAGAAATCCTGATGACTTCCCTCTCGTGATGATCTGGTCCTGGATGACATCCTCTCGATGACCTCTTCCCTCACCAGCACCTCAAGATAAATATTAAAAAAACAATGTGACCTAACACTTGATCTCTAGTAGTAAAGCCTCCTCAGAATGCCTCACCCCAACTTACTCATCACGAAATATTTCTGAATAATATTGTATAAGGTTCTTGAAATGGGTTCCAAACATACACACACTAGAGATCCACTATCGAATGGTATGTAGCTCTTTGATACTAGATGTGTTCATGGTCAATTAATGATATTAGACTCTAAAATTGTCTCGGAACTTCTACCATGGGACTATTGAATCCTCAAAATCTACAAGGAACAAGAACCAACACTACCTCACATCCCCACATAGCATCACCAAAACCAACGATACCAAGTGATCCGTCGATGCACAGATCAAACAAAAAAGTATTTCAACCTCCTCTAACCAATCTTCCAGGACTGCTTCTGAAACGAATCCCTCATACTTATGCAGACATTGGTGTTAAAAATCCCAGAGTGTTCTCTTCTACATGTCTTTATCATCAACCTCATCTATATGGAAATCAGATGGTACATCCTGTTGAACATATTATACACGAACCTAACGACGACGTTTCCCTAGATCCATACCTTCAAAATAAAAAATAGTTATAGCTCATGAACATGGAATATAGAAGACTCGACATTAATTAATTTATTTCATTCATTTATTAATTTTATGTTAACCTATCACAATGTCAACCAATTCAAACAAATGTGAAAAGAAGAATGTTGCATGATCCATTCCAAGATATCTAACCTGCAACTAGTATCACCTCATTTAGTAGTCATGACAAACATAAAGGTATGTGCATCAAATCATAGGGGGGAATAAATACATGTTTCTTAACGGGTCTCTACTGTTTACAATACTTTTTAAACTTTTCTGTCATTGTCTCCCTAACAACCCATGAAACATCACTTGTGCCTAACTACAAACTTCATCCTACCCCCCAACTAGACCTCTAATACCACTATGTCATGACCTCTCCCCAGAAAGTGTACCTATACTTGGTCAAAAATGTGATAAGGGAGACAGTGAAACACAAGTACCTCCTACAATAGTCCATGGGTTGGCAACTAGCACCTAGGGTACCACAAACACACAAATTGAAGGCATTTCCCTCTAAGATAAGACATGAACAATTTCAAGATAAGAAAGACACCAACCATCTTCATTTCTGACTGAAAAATAAAATAAATTCCAAGTACACATATGTAATGTCATGATAGAAATACAAGAACTGAAATGGATAAATGCATGTTCTAAAAGAATGTAAAAAGACTATGACCGTGAAGCCCGAACAACTCATCCAACTCTAAACTGCTAGTAAAATGCATGTTCTCCAACCATGTCCAAGTGACCAAAAAAATGTTAATATATATTTATAGGGAGAGTTTAGATGTATATTCTGTAGGATCTTCCCTAGAGACTCTTGTGAAAATGTAAATAATGAATGCTAAAGCACAATGAACAACAATTTAAACTAAATAATCACCTAAAAGGGAATATTATGTTCCCAGCCTCACCATGGATACTCTCACCATGTATTGCATACTAGAATATATAATATAATAATAATATCTATGGTATCCAACTACCACATCCCCACAGGTTTTCTGCATTGTTCCAACATCGTGCATCCTAATAATCTATCTCCAAAAGGCTTACTCGCTAACACATGGGCATAACACCACAACATGAACCTCATTCTACACAACCACTACACCCCACGAAATAAAAGTAACTAGGTTGTTTTCTTGATCCACCACAACTCAGATAACATGTTTCATACATGGGATGTTATACCTCTTGTTGTTACATCCCATACACCGAGCAAGGATCCTCAAACAATCATAGCCTATACACATTATACATATATAAATCCACATGCAACTATATCCAAAAATATATGTGTGTGAAATAACCCCAATCAATTATGTAATTCAACAAACATTTATTGGGAAAACTAACCACTATGCATTCTATCACAAGTTACTATCAAGAGAATATAGTGGGGCCAAAAGGGGAAGACATCAATCCATCCTCCCTTCAGAATGTTGGGGAAAACACCACCCCCAAGGCTCAGAATCCATAGAGTGTATGTTTTCCTAACCGATGGGTTGGGGTCGCATGTAGAAATAGAAAATTGACATGGTATATGATATCTCACAACCACACTATATGAAAAACCTAGTCTTAAACTCAATTGTATCTAACATATCACAGACTCCCGGATACCACTGCTAAAACTAGGTATCCAATAAGCACCAACCATTTAATGAGACATATTAAAATATATTAAACATTTTAATTAGTTCAATTTATGTTAACTAATTCGTTAACCATTAATTAAGCATTATAATATCTACATTAAATTTCATTAGAATCAAACCAAATGTTCCATGCACTTTAGGCATAACCAAACCAAGTCCACAGTTCCTAAAAAGAATAACCTCAACATTTCATCACAACAAGCTCTAACCCCATCGGATAACATCATTTATTGAATAATTTATTAATAGTATTATCAATTATACATAATTATAGGCTTTCTGGGAAAAAATTATATGCTTACAAACACAAGAGGATTAACACAGTGAGAAGATGAACTACACATTGAGTCTCTTTTACCTATTGTAGGAGCGTAGACCCATCCATCATATAGAATATAAACACAAAAAGGAAACTACATACCTGATGCGTCTTCTCACTTTTTTGAAAGAGGGTTAGGAAAACCAGCTACCTCCAATAGTGGGGAATGTAAAGAAGATAAAAAACAAAAATATTCATCAAGCATCTGACATTCACATCCATCTCATTTCATCACATACTGCGTCCTTCTCGACAGACACATATATAAACTGATTTATCTCGACACTCTAGGAGTCATCTGCAATAAAAACCATAGGTCCTCCCTACCCCATATACCACAATATCCTCTAAGGCATACATCACATCACAAACATTAGGAAACCACAAGAAACATGGATCTTATCCCAAAATAGGGCATTCGGCCTTCACCCATTGCGAGCTCTCACATCTCCAAAGAATAAGGCTCTGGGCCTTTACAAGAAAGACTATAACTCAGAACCCCGCTAGGCATTATCCTTTATCAACAACCAGTTCACTAATCCAATTTGAATTAAGAGATTCATTATTAGTAGGTTATAACTCTGGAAACCTAAATTGAAATCTATTTATAATTAATTAATATTTTTGGTTATTTACCAATTATAACAAGAACATAATTCTAATGAATCAAGGCATATAAATCACACTATCTAGAAATTCCAAAGGAAAACTATTATCGTTGTATAAAGAAACTAAATTGCTACATAATTGGTATCAATTAATTAATCCAATTCAAATTTCTTTATTCCAATTTCATTATGATCTAATGATAAATAATGATAACCCTAAAATTTAATGTATAGAAAAGGAGAAGAAATGAATCCTATAACTCAAAAGTTTTACATTGTTATTTTCACGAGAACGTTCCACATAATGGATCATGATCGCCTACCCCTGTGACACCTGAATCCACCTTAGGACGCCGATGCACAACTGAATCAACTGAAAACCAAGAAGGATCCCTTAGAACCATATATATCAAGCACAATCTAATGGGAAAGGTAAGTAAGAGAATTAATCTCAAATAAAAGCACAAGGTATGAGGTAGATATTACCTCGAATCGAAGAAACATAAAAGAAGGAAGCATGGAACCGATATGGGATTATGTAATACTCAAACACTAAATAGGGAGGTATCTGGGATGTCTGGAGTTGAGAGGGGGTGCATAGATTCCATAGGATTTAGAATTACCAAGTGGATGGGTGTCATTAAAAGACCGTGCAGTGGGGTGGTACACGATCTGTACTTCCCCTCCATGTCGTGTACTGTGTTGAGGTAATATTATACCAAAATATTTGTCTCCTCGATGCTTTATATTATTTTTTGATACTGAAATAGTAGACATCATGTAGCACTTGGTCATGTCATGTAGCCCACCTATTTCCATCTTCTCATGACTGAACTCCTCTAGACTTCCTCTAAATGTCCTCTGAGAACCCCAGTCTTTGAAAACATTCATAGGGTTGATCCTCATAGATCTGGGATCTTACAAGGTGAATCCTTGTTATTATGAATAATAATCAATATCTTAATATGATAAATAATTTCAACAATGGTGAGTATTATGAACAATATAATAAGAGAATGACGGTGTAACATGGTGACCATAGAGGAAATAATGTTCAATTTTCCTTGTGTAAATCATGTGGGAATTAGAATCAAGGATAATGTTTCAAATGAAATGGAAGATGATATGGGTGTGGAAAATAAGGATACATAGAAATCAATTGAAAATGAAAAAGGAAATATTTTGTATGTTCTATAAAAAATGTTAAAAATATTCTTAAGGAAACATCGACAATTAAAAGTTTAAATGTGTGTTGTATAAACATTATAAAAATAAATTCGGAAGGTGAAATGTTGTTGAAGATAATTTTCAAGGTTTTATTAGAAATGGTTGAGTTATGATGATGAAGAGACCCTGTGTGACATATGAGAAGGAAAAAAGGAGGAGGAATAAAATGAAAAATAATAGTTAATAGTTTATGAAAGATGTGGAATGATTGAGTGTGTATGTATTGAAATTAAATAATAATGTTTTTGATGTAATTTTATGGTATTATGGAATACATAAAAACCAAAGACTTATTCCACTATAGTATTTTCATAAGTATTTGAAAGTATATGTTGAGTGGTACTGGTAATCATGAAAAGTGATTGAGGTAGTAATGTGATATTTATAGAGATACCACGATTAAAGAAATGATAACCCTTAATATATACAAGATTATTCAATAATAATAAGATTAATATAATTTTGTTATGGGAAAATAAATTGGATAGTATTGATAACATTAGATATATTGTGTAATATTATGACATTGTGGATTATGGGTTGAGATTATAGAATTTAACAATTTATGGTATGTTGAAAGAGTTTATTTTTGGAAACATACATGTATTCACTTTACTTTTAATGTATTTCATGTTATTACCATGATTCTAGAGAAAACATGATAATGGTAATGAAAATATTGATGTGTTACAATTAACAGAAACATCATGTTTTTATAGGGATTTATGATAATTCAGATTTTAAAATTTAGTGACCGTCATTGGAATATATTGGATTTTAATCTTTTGGATGGTTCCTAAGGATTAAAATTTATAATTTTTTTGTATTAATCTTTGTTCATGGGTTTAAAGATCAATTTATTACTTAAATATATCAATATTTATGTGTAAGAGATAACCTATGATATCCATATTGTTATGATGAATGGTAGAGACATAAAGTCTAAATTTTTATCCCAGTATAGATCTTCTACTCTAGTAGTTCTGCATGTATTAAAATTTTATCATCATTTCATGGGGTAATAAATGAAATGATAATTGATAAATCTATAACCAGAGAGTGATATTAAACATATGAGAAGAAATCAAGTAAAAAAAATTCTCAGTTTAATTTGAAATAAAATATTGTCCCATTAACATCATTTCTGATGATATATGTGACCTTTTTCAATCATATTTGGTCTTTGGTTTTGTAGTAATTAAACTTCTAATAACCATATTCCCGATCATATTTCTTCATAATATGATAGTTATAATTCTCTTCTATTTCTATTTTTTAACTTTCTTCTATTGTTATCGTTATAGGAATCCAAGTTATATGGTGAAGTTCTCCATTTACATTCCATTTTTAATTGGATATTTTATTTTCACTTTTTACGTTGCATTTTTCATAACAAGGAATTTTTAAATATCCACCTTTTATTGTCAATGTGCAATTTCAAAATTGTGAGGATTTAATTTATTGACATTATTGATCAAATTAGGATAATATTTCATTGATTGACACTTCTAATGAATCTATAAGAATGTCTGGATGTGTTACATGTATATCTCATAAGTAATTAAATATAAGATTATTCAAATTTAATAAACTAAAATGTTTTACTATAGGAAAATGATCATTATTATAAATAACTACTAGTATAGATTCTTGATTGTAGATAAAAATTACTACGAAACAATACCACTCAACTGGTAAATGATTTATAGGGAAAACAAAAATTTGGGAAGCTAGATGGGAAACTGAGGATTTGAATAGTCATATGTATCCTCATATATCTATGTACATGTAATATTTTAGGGTAAATTCATTTTAAGTGCGGTACAATGTAACAACCCAATATTTTTTGGAAAGTGTTTTTTCAAAATAAATCTGATCACATGGATAGCTTAAATTACACAAAATATGATCTTAAAAAATAAAAAATATTATTTTCTAATTGTGATAGTATCTATTATAATTTTGTATAATGGTAATGAATAAGTATTTATAGAGTATTAAAATATAGTAACCAATCAATTGGAAATGAAAATACATGATTATTGAATATAAAGTGATTATGTTTATACAAAACCCATTTTTATGCCCATATCTTAATAATTTTAATGGATCGCTTTTAGTTAAATATATTAATGAAAAATATATTTTTTTTATTAAATTAAATGTTTTGAAAGTATTTTATATATGATTTATATAAAAAAATCATATTTCATGCATAAAAAAATATTTTTCCATGTGAAATTTTTCCACCTTTTAATTGTGTACCAATTTTAAATCTAATTATGAAACATTTTTAAATTAAATTTGAAAATATAAACTAGAATTTTCAAAGAATATTATTAAAATTTTCTTATGATGAACTTTGTTATTTTTTTTATAATTTTTATTTTTTTAGTAATATTGAAAAATAAAAAATTTTAATTGGAATTTAATTTTTAATATAATTTATTTATATAGTTAAATTATATTACAAATTGGTTTCAACATATAGTTAGTTAAACTATAAAAAAATAAATAAAAATTATGTGTTTTTTAAAAATTTCACATTGAAAGTTGATGTAAAAATATTCAATAGTCTTGAAGATTTTCACATTAAAACTTCGTTATCCCATTGTGTTTGAGGAACTAATTTTACATATATTTTCCAATACTATGAATTCAATTTGGAAAAATGAATTCCATAAATAGTTTAATAAGTTCCAAATTATTTAAAAAGTTTATTTTTATTTCTAGGAAAAAGTCATTTATTGTAGTAAAAGGAATGATTTAACATGCTATATGTAAAATAATAAAACATAATAATGCTAAAACGTAATGGCTTAAAATTCCTAAAAACAACAAGAATTAATGGGGTTTGAGGTATTTGTAAGTGATCAACATCTATTAAAAAATTATTTATCCTCAAAATTCATGTAATTTAATTCCCCCTCAACTTGCTTTTATTTAATTACAAACTAATCATTACATACTCACATAAAACAACCCTTCCTCAATTGAAAATTTTATCCCTCACCACCCTAGTTATTCTCAAGCACACTGAATTTCTCCAATTAACTACCAAACCATCTCTTCCTCATTATCATCATGTAAAAGTGCTACTAATTTCACCAAAATACCAAATCCATATTCAACAAGGGGTGTTTGAAGGAGGATATAATCAAGAGGTAATTCTCTCAAAACATCTCTCTCATTTTATTTTCTTTTTATTCCATTTTCTAACCTTTTTCATACATCAAGGATTGATAACATAAGAATCATGTATATACTGGTATTTTATGTTGAAAATGTAAAATATCATTCTATTTCATCTCTAAAATCTATTTTCCCAAATAAAAGACTATTATCTAAATTATATTTGTCAAATACCACCCTGATTAATTATTTTGTTTGTTTTCGATTACCATATTTATCGAAGGTCATAACACTATTATTATAGTTAAATATTATTTTATTCATCATATTATAAACTATTTCATGATTTCTAATATATATACATTATCTTAAATAAAACAAAACATGTTCATGGTGTTTGGAATATCTATAGATTTAATCAAAATAGTTATCATTAACATTTTATCAAACTAATCATACTCATGTAGGTAATAAAAATGATAAATGGGAAAATTTAAACATATTGATATTCAAAAATAAAACATAATTACAAGTATTGATTTATATTTTCATATGAAAATAAAATTTATAATTATACATAAATGAACCGATCATGAAACTATGAACGGAACACACACAAAACAATGAAAATAATGAAATATTCTTAATGAATTTGTGGTAGGATGTTATAAAAGCATAATATAAGATATTTTAAAATGTATAATAGTTTATTAATTAATTAATAAAATTCTTTAAATGCTTATAAATGAGATTAATGTATTCAAAACTAATGGGAAGCACGATGTAAGGGTATATATTCTTAGTTTTACTTTTTTAGATTATGCCATACTAATGTATTATTTATTATGTTATGTTAATATATACATACATTTTTTATATTATATCAAAAAACATATTATATTAGTTTTATTAAGTATTTCAATTTTATTATTATTACTTTAT
Organism: Viscum album; assembly: GCA_963277665.1. NCBI lineage: Eukaryota > Viridiplantae > Streptophyta > Magnoliopsida > Santalales > Viscaceae > Viscum > Viscum album. The sequence goes on from OY728133.1 coordinate 1,424,845,330, forward strand.
CAGGAATGTGATTCAACTGATTACAAATTCGTAAAGGAAATCACAACTAAATTCCAATTCATTGTGTTAACCTTCTACTTCATTGATTATGTATTACTATGATTATTTATGGAATGATTTTTTCTTGTATTATCATTAATATCCCTTTTTTATGTTTGTTTATAGTAAATAGAAAATGTTGTTTAGTATTATTAATTCTCAATTCAATGATATGATATTTATAAGAGATTATCATTTAAAATTTATTTTTTTATGTTTCGCTTAAATTTTTTTTATTACACGTGAATTTTTTAATATTGAATAAATTTTTTAATATAATATGATAAATGTTTAAAAATATTTTTTTACTTAGGTTTTACTTCTTCTAAATTTTTTTGGAAGGATTATTTTTCTGCATTCTAAAGGAGGTTTTTTATGAATTTTCTAACAAAAATATTGATGTCATGCTTTTGTTGACTTATAAAAAATTAAATAATTTTCCCATCATAATTATGAAATAATTAATTTAATAATAATTAAAAATCTATAATGTTTATCTTCAAAATAAATATTTCATTTTATAATTTTATGACGTTTTAAAAATATGTTATCATAATAAAAAGTATATTTTCCACAAAAAATATTTCATGTGATAATTGAAATTTATTTTATATCCAAGATAACATTATTTGGTGTAACATATTATATAATGTTGATATTATTCATGAATAAAACCCATTTTCATTTATGGTTGGTTTATATTTATTATAGAGTTATATTTATGACTCTGAATTCATTTATATGAGTTATGTTTGGAGGAAATTTTTAAGGAAATCATTTCATTACAAGGGTTATATGGTGATGAATGATTCATGTTTTTATAAAACATGTATCTATGATTGTTTTTGTGATGTGTGGGACTAATATCTCCCTTTAATGAATTGAGTAATGATAAATGTTCTATTAGCTAAATAGCTACTGTGTGGTTAGCCCAATCGTATGATAAGAGGGTATGTGGGATGTCATCCTAATTCCACTACAAGAGGGTAAATGAAAGGTCAACATAACCCTACAAAAATAGTAAACATGGGATGTCAGCATAATAAAACAATAAAGGGTATATGTTATTTAATTCTAGGATAGCAGAAATATGGTACACAAGAGGTCATCTTAAGATTGCAAAAAGATAGTACATTTGAGGTCTTTCAAAGCCTAAAAATAGAGGGTACGTGGGAGGTTATACCAAGACAATAAAAAGAGGGTACATGGGAGTTCATACTATGATCAAAAACTAGATGGTACATTTGAGGTCACTATAAACTTGAGGCACATATATGGGTGAATATCCCAATCCAATAATGATATAAATTTCTTACTTTGTAACTCATACCTGAGATAAAGTTTTTGTTGATAAAAGAAATTCCATGTCTTATTCCAATGTTATTCTCTTCATAATCATGACTTCTAAACTTTATTGATTTATTCCATGACTGAATATTCTGGTCATATATCAGTTAGTTATTATTTTTAAATGAGATGTTCGTGTTTTTATTTCATTATACATATGAGGTAATTGATATCTCATTTGATTACCATTATTACGTATTTGAGATCTCCCTTTTCATGTGTTTATTTTCCCGATGATAATAATATAGGTATTAAATGTGATATATCAATATGGGATCTAGTTATTATGGAATATGTAACAGAATATATAGATATTTTATGAACCTGTTGTTAATGTTTCCAAAAAACCAAATACAATAAACCCATATAGTTATGGTATGGTTATTCTATGTTATGTAATGAATATTAATATATTTAGATATATTATATATTTATGAATAGCATGGGTAATAAAATATTAATAAATGTTACATTGAATATCAATATACTGCTATGTCAGAAAAAATGATACGTTGTTTCTATTAAAGGTGACGTAAGCTATGTTGTCATAGTAATTTAGGATTCTTTTCACACTATAAGTAACATTAATGTCCTATCATAATGTTGATTCCCAACATATATTTTTTATCTATACAATGTAATGTTAAACATACAACACATGATATGTTATTAAATAAAAATATCCTTATGCACACTTTTGACATTAGGTTAATAGTTAAACTAATGTCAACTAGAGGACATCCCAATTATTCTATGTAAAAAATGGAATTAAATAATAAAAGAATGAATAATGTTAATTGTTTTAATAATATTTATCTGAATCCATTAATGGGATATTAGTACTCCTCAAAATAACATAGTAGTTTAAGTATACCCTTATTCCTGACATAGCTATCATTGACTGTATAAAAATACATAAATATAGAACATAAATTAAGAGTAAATATAGATATTTTCAATTCATGAAATAACTCTTGGTTGAGGGATTGATAAATTACCCCAAAGTATCATACACATACTATTATAAATAATAAAATTATAGTAAGTAGTGTATCTGAGTTCATAACAAGATAATTCCCCAACATTGAGAGGAGTTCTAGATCCTTCATACATTTAGATAAATAATTTTATCTGAAATTAAAACATAAATAGTCTTTTAGAAAAATTATAACCAATAAAAATGGTAAAATCCTATTTTATGGATATCATTGATTCACATCATGTACTAAATAGTGTCAAATATTTGAAAAGTGTATGGTTCTATCTTAGGGATTCAATGTGTTTCTCCCCATCAGATAATTCAATGATCTCCTTCAATAAATATTAATGATTAAATAAACCTATTATTTTATTCATAATTAATGATACTATATGGGAGTGATTTAGAAAAAGTCACACACTATGCATAGACAACATTGGGAATATCATAGTTTTATATTGCACCACACACACAAATTGAAATTTCAGAGCCAATGTATTCTCAATTTAATGATTACAGATACATATAAACCAATGTATTCCTAAGTATGGTTATTTATAGAAATAATGTTAGTTCATATCAAACTATCTACCATATATACTATATAAATTATTCATTAAATCCCAACATTTTATGTTCTATTATATTTATCTATCTTCTCTAGTTAACCACCTAACTATTTGGAGGCATGTTATCCGTTTATATTTCTAGATTAGTGATACCCTAAAAACATTATCTAATTCCTTGTAAAAAATTATAAATATAAACCACAATTATAATGTATTAGATAAACAAAAAATATTAATTAAGTTCCAATATCACATGACATATTCTAAATTGAAATACAAATGCAATGAGAAATATTATTTTCTTTTAATAGGGGGTTGAGTTAGTGTAGGTTATTTTTTAAAATTTCTTATAATCAAATATAATCATTTATATTTTTTTATAGTTCAATAAAATTCAAATAGAAAAATTTAATCCTCACTCAACCATACATACAATGAAAGAACACGGAGCATAAAATATTTAAATAGTTCGGTTCCAATGTGGAATCCTACTCACTATCATGGATATTTTCCCTCCCTATCTATCGATTCTCTTCACAATAATAACATGTGAGACAGAACCACATTAATCTATGATTATTTCCACCAAAAAGTTTTTTTGAGTCCCACAAAATATCATATCATCATGTATAGTACAAAAATATGAATAAAATATAATTCACTTCATTAAAAAATCACAAATCATTGGTAAAAAATGATAAATGCACACTTCCAAAAAACACTTGAATATTATGTATGAAATTACCCACTATGATTATATGAATTTAAAAACTCATTTTATATTTTTCATTATTCATATTTCCTAAATACATGAGTTTCACCAGATGTTTATCCCAAAAAATACAACTTCTTCTTCAAATGCTGTTTATTCCCTCCTTTATCACTTATTAAAAAAAATAAACATTCATTAATTTATATACCACATATCATGTGGTAAGATATTTTAAATACATGTCTTTATAATAAACCCATGATATCTTTAACTCAGTTATAAACCTTAACCACATCATTGGTACTTTTCCATTCGCATTAATAATGCAATCAAAATTTAATTTACTTAAATCACAACATAAAAATGATTCAATTTTTTTTATAGTTATGGACTCAAACCAAGGTATGTTATTATAGATGAATCCATAAACCATCTAATCACTAATATATTTATTTCATTTAAATATATTAATTATCTAAACTTATATAATTTCTATTTGTATGATGTAAAAAATATCAATTGGACATGTGGTAAAATGTTTATACATAATAGAAAAGAGTGACATTGTAATCAGATAACTAAATTAATATTATTACACATTAGTATGATACATCATTCAAATAGATTAATATAAATTTTCAATAAGGTTCTATAACCTCAAGGGATTCTCTGTGTTATTTCCCTACAAAAATTATTCACATAAACCAATCTTCACTAAGAATATTCACATAAGGGATTCATATTTTATTATATAGATTAGTATACATTTTAAAAATTCTTCTATGAATCTTGGATTTTCAAAATTTCTCTAAAATTAACATAGAATCTATTTATTTTATTTCCATCAAACATCAAAGAATAGCAACATCATTATCCCATATACAATATATAACCATAAAAACTAGATAAATAACCACCAGAATAATGATTACATAAAAATATTTGTCTCATAAAATAAAATATCAAAACTCACAAACAAGGTATAGATTATTCATTCACCCTTAAACACACTCATCAATCCTGGGGGTTATTCAATGTTTTTCATTATATTCATTTACAATAATATATGACCCCTGAATCATAAAATCATATTCAATATCATATAAATATTTCCTAACACTAAAATATTTGATAATGTAGTTTTTTGGGACAACTATATTCACCTATGACAAAAATGTTTACACATAGTGTTTTAAATGACCATTGATTCTAAAAATCCCATTATCACGTACACTCCCTATTCATCACCAAATTCACAGTACCTTTTTAAACATAATACATTGGAAAACAGGGGTCTTAATGCAAATAAAGATCTAGTGTGTAGGGAATGATGAACATTAATGTTTAGGGTCAACTAAAAAAATTAACATGGAAAAATGTTTCTAAATATATCAACATACTACAACTTTTTTATAATACGTAAAATATTTATATCAAAAAATGATACAATATATTTAATAAAGTAACATAAAATGTAAATATGTTTGTACCAATGTAATACCCTTGAATTAAATTATTGTTTTGAAAATAAAATAGAATTATTATGATACTAGGCTCTGAGACGCCACATAACTCCATGTCCTGGAGTGGAAAGAATGTATTTTCGAAGTATTTTTAAAGTTCATTAAATAAAAATGTGACAGTGTTTTTCTAACGTTTAAACTGGTACCCGAATAAAACTTATATGGGAACCATTGAACTCAGAGAATCCACATTTACCTAGAAAGGGTCTAACATTGGCTGGCATGGGAAAATAGTAGAAAGTAGTATTTTTCCATAAATAAAATAATTGAGTAACAATTATTTTATTTTCATATCCTCATAACTCATAAATGGTAACTCGGATTTTAATTTTGAGAGTACCATTGAACAAGTGAAGGTGTGTTTACATTAGGAAGATCCTAACTTCGACCGGCACATGATGAGGGTGAATGTTAGTTTTTATATTTTCCAGTAGAAAAATAAAATAACATAAACAATTATATTATTTTTTTTCTTCATAATAAAGCAGCGGCATGATAGAAATGCAATGAAGTGATGAGGGGAAACTGAATCTCATTAATGAATCTCATTAATGAACCTTATTAATGAGTACACGTAATGACACTACAATGCAGCATAACAGAAATGTTGGTTCTCATTTCCCCAATTAATAGACTGACAAGATATACAAAATTGTTGGCACAATACTTGAATTTTTCTGAGGCTTTGGTGGGTGGAAAAAACGAAAGATGAATGACGAACACCCTTTCATACAACCTCCTAAGGTTCTATAGCAATAGGAGGATGTCGATAAATAACAAATAAAGGAGTCGTGTGATCTCATCCCTTCTCAAAAAACAATCCTATCCCAGGTAGGTGTTTAATTCTATGTTAGTTAATATTGTTTTGCGTTCATGGTTTTGAGCGAAGAATGTGGGTCAACCCCCGAATAGGTGATCCATGGATCAATTTCATATGAAAGAGGATTCGAAAATGGGGTTTTGGATAGGGATAATCCATGTTAGAAACTTAATATCCACATACCTTGTTCCAAAACTATAGTGCAGAGAATCCAGGAGGACACTGAGAAGGACCCAATTTTTTTACCTTTGGGCGTTCGTGAGTTCTTCGTGACAAAACCCCCAAATATATTACAATGCAATATCAAGGCTGAAACAGGGATGACAACTACCTTAAAATTATGAGGGTGTAGAGGAGGTGTTCCATGACTGTGCATCAAGGCAAGAGAGGCTACAGAACCTAGACACAGAGGTGCGTTGGGGTGGCACTTCTCAAGCGTTGTGCTGCAGGAGCAGCCTGTAGACGCGGGTCATGTCATGCATGGAATGTGCTCTATACGAGGCCACATGCAGAAGGAGGCGGTCGACCATAGTATGCTGTGTGGATGGATCACTCGGGCATCGTGTTGGATGATTATCCCACCAATGGGGGATGCATCGTGCAGGTGGCGCATGGTCAGCTTAGGACAACGTGCAGACAGGAGGTGGCCGACGTTAGCCAGCCATGTGGTGGCATGACCTGGTACGATGGGTGGTCCGACTGGAGGAGAACCATCCCATTAATGTGGATGGGGCCATCAGAACAAACCGGCCCACTGGGCGGCCCATGTTTGGGAATACCCAGTGCACTAAATTGTGGGCTAGGCTAGATAAAACTGGGACATTGGGTGACTCGGTGATCTAGACCCACGGCCAAACTGGGTCAGGTCAAATAAGGCCCAATGGGCATATCCAAGTGGCTAGGACGTTTTGGGTTGGCCTAGACGCTACTGGGTCAGGTCAAGTTGGCAGAACCGGGTCATTTCATGAGGGTCCCCCCTGTTAGGTTGGTTGGGTTGGCCTGACCAAGTAAGATCGCGCCAGGACATAATTGGTTCATGTTTAGTAAAACAATAATATATTTTAGACCAAGTGTCTGATTGATGTACTTCCTATCGTGTTGGTACCCTTACGAAGAGAAAATACATTGGGTATAATCTATGTAATATTTCATGGAATTAGATATAATAATTTTGTATTGAGGGGTAGATTCACCCAGAAACAAGTGTACTGGAGAGTGAAAGTCCTACTTCTGGATCTGACATGAAGGATATGTCAAGAGCACTTCAGTGGTCCAGCAGATTAGCATACCATAGTGGTTAATCCGATGAGCATACCTTAGTGGTTCAGAAGATGACCATACCTGAGTGGTTCAGCCGACAAGCTTACCTCAATATTTTAATAGACAATCGTACATTAGTTGTTTAGCTGATGAGTGTATCTCAGTGGTTCAGAAATTGACAGTACCTCAAGGGTTCAAAAAACTAGCAGACCTCAATGGTCCAACAATGAGAGGAACTCAGTGGTCAAACAACCAAGTTGACATTAGTGATCCAGTAGCCGAGAAGACCTCGAGGAATCACCAGTGATGAGTCCCTCAATAGTAAAATATGAATCCTCTATATGACTAATAATATTACATTTTATACATTAAGATATACCTACTGTGAGTTGTTTTTGCAGTGTGATCCTGCTATGTGGTCCTACTTTGTTGTCTTTCCATTGTGGTTTTGGGTCCCTCTTGAGTACCATGTTACTCACCTCTGCACGAGATTCACACACATTTGTGATGTCTTGTGCAGGTGATTGATGCTTTGACAGAGACCTTGGGGTTTCGGTACTTGCTGGTGCACATTGAGAAGGGACAGATGAATGTACAGCTATGGCTACAAGCATCTACCTTCACCTACACATCATTTAGGGTCACGAGAAGATGAACCATTTCATTCATACACTCCATTGTGTTTATGGTCATGTATTATGGCCCCTTTTCCTTTTCAATTGTATTGCACTCTCAGTAGTTTTCTTTGTGGAATTTGTGTCTTATCTTATGTTTACATTCCTTATTTTTAGCTTTCATCATGTGTACAGGTTTAAAGGCAAATTCTTTCCCATTTTGGGATATTCCTTTTCAGTGCTATTTACATTATCCTGGCCGATGGAAGGCAGGTTTGGGGTAGTCACAACATATGTCCTCAGGGACAAGTTATGAAAAATTGGTAGCGAAGGTTGGTCAGTTCCACCATAAGAACTAATAGTCTATAAATTTTGATGGAGAAATATTTTTATGTGGATCAAGTTCATCTTTCTGGAAAGTGAGTTTAGTGTTGCTGTGGTGACCGACGTATCCATACACTAGGACAATGAATTCTAGTTTCCGACCCGGTACATGAAAACACCAGTTTCATGTATCATGGAGTGTTTTCCCATGATATTTTTGAGTCACAGTTAGCTCACAAGGTATAACAAATTTACTCTGGTTCATGGTGATCTCTTCTAGGATTCCACCATTAAGATATTTAGCCAGGATTCATTTGAGTGACCATGAGGATGGTCCACAGAGTGATGAAGCTTTTGTATAGGGACTGTATCCCAAGATGGAACCTTCGGGTGGTGTCCCAGCGATACCACAACACATTGGTTAGTAGATACTACTAGCAATATCAGTATAGGATGCACGTAGTCTTAGTGCCTTACATGAGTTCTAGCGACATAGGCCACCTAGGTTAAGGGGAGAGACAAATCCTCGGGTCACTGAGAATTGGATGGAGGTGGTGACGTGAGTCTTCCGCTTAGTGAGGCTGCCACTTGACTAGATAGCAGTTGTAGAAGCGAGCCTTCAACAAGGATTGGTGGGGGAGATGGTGGGGTTTAACCTTCATGACTCATAAGGAGATGACCCTCACATGGTATGACATCAAGAGATTTTTTTGGGAGGAGTTCATCCCCACGACATTGCACTCTGTGCACATATAGAAGATGCTTCCGTTATAGTAGGGAATGATGATTGTGGTTGAGAAATCTTCGAGGTACACAATCTTCTCCCACTAATCTATGGTTATGGTGCGATACCCATCAATTAGGGCCTGAAACATTGAGTATGGATGCTAACTAGGGGTCGGGGCATTGATGATTTCCCTCAGAACCCCTCTACATGATTGGTTGTTATAGAAAGATATACTGGTATAGTGTTTTCTCACTGGGAAGGCACCGACTATAGGAGTTACCACTGGGAAAGGGGTGGCCGAGTCATCTGTGCCAAGTAGCCAATAGATGACACAGAGGCTGAAATGTTCGTGACCATTCAAATGATGATCCCAAGGCTTCAGTTTGGCAGTAAAGCCCCCCCCCAGGACAGAGGGAGTCATCACGGGAGAGGAGTATGCTACCCATGTGTAGGATAGGGGCACATGGCTCAGGATTTCTCCAATCGCTGCATAGAGGACATACTAATGGTCGAGGGACCGTTGAGATAGTAGTAGAGACATGGTCGAGGTGGTATACCAGGTGGCGGGCATGGAAGATGAGTGGGGATAGTGGTAGTAGGTGGGCGCATGATTGAGGTACTACCACCACAACCCATAGGTGGTCTGCCACAAGCTCCAAAAGCAACTAGAAAGGTGTGGGATCATCTTTAGGTAGTTAAGGGCTACGATCTCGATGTCCCATTGATGATATGAGGTACAATTTTTGTATTCTCCTCATTACCTATAGTTCGTAGAGATATTGGTTCAATTCACTCCTTCCTCTCAACCAAATTTTTTTAGAGCACGGAGTTTACGATCAATCCATTGGATTGATATTTATAATTAAAACTCATACAGGAGAGAATTAGGTAATCAAATAATGGTTCTAGTAGTGTGATCTTACTCTTAGAGGTGAGAGCTTTGGCTGGGATCTCCTATTGGAGGCGTTGTGTTCTTACAACATCATTCTAGGATTGGATTTTTTATCTTCTTTCCATGACCAGATTGATTTTTTTTGGGACATGGTGTGGTGTGTCTTCCACAATGGGACCAAGTTTTCCTTTATCAATGAATAGGAAACTAGATAAATGTAGGATGGACTTACACGTAGGAGGGTGAAACCAATTACTCATTAGTTAGTTAGAATTACCCTTGGTGAAATGGATGTTTCAATTCCACAGTTTCATACAGTGGTGGATGAGTACGAGGAAGGATTTCCATAGGATGTTCTAGTACTACCTCCTCATATAGAGGTAGAATTCTTCCATGATCTATACCCTAGGACGACCCTGATATCTACACCTGCATATCAGATGGCACTTGTTCAGATCTGAGAGATGAGTGTACATTTGGAGGATTTGTAGATGAAGGGGTTCGTAAAGCCCATAATCTCACCTTGGTTATCCCCAATGTTCTTTTACATGAAGAAAGATAGAAGATTGAGTTTATCTGTGGTCTTTTGAAACATAATCCTGGTTATCAGAAAAAACAAGTATCCTCTACCAAGAATTTATGACCTATTAGATCTGTTGAAGGGAGGGAGATGGTTTTCAAAGATAGACCTTAGATAATGTTATCACCAACCTCAATTATGAGTTGAGGAAATCTCAAAGATGTATTTTAGATATCATTATTACAATTATGAGTACATAGTGATGTCGTTCGGTGTGACAAACTCCCCAAAAGTGTTCATGTGACTCATGAACAAGATCTTCTGGTAGTAATTAATCAATTTTGTAGTGGTATTCATTTATGACATTTTAGTGTATTAAAAATCTGAGGAGGAGGATGTGATACACCAGAGGATGGTTCTGGACCCACTCTAAGAACACGGGATTTGCCTAATGTTTTCAAATTGTGATTTCATGATATGAAAGGTCCACATCATAGGAATCTTTATCATAGAGGCTGAAGTTGTGGTGGATCCATAAAATATCGAGGAGATTCTTTCTTGGGATCCCCCAAAGAGTGTTATCATGGTGTGTAGTTTCCTAGGGTTGGATGGGTACTATTAGACGTATTTACACGACATTATCAGAGAGGCAGCACCCATGAATGAGTTGAGGAAGAATGAAAAACCCTTCATGTAGACCAAAATATGTCGGTAACACTTTCAGCGGCTGAGGAAGAGCATGACTAGTGATCCTATCTTGAGGATTATATAGGTGTTAACAGACTACCTGGTGTACTCTGATGCATCATTAACATGTCTTAGTTTTGTCCTAATATAGGCTCCAGTATTGATTTCATTTGTCTCAAGATAGTAGAGAATACATGAGAAGAAATATGTGAATCATGACCTTGAGTTGGGAAGGGTATTATTCTCCCTGATGATGTGGAGACACTACCTTATGGGCGAAAGATTCATCATCTACTCTGACCAAAAGAGTCTCAACTATATCTTTTCTCAAATGGATATGAATTTGAGACAACGAAATTGGATAGAGTTCCTACAAGACTATGAAATCAAGACATTCTATAATTATTTGAAGGTGAACATGGTGGTAGATTCTCTCAATATAAGATCGAGTTTACAGATACTAAATGAGGCCTCAAAGTATTTGGCCACGCTTCAGATATCCTTTTTGGATATAGATGAGGCAGCTTATCTGTAGTCGATGGTAGTTTACCCTCAAATCGTATAGTGAGTTAGGTAGGTGCAACTGTGAGATTGTAGCTTCTAGACTATACATTCCCAGATGTCCATAGGGCATGCCCCTAATTTATATTCCAAATGTGGGGAGCCGGTCACCCTTTTCAAACGATAAACCATAATACCAGTGGCATTTTGGAAGGATGTGTTGATGAACTTCCATACATCTCCTTTGATAGTACATCCATGTGTGGTGAAGATTTACCAGGACATCTGATGTTAGTATCGGTGGCCATGGATGAAGAAGAAAGTGGTAGAGTTGGACTTGAGATGCCTCACTTTTTTTTAAGTGATGGATGAGCACCAGGTTCCATCAAGTTTGAAACAACCCCTTGGGGTACCGGAGTGGATGTGGAATGGAATATTAATGGTATTAGTGATAGGATTACCATGTACATCTATGGGGAATGATACAATCTGGGTTATCATAGACTGACTCACCATGTCATTCCAATTCATACACATTCAAGATGAGGGTTCAGTAGATAGATTGGGACATCTCTATGAGCATGAGATAGTCTGACACTATGGATTCCCATCTACATAGTCTAAGATCATGATGTATGATTTACATCACAATTGTGGAAGAGATTGTAAGAGGTGTTTGGGACTCAAATATGCTTGAGCAGAGCCTTTCAACCACATATGGATGATCAAACAGATGAGACCATATAGACCTTCGGGGACATGCTACTTTCCTGCATTCTTGATTTTGGTCACAGTTGAGATGACCACCTACCAGTGGTGGAGTTTGCGTATGACAACAACCAACACTCCATCATCAGTAAGGAACCATTTGAGAAACTATATGAAAGACTATGAAGGTCCATGTTATGCTGGATAGACCGAGGAGAGTCAGTACTCATGGGTCGAGAGATGGTACATGCTACCTCTGAGAAGGTGCAGGTCATTTGAAAGCATATTAAGACTACACAGAGCCAACATTAGTCTTATAATAATAGGTGGCAGAGACCCTTGGATTTTGATAAGGTGGTTCGTTTATTCCTAGTGGTCTCTCCCCCATGAAGAATATAGATATTTGGTTGTATCGTTATGTTATCTCTAAGGATTATCAGACCTTTCCTAATATAGTGTAGAGTGGGGGAGGTGTCCTACCAGTAGGTTTTATCGCCACAATTAAAGAAGGTGCATGAAGTATTCCATGTATCATAGCTGAGGAGATATGTTCATGACCCTTCTAACATCATCAACCATAGTGAGATGAAGATTAATGATGGGGAAACCTGGGTGGTGTACCCAGTGGAGATAGAGGATCGACAAGAGAGGATCCTTTATGGATGGTGGATTCCTCTGGTGTGTGTTCATTGACATCCCAAAAATATCCAAGTGATCACATGGGAGATGGGAAACTTAGATTCGTGCTCAGTACCCCAATTTATTTGATTAGACCATGTTTTTTCTTACGGGGAGATAAATTAAAAAAGGGGGGAGTAATGTAATAACCCTAATTTCATGATTTTTTTAATAAGTAAATGGTATTATTCAGAGACCAGGATCTAAGACGGTAGGAAATTCTAAATCCTATAGTGGGTGTAACATATTTTCAAACTATTATTAAAATTCATTAAATATTCATACGAGTGGGGTTTTTAATCTTTTGAATCGGTGACTGGATCTAAAATCCAAGGGCACCATTAAATTTAGAGCATCAATATTTTCCAAGAACATGCCAAACATTGGTCGGCATGGCCCAACAGTGGAATGTAGTTTCTGCAAGTAAATAAAATAATTGAGTAATGATTATGTTATTTTCAAATACTTTTAACTCCTAAAAGGTAACTCGAATTGGAAATCTTGGAGCATTTTTGAACTCATGAGGGTGTGTATCCCTTATGTAGAGCCTAAAATCGATCAATAGGGTTCTAAATTGAATGTTAGTTTTCATACCTTACTGAAGAAAAAAATAACTTAAAATTTAATTTATTAGTTTTCCTCATCCCAAAGTATTGGCATGTCAGTATTGTGGCAAATTGATGTATTGAAGCAGAATCTCATTAATGAATCTCATCAGTGAATTTCATTAATGAACCTCATTAATGAGTTCATGTAACAAATCTACGACGTACCATAAAAAAATCCTGATTCGTGTTTCATCAATTCATAGCCTAACAAGAAATGAAATTTATTTGGCACAATCTTATAATTTTTCAGAGTATTTTTTAGGTGGAGATGACGAATGATGAATGGAAAACACACTTTCTTCAACTGTAACAACACAATCATTTATTAATGAAAATTATTCTTGATCTAATTAATTTTTTTATTGTGTGATATGGTTATAAAACATTTAAAATACCTTGGTTTTATGTTTTTAGATTTTCAAATACCATTATGAATTGGGACCATTTCTAATATAGCCATTGAACTGTGATCACATGATTAGTATAAATATTGGGCTTTAACAAATCAAATTTACTTAAACAAAGGAAGTTATGGACTCATACAGTGGAAATTTCCATATAAAGATAATTTGTTAGAGCATATAAAGGAGGTGGAATCATTGGGATTCTCTCTTGACCAAGCCCAAGCAGATCTTCAACACATTAAACTTGAGAAGAACCGCCAACGAGGGAAGTGAAAGTTGATAGAGCTTACCACTGAGCGATGTTATCTGAGACTCTCCAAGAGTCTATCACCATCACAAACCTTACCCTTTTGTCTTATGCAGGTGATACAAGGTGATATATATCAAGACCCTACCACTGTTATTATGTGCATGATTTTTGTATAGAATAAAGAATATACATTCCATATATTATTGTTACTTTGTAAATAGTTTTTGAATCACAAATAGAAATTTTAGACAATATTCAATTAAGATATATATTTTGATCAATTAATGGATTTTTTAATTATTGAATTTCTTAAAAAAATATTATTACTAAATTAATTTTTGTTAAATATAATGGATCCTATACTTTTAATGAACAAAATTGCTATTTTTATTATGGTTATAAGGCTGTTTTTTTCAAAACTCGTGAATTTTAAATAAATATTTTCTTTTATTATAAATTTAAAAATTTAAGAATTTAGAAAATTATTTTGAAAATTTTAATATTATTTTTTGAATCAGGATGTCAAAATTTTCCAATGGATAATTTTTCATAATTTTTCGAGACAGTCGAATTTTTGGGTAAAAAATAAATATCGTTTAATTATATTACATGTTTTAGGACAACATAATGACCCAATTGTGAAGAAATAAAACACTATAAATGGGATTTTCGGCCAATATATGTTTTACCATTAACATAATCTGATTTTAGGTTTGTTTCATTTATTTTACAAAACTTTGATGGACCCTCAAAGACTTTGAAAACAATTTATCTTTTTAAAATGATTTCCTTAAGAGTGTCACTCACCTACAAATAAAAAAGCCTTTTATTTTAAGAAGTTAAGACATTGGCCTTATAAAATTATTTTTTCCACTCCAATTTCAAAAAAAAACCATATGAAAAACCCATGGGTTGTTTTGTGGTTTTGATTAGTTTATTCTGCAGTGTCTAAAACCTAAATAATATAGAATTACCTCTCTTTTTTTATTAACCCACCCAAGCTTCCACTTATCATCACACAAAACACTTGTATCATGTCACTAATCCACCCTCCTATATCTAGTATCCTCCCTAGGTTCCCCAATCTCCCATGAAGCCTCTCCCAAGCCATCCCAAGTTTTTGGGATCACAATTTCAAGTAAGGGATTTCTTACATTCCCATTTTTTACAAAATTTAATTATGATGTTATAACCTTTTATTTTAAATTACTACTTTTGGTCTATGATTTATCAACTCTACCATACATTCATATTTATGTTTTTATTATTATATTCCCATTTAACTCTCATTAATGCCTCCCATATACACCTGTAACCATGATGAAATTCCGTAATGGATTAATTCTTTTCTCATTTTTGTACAAACTTTTTTATGTTGCAACACTGTTGTATTTTAAATTAAAAATGTTGGGGTATAATTTATCCCCTCAAATAATCATCAGTTGTGTTTTTTTATTGATTATAGACCCATTTATCTCTCCATTAATGCTTCCCATGTACACCTGTTACCATGTTGAAATTCCGTAAGGGATTTATCTCTCTTCATTTAAAATCATTCAATTATTTTACATTATGCACCTAAAATACTTTATATATGATAGGAAATGTATTTATATAACCCATTAATGTTAATTTCATGTAAATATTATTATATTAACCTTTTTCTATAATAAAAAATTGTTATAAATTCTTATGTCACTTCGTTCTACTGCCGAAATTGACCATCGATTTTCCAAGCAGAAGTCATTATGTCTTCAATACCATGCCCATTTCTCTATCAAGGTTATTCACCTTTATGTATATTTAACAATTGATTATATATTTTCATGTAAGTATTACACATTCCTTTATCATGTAATAAATTATGATATTTATTATTCCATGTTGTTTGATCCATGTGGCACAATTATGCATGAAAAAAAAAATGATTATCAAGGGTGAGCCCTGATAGCAGTATGATGCATTGGGTAGAGATTAGTATCATGATACATCATGTGAAATGAGGGTTTAATAATGATAATTCAAGTGAAATTAAGTTTTTTTCATTCTCTATGTGCAATGATCCTTGCCCCATTCTAATATCAGGTTAAATGTTGTTTCCACATTTCAATGTTATGATAATCTTGCTATATCATGCCATTATTTTCATGATTCTATTCTGCTCGATTGATATGCCTATTGAATAACATTTACTATATTATTTAGGTTATTCCATTTTTTCTCATTTACTAGGCTACATATATTACCCTTTTTTATGCATGTCCTTAGGTTAACCCATGTAATGCTAAGTATGAAAGAATGATGTGGTCACATAAAAGAAGTTTTCAACAAAGATGTTGTGTTTTATGTTCCAAGTCATTACATAATGTTACTAAGAACCAAAGACATAAAACCTCTCGATCATATATCTTGTATAATGTGAATATTTTATGTTACAAATTATTTTCAACTGTAAAACAAAGAGAAGGGTTGTTATAGTTGATATTAGAGGATAAGATTAGTTATTATTGGGATTACGTTTTGGAAAAAATAGTGAAATCATTAGATAAGACTATGTAAAATAAAAACATCCCTAAATTTTGATGAGTTTTTATCAAGTGGTTTATCAAGAAAATACATCCCTGTCTGGATACAAGCAGGTAGAGGCGGCTCTGGAATAGATGTATCTAGGGGTAAAACCAGAAAACACTGCTTTGAGCTAGACTCGAACAAGAACTGGTGCATGACAACAGGCCTTGCTTCACTCTTGTATATATCACTCCCAAGGTATATGATTTGGTAAATAAATAGTCTTAGTAGGAACCATTATTATGGGAATAAAAATTAACCCTAGGAATATATTATGGGAAGTAGATATTGGTTAACATAGATTGAAGCCTATAAATTCATAACTTAAGAAAATAAGTGTAACTTATAAGTCATCCATTTCTGTCTTTGGATTACACTTTATGTGTTACCCCTAACATTCCTTCTATTTCAGTTGATGGATAGTAAAAGGAGGTCTCAAACTAACAACTGATGCAATGATTAAGAGGACGAGATGAGATTTCCAAACTGATGGGAGAAAGAATGATGAACGTTTTCACGATACTCTCCCAGTTTACTCTTGTTATGAATAGAAACAAGGGCCAGTATGAACATTCAACCACCCCTAAGAATGAACAAGTTTCAATCGAGAGAACCATGATACAAAGGCCTACTACTTTTAATGGATCATCTAATAACTCAATTGTCAAACAATGGATCCACTCCAATAGAATGATCTTCTACATCCTTCAATGTTCTAAACAAGAGAAAGTTCTTCTTGATGCTTATCATATTCTTGGTGAAACTAATCAATGGTGTACATTGATCAAAAATACACATCATGAGGAGAATATTGAGGCTTTGGAGTTGAAGAATTTATAGAAAATGATTTTTGATAAATATTTTCATCACACCCCCAACAAAATAATGAAAAGGAATTTTATCCATCAAGAAAAAATATGATGAATCTATCAGAACATTCAAGGAAAACATCACCTGGATTTCACGATATTCTTCCATTTTTTTGTTACCCCCCGAACGCAAGGTTTACCACTTCTTAGGTGTTCTAAAACCTAGCCTATGGAAATCCATAGTGATCCATGAATTCAAGAGCTATGAGGAAATTTTTCGAAGTACCCTCAATTTCGAAATAGAAATCCACAAATATCAGTGGTATCATAGGGATAATAAGCATAAGGTGAACAAAAATTCTGGTAGTCTGATGTATAAATCAAATAGTGCTAAAAAATCTAGCACATCACTTACCAGTGGTAAAGAATGAAGAACCCAGGAAATTGCCTGAATGGGATGAGGAAATGCTTTAGGTGTGGAAGGGAAGGGAAACTAGTCATTAAATGTTGATAATTAAAACCCACAGTTGTGAAAGAGGATAGGAATACTGCGTTCGACCCTCAACGTGTTGTTCATTACTTCAACAATAAAGAACCCGGGCACTTTGCAAAATAGTTCCCTAAGCCAAGGGTTTTAGGAGGTAACCAACAACCTCCATGGTATCAAGGGTAAGCTTCTTCCATCATTACTACTGAAGTGAGCCCCAAAAACTAAGTGGTGACATGTACTCTAGTTATTCATTCAATAACATCAAACATAATTTTTGATTATAGATCAACAAATTCTTTTTTAATCTAAAATTTCAGAAGAAAAATCACAACACCACCAAAAATCATTGAAGTTAAGATGTTAGTGGGACAGAAAAATGGGTAAATCATTGCATCCATGAATATAAATCCTCCCCTATAACAATTTGTGTATTGAACATCCTGAAAAACATCATTATACTCCCTATAGTAGAATTTGATGAAATTATTAGCATGGATTGTCTTTACATATATAGATCCAAAATAAATTTCCATGAGAGGGAAATAACACTCTATATGTAAAATTGACCCCTGATTCTGTACAACTACATAGAGGACGATAAATATTCTTTAGCACCATCATCTCAGGACTGGATATTAAAACACTATGTGTATGTGTATCATGCTTAGATGATTGAGTCTAAGGATAAAACAATCATTGAATACTTGCCTATAGTGATGGAATTCAATGAAATGTTTCCGGAGGAATTTCACGGTCTTTCACATAGAAGAGATGTTGAATTCTCAATTGATATTATATGTGGGGTGTTTTCAATAGTCATGACTCCATATAGAATTTCCTTTGTAAAGATTTAAGATATACCAAAAATACTACAATAGAATATATATCAAGGGTCTATATGCCCAAGTGCTTATCCCTGGGGTGCACCTGTCCACTTCTTCATTATGAAGGATTGGTTAATGCACATTTTCATTGATTATCCTAAGATCAACAAAATCACGATAAAGAAAAAATATCTTTTCTCTGAATTGATGACTTTTTCGATCAGCTATGTGGAGCACAATACTCCTCTATGGTAGATTTTCGACTGGGATATTAACTTGTAAGGGTGATGAAGGAGGATGTTTGAAAGACTGTTTTTGTATAAGATATAGGCATTTTGAATTCATAGTAATGCCTTTCAAACTCCCTAATGATACATAAATCATCAAGTACATGATGAATAGAGTGTTTAGAGATTACCTTAACAAATTTGTGGTAGTCTTTATAGACAATATTATAAAATACTCTAAAACCAAGGAGGAGCATTAAGAGCATCTAAGCACCGTACTAATGACCATGGGAATGGAGAAACCCTATGTAAAGTGCAGCAACTATGAGTTCTAGTTGAAGGAGGTCTCATTCATGGGTCATATCATAAAAATCAATGGGATATATGTAGATCCCTCTGAGATAGCTCAAATTGAGGGATGTATGAGGCCAACATTGGTAACATATATCTGTATCTTCCTGGGGTCAACAGGATCTTATAACCGATTTTTGAAAAAAAAATCCAGATTGTCCACCCTCTTACTAAGATAACTAGGAAGGGAGTAAATATTTCATAGATTTATGACTGTAATGAGAGATTCAAGGAGTTTATTAGAGCCTTATCACTGTGCTCGTGATAAAATTACATTCAAGTGGAGAACTTTTTTTGTATTTGGTGATGGTTTAAAGAAGGGCATGGGTTGTTTATTGATGTGAAATGAAAAATCAATTTCCTATGAATCAAGGAAATTGTAATTTCATGAGAAAAACTATCCAACACATGATCTGGAGTTGGCTGTAGTGATCTTCACTTTAAAAATTTCTGGACATTACCTCTTTGAGGAGAAGTGAGAATATAAATGGATCATAAAATCATCAAGTATATATTCACATCTATAGAGTTGAACATTCACCAATAAATGGTTAGAGGTGATAAAAGACTATGACTTCTCAGTCCATCCCCACCCTGGGAAACTGAACAAGGTGGCAGATGCTCTAAGTAGAAATGACCCATTAATTTAATAATAGATTAGAATTAAAAATGATCCAATATTCATTGATTTTATGAAGATATAAATGGGAATCATAAAGAAGGGAATATCATCAATAATTTCACAAATAATTTCTCAACCACCATTTTTGGAAAGGTTAATGGATGCTCAAAATGATGACGTGGGGATTCAGAAGAAAGTGGATTCTATCGTATAAATTGAAATCCCCGTAGATCAATGTTAATGAAGGTGGAATTGTGTGATTTTGGACAAGACTATGTGTTACCTCAAATATGGAGTAAAAGAATGAACTTTTGGAAGATGAAAAAAGTTTGAATTTCACCATTCACCCAAGAAACACAATGATGTATCAAGATCTCCAAGAGAATTATTGGTTAGATAACATGAAGAAGGTGATCGCTGAGTATGCATCAAAGTGCATGGTATGTTAGAAAGTGAAATATGATAGGTATAATTCAAAGGGTATGATTAAACCATTACCCATACCATCATAGAAATTGAAAAATATCACCATGTAATTTGTCACTAGACTTCCGAATGAATCCAACAGAAACAATTCTATATTGGTTGTTGTGGATTTTCATACAACGACTGCACACTCCATTGCAATTTTTGATGATTTATCATTGGATCAAGTAGAACAGATATACATCAGAGATGTGGTAAGGCTACATGGAGTACCACTATTGATTTTATTTGATCGAGATCCAAGATTCACCTCTATGTTTTAGAAGAGTATTGAGCATGCTTTGAATACTAAGATGAACATCAGTATGAATTATCATCCTCAAACATATGACCAATCTGAGTTGACTATCCGAACACTTGAGGAAATATTGAGTGCATTATTAATAGACTTAATAATAGGATGTGATCAACATCTTCCTCTAGTTGATTTCTCTTACAACATCATTTTCCACTTATGTATCCAAATATCTCCTTATGAATCCATTTATGGGAAGAGGTGTAAAACATCAGCATGTTAGGATGAAGATGGGGAGAAAAAAATCCTAGGTCTAGAAATATTCGATGAAATGGTGGAGGTGGTTAAGAACATCTAGAAACACATTAAAGCTTCTCAGTGTCAACAAAATAGCTATGATGATAATCATTGATAGGACCTAGTGTTTGATGTTGGAGACCTGGTATTTCTCTGCATATCACCATGGAAGAGAGTTATGATATTTGGGAATAAAGGAAAGATTAGTCTGAGGTAAATCATCCATCTTGAGATCCTTGATCACATTCCAGTAGTGTCCTATCGACTAGCACTCCAACCAAACATATCTCAAGTACATGATGTATTACATGTATCAATCTTGAGAAAGTACCTACCTAACCTGTCACATGTAATCAATCCAGATATGGTACCATTAGAGAATGTCCTCCATTATGATGAGATTCCGTTGAAGATATTAGATCATAGGGAAAAATATTTATGAAATAAGACAATTATCCTTGTCATGGTATTGTGGAGTAACCAAAAGTTTGAAGAGGCAACATAGAAATCAGAGGAAGTGATGAAGTAGAGTTACCCACTTATTTTTTAGTGTGGGAAAAGGAAATTGTGATGGATAAATTTCTAAATGGGGAATATTTTAATGACCAAAAAATTATTAATGAAATTTCATATTGATCTAATTAAATGTAGTATTATGTAAAATAGTTATATAACATATGCACTTCCTTGGATTTATGTTTTTTGATTTTCAAATACCATTAAGAATTGTGATCATTTCTAATATAGTCATTGAACAGTGATCACATAAGTATTATAAATATAAGGGTTTAAAAAATCCAATTTAATTAGATAAAGGAAGTGATAAACTAATCTAGTAAAATTTATCCATACTAAGTCCATTTATCAGAGCTCAGAAAGGAGGTGGCATCATTAGGCTTTTCTCTTAACCAAGCCCTAGCTGATCTTCAACACGTTAATCATGAGAGTAACTACCTGTGAGATATGTGGATGTTAATGGATATTACCACCTAAGAGATGTTATTTGAGCCTCCCCAATTGTCTATCACCATCGCACACATTACCCTTCGGTCTTCTGCGGGTGATATAAGGGGATATGTAACAAGACCCTAGAACTGTGATTATGTGCATTATTTTTATAAAGAATAAATAATATAAATTCATTTTATTATTGTTAAATTGTAAATAGTTTTTGAAGAACAAATAGTATTTTTATTTAATATTCAATTAATAAAACTTTTTTGATTAATTAAAGGATTTTTGAATTAAATAATATTTTTAAAAAATATTATTACTAAATTAACTTTTTTTAACATAAATGGTCGTATAGTTTTTATGAATACAATTGTGATTTTTATTTAGGTTTGAAATCCTTTTTTTGTCAAAACCCATGTATTTTCGATTAATGTCGGGTTTTTTAAAACTAAAAATCCACATATTCATAAAATTAGTTCGATAAAATAAATATTATTTTTAAAATCAGGATGTTGAAATCATCCAATGGTGAATTTTTCATAATTTTCTGAGATAGTCGAATTTTTGTGTAATAATTAAATACCGTTTAATTATATAATGTCTTTCATGACATCATAATAACTCAATAGTAATGTAATAAAATAAAATAAATGATATTTTAGACCAGTATATGTTTTAAAAGTAATATAATCTGATTTTAGGTTTGTTTTATTTTTTTAAAAATGTTTTAGTGGACCCTCGAAGATTTATAAAAAATATTAACTTTTTAAAATGATTTTCTTGAGAGTGTGAATCACCTCCACATATAAATCATTACATTTTAAGAAATGAAGAAATTTTAAATATAAAATAATTTTGTCCACTCTTATTTGAAAAATTAACAAGGGAAAAACTATGGCATGGTTCAGGGTCTTGATTAGTTTAATGTGTGGTGTCCAAAACCTAAACAATAAAGAATTCTATCAATTATTCAATATAAACCCACCCAGTCTCCCACTCCGCATCACTCAAAACCTTTTGATCACGTTCCTAAACTGAACTCCTCTTTCATGTATCCTCCCAAGGCGCCCAAGCTCCCATGAATCCTCTCTCAAACCCCTCCCAAGCCTTTGGGATCACATATCCATGTAACAGATTTCTTCCTTTCCCATTTTCATCCAATTTTATTTATGTTATTATACACTTTTATTTTCAATTAAAAATATTGGGGAATGATTTTACACCTCCCTCATATATTCCTCCTTATGTTTTAATGATGAGATACCCCTTTCACTCTAATTAATTCCTCTTATTTGCACCAGTTACCATGTAAAAAATCCATAAGGGGTTTCTTCCTTTCTCATTTTTTTCCAAATTTATTTATGTTTTTATACACTTGTATTTTCCATTAAAAAAGTTAGGGTATGATTTATCACCTCCTCTATACTTCTATCCTTATGTTTTAATGATTACACACCCCTTTATCTCTCTTTAATTCCTCCCATGTACACCTGTTACCATGCCGAAATTCCATAAGGGATTTCTCTATCCTCATAGACAATCATGTAATTCTTTTACATTTTTCACCTAAATTCCTTTATATATATTGGAACATGTATCTATATTACCCTCTTAATTTAAATTTTATTTACATATTATGAGACACCAATTTAGCTCTCATCAAAAAAGTTTATTAATTCTTATGTGACGTCATTAAGCTACCGAAATTGCACCACGATTTTCCAAGACAATGTCATTGGGCAGACAATACCATGTCCATTTTTCTATCAAGGGTATTAACCTTTATGCAAATTTACTTATTGATTATATTTATTCATGTATTTATTCCACATTACTTTATCATGGAATAAATTATGATCATGAATGTTTCCATGTTGTGTGATCCATGTAGAACACATATGCATGAAATGAAATGATTAATAAGGGAGATCCCTGATAGTGATCCAATGCATTGGGTAAAGATTAGTATCATGATACATAAATTTCAATGAGGGTTACTTATGCTAATTCAAGTGAAATGAGGTTTTACTCATGCTCCATGTGCAATGAGCCTTGGCTCATTCTAATATCAGGTTAAATGTTGTTTCCAGGTTTCCATGTTATGATAATAATGTTATTTCATGCCTTTATGTTCATTTCTATATTATGCCCCATTTATATTACAATTGCCTATCTTGTACTATATTCTTCATTTTATTCTTTTTTTACTCCCCTACTGGGATTTATAGCTCACCATTTTCTTCTGAATGTTCTTAGGTTATCTCATGCAGTGCTAAGTACTAAGAAATGTTGTGGTCATATAAAAGAAGTTATCAGTAAAGATGTTGTGTTTTATGTTCAAAGTTGTTATCTAATATTCCTAAGCATTATAGACACTAGATATTTCTATCTTCTATCTTGTATAAAGTGAATATTTTATGTAGTAAATTATTTTTAAAAGTGAAATAAATATCAAGGTTTTTATATATGGTATTAGAGGATATGATTAGTTATTTATGGGATTACTATTAGAAAACCCTAGTGAAATCCCTAGGGATAAAATTCAGTACAACAAAAACAACCCTTAATGATGGTGATTATTGAGTAAGTGGTTTATCAAAATAAGTCATCCTTTTGTGGATAAAAGATGGTAGAGGAGACTCTCACAGAGATTAATCTAGTGGTAAAACCTAAAAACACCCCTTTGAGCTGGACTCAAACGAGAAGTGCTGCACAACAATGGGACTTTCTGCACTCTTGGTTATGACACACATGAGGGATATTCTTGGGTAAATACATATTCTTCGTATGATCCATTATTTCGGGAATAAAAAAACACCCCTTTGAATATACGATGTGATGTAGATCATGGATGACATATATTGAATCCTATAAATTCATAAGTTAAGGAAATGAAAGTAATTTATAAGCCATATTTTTCTATATTTGGATTTCCCATTATGTATAAACTTTATCATTCCTTTCATTCCAAAAAATGTTTGATAATATGAGGACTCAAGCTAACAACTGATGCAAAGTCTAATGTGACAACTATTCTAATCAGATTCCCAATTTCATGGGAGTGATAATCGTGAACTTTGTCACAATACTCTCTTAGTTAACTCTTTTTTTGAATAGAAATTTGGGACATCTGAAAAATTAAACCCCCTACCTGTGAAATAAAAATTCGCAATTGAGAGCTTCATGAGACCAAGTCATCCTTTTAATGGATTATTTGATCCCTCAATTATAGAACAATGGATAAACTCCATTAAAAATATCTTCTCCATTCGTCAATGTTCTGAAAGAGAGAGGATTATTTTAGATGCTTATATTATAAATGGTGAAGCTGATCAATGGTGGACATTGGGAAAAAAAGTCTGAGGAGGATATTGAGGCTTTTAAACTGAAGAATTTCCAACACAAATCAATAAATATTTTCCTTGCACCATCTGACATAAGACAGATGGGACTTCCTTCCCCTAAAGAAAAAAGATGATGAATCCATCGGAGTGTATAAGGGAAAGATCACAAGACATGCATGCTATGACTCAGGATTTGTTGTCACCCCCAAATGCAGGGATGGCCGCTTCATTGGTGGGATAAAACCAATCCTTTAGAAAGCCCTAAAGATCCATGACTTCGAGAGCTTTGAGGAAATTGTGTAATTTTCCTGCGAGGTCAACATGGAGATCGTCAAATCTCAATGGTATCATGCAGATAAGAAGTGTAAACTATAATTATGGTAGACCGATGAATGAATCCAACAGTGCTATGAAAATATAACACCCCAATTTACAAAGGTGTGTAAAGAAGCACCATAGAAATTTTATAAAGGGGACAAATAAATGATTTAGGTTTGCAAGAGACGGGCACCTAGACATTAACTACCGAAAATAAAAACCTACAACTCTGATTGAGGAGAGGAATGCTCCATTTGACCGTCAACACAATTTTCATTCCTAAAAATTCAATGAAGCAAGGCACTATAGAAACCAGTTCCCTAAGACTGGGTTTTTCGGAGGTAGAAAACAACCTCCATGGCAACAAGGGCGAGCTTTCTCAATCATTGCCGCCGAAGTGAACCCCGATAATGAATTAGGGATAGGTACTCTTATTATTAATTCAAGAATAGAAAACATAATTTTTATTCTAGTTCTACGCATTCTTTTATATCCCATATGTTTAGTAGAACAATCCCAACACCGCCACGAATCATATAAGTAATGATATCAGTGAGAACATGAAATGGGGAAATCATTGAATCCCATGAATATAACTCATACCCTGTCACAATTTGGGGATTGAACTTCCCAGCAAACCTCGTCGTACTCCCTCAAGTGGAATTTGATGTAATTTATGGAATGTATTGACTTTCCTTATATAGAGCCAACATAAATGGCCATGACAGGGAAATCACTCTACAAATGGTGAATCGACCTCTGAATATGTAAATTTTCTAAGAAGATGATGAATCTTCATTAGCACCATCATCTCAGGCCTGGATTTTACTAAACCTTCGGCACATGTATCTTGCACAGATGATTCATTATAAGGATTGAACCATCCATGAATACATGCATATTGTGAGACAATTCACTAAAGTGTTTTCGGAGGAACTTCCTGGTCTTCCTCATAGTGGAGATTTTGAATTATCAATTGATATTATACCTGGGGCATTCCCAATATCCAGGACTCCATATAGAATGGTTTTAGTGGATATTTAGGGGCTTACGAAACAACTACAAGAGAATCTGGATAAAGGGGTTACAGGCCCAAGTGCTTCACCGTGGGGTGAAGATGTCCTCATTGTTATGAAAAATGATTTTTCAATGCACCATTTCATTGATTACCATGAGATAAAAAAAATCATGATAAAGAAAAATTATCGTTTCCCGAAATTGATAACATATTCAATCAACTTCATAGATCACAATAGTTTTACAAGGTGGATTTGTGGTCTAGATATTACCAAGTAAGGGTGAATAAGGAGAATATACCTAAGACATCTTTTTGTACAAGATATGGGCACTATGAATTCATAGTAATGCCTTTCGGACTAACTAATTCTCAAACAATCATCATGGACTTGATGAATAATATATTTAGATAATATCTCAACAAATTTGTGGTAGTCATTATAGACGATATTCTAATATACATCAAAACCAAGGAGGATCATTAGGAGAATCTACACATTATACTATAGATCTTGAGAAAGGAGAGGATGTAGACAAAGAATAAAAAGTGTGACTTATGTTTTAAAAAGGTCTAATTCTTGGGATATATCATCACAACCACTGTGATATCTATGGATCCATCCATGATACATGCAGTTTAAGGATGACTGAGGCCAATATCGGTAATATATTTCTGTAACTTCCTAGGGTTAGTGGGATTTTAATGCTGATTAGTGAGAAATTACTCATGAATGTCCAACACTCTTACCAATTTAACTCAAAAGAGATTAATGTTTTCTTAGAATGATGAATGTGAAGAGATTGTGAAGGAGTTTAAAAGGAGGTTTTCAATTCATTTGTTCTCACATTACCCACAAGTGGAGGTTTTTTTGTTGAATTATGTGATGGTTCTAAGAAGGTCATATGTTGTGTGTTGATGAAAAATGTAAAATTAATTGCCTATTCTTCAAGGAAATTATACGCTCATGAGAAAAACTATACAATACATGATCTATAGTAGGATGCAATGATCTTCACATTAATAACATGGTGAAGATTCCGGTTTGGGGGGATGTGTGAAATATACACGGATCAAAAAACCTTGACGTATATATTCACACATTAGGAGTTGAATATTCCCCATTGAAGATGGTTAGAGAAGATCAAAGATTATGAATTCTCAATCCATTACCACCCTGGGAAATAGAACAAGTTGGCAGATGCTCTAAGTAGGAAGGACCCAACAATTATATCATTGATGGAATTAAAAAGGATCCAATATTCTTAGATTTTATGAAGATAGACATGGGAATCATAAAAAATAGAACATCATAGATCATTTGACAAATGATTGCTCAGCCATTTTATTGAAAATTTTATTGGATGCTCAAAAGGGTTATGTGGGAATTTAGTAAAAAGTGGAAACTATTAGAAAATGGAAATCCTCGGATTTCAATGTTAATGAGGAAGGAATTGTGAGATTTGGGACAAGGCTAGGTGTTCTATCAAATTTGGAGTTAAAGAATGATCTTTTGGATAATGCACAATGTTTGAATTTCTCCATTCACCCAGGAAACACAATGATGTATTGAGATCTGTAAGAGCATTATTGGTGGGATAACATGATGAATGATATCGTTGAGTATACATCAGAGTTCTTGGTATGTCTGAATGTGAAGGATGAGGGGAAGAAATCTAAGTTCATGATGCAACCATTAACCATACTAGCATGAAAATGAGAAAACGTTATCATGGAATTAGATACAAGACTTTGGAAGGAATCCAATGGAAAAAATGTTATCTCGGTTTTTGTGAATCATCTTACAAAGACTGCACACATTATTGTAAATCGAGGGGATTTCTCATTGGATCAACTAGCAGAGATATATATTAGATATGTGGTAAGGATAAATGGTGTACCACTATCGATTATATCCTATAGAGATCCAAGATTCACCTCTATATTTTAGAAGAGTCTTCCAAATTCTCTAAATACTAATCTAAAATTCAGTATGGCTTATCATCCTAAAACTGTTGGCCAATCTGAGTGGACTAACCAAATAATTGAGGACACATTGATAACATTCCCAATGGACCTCAGAGGTGGATGAGATCAAAATCTTTATCTAATTGAGTTCGCTTACAACAACAGTTTCAACTCAAGAATCAAAATGGATCCTTGTGAAGAAATATATGGGAAGAGGTGCAGAACACCAGCATGAAGGGTTGAAGTTGGGGTGAGAAAACTGTTAGGTCCATAAATTGTCGAAGAAATGGTGGTGAATTTTTAGAACATTCAGTAGCACATTAAAGCTTCTTAGAGTCGAAAAAAGAGTTATGCTGATAATCGTTGATGGTAAATAGATTCTGATGTTGGAGAGAAGATATTTCTTTGCATATAACCATGGAATAGATTTATGATATTTGGAATGAAGGGAAATCTTATTCCATGTGACATCGGACCATTTGAGATCCTTGATCGCATTGGAGTAGTGTCATATCATCTAGCACTCCCACCAAACCAGTCTCATGTACAAGATGTATTTCATGTATCACTCTTGAGGAAGTACATATTTGACCCATCACATCTACTCAATCCATAGGTAGTACCATTAGAGAATGACCTCTCGTATGAAGAGAAGTCGATGAAGATCATAGATTGTAGGGAAAAAGTTCCATGAAATTAGAAAATTCCCCTAATCAAGGTGTTGTGGAGAAACCATATGTTTGAAGAGGAAACAAGGGAATCAGAGGAAGTGATGAAGTAGAGTTACCCTCATCTGTTTTAGTGTGGTAAAAGGAAAATTTATGGGTGAAATGTCTTGAAGTGGGAAGATTGTAACGACCCAAACATTTATTAATGAAAATCATCTTGATCTAATTAAATGTATTATTATTTAAAATGGTTATATAACATATAAACATCCATGTATTTATGTTTTTGTATTTTAAAATACCATTATGAATATGGAACATTACTAATATATCCACGAAACAGTGATCACATGATTAGTATAAATATGGGGCTTTAACAAATCCAATTTACTCAGACAAAGGATGCGATGACCTCATCCAATAGAATTGCTTCATAAAAAGACCATTTGTTGGAAATTGGAATGGCGGTGGAGTCATTGGGATTCACTCTTGACAAATCCCAATATGATCTTCAACACTTTATTTTTGAGTGGAACCACATATGGGAGAAGTTGAAGTTAAGAGATATTACCACCTAAGTGATGTTATCTTAGCCTCCATAAGAGTCTTCCACCATCTAACACATTGCCCATTGGTCTTATGAGCGTGTTATAAGTGGATATGTAATAAGACCCTAACAATGTGATTATGTGCATAATTCTTTTATTGGATAAATAATATACAATCATTTTATTATTGATACTTTGTAAATAGTTTTTAAATCACAAATACTATTTTTAGTTAACATTAAATTAATAAATCTATTTTGAATAATTAATAGATTTTTTAATTAAATATTATTTCAATAAAACATTATTACAAAATTACTTTGTATTAAATATATATTATCATCAAATTTTTATGAATACAATTGTGATTTTTTTATGGTTTGACAACCGTATTTTCCAAACACATGAATTTTTTATAATATTCAGTTTACTTTTTAATGTAAAAAAATCACATATTTAGAAAATTATTTAAATAAAATTCATATTATTTTTGAAGTCAGGATGTCAAAATTATCCAACGGTAAATAGTTCATTATTTTCTAAGACAGTAAAATTTTTGGATAAAATTTAAATACTGTTTAAATATATAATGTGGTTTCTGACATCCTAATGACCAAATAGTGAATTAATAAAATTCAATAAATGGGGTTTTAGGCCAATATAGGTTTTATAATTTATATAATGTGATTTAGTTTTTTTTATTTTACAATTCTTCTGTGGACCCTCCAAGAGATAGAAAACATTTTAACTTTTTAAAATGATTTCCATGGGAGTGTGACTCACATATACATAAGAAAGCCTAATATTTTAATAATTTCTGCCATAGAACTTATAAAATAATGTTTTCCACTCCCCTTTGGAAAACAAATATGGGCTAATACCATGGTTTTGTTTCGGTTTTTTTATTAGTTTAATGTGTGGTGTCCAAAACCTAAATAATAATTAATTCCCTCCCTTTTCATATATAAAACGACCCAAGCTCCCACTTATCTTCCCTAAAAACCCTTTTAGCATGTCTCTACTCTTCACTAATGTCTATATTATCCACCCAAGGCACCCAAATATCCAATAATCCTCTCGAAATCCCTTCCCAAGCCATTGGCATCACACTTCCAAGTTAGAGATTTTTTCCATTCTCATTTTTTTTCAAATTGAAATATGTTGTTATACCATTTTATTTTCAATTAAAAATGTTACCATATGATTCCAAACAACCCCATGAATTCATACTTATGCTTTAATTATTATATACACGTTTATCTTTCATTAATGCCTCCCATGTAAACATGTTATCTTGCCAAAATTCTGAAAGGGAATTCTTCCATTCTCATTTTTGTCCAAATTTCTTTTTGTTGAAATACCCTTATCTTTTCAATTAAAAACTTTGGGGTATGATTCCACGCCTCCACTATACTTTCATACTTGTGTTTTAATGATGAGATATCCCTTTCTCTCACTTTAATGCCTCCCATGTACATCTGTTACTATGCCAAAATTCCATAAGGGGTTTCAATCTCCTCATTTACAATCAACAAATGTTTTAACATTATACACCAAAATTACATTATATATGTTGGGAAATATATATATATTTCCCCTTAATGTCCATTTCATGTACATATTAGGAGGTAACCCTTTCTATCTAATCAACCATTTTTATGAATTATTATATCACGTCGTTATGTTATCGAAATTACACCTCGATTATCCAAGATAAATACATTCCATGTTGTATGATCTATGTGGAACACTTATGCATGAAATGATATGATTAAGAAGGTTTCACCTTAATAGCACTTCAATTCATTGGGTAAATAATAGTATCATCATACATGATGTGAAATGAGGATTTACTCATTCAAATTTAATTTCAATGATGTTTTACACATGCTCCATGTGTTATGATCTTTGGATCATTTTAATATCATGTTAAATGTTGTTTCCACATTTCCAAGTTATGGTAATCATAATATATCACTCATTTATGTTCATTTTTCTCTTATTATACATTGATATGCATATTTCATAACATGTACTATATTCTTCATGTTATGCATTTTTTACACTCTTACTGGGCTTTAGAGCTCACCCTATTCTTATGAATGTCCTCGGGTTATCCCATGAATTTCTATGTATGAAGGAATTTTGGGGTCATTCAAATGAGGTTTTCTATAAAGATGTTTTGGGTTATGTTCCATGTCATTATGTAATGTTCCTTAGCCCCAAGGACTCTAGACCTATCGATATTCTATCTAGTATCAAGTGAATATTTCATGAAATAAAATATGTTTAAGAGTGAAATAAAGAGAAGGGTTGTTATATCCACCCTTCTAATGATCACTAGAAATGGTGGGCTACAAATCAAGAATGATGAACAAAGGCACGCGATCCCATTCTTTCTCAACCAACAATCCTCTCCAAGGCAGGGGTTTAATTGTAAGAGAATTACTTTTGTTCCCTATTCATGGTTTAGAGAGATGAACACAGGTTAGCCCACAATCATGTGACCACATATCAATTTTCTATGTGTGAGGGTTTGATATTTAGGTTTTGGATTGGGATTGTCCATGTTTATAACACAATCTCTATATCCGCTGTTTCAAAAAAATAACACGGAGAAATTGGGCCAACACGAACAAGGCCTCGATTTCTCCATATTTGGGAATTCTTGTGTTCTTTGTGATGGAGCCCCCAGATCGAAAACAATGTGACCTCGAAGCTGTAGTATGGATGGAGGCATCTCTAGAAGTCTAAGGGTGCTAATGGTTGATGAATCAAACCACCAGAGCAGACTTTGCGCCCTGCGAAAGACACCCCTGGTGCTCGTCGATCGCTTTCTAATCCCATGGCATGGTGGCATCACGTTGGAGGAGCGGACTTCCCACCAAGGTTGTGGCGAGTAGGAGGAGGGCATACCACTGAGTGCAGGAGGATGAGGTCCACTTAGGATCATGTGGGTGTAGGATGTGGCAGGTATCATCCAGCCATGTGGCGGTGTGAATTAATTCGTTTGGTGTCCCCTATAGAAGAGTTTAATCCCACCAATTCAGGTTCGGATGGTGGAACAAACTGGGATGTATGGGTTCTGTGTTAGGGATTAATTGTCCCACCTAATCATAGGCCGACCAGGATGAAAACGGGTTATAGGGAGACCTAGCGGGATGCACCCACAGCTGAACTAGTCCAGGTCCAGCAAGGCCCAATGGGCCTAGACATGAAGAAATATCAAATTAGGTAAGACTTAACCCATTCAGGTTGGGTCGGAAGAACTAGGATAGGTCATGTGGAACCCATGGTCTGGGTTGGTCGGGTTGATCTGACCAAGTCGGACTGGGCCCATACGCATCTGGTCCCTGTTTTCAAAAATTCCAATACTTTTCATACCAGACATCCGATTGATACATCTTCTACGATGTTGGTACCCTTACAATGAAAATGTTTTTTGGGTATAGTCTAAGAGAGACTTTGTTGTAGCATAGATACTGCCGATGGTCTAATGAGTAGATACACTCAGAATCAAGTGCACTGGAGATAGTAAGTCCTACGACTGGTTGTTAACACAAAGATAGGATGGGTGGACCTAAGTGGTCCAGCAGATGAGCGTATCTTAGTGGTTCAGTTGACGAAAGTACCTCAATGGTTCAGCAAACTAGCATACCTTAGTGTTTTAGCAGACAAGTGTACCTTAGTGGTTCAGCAGATGATCATTCCTTAGTTGTTCAACTGATGAGCGTACCTCGATGGTTAAACTAATAAGGGTACCTATGTAGTTAAATAGAATATTTTTCCACAACGGTTCAGTAGAAGAGTCGATGTCTGTGGTCCAATATATGATCGGACCTCAGTGGTCCATCATCCGAGCAGAGCTCAGTGGTCCGGTAGCCGAGCAGACCTCGATGACTGATCAGGGATTAGTCCCTCAACAATACAAGATGAATCATCTCTAGGAATGATAATATTACTTTATATACATTGAGTTATAGAAGGTGTAAACTGTTTTTTATGTGATGTTGATGGGTGGCCCTTCTTTGTGTAATTTCTTTTGTGGTTTGGGGTCTCTTCTGATTTTTCTGTTACCCACCCCTGCAGAAGCATCTTTCGTACATGTTTTGTCTCATGTAGGTGATTGATGCATCGATGAAGACCTTGGTGGTATGGGACTATGAGGTGATCAGTGATACGAGATGGACATGTGTACCTCTACATCAATTGGTAGCTACATTCACATACACATCAGATAGGTTCACGAGAAGGTGGACCATGGAATTTTGACAATCCATTGAGGTTTTGGGATTTTATTTTTTCCCATTTTTCATTACAGTTGTACTATAATCTAAGTTGATTTATTAGTGGAAGTTGTGGTTTTAATTTTGATAAATTTCTTCAATTTGATCTTTGCCTGTGTGTACAGGTTTAAAGTCAAATTCCTTCACATTTTGGGATTTGTATTTTGAGTACTATTCCCCAGCCCCTAGACAATATAAGGCGGGCTTGGGGTAGTCACGACATGGGCCCTGAGGGAATTTTCCTCACAACCAAAAGAGTAAAACATGATTTTTTGAAAGATAAATAAAACTTTGATGCTCAAAACATATATTCCATGTTCTTTGAACATCAACACTAAAATATGAAATATTAACCTATATCTATAATCCATGATTGTTGCATGATTAGATTCTATATATTTTGATTTACCTGTAATGAACATGGATATACCCTGATTCTTATGGTACCAAGTTACTGTACCATCACCAAAAATAAAAACATAACCAAATGTGGATATAAGTTCTGTACATTGAATTTCAAAATACATATCATTATATTCCAGAAATTCTAGATCCACTCTACATATGTCTTTCAATCCCATTTGAAATATTAATTTTACATACCGAATAAGAAATTGAATTAAAGGAATGTATGAATCCTTCAGTTAAGATTGATTCTAAGTATAATGATTCACAACATAAGCAATTTCTAGTCTAGACATTTTTAGATATAAGAGTATTCCAGTCATAGCTATGAATAATTTCTTATCATCCTTGTTACCTTATTCATATTTACTAAACTTTTTTACCACTGATATATGTAACGTCCCAAACCCAAATGCCATGTACCAATTCTCTATGATGGGTTTTCCACATGGACTCAAGAGTATCTCCCCATATGCAATAGGAATCCGACTAGCAGAGAGGCCTAGGTGTGATAGTGGGGATACTATGCCCTCATTTGCAGAGTGTATTAGAGAAAAATAAAATACAAATAGTGGAAGCAGTAATACCAAATAACATAATTAATCAGTGTAATACTGATTGTATAATGAACTAGAAGTCATATCTTATAACTTATGATGCTCCATGTTACATGTTATAGAAAACATCCAAAAAAATTTACACTACAGTCATATACAATACAAGTTTCAATAGTAAAAAAGTCCAAAAAAAATCTAATAAGTATTGCAAGCCTCATTTTGGTCCCATTCTCTCCTTCTCCAAAAAACCACATCATGTACATATATGGGGTTCTTTACCTTATTGACATCTGTAATCATATGATCTATTTGGGTCCAAAAATATCCCAAATAGGGTGTGAGGCTAAATCCTAGTAGGAAACCACCCATGGTCTGTGCAAATATGTTAGTGAATATATATTACATACAATGTGAAATAATGAAATAAGTAAGATAAGATATACTCAAAAGTAAAAAACTTACATGAATTGTTTTACATTTACATTTCATTTCATTATCAATTTAGTAACTCAATTACATTAAATTCATAAGTCTCTAGATTTGGTTCAATCCCAATATCCCCCATATAACTATAATCTCAAAAAATGCCTTAAAATGCCATCTAAGTAAGCATAAGTGGAGACTGAATGCAAGATTGTGTATTGTCTTAGAAGACATGTCAGTAACCATTCCATTTCAATATTTAATTATATAATAATCCCATCATTGACATTCCTGTGATGTAATTCAAGTATCACTCCATGTGCAATTTCTACCTACATCCTACAATCCCATCATAGCGAACCTCCTAGGATCCTAGTATTACTCTTGGTGTGCTATATGATCACATCACTGAGACCATCATTGGAATTCCTATATGGAAACCCCATATATCACTCATGGAATATAGTCTAATGCATCTTGATCCCATCAATTGAATACCTCAATGGATCTGTGATTCAGGCATCATATAAATACTGCATCTATGAGACCGTCCCTGGAATTAATGGTTCACTCACAGCTTAAAACATAATTATTTCTTTGATCATATCCAAGAAATTAAAATATAATCCAAGGTTCACTCAGGGTATAATGTAAATTTGTAATATGATCCCATCTAGGAAATTTTAAACAGAATCAATGATTTACCCAAGCCTAATAACTATTTCATCATAAGAAATTCAATTAATCTATTCGTTATACATGCTATGGTTAAAACCAACAAAATATAATATAACTCACCACCAAGGGGTGTCTAAAGCACACTCCAACCTCAAAATCTTGCGCATTCATTTAATCACATGGGAATATTTATCTTAAAAGTCATCACATGTAAATAAAACTATTATAAGGAATATACATTTATCAAATAACATGAGAAGGTTCATAATTAGAGAAATTTATTCCCAATATTCTTAAAAAAGAAATGTAATACAAGGGTCAAGGGGAAAGGCAGCCATCTGATTCCCTTAACCAATTTAATTAAAATCATAAACAAAATTGTAATTCCATTAACAAGTAATTTTTTTACAATCCAAAAAAGAAAATCAAAGGCATGTTTCATAGGCATCCTAGGCCAAACGGTCATAAATGGTCATCCGAGGGAACTCACCAATGGGGTGGGCCTTAATGAATGTATAAAACCAATTTCATGATTTAAAACACTTAATCAATTACCTAAAAAATGGGAAACAAAAGAGTTCAAATATAACTCAAGGAGACACCCCAAAATGGGTGCACAACACTTTGAAATATATTTACAACTCGAAAATTAACAAAAGGTATGAGACCACCTAACTTAGGCTCGTTCTAGATATATCTTCTAGTATCAAGATCATATTTCCCTTTTTTTGGAGAAATATGAAGAACTAACTAGGAATGGGATATTAGGGAATATGAGCCTAAATCAAAATAACACAATTGATAACTAGATGAATCGAGAAAGGCTAAAAAATGAATTGATTAATTACCCTAATATATGTAAGGATATGAATGACACTCGAGTTAGAGGTCGGACAGATTGAGCATCTAAAAAGGGAGAATTGGCCCAAGAGGGAGATTTTGAAAGGTAAAACCATTATTCGTTTGAAGAAAAACAAAATAGAGTTAGTATAATATATATATTTTATGTTTAAAATATTAAAAATCATACCCAATAGGTCTCACATGGGTTATTCGCATGGTTTGACAATCTATGTGGAAACCATGCATGACATACCATATATTTGGGTCATATGGCATGATAATCTTATTTGTTTTATAAACTATTCACAAACCTTGGTAAAACCCTATATTAAAGTTTGCTAAAATTTAAGACCTGGTCGCATGATCATACACCTCCTTCCACACAATTTCCTCAAACCACGTGGCATGTAGTCCCCAATGTCCATCACTACATGATTAATTAAAATTGTGTTTCATACATAGTATGGTATGAACTAATCATGTACTAGGATAAAAAGACCCAAAATTTAGGTTCCGGGCTCCGAACCAGCCCCAAAAACCACAAATACTTCCCTGATTCAAATTGGAATTGACTTTTGGACTCATCTATGAATTTATTTTCACAATCTGTCCTAGAGGGTCCGGTTTAGTGACTACCCCAATCCTAAATCTAATAGGAAATGGGCTAGACACTACCACTGAGTAGGAATATCCCAAAATTGGAGGAATTTTTCTATGTATCAATACACACATACACACATCTCCAAGACCAAAATAATGAAATTTAAAACAATAAGTGAAAAAACATGCATACCACTAAGATTAAAACAATAGAGAATGATAATAGAAAATTGAAAGTAAATAGGGCCAGAATAAAAGCCCACCAAAAGTAAGGGTCTGTAAAAGTATAAAACACATGTTTCAGAAACTTATCCTTAGAAAATGATATCTAAAGGGTAGGTATAAGAAATGATTTTTGTTGCCGCAGGAGAACACCTTTACTGTCTGGTCCCTTTAAGAACAATAGGTCCTAGTCTACCTAGGAATCCATCAAATAATCAATCATCTACAAAATGCATGACACATGTGGGAAAGACCTGTATAGGGGTTCGTATAACGATACTTATTAGGATACCCCAAAACAACAACAAAAATACTGGTAAGGAAATACATGTAGTTTACGAAAAATAGATACATAATGTATACCACAAATAAATTCATGTACTATACCACAAAAAATAAATGAAGTATATCACAATGAATAGTAAAATCCTCTCATGTAGGTGCAATTATATAGAATATAAACTGGATTATCTGAAATAATCATGAAAACATAGAGTATTGATGAGACACATATTCCAGATGAGACACTCAGTCTTAATGATACACATAGTCTTGATGAGACACTTAGTCCTGATGAGACACATTATCCCAATATGACACTTAGTCCAGATAAGACTCATAGTCCCTATTAGACACTTAGTCCTGATGAGACAATTAGTTCCGATGAGACACTTTGTCCTGATGAGACACATTGTCTGAATGAGACACTTAGTATTATGGTCACATCCAGCAACAATATTCCGCTCGTAGTATGCTCGTTCTAGGAGAACCTAAACCATGTGCCATTTGGATGTATGGAAACATCCAGAAAATCACTTATTGTATCTCAAAAGTACCATCTCATATCAAGGGTTCCAATGCCACAATCGGCTTGTCAAATAGACAGAATGATTAAATGATATGATTTTTTTCATAAAATGGATAGGCTCGGGGTGGGTCTAGGACTGATCTAACCCACCGGCCAACCCGACCCATTCCAATCTGGCTTGAGTGGGCCAAGCTCACTGGGATACTAGGTCTAGCCATTTTAGATAGATGAGTGGACCAACTCCACATAGTCTGGCCACCATTGCGGGCTGACTTCTTGTGTCGCACACTTCCCCCCCCCCCCCCCCAATACCATGTGCCTCTCATCTCCATCCAGTGCCTCACCACATCCACCCGTTCAGCCTACCACTCTCTTTCCCCATGGCCTCTCTACTATCATGCAATCGACATGCCCCCTCTCAGTGTATGAGGCCTCCTCCCTGCATCCCTATTCAACGTTGTGACCACCTACCAGTCCTTCAATGCCTAATCTACCATATTCAAACTCTACTAGACACCCTGCCAATGGCTTCACCTTTCTGGGTCACCATCTGCTAAGATCGACCACCTACACCGCTCTGCATCTTGAATAGACTACCACGCTAGACCACCACACTTCTTGCCTAGACCAGCCAGAGCCGCAACTGTACACTGCCACCTCATGCCAGCGTACAATGATGTCCCATCCAAATTGTGTATTTTACTTCACCATGTCACATCCACTTTTCCATCACTATGTCATATCTTTTATCATCGTTTTG
Organism: Viscum album; assembly: GCA_963277665.1. Classification (NCBI taxonomy): domain Eukaryota; kingdom Viridiplantae; phylum Streptophyta; class Magnoliopsida; order Santalales; family Viscaceae; genus Viscum; species Viscum album. The sequence continues at coordinate 1,424,884,798 of OY728133.1, forward strand.
TTCTCCATTAATCAGGGTCGCAGAGCTCGATCATTCACATAGAGATTCCAAAGAGAGAGGTGGAGATAAATAACAAATGAAGAACGCAACAGATTGAGGGGAGATAATAAATTAAAATAAACTCCCTAATAATTTATCTTTTCTTCTTTCATGTCATCCTTTATTCGTTATTAATAGGGAAAAGAAAAAACGAATGATAATCATAATGATATATCACTTGTCCAAACACCCAATTTAACCATCTCAAATGAGTTACTGAAGTGTGGATGAACCAATTCATTGGTTGTTCTGCATTCGTCGTTGAATCTAAAAAGAGGAATGGGAATCACAAAGAGATCAAATTTCCTACCTTGAGTTGGAACTATGGTTAATCAAGATAAAATATATGTCATTGTTCATTGACCCTTGATCCCCCAGATCCAAGGTTATGTTAAGCCTCCATTGTTTACTAAAGTTTTCTCTAATAATTTTTCTCTCTGCCTCAGATGAATTTCAGGGTTATGAATATCACACTGAATTCTTTGAAAATTATTATTAAAAATAAAATTGTCACTACATCACCACATAACATTAAAAATAATATAATTTTAAGTTATTTTATTTCATTAAATATTGGAAAACTACATTACACATTCAACCCATTTTAGTCTATGTTAGCCCCCACCTAATGTAATGTTTTTTCATTTAATGAAACTTTACCCTCTAATTTCTGAACTAGGATCCCATTTAGTAGTTATTCAACTTTTTCTCGAAAACCACACATGCATACTATTAAAAATATATCATTTTATAATGAATTTTTGTAGGAACACCAAGCCTCTAAATCACACAACATCTCAGCACCTACTCCCTTATTAGTCCAATATAATATATAAATCTAATTCATAGAAATTTTGGGACATTACATTCTCCCCACCTTAGTTCTTTACATCCCAGAAAGCCAAAACAACGTCTATACAATAAAATCGGGGTAATAAGCACAAATATGAGCCTCCCACTTCCAAGTTCTCTCCTAACGATTTCTATAATTCCACTGAATGTGCACAAGGGTAATAGACTACCCAAGAAGGGTTCTCTCCAATCAATCCTCATTATCCATCAGGTACTCAGCAAAACTATCATTTTCATCAGGGTCCAACTCACCCCAGTCAATGACATTTGTAGGATCATTCACATATATCCTCAGCTATGAAATGTGGGTGACATAGTGAACCCACTCCAAATGTGAAGGTAGATACATGTCATACAGTACCTCACAAACTTTACATAGAATCAGTGAAGGGTTTACGATCATAAAAGATAGCTTTCCACCCAGACCTAATCTACATATACCATGTCATGGAGAGACCCAACGGAACACATGGTCTCCCTACTCACACTTTAAAGGCCTCTTTCGCTTGTCATTATAAGTATTTTGGTGGTTCTGTGTAGTATTTATCTTCTACTAGAATACATAAACCTTCTCAGTAGTTGCATATGCTAATTTTGGGCCCATGAGTGTGGACAGTCTTGGGTCAATCCAGCAAAGTGCTGACCTATAGGTTCACCTGTACAAGGCCTTAAATGGTGCCATACCGATGGTGGAAAGGTAGTTTTTGTGTATGGAAAGTCTACTAGATTTATTTTATCATCCCAACTGTGGACAAAGTCAAGGATTCAAGCATGTAGCATGTCCTATAGAACATGAATTGTACTCTCAGTCTTACCATCTATATGTGGGTGAAAAGATATACTAAATCGCAGATGATTTCAAAACGCTCTTTGAATCCCTTCCACCACTGGGATGTAAAGTGGCCATCCAAATCTAACATTATATTGTATAGGAATCCATGGATTTAAAATATCTCTTATACATATAGGTTTTCCAATATCTCTACTGAAATGTACTCCGGAATCGCTAGAAAGTAGAATGACATTATGAGTTTTTCAATGATCACCCAGATGGTATCATCCCCCTAGATGTACATGGTTAGTCCATCACAAAGTCCATTGATATCCCATCCCACATCCATTCTGGAACCTTAATGGTATGAGTCAATCCTACTAGAACCCGGTTCTGAGCCTTCACATGCTGATAATTGAGGCATCTAGAAACAAAATCTACAACTACCTTCTTCATCCCTAGCCACCAAAACTGATGTCGGAGGTCCTAGTGCATCTTCAACACACTAGGATGTACCTCCAAAGGGAATTTATGGGACTCCCCCAACACATTATACTATTATTCCATTGATACTACTGTGTGTCCTCTAAAAAGGTGAAAATGCTCCCCGCCTTTCGAATATCCACCGGGGGCATGCCCTATGAACATATGAGCACGTAATGTCTAACAGTCGGTATCTCTATGATGTCACAACCTAACCCATTGTAAGAGTAAAAGGGGGAAAACCAACATATGGAGATAAGATACTCCATCTCCATCCATGAATGATATCAGTAATGAGGCTAACTGATATGGTGCCTCATTTTAGTAACAGGGAACTCAATCTCATACTGAAAAAATCATCCATCACATTCCCCTTTCTAAGAGTATAGAATATCTCAATGTCATAGTCCCTAATGAACTATAGCCATCACTTATTTATCAGGTCTAGATCTTCCTTAGAGAAAAAACACTTGAGACTTTGTGGTTATAATAAATTATAAATCGCTAAGCCATAAGGTATTGTGGTCACACCTTCAATGTAAAGACTACCACTGCCAACTAAAGAACATAAGTCATGTAGTTCTTCTCATGTGCTCTCAACTATTGTAAAGCATAGGCTATCACCTCTTTCCAATACATCAATATAAAAACATTCCCAATTCCTAATGCATCACATAACACTACATACTCAACACCCTCCTTTGGCTATCTAAATATATAAGCGCTCATCAATCTATGGGTCAGATATAGAAAACATTATTGTAACTTCTCTATCCACATGAAAGTATTTTCATTCCATGTCAAAGCATACCTGGACCCTACTACTATGGAAAAGATATGAAAAGCCCTTCGATAGTACCCATACAAACAAAAGAAAATCCTCACATTGGTAACACACTAGGGTAGATCATAAGCAAGCACCGCCTCAATCTTCAATGGATCCACTGCAAATCTAGCCTATGAAATGAAATTTCTAAGGAAGTGGACCTATAGAATCTAGAAATGAAACTTCAGGATCTTCTTGAAAACCTAGTGATCTCGACATATTTCTTGGACCATTCTCAAGTGTATCACGTGTTCTTCCTCGAACGCCAATTAAACTATGATTTCATTGATAAATACAACCATGAACCACTCTAAGTAATTCTAGAAGATCCTATTCCATAGTTACATTAAAACTATTGGGTCATTATTTACACAAAATGTTATCAGTAAGTACTTTTACTGACAGTATCAACATCTGAAATCCATATTTAGGATGGACTCTTCCCATACCTGAAGTTGATAACATCTTGATATGAGTTCAATATTTGAGAACCACCTCTCCCCATTATTCTGATCAAAGTGGTAATTGGTCCTTGGTAGTGGATACATATTCTGGATGGTCACCTAGTTCATGCACCAGATTTCCACATGTAACATCAAACTTTTGTCTACCTTATTGGAATAAAATAATATGGCCTCCCAATGTGAAACATTGGGCCCCACAATACCCTTACAACACAAGTACTCCATTTTTACCTTCATCTCACGATGCTCTATGGGAGACATCTGATATTAAGGTGTAGATATTGGTGTCTACTCTGGGTATTGATAAATTCAGAATTCTACCAATCTATGAGGCTGTAATAATAGAACATCCTTATGAAAGATTCCCTCATACTCATCCACCAGTACAGAAAAATGAGGACTCACCTCAGCAACTACATTGAGGTCCAGGTCAAAAAACTGATGCGTGATTGGATAACCTACCTATGTGTGAGTCCATAATTCTTGGGTTTCATGCTCATTGACAATGGAAAAACTATTCTCTTCACTATGGATACACCACACTCTTCCCATAAAAAGTCAATCTGTGCATGGACTATAGTTAATTAGTGCATTCCATGAATGACTTTGTAGTTCCTTGATGCCACCACCATGAGATCCCAACCGAAACTCTCTCCTCCCCCAAGTGTAAGGGAACACAATTTTTATCATTTTTTGATCGTCAAATCACCTCCCATAAGAGTATCTAAACATGGGATCGATTCGACAGTTCCACTAGAATCTTCATTTCATGAAAAAGGGGTCTAGAAAGAAATAATAATTGGATACTTTAAATATAAAAACTATATGTAATGTGGAAAAGAATTGGATAATACCTTTATTTATCCCCAGAGCCTCAGTGTCGTAAGCTTCCATCTCCTGAAGATGGCCTTGTACCCTTCCACCAGCTCTCTAAGCCTAGGGTAAACCACCTGGGTGGTGGAGGTAAAACCTCGAACCTATCCATAGATGCTTCTACCTAATATTCTATTCAACCATGTCTCCAACCTTGGGGACCACCATACTCCTTCCTTCACCTCGATCTTAAAGGAACCTCTACCATCTCACCATTGGTCATTCGATGGGTCATGAAATCTCAAGCTAGATGTCCCCAACCATCGCAGGATTAACACATCCTATTCTTTGGCTAACTCACTCTTCCCTGGGAGCCCCACACACCTGATCTTGTGTCGAAGGGTTATCACTTGGAGTGCCTAACATTATTTGGTCGTTGCGACTGCTATCGACTACGAACAACCATTATCATAGATACTTTGTGAATGGTTTTATCGCCAATTACATGTGTCTACTCCACTAGAAATATCTCAACTAGATGATCTCACTCTATTACCCCATCATCTATAGGATTTCTACGAAGTTTCATAGATTCTATGATATCCTGGAGTAATCCCTACTCGAAGGTTTGATCCCTAAAATGAGGCTCTCGTAACATTTATATTATGTATTGAGATATATCAATAAATCTCACTGAGTACCTCGTCACTATCTGACTGCCCTGATGCAGATGCCTGAGCCCATAGATGTACACTAATAACAACGTAGTGCCAAAGTACTCCTCTCTAATGTGACTCTTTTTGTATGAATTAGATTGAGTCACGTCATCATATTTAAGATTCCCTATGCTCCACTATTGACTTACTGATCCCAGAATAAGACTCATGGATAGGACTACATTCATGTCAGAAGAATTCTTCACTAGGAAGAAGACACGTGTTACCGCATCCAGCCAATCCCCAGCTACCTGGGGGTTTGTCTCATCCCTAATCCTAGGTGGTCATTACCTCTATAATGAATTCTTTATAATCATACTATGTGCATTATCTACCAATAGCGCTAGTAGTATCTACCTCTCTATGCGTGGTGGTATCACTGGGTACAACATTTGAATGTTCTATCTTCGGTTCAGTTCCCTGTACTGACGCCTCATCCCTAGGCGAATCATCCTCATGATCAGAAAATGGAATCATGGATGTCTCTCTATAAGGATGGAGCCTAAAATTGAACACAATATACCAAAATCAATAGACTATTCCTAGTGATCTTAACTCTGATTCAAGAAAAAGACGAGAACACACCCAAATCACATAGGATGAATGAACCATTATATTCCCTCTACCTAGTTTTTTCGTGTATTGAGTCAAAAATACGAATTCAGGGTTCTAGTGCATGGATACGTCATCCTCCACACCAACACTAAATTATGTAGCCTTATAGATGAATATGAAACACTTAACATTGTTTCCCCAAACCAACTTCATGGAATCTCGATCCTTTAGTAGAACCGACCCCCTCTCATACAACTCTATCACAACCTATCCTAGTGGGACCTGTGTTGTGAATACCCCAAGCCCAACACCAATAGTCCAAGGTATGTAAACTAGCACTATATAGGAATAACCGAAAAATGAGAGCCATTTCACTAAGTACATGTACATACACACATCACAATCCCAAAATGACCATATGTAAAACACTAAGTAAACATGCATTCATACCACTATGATACCAAAAATAGAGTAAAAATGTATGAAAAAGAATTTAAATAGGGATAGAATACAACCCCACCATATTTAGGAGTCTATAAAAAGAGAACATTGAAATTCATAAAACTCATCTGTAGACAGCTCTACCTGATGGGTATGTATAGGAACAGATGTCTGAAGCCATAGGAGCACACATGCACTATCTCATATCTTTACCAACCACCTAGAAATGGACCATCTTGCACTACATCAATGATTACATCTTCTACACATGACATGACACATGCTAACAAGGCCCATGCTGGGGCGAGTAAAACAATATTCAGTAGGACACCATAAAACCACAAAGGAATACCACTAAGGAAATAAATGAATTATACCACAATAAAATATATGAAGTATTACAAAAAAATATGTGATGTATACCACAAATAATACATGAAATATGTCAATAAAAATAGTATAGTTAGCTCAAAAATGTACAATTATATACAACATAAACAGAATTATCTGACATATTCCAAAAAACACCCTCTATTGAAGAGACATGTAGTCCCAAGGAGACACTCTATATCAAGGAGAAAATTAATCTTTATGAGACACTTATTCCATGATGAGACACTTAGTCTTTATGAGACACATTGTCCTGATTAGACACTTAGTATTGATGATACACTGAGTCCCAGTGAGAAACTTAGTCACATGGTCACATCCAGACTCAAAATTCCGCTCGTAGAGCACATGTTTCTAGAGAACATAAACATAAAGACATTAGGGAATATGAAAACATCCACATAAACTCACATAGAGTGAACTAAAAGGAATTTCTCGTCATAATGGTCCCAATTCTATAAATGGTTCATTAAACAATCAGACTATTTGAAAGTTATGACTATTTTTGTAAAAAGGTAATGTAGGTGTCCAATCTGGGTCTAATATGACCCACCATATGACCTGACCTGGCTTGACGGAGCTGACCTATCCCACTCCAGACTGGCCCAAACTAGCCTGGCACAAACGACTTTTATCGATGGGCATGTTGAACTACTTCCTAACTGCCCTTGTCCCACCCACGTTGTGAGCTGTCTTGTTGTGCCGCACATGATCTTCCCTGACCACATGTCTCTTAGCTCCATGATGTGCCACACCACATCCATGCGGTTGACCCTTCATCCACCTATCACATAGCCATTCCCTCACTATAAGATCGATTCTTCCCCCTGTTCGCATATGCGCCCTCCTCACTTTGTCCTCGATCTACGCCGTGACCACCTTCCATGGACTGCATCAGCACTGCAACTCCTACACACCAACTACTGTTCTACAACTCCATCGAACACACGACATATAGCCTCGTGTTACCAGCTCACCATCTGCTGGGACCGGCCCCCTAGAACACAGAGCTACTCACCTAGACTGGCCCCTTAGACCATGTCACTGCTCTCATAGACTAGCCACCTAGACCACGCCACCAATCACCTGGACCAGACAGAGCCTCTCCCTCTATATATCATCATGAGTTATGCCCTCATGTCATTGTGCACTTATGTCTAGGAAAAATCATGTAATGCCTTCACTAGCGCACATCTTCTATGCCGTTATGGGGTTTGATCTTAAATCTCAGCTATTTTCACCAATAATCAAGGGTTCAGAATCGATCATTCACATATGGGTTTCAAATATCAGGTATGAGATGAATAACACATGAAGAACATGATATATTGATGGTAGAGAATGAATGGACCTGAATTCACAAAGAAAATATCTTATCCTTTGTTCTTAACAGCCTCAATTCATTCTTGATAGTTGAAATAATGATGAAGGATGATCATGAAGAGGTATCACCCATCAAACCCCAGAATTTAACCATCCCACAAGAGGAATCAAACTACGAATCAACCTAGTCCATAGTGGTTCAACGTTCATCATTGAATCTAAAAAAGGAAATGGAAATCAGAAAGTGATTGAATTCCATACCTCTAGTTCGAATGATCATTGATGAATGGAGAAGCTAAATCATCGTTCGTCAACCCTAGATCTACCGGATCCAAGGTTGTGTTGATCCACAATTATTTGCGGCATTTTTTCTAGATGTTCTTCTCTATTCACCAGAGGAATTTTCAGTTTATAATGATGACCCGGAATTCTCTGACTATTCTTACAAAAATAAAATTGTTACTATATCTCTACATAACGTTAAATATAAAATAGAAAAAATTTATTTTATTTCTTTAACATTCTGAAAACATCTTCCACAGTCGACCCTGACCGGTTGATGTTAGGCCCCAAATAAGCTTAAATGACTTATCTAAATGTAATGGAGCCTTCAGATTTGTTATATGGGTAGTTTTATGAAAGTTATTCCACATTTTCATGAAACCTATCATGTGTATTTTTAAAAACAAAACATTTTTCAATAAATTGTTATGGGAACACTAGTCCAGAAAATCACACTCTGTATCAGTGCATAATCTCATAATTATCCCATATAATATAGAAAAATAATAGATGGAAATTATAGAACATTACATTTAAACTAACAATTGAAGGAATTCACAAGATTTATACATATAAGAATAATTTGGTTCTTACAAACTTCCCCCTTAAAGAAATCAACCCTGAATTTTTATCTAAACCGTGGTAAAGTAATATCTGTGAATAACCCCATCCGTTGTGATCATACATTAACCTCAATCTCCCAAAACTCATCATACAGTCAGTCAGACTGCGATAGAACCAGTACTAAACAAATTGACCAACCATTGATAACCATATTGCTATGATCCAAAATTCTTATTGGATTCCAATCAAGAAATTCATCTATCTATTAATAAACCTCCTCAGGATGAAAGTGTGAGATGTTCCCAAAATTAACATCATAGCTGAGAATCATGGAAGATGTCACGCACATACTACCACTATTAAGGTAATTTCAACCAATAGGTAACCAGCTAGATTCATTCTAGAATCACAAATGGCCTGACCCACATTGGTGAATGCTTACCACATATCATGATCCTCTTATCTATAAACGTCTATGAAACACATATGAAAAATGGGTCCACATCCTCAACCTCTAGAGGTCATCTAGAGTGATTGGCATAAGATTTATGATGAGAGTTTAGAGTATCCATCCACTTCTAAATCAGCTGAACCTACTAAAAGGTCTCCAAGACAACGCAAGGTCCCAACATAGCTACCTCTCCCGCCTCCAGCTAACATATGGGGATTTTCATGTCCTATCGTACAAAGCCTCAAATGGAATCCTCTGAATATATCCCAAAAGCTATTATTATAGGAGAACTAAACTAGGGGTATTTGCTTCTTCCAAAAGCCCATGAAATCCAGGATGCATGGATGACACATATCCTCCAGAACCTGAATCATGTGCTCTGACATGCCATCTATATAATGGTGGTGAGATATTCTCAGAAGCACCAGTTTACCCAATGACCTGCACAACCCTTTCTAGAAACAATATATAAATTTGGTGTCCCAATATAAAATGATAGAATTCGGGACACAATGCAGTCATTAAATCTCACAGATTGATAACATCTTAATCTCATCAACATTGAAGGTTTCCTTAATCTATGAGAAATGTGAAACCATCACGATCCTATCAACAACAACTCAAATGGAATCATTACATTGAGATGACCTCAGAAAACCCATCACAAAATCCATCGTGATTTCATTCCATTTCCACTCAGTAATGGGTTGCTGCTGTAAAATTATGACCGGTCGCTGATGTTTTTTATTCACATGCTAACATTTAGACCACCTCATAAAAAAATCAGATACATCAATTTTCAAACATGGACACCAATACCGATGATGTAAATCCCGATACATCATGGTGACACCAGGATGCACTGTGCATATATAGGCATAAATTTCCTACATCAAATCCTCAGGCTTTTCAGATAGAACCCACACGTGATTATGTAAAAACAATATATTGTCCTCGCCTATGGTTCAACAAAGATGAGGGTCCTCACCTTCAAAACTCACTCATAGATCTAGGCCTTCATAATACGGTATCTACCTCATCCACACTCTATTCAGTAGGGTAGAGGAAACATTTAAGGATGAAATAAAATACATAACATAACGTTCATGCACCTCCAAATGCATTTTAGAGAACAATGCCATATTCTTATACTTACTACTAACCTGTTGTGCTACTAATAAATGATTCACCCTCTTCATTTCATCTCCAATTAAATTACATAAACATGTGTATGGGCTAGATCGAAGTCGAATGACTGACAGTATTTGACCCACCATTGGTGCCTCAGATTCAGATCAATCTATGTAAATATGTAGTTTGGGATTTGGTGGCCTGTGTAAAACAAAAAATTCTCTCCCAGTAAAAAATTTCTCCAACAATGTAATGCATGAACTACTTTAGACAGCTTGAGATCATGCATAGGGTAATTTCTCATGTGTGGCCTCAACTGTCTATACCCATACACAACAAATCAATCCATGTGCATAAGAATGTCTCCTAGAATGATACCAAATCTGTCACAATACACAATATAACTCCCACCACTCTTTAATAGAATCTGTATCCGTACTAAAGTCAATTTTCTTTTTCACATCCTGAACGACCATCTCGTAGGAACATTTCAATACATACTACACAACTTTTTTACTAAAACCTATAAATTGCGGTTCTAAAAATAAGTTCTTATATATTAATTATTAGTAACTAACAATCCCTATGATACTATGCAACTCAGAGACGTTCGTGGGATACTCCCAGGAAACTACTACACTCACCATATCTGGATCCACCTATACTCATGGCATTGAGATGATGTGACATAGGCAGAAAATCTGATTCATCTTAAAGTGGCAATTTGTGAGATTATCATATTAATGATTCCATCATAGTGTACTCAAAATGATCTCATGATTTTTTTCATGGTCATTTCAACTATTAAAATACACTAAGATATCATTCATGAAAATCGCAAAAAACAAGTCAAGATAAGGATAGAACCCTCAGTTCCACAGTTCCATAAAGACTATCAGTGCATTTGTGATACAAAACAACATTATGAAATAATCATATATACCGTACCTATTCGGAAATTATGTGTGAGATATGAATATTTTTATAACATGCACCAGATAAAAATTGGATGTCAAATCAATCATAAAGACAATCATAGCTCCTCACATCCAGTCAAAGAGATTATCTATCTACAGCTAAAGATATGAGTTCTTAAATGTGAACCAGGAAAATTTATGATAATCCAAGAATAGACAAAAATTACCTCTCACCTTTTTAAAAAAAGGAATAGATGACCCCATATATAAGTACTGAGTCAGATGATACCATTTTATTCTATATCCTAAAGATGCCTCTTGAGCTCTTGCAACTCTGTCATAGCCATCATATAAGGAGGAATAGAAATCAGTCCAACTCATGGAACTAGTTTGATATGAAACTCTACCAACCCCACTAAAGTTAAAACTGAAATGTTTTTTTGAATACATCCTTTAAATAGTCAAAACCAGAGGGAAATCAATATGATGTGTTATCTAGTCATCAAGATATAAAATTTCAATCTAGGATATCATCCATCTCAACCCATGATTCACTGGTCTTGCTCGGATCACCTAGAAATCCCATTTACCATTTATAGAAATTAACATCCCTATGTTGATATGAAACTCACCATACAGTGTTAGAAATCAACAATGGACTAAAGTAGAACATACATTTCCATACAGATAATGATATCAAAGCCTATCATATTGAGGCTATAGTGGTCTTAAAAGAAGTGACACCAACCAAAATGAAGGGGGAACTCTCTACAGTGATGCACACCTTCCATTCTCATCCCTAATTAATTTTCAAGAATTATAACACCATAAAAATTAAATACACAGAGCCCCAAACACTCTAAAATGGAAACATATTTGAAACTATGAGAAACCCTAATATAAAAAAGTGCAGATGATAAAACTGATGCTTCTATAATAGTACCTCTGACAGTAAAAGGACTGAGATCCTGGTCATGCTGGGTCTGTTGTAATTAATATTCATTGCCTATACCACAACCCTATGACACTACATGCATACCTTGAGAACATTCAAACTGTTATCAAAGTGAACCTTGGTTATGGATACCACGACCACGACCTCCATCTCGTCACGAAGGACATGATGCACTCCATATTACAACTATGTTATTTTTATTGCATTAATTAATGATTTAATTAGGAAAAGATACACTAAATACAACCTAAACGATCGATAAGTCTAGTGTATTGGGATATTAATAGCATTACATAATAACTAAAAACATGAAATACAAAATCATTATTGAGAACATCCTTTAAATTACCGTAACATTCCATCGTACATAACATTGCATGGGATAATATGAGGACATACATACAAAATTGTTAAGATATAAAGACCAGTAAGGGAATGAACATGGAATACCATAAGGAAGATGATAAATCTTATAAAATATTTATACCAATTGTTCATATATGATACATGAATATAAAGGTATGATATACCATGATAATTATAACATGGACATGTGGACCCAACGTAAAACAATAAATAATAGGTCAAACCTAAACTACTAAGAAATAAGAGTGGGAAATGAATCATAAAGGAATCATGTAAAACCATGTATTAAACTAATGTATCATTATACTAAACATTACACAATGCATTGGATTACTATATAATTCTTAGTTGACCCTTCGCTTTCATTACATTCTGAAGCCTAAGTGCTACACATAGATCATAAAACATTGATTCAATCATCATCTAAATTTATTCCATGATCAATTGGTGTGGAATAAATACATTTAAGTTCTAAATAAAAAGGTATGTGTGAAAAAAAGTGAACACCCTTGACATGTAGAATGGGTTTTGTATTCACTACACAACTGCTTTGGAATGGAAACTTGTGGTTCAATTTTGACAGTCTAATGATGTGAAATAAAAATTCATAAAAAGGGTTGATAATAGAGAAACAGTCACTCATCATATATATATGAAAAATATAGTAAGACGTTATATAAATACTTGTGCCTATATAATTAATTTTAAAATAAATTCCATAAGAAAATAAATAAACTTGAAAAAAATGAGAAATGGAATAACTCTTACGAAATTTTGGCAAGGAAACATGTAAACATTAGAGGGATTAATGATATATAAAGGGGTATCTCATCATTAAAACATAATAAAGGTATCATGGGGGAGGTACCAAAACATACCCCATCATTTTTTAAAAGTAAATAAAGTTGTTTAACAAAATAAGGAAACATGGATAGAAAATGAGAATAGAAGGAAACCTTTCTTGAGTGTGTGACTTCAAAAACATGATGTGTGGCTTCATGAGACCTTGGGGCTTCATGGGAGGATTCTAGGGAGGTTATGGAAGACTAAGATCATTATATATGTATTTTTAGTGAAGAGAAGTGTGATATTTGGTGTGTTTATGTAGGAAATGAGATAAGAATTCATTAAATATTTAACAAAAATAGGTTTTGGAATCTATATAATTAAATATTCCTAACCACCAACCATCCCATGGTTTCTACCTATGGATTTTTCCAATGAGGAGAGGAAACAATTATTTTATAATTCCATGGGCCGAAGATATTAAAATATTATCCGTTCTTATGGGGAGGTGAGTCATATTATTAAGGAAAATAACTTAAAAATATTAAATATATTATACATTGGGGTTGATTTACTAAGGCGTCATAAAATAAGTCAAAAAATCTCAAATCACCATATTGAAAAGTTAAATCTTATAGTTGGATGAAAATCCCTTTTAAGTATTTATTAAATCACTATTTAGCTATAATGATGCAAGAAAACAAACAATGTTTCTATATGGAATTTAATTTTTAGACATAAATTTTATTATCTTTAGAGGTTATGGTGAGTTATTTGTTGGATAACATTGACATATATATTCCAAAATTAACATTCATTTTATCCATATAATTTTCTAATTATGTAAATTTTCACTATTAAAATAAATTATGACATTAGTTTAAAATTCAAGGGTTTTGACTAAAAATGTTTCTCAACCTTAATAAAAATTATTTTTTGCCTCATAGAAATTATATGATCATTTATATTTAATAAAATTAATTTAATAATAATATTTTACTAAAATATTATTTATTCACTCATAAAAATAGATTTCATAATTCAATTTGAATATTAACAAAAAATAATATATGTGTATTAAAAAAATAATTAAAAGAACAAATATTCATTAATATATTAAAAAATGATGTGCATAATCATAATTCTAGGGTCTTAATACATATACATTTTTTACCCAAACATACTCTCTTAGAGTAAGGCATGTAATGGTGGGGCTTTCATTTGGTCATTTGATTAACATGGTTTTGGTCGTGACATTGATGAGCTTGAACATCTCCCATAAAGAGTTTTGATCATGAATATGTCATTGGATCATGGTGAGGGTTTTTTAGGGAAAATCCTTGAAATACTATATTCATTTCATGCACCACTAAATGGATATCACAGGGAATGATCCTACTAGCTTAGTCCATCACTTTCTATGTGTATATCGAAATGATTTTTTTTAAAACCCTATAATTATATTAGGCATGTGATCACTATTAAATGAATATATTATCAACTATAACTATACATAACGATAATTTAAATCAAATTATATATGTTATGGAATACAGAGTGAATGTGTTTTCTATATCCATTTTATAAAAGATGACATTTAATTAAATCATGAGGAAAATTTTAATTATTGTAGTTCAAGTCGTTATAATAACCCCTTTAATAAAACTCACCCTTGAAATTTTCTTTTCACATATTAAAACTTATTTGGGTATCTTTGTTTCATCACTTCCTCCAGTTCACATGTTAATTCTTTAAAAATGTGGTTTTTCCATTGCACTTTGACCAGGTTCACTTTTTAGTCTGTGGAACTTTGTCTCTACGATTTAAGATCTTCACTGGATTCTCCTCATAAGCGAGGACATTATCCAATGGTAACACCTTTATATTGATTATATGAGAGGCATATGGTATATAATTTTTCAAGAGGTATACATTTATTACATCATGTACATCAGAAAGGTTAGGTGGGAGTTCTAGTCAGTAGTGGACCACTATGATGCTATCAACGATCTCAACAGTTCCGATGTATCTAGGACTAAGCTTTCCATTCATCCCAAATCTCATTACTCTCTTACATGGATATTTTTTGATGAATACCATGTCTCCAACATCAGACTCTATGTCTTGTTGATGATTTTCATCATATATTTTCTATCGAATCTGAGTAGCCTTGATGTACTGTTGAATGGTCTCCACCTTCTCTACCATTTCCTCGACAATTTCAGGACCCCACAGTTTTCGGACCCCAACTTCATCCCAAAATGTTGGTGTTCAGAAACTCTTCCCATAAAGGGCTTTTTAGGGAGACCTAAGGATACATGAGTGGAAAATATTTATATAATAAATCTCAGCAAGAGGAATATGTTGATCCCATCTGCTTTTTAAGTCCATTGAACATTCTCTCAACATGTCATCAAGTGTATGGATAGTCTTCTCAGATTGGCTATCAGTTAGAGGGAGATAATTTATGCTGAATATTAACATAGTATTCATAACTTTTTTGACACTCTTTTAGAATATAGTGGAGAATCATGGATCTCGATTGGATTTTATCGATAGTGGTATGCCATGCAACCTTACCACTACTCTGATTTATAGCTATGCAATTTTATCCAATGTGAAATTCTACCGAATCGCAAAAAAATGGTTAATTTCCATTAAAACCTAGATATCATTGTTTCCACTAGATGTCTTAGGAATCCCAATGAAAAAGTCAACATTTATTTTTTTCTACTTCCATGTAGGTATAGGTAATGGTTGCATCAACCACTTTGAATTTTTTCTTTCTACCTTCACCTACTGGCAAACATGACATCATGATATATATTCTTTGATCTTATTCTTCATATTTTCTAACAAATAGTGTTCTTGTTGATCATGAAACATCTTTGTGCCTATAGGGGGGATAACTAATGTTGAGCTATGTGCATTATCTGACAACTCCTTCTTTAACTGATGATTTGATGGTACACATATTCTTGACCCAAACCTTACAACACTTTCTTCATTAACATTGATATCCATTGAATTATATTTTTCTAATATTTTCCACTTTCTTCTGAGTTCCCACATCATCTCTTTGAGTATCCATTAACCCCTCCAGAAAAGATGGTTGAAAATTATTTGTGAATGTTTTGACGATGTTCTTTACTTTATTATTCCTATGTCCATTCTCTTCAAGTCTAAGATAACCAAATCCTTCTAAATTCACATCAATGAATGTGTCTCATTATCCTTTATACTTAGAGCATTTTCCACTTCATTTTCTTTCCCTTGAAGGTAGGTAGTTGTGTAGTCATAGTATTTGATCTACTCTGACCATATGTCTGGATGCGTATTGAAATCTTTACATGTAAAAATATACTAGAGGCTTCTGTGATACATATATATTTTACACATTTCCTCAAAGAAGTAGTGATGAAATTTTTTAAAACCAATGATAACTATAAAAAAATATAGATCATATGGAAGATAGTTCTTTTGAGGAACATACAACTTATTTGAAGCATAAGAAATGAATTTTTGCTTTTTCATCAACACAGAACCCATGCCCTTCTTTGAAGCATCACTAAATACCTTGAAATTATCTCCACTTGTGGGTAGTGTGAGAACGGGTGTAACGATAATCCTCCTTTTCAAATCCTTGAATCTCTCATTGAATTTATCATTCCAATAAAACTTGAATCCCATTCATGTCATATTGGCTAAAGGGTTTTACAATCCTGAGATATTTCTCACAAATCGATGTTAATACCCATCTAATTCAAGGAAACTACAAATAACTATCACATATGTTGTCATCAACAAACAATCAATTACCTCAGTCATTGAATGGTTTATAGATATTCATTTTCTTGTGATGATATGCCCCAATTAAGATACTTCTTTCAACCAGAGCTCACAATTACTATACTTGGCCTAATTTTGTTTCATTCACATGTTATTTATCATAGTTCTTAAATAATCCTCATGCTCAAACTTACTTTTTTAGTATATGAAAATATGATCAATAGGGAGAACGAAAAATTTGTCAAGGTAATCTCTATCAACTCTATTAATCAAGTAAATGATGATTACTATAGAAATAGTGAGTCTGAATGGAATGAGTACAAACTCCTAATGATCATACCTTGTATAAAAAGAAGAATCCGGGATATACTCCTTCTTCACCCATACATTGTAATATCCTGACCACATATCGACCTTAGAGAAGTATTGTTCTTCACATAGCTGATTAAACAAGACATCATTCAAGGAAAATGATATTTTTTATTTATCATGATTTTGTCAAGCATGCGATAATCAATGCATATGCACATTAACACATCCTGATTATTGATGAAGAGGACTGTTGAACCCATTGGTGAAGAATGTGGGCATATAATCCCTTTATCCATATTCTCTTATAGTTGTTTCTATAACACCAAAAGTTCTACAACAACCACTCTATATGGAGTATTAGATATTTGTAAGTCCCTAGGTATAAGACAAATTGATAATTCAACATAACTGCTAAGAGGAAGACTCGGAAATTTCTTAAGAAACACATCAGTGGATTCCCTCATAATAGGCATGTATTAGATGGTGGTTTCTTCCATAGACTTAATCATCTGAGAAATATAAGCATGCTTATATGGTCGTAAAATCTATTCTTTGGATGATGTTTCTATAGATGATTCATCCTCCTCCTTCAAATTTTTTAGAATTAGGGGTGATTTTCCATATGGAGTGGGATTTCGTTCTCGCGGAAATTTATATTGGTTATATATAAGGAAAACTAATTCATGCCAAGTTTGTCATAAAATTCCACCAAGGGATGTATGATAAGGTTTTCATAGATTTCCAATCCAAAAACTGTGATTGTGGAGGAGTTATATATATGGGATACTATAATGGTCCCAATTTTTTTTACCGACATCTCTATATTAGTAAAATATGGTGGTGTTTTTATTATTCTAATAAACATTATAAATATATACGAATATGTATATATTGAATCAAAAAGTATGTTCCCTATTATTGTATGAAAATCTAGTGTACCGTTCACCACTTCATTATCATGAATATCTTTGGTTGAAGTGATTGATAAAGCTTTACCTTGCTACCTTGGATATTATTGGTTGCCTCGAAAATCCCTTATCTTAGTGAATTGGATTGGTAAATTCCCAGGTTCATTTTATATGTAGCAATGAACAATGCGGTAAGGGTTTAATAGAGCATTCAATTTCTCCATCGTAGTAGCCTTTTTTTATTACCTGTAATCACTCTTATGATTACCTTCCATGCTGCACCTTATAAATTTCCTCGTCTCCCCTAGGAAATTTCCAATGTGATTATTTCCACACCGTTGGAATGTGGG
Source organism: Viscum album (assembly GCA_963277665.1). Lineage (NCBI taxonomy): Eukaryota > Viridiplantae > Streptophyta > Magnoliopsida > Santalales > Viscaceae > Viscum > Viscum album. The sequence goes on from OY728133.1 coordinate 1,424,903,283, forward strand.
GTGTGAAAATTTCTTAGCACTATTAGATATCTGTATCAGATGACCATAATTTCATACCACCATGCTCTTATTATCACCATGATACCCATGAGATTCACCGATCTCCATTTCGACTATTTAGGGAATAATGGATAATCCCCTTATATCTATCAAATTCATGGATTTCTAGGGATTTTTTTAGGCTACGTTTTATCCCACCCAAGAAGCTATCAACCTTGCATTTTGAGGTAATGACAAATCTAGAGGCATATCATGCAATACTTGTGAGGTTTTCCTAATACATTCTTATTTATTAATGATCTTTTGATTGAGAGAAATGAAGTCCCCTTCCATTATAAGCCAGAGGGTACTATGGAAATATTAAATGAAAAACATTCTCTGAAAATCCTTTCATACCATCACCTTTGTCTTTTACTAAGGCTTCATATTTTTGATAAATCTCCACCATATATCAGCTTCACCCTCCATATGATAAGTAGGAAAGAGAACATTCTATAGTTCATATCATTAAAGGATGGAGAATATATTCTCATTGAATTTGATACATTGTTAGGTGATTGAGGGATCAGATGATCTATTGATTGTTTGAGGCTTTTGTATCATGAATCTCTTGATGGAGACATGTTCCTTCATTGGGGGTGAGTGGACTATCCAATTGATCTAAGTTTATATTCCAAACAATATTTAGATGTGATATTACCGTGAAACATTTTGTGATACCCGCTCACATCAGATTGGGAATCTCATTAGGGATGTCATTATATGGATCTCCAAATTAGTTTTTAGCTTGATTCATCCTATTACCATCCATTGGATAGAATAAAAAGAAAACATATGAGAAATTATTTTAAAACACTAAACACATAAATGGGGGTTCTATTGACATTAAATGGATAACTTATAAATTACATTTATTAGCTTAAGATATGAATTTCTAGGCTTTAATCTATATTATCCATGATCTATTTCATAATGTATATTCTTATGGTATTTTCTGTTCCCTAATTAATATTTCATATAGAGATTATGTATTTATCAATGAATATCCCTGGAATTTTCATCCCATGAGTGTAACAAGTTCCATATTCAGGTATTGTTTTCATTCGTGTCTAGCTTAAATTAGTGTTTTCAGGTTTTACCCCTTGATACATTGTACTGGATCCACAAACACATGTTCGTATGTAGACATGGATATATGTTATTGATAAAACACTAATTATATACTCACCAACATTAAGTATGTTTTTCTTCTACTTATTTATATCCCTTAGGCCTTCACTAGTGTTTTCGAATCCTAGTCCCAAAAACAATTAAACATTCATTTAATACCAACTAAAACAACAATGTTGTTTTTATTAAATTCATACCTAATTTAATGAAAAAAAATTACACTTAATCAAAACCAAATGATTGAAAATTATAGTATCTTGAAAAATGAGATACATTACATAACAACATAAAAAATTAAATACAACATCATTATTGAATATTTCCTTTACATGAAAACAACATTCCTTTATACATAAACTTTCATTGGATTACCAGAAGACATACATAATAAAGGGGTGAGCTATAATCCCTAGTAAGTGAATAAATATGAAATAACATGAGGAATAAAATCCATGTAAGATAACAGGCATATCAATGGATTATAAAAGGAACATGAATATAGGGTCATGATATAACATAATAATCATCACATGGAAATGTGGAAATAACTTAAAACATTGCATCATATGTCAATGATATACTTCCAAGAAATGATACATGAGAAATTCTTATAAAATAATTATGTATCCTCTATCCCAAATATCCATATCATGATATTAAACATTACCCAATTCATTGGATCTCTATATAATTCTAGGCGCACCCATCACATTTATTTCATTCTCATGCTTATATGTGATATATAGATCATAAAACATTGATTCATTCATCATCATAATTTATTCCATGGACAATGCGTACAATATACATATAGGTATGGACTTAATATAAAGGTAGGTGTGAACAAAAGAAGACACCCTTGTTTGGGAAATGGGTATGATATTCACCACAAAATTGTTTTGGAAATGATTTTCATGGTCCAATTTCCGTTGCATAATGGTGTGAAATAAAAATTCATAAAAAGGGTTGATGAGAGGGAAAGGGGTATATCATCATACTTAAATGAATAAGATAGTAATATGGTAATATAAATACATTTCCCAACATATGGAATTTCTAAATATTAGGTGTAACATAATAAATAAACAGGAAGAGGATAAATAGAATAACTCTTACGAAATTTTAGCATGGTAAATTTTGAACATGGGAGAGATTAATGAGTAAAAAGGGGTATATAATAATTCAAACATAATAAGGGATGTATTGGGGAGGTTTGAAAATATACCCCATCATTTTCAATTTAAAATAAGTGGGTGTAACAATATAAGGAATCTTGGATAAATAAATGAGAATAGAAGGAACACTCACTTTAGTGTGTGACTTCAAAAGATTGAAGATGGTCTTCTTTTGATCTTAGGGTGACTTTAGAGGATTATATAGAGTTTAGTACATGATAAAAACGTGATAAAAGTATTTTTAGTGAACATATGTTGGAAATATTTTGGTTTTATATCGGAAATGATAGGGGAATTCATTAATATTTTAAAAACATAGGTTTTGCAATCAATATAATTAAATATTTAAAATCACAAACCTTACCATGGGTTCGGAAAATGTATTTTTTCAAATAGGAGTGGAAGAAATAATTTTATAAATAAATAGTCCAAATCTATTAAAATTTTATCCTTTTTTATGTGGAGGTGTGTCACATTATTAAATAAATGTACCTAAATTCATAAAATATATTATACATTTTGGAGGATTCACTAAGGATTTATAAAAGAAGACTTAAAATATGAAATCAAATTATTTTAAACATAAAATATATATTTTTCCAAATATCCCTTTTATAGTGTGTATTACATCAGTTTTGAGCCATTATGATGTCAAAATACACACTATATTTATATTGTATTTAATTTTTACCCAAAAATTTTAATATCTTAGAAAATAATGAAAAGTTTACATTTATATAACATTGACATCATTATTACACAAATAATATTTATTTTATCCAAATAACTTTCTAAATATGATAATTTTTACATTAAAATAAAAACAGATATTTTTAAGAAAAATGACGGGTTATAAAAAAATAGATTTTAAACATTAATAAAAATTAATGTAGGACTCATAAAAATTATATGATCATTGATATTTAATAAAATTCATTTAATTATAGTATTTTATTATTTTATTATTTATTAATTAATCGAAATAGATATCTTAATTCAATTTGAATGTCAATAAAAAACTATTTGTGCTTTACAACCATTAATAAAAAAAGTATATACATTATTCTATTCAAAAATAATTTACATAATTATACTATTAGGGTATTGATACATATCCATTTATTAAACCATAATACACCCTAAGAGTAAGTTGTTAGAAGGTTGGGCATTCATGGGGCTTCCTGATGAACATGGATTGGGTCGTGATCTCGATGAGCATGAACGTCTCACGTAAATGGGTTCAACCAAGCTTACGTTGTTGGATCTTAGACTATGATTGGTTTAGAGGAAATCTTAGAACATCTATATCACCTAGAAGCTCTACGAAATGGGATTTATAAGGAACAATCCTAAAATCTTAGGGTATCACCTCCTTTTTCTGTGTCAAAATGACTTGTTAAAACCATATATTTATACTAGTCATGTGATCAATACTCAATGACTACACTATCAAGGTTAAAGATACATAACTGTCATTTAAATCCAATTAGATATAATATAAAATAGATTTCATGTGTTTTCTATATTTGTTATACAATTTAAAACATCTAATTAAATCAAAAGGGAAATTACAATTATAATTTTTCATGTCATTAGAATCTCCCCCTTTTTGAAATTTCACACTCAAAATAATCATTTTCAATATTAAAAATGTTGATGTTGACTCTGTTATATCGTCTCCTTTTAATCCCTTGTTTATTACTCAAAATTGTGGCTTCTCCACAACACTTCTTCTAGGTGCATTGGATTATTCCATAGAACTTTGTCTCTATGATCAAATATAATCACTCGCTTCTCCTCATATGAGAGGTCATTCTCGCATGGTACCACCTTTAGAATGTGTAAATGAGAGAGGCCTGGTATATAAATTCTCAAGAGAGATACATGGATTACCTCATGTACTTCAGATAGATTCGGTGGGAGTTCTTGTGGGTAGGCCACCGCTCAGATGCAATCAAGGATATCAAAAGGGATGATGTACTTTAGACTAAGCATTTCCATCTTCCCAAATCTCATTACTATCTTACATTCTCATGGCCCCCTCCATAGAAAGTGTACCCCTCCTTGGCTGTTAATGTGAGAAGGGAGATAATGACCACCGATTCTAGCCTCCAGTAGGCCCTGGGTTGGCGGCTAGCACCGATGGTATAGTAAACACAAAAATGGGAGGAATTACCTTCTAAGAGAACACCTGCGGAAGAGAGAGATAAGATAGAAACCAACCAACACCAACTCATACTGAAATATAAAATAAATCCCATGTAAAATATGTAATTTCATGCAAACTAATACAACTAAAAAGAGAAAACTACTGATCCCAAAAGAAAGTAAAAATAGCAGCACTAGCCCGAACAGCTCATGCAACCCCAAGCTTGTATAAACCCATCTTGATCTCCAAACATATCCATGTGAAAAGAAAAAAAACTAACACATACATAGTGTGAGTATAACTATATACTTAGTAAGATCCTCCCTGAAGCCTCTCGTTCAAAAGTAATGAAAGCATGGTAAAGCACAATGAACAACAAGTGAAACCAACTCATCAGCTAAACAGGTATAATAAGTTCCCAACCTCACCATGGCTACTCTCACCACGTAATGCATACAAGATTTTATAATACAATAAATAATTTAAATTGTACCCCGCTACTACTTCCCCACTAGTTTTCCACTTTTCCCTATCATCGCAGGACCTAAGAATCTCCCTCCAAAATGGCTTGCCCACAGACACTTGGGAGAAGCACCACAACATGCAACATGTGAGACAAAACCCCAACGTTCACACGAGAAAGTAACCAAGTAGTTTCTAGGAGCTACCAAATCTCCTATAATGTGTATCATATGTCAGGTATTATACCACAAGCCATTACATCCCATACACTGAGTAAGGATCCTCAATCCATCATAACCTATACATGTTACACCTATAGTAGTCTATAGGATACTATATCTAGAATATATGTGTGTGAATAACCACAAGACATTATAGCCCTCTAAACACATATATGGGTAAAACTAACCATTGTGCCTACCAACACAAGTAACTACAAACAGAAGATAGTGGGGTCAAAGGGGGTAGTTAGCCATCCATCCTCCCTCTAGAATGTTGGAGAAAACACCCCCAAGGCTCTGAATCCCCGTGGTGTCAGTTTCCTTAACTGATGGGGTTAAGTAACATATAGAAACAAAAAAAGTATAGAATATTCTATATCTCACAACCACAATATGGGCGTAACCTAGCCTTAGACTCAATTTCAGCTAATGTCTCTCAGACTCTCGACTACCACTTATAAGACTATGTATCATATAAGCACACAACCATTTAAAGAGCATTATTTCCATACATCATTAACTTTTTATCAGTTCCACTTTACATTAATTAATTATTTAAACATTACTTAACATTTAACAATTCCACATTTAATGTCATTATAATCACACCCAAAGTCCACTGTCCATTTAACATTGTTACCTCAACATTTTGTTCTAGCAAGCTCTAACCCCAAGGGTTAACATCATTTATTCAATTATAGATTTACGTAATTACTTTTCCATTTTCCCAAGAATTATAGAAAAACATTCAATTCTACTAAAGACAAGGTGGCTCAACACGGTGAGTAGGTAACTACCTGTCGAGTCTCTGCCACCTATAGAAAGAGCGTAGTCCCATCCTCCCTTGAGAATCTAGACACTGAATGCACGTGGCATACCCCACACGTCTTCGCCCCTTTCGGGAGAATCATAAGAAAGAACTGCTACCTTAAGCATTGGGGAAAGTAAATTAGACAACCAAATAAAGAAACACCAAGCATCCAGATATTGTCATTGAACCAATCCCATGATCCCTGGTGTTCTCTCTGACACCCACATGCATAAACTGATGCATCTTCACACTCTAGGCATCATCTACTATAACAACCAATCGGCCTTCCTGCCCAATCATATCGCAACAGCCTTCCAGGCTAACATCAGAACACAAGCAGCAGGAAAACAACCATCATATCAATTGGGCTCTTGGCCCTTCAACAAACAAGGGAGAAACATAGAACCCTACAAGGAATTATCTTTTATCAAATAACATGTTCTATAATCCATCTTGGATGAACTAATTTACTTTTTGTAGGTTCCAAATTTGGGAAACCTAATCAGTAATCAATAACAAATAACTAAACATGCTTACTACACCAATTTGATTGACATAAAATTACAATAAGAGGAACCAGATTCATTTACATGCCTCTTTATCATTAGCCAAACAATTATCAATTAAATATGGCTTTAAATTTTTTACCAATTTCCATCGAGAATGAAAAATCTAAAACAACATGCATAGATATCACACTATCTAGAAGAAACAATATATAATAACATATGATCAATCTCAATCCATTTGTCTGGTTCAAATATTTAGTTTTCAATTTTCATTGTGATCTAGTGGGATAAAACAAGCTATCTCTATAGTTGCACATAACAATAAAGAGAAGCAATGAATCTCCTACCTCAAATATTTCTTGACATTCCTTATATGAGAACGAACCACAATATGGGTTACACTATCCTCCCCTATGAAAATTGCATCCACCCGAGGATGCAGAGTCACCACCACATCGGCGAACACCCAAGAAATGTCCATGAGGAACATGGGGGTAAAATTCCATAAAAGGGAAATGATAAATAAGGAGATGAACCCGAAAAAATGAAGATATATCATACCTTATAACAAAGACTGATAGATATTTATTGGTTTCATCAAGGCAAAGCAGAAAAAATCTTTGGAAAAATGTTTAATTGCACAATTACTACGGGAAGGAAAGTGATGTTCGAGTGTCTCACACCTGAGAAAAAGGATAAAGAACTAGGGATGAATATATCTTGTCCCTTTTGAAGATTTTATGAAACATTAGTTTATGATACAATCAGTTTTCCATTAAAATTAGATCGCATTAAACCACACAATTTGACTATGTAAAAACATCATGTTCCTTGGGAGAAGTTAGTATAAGAGTTACGACCACTAAATCCACCTTAGAGTATTTCAAACAAAGCTTTAAATGCATTTTACGTCAAAGGAAATATTAATGGGGAGAAATTATAGGAAGGGGGAAACACTGTTCATGAACTCGAAATTTGGCAAAGTAAAATCATTGTTCATGAACCTCACCATTGGAACCTCACCGTTCTAGAAACACTATTCATTAACCTCACCATTGGAACCCCACAATTCGGGAAACACTGTTCATGAACTCAAAATTTGGCAAAGGAAAAAGGTCACTTTTGGAAACTCACTGGTCTAGAAACACTTTTCATGAACTCAAAATTTGGAAAAGGTAAAAGGTCACCATTGGAACCTCACCATTCTAGAAACACTATTCATGTTCTCAAAAATTGCCAATGGAAAAAAGGTCAGTATTGCAACCTCACCATTCAGGAAACACTGTTCACGAACTCCGAATTTTCCAAAAGAAAATGGTCGCCATTGGAACCTCACCGTTCTTGAAACGCTGTTCATGAACTCAAAATTTGGCAAAGGAAAAAGGTCACCATTGGAACCTCACCGTTCTGGAAGTACTATTCATGAAGTCAATATTTGGAAATGGAAAAAGGTCACCGTGGAACTATTCATATAAGGTTACTGATGACACTGTTCACATAAGGTCACTGATGTCACTATTCGTATAAGGTCACTGTTTCACTGTTCACATAAAATTACTGATGAAACTGTTCAGACAAGGTCACTGATGAAACTGTTCAGACAAGGTCACCGATGTCACTATTCACATAAGGTCACCATTGCACTGTTCATAGAAGGTTACAGATGACCCAGTTCAGAAATGTTTACCAATGCACTATTCACAATGGTCTACCATTGGAACTATTCCCTGATGGAACTATTCCTAGAAATGGAAATTTGGCACAGTGTTGGGGTTAAGTCACCTTGAGCTCCCAAAAGTTCTCATGCACGTAATTTTCACAAAGCAATGCACCTGATAGGTCTAAGCCATTACATAAAATACCTCTCAAAACATTCTCATCCTCAAGAATTCAAAACCCACCTAAAGGGAATGAAAAACAGAGTCCACACAGCCACCCATTGAGATACCTCTCAAAAGAAAGCAAGCCACAAGATGCAACAAATGAAATCCATATTATAATCATGAATAGTCTATAACTACAAAAGGTACATTGATACATGAAACGAGTTAAACATCAAACAACTATGGGTACTGAGCACGTATCTCTGACTCATGTTCCAAGGTAGTCTCCTCCATGTCATCGTGTCACCACAAGACAAGAACCAAAGTGATATAACACCCGCACAACACCTTCTCTTTGCAATCTTGGATCTCCACATGTTTCTCCTCAAAGGTTGCATCATCATCAACATTGATTTCACCCAATCGATGACGTGAGAGTCATCATGATGATAACGACCAAGATGTGATGCATGAAAAAACATCATGTATCAAACTCCTCTTCGGAGGATGTGCTACTCGATACGTTACAACTCCAACATGAGACAACATCTCGAAAGGCCCAACAAATCAAGGATAAATTTTACTCCCATGACTTATCCTTCGCTTCCCACGATGGGGATTCACCTTCAAGAAACACGTGATCCCCAACATCAAACTCTAAGGGTCTCCTCCTATGATAGGCATATGATTTATGAAGATCTTGTGATGTCTTCATCCTCTCACGAATCACCTGAACCATCTCTGTTGTATTCTACACTAGTTCTAGTCTGAGAATTTATGACTCTCTGACCACAATCTAGCACAACAAAGAATGGAAAGGTCAGACATACAAGGAATCAAATGGAACTATACTGATGGTGGAGTGAAAATGATTGTTGTAAGTAAACACCTTCAAGGTTACGTACCTTATCCATGAACCTCCAAAATCAAGTAGAAAGGTGCATAATATGTCTTCAATATTCTGGATGGTTCACTTTGTCTGACTGTCCATTTGAGGATGGGAATAAGTGTTAAGGAATTTCTCAGAACCAAAACCCTACTCGAGTCCTCTCCACACCCATAGGTAAAATGAGTATCTCGATCAGAAATGATTATAAATGGGACTCCATGAAGTCTCACCTCCTCTTCCAGATACTGCCTCGACAAAACCTCCAATGAGCTTGACTCCTTGATTGCTATAAAGTGATATGATTTTGTTAAACGATCCACTATCACCCAAATTGCATCATCTCTTCCCCATATCGAGGTAAACTAGTAACAAATTCCACATTGATGTCCTCCCACTTCCACAAAAGAACATCTTATAGCTGGAGAAGACCACCAGGAACACGGTGTTCGGCCTTCACCTTCTAGTAGACCAGACATCGAGACACAAACTTCACCACTACATGCTTCAGCCTAAGACACCAATAATAGATCCTCATTTCTCGGTACATACTTGTCACACCAGGATGCACCACAAAAGGGAACTATGGAACTCTCTGAGAACTGTCTCACACATCATCAATGGAACAAAAATCATTTCATGATATAAAACATGGTGTTGTTCATTCTCAGACCAACCATCAGGGGCCTCGCCACAAACCACTCGTTCTCTCTAGACCTACGCCTCTAGATCATCCAATTGGGACTCTTCCACCCTTTTCACTAGATATGAGTGCATCATCATATGAAAGAGACATCATGTTCCCCCAACTACTCCCATATCAAGGTGTAATTCTGACAGTTCTTTCATTACTATCCATGAGTCACCAAATTCACGCATTGCATCACTACATGACTTCCGACTCATCGCATCTGCAACAACATTACCCTTACCAGGTGTATATGATATTTCGAAGTCGTATTCCTGTAAGAACTCCATCCACTGATGTTGTCGTATGTTTAAGTCAAACTGGGAGAAAACATACCACAGGATCCTATGATCGATGAAAACAACAAAGCGCCCACCAATGTGGTAATGTCTCCACAACTTCAAAACAAACACTACAGCTGCCAACTCAATATCATGGGTGGTATAGTTACGATCTTGGGGACGTAACTTATGATACCCATAAGAAAAAACTTATCTCCGTTGCATCATAATACAGACTAACCCCATATGTGATGCATCACATAAAAAATAAAACTAAAATCCCTTGAATGGAATAAAGAGTCCTGGAGAACATAATAACATCCCCTTTAGATACTCGAAAGTTGCTTGACACTGATCAATCCATATGAAAGACTTGTCATTCTTAGTCAAATCTATCATAGGAGTCGCATCTCGAGATAAATTGGATACAAACCTCATGTAGTAGCCTGCGAGACCAAGGAAACTTCACAACACTGACACAGTTTTGGGGGCTTCCCATTACACAACTGCTTCTATCTTCGATGGATCCAAAACAACTCCCAGTGGGGACATAACATGCCTGATGAAACGGACTTCTCAAGACCGAAACTCACACTTCGACAACTTCCCAAATAGTTGATGTTGATGAAGAACTCCCAAAACTTAGTGTAGATGCTCTGCATGCTCATCTTCAGACTTGGAGTACACAAGAATCTCGTCGATGAGGACTACAATGAACATGTCTAGGAACTCACAGAACACAACATTAATAAATCCCATGAACTCAACTTGAGAATTTGTCATGCCGAAAAACATTAAAACGCAGTGATAATGACAATGATGAAAACGGAAAGCAGCCTTTGTGATATCCTCATCCTTCACACGCATCTGATGATATCCTGACCGAAAGTCGATCATTGAGAACTAACTTTAACCCTTTAGTCGATCGAATATATCATCAAAATGGGGAAGAGGATAGTGATTCCTTATTATCACATTGTTCAAGATATGATAATTGACACACAAAATCACAATGTAACAGACCATGGGGACACACTCAGCCGACCAAAATCGCACTGTAAGAGAGCATGAAGCTATATATGTAGCTCCTGTTACTCAGAAGGGGCCATCCTATATGAAGACATAGATATAAGAGATGCTATTGGTTTTAGCTTGATACCAAACTCGTTATCTCGTCAAGGGGGTAATGCTACAACTTCTTCTAGAATGACATCAGGGTACTCTTATATGACCCTAGGAAACTTCAACTACTAAACTACTGAAGAACTCCACATTATCTCATCCAGTATGGATGATAAGGACGGAACATGCCTATGACCCATCTATGGATATCGCTCGCCAAAAAACACCACCAACTCTCCCTCAGAATTGAATAAAATGATCTTCTTCATGAAGAAATCCCAGATAGCCTACAACAATACAAAAAATCCATGTTGAGGATGACATCATATGGTTGTATTCGTAAACAAAAGAAATCTTCTAAATATCAGTGCTTCCCCAGCACTAGCTAATAGTATCTACATACTTCAAAAAAGTTAGTGTGACCACAAAATAGAATATTCAATGACAAGTACACTATAATACTATCTACCTCAAGTCCCAATGCATTGACAAGGGTAGGTGATATGATGGAGTGTGTCGCTCCGGAATCAAACAAGGCATACACCAAGGTAGAAAACAAGAAAATGTTTCCTCGAATGATATCTAGCTTGTCTAGCACTGGTAATGCTAAAGCATGAAGCTGACTATGACCACCTCCACGACCTCTCTGACCTTGATGATGACCACCACCATGGTTGTGCTCTGTTCTCTAAGGGAAGGGAGCAGAACAAGGTTGTCCTCTTCCTGCCCCATCTATCCTCTGCTGATCTAAAGATAGTGAAACACGTTATTATTGCCTCTGCTGGAACTACCTCAATAGAGGCACCTAGAGAGGAACACCCGGTGCATGATGACTACAATGAAAGGTTAGGAACTCTCTTTTTTGAGTACCTCAACCACCACATGAAAAAAGAACCTGATTTCTTGGAATAGACCTGAGAGCTAATTCCCCCCAAGAAAAAAGATGCTGGGTGTTGGGAACTACCCCCAGCTGAACAGAAACTCTTCTACCATAAAAACCGATAACCCCGGACCATAGCTCAAATTCATGAGGAATAATGAAAACTCCAATATCATAATGTTCCAGTTCTGGCCAAAGTTCTCTCCACAACCTCAACCCTTACCATCACCTAATATATGTCTTCAGCATAAATGGGGTTACCTAGTGATGGATCTCTGGATGAAAAGCCTCCTCAAAATTCCTTTCCCTAGGCTCCACATCTAGAAATAGGATGAATGCATATCGTAAAAGGTCGCAGAAATGGATTCTGAACTCTCACACACTTGAGATCCCATGTCAAAGTGTAAGAAGCTCTTGGTGACAGGACGCCTTTGCGGTCAATGAAAGAAACATGACTCTAAACTTGTCTCGGAACACCTCCCATGAGATCGCTGACTCCTCACAATCCCCGAGGAATAAGAACCACCAATTCCTTGCTGCTCCGCGCAACATTGTTACAACCAAGGTCACCCAATGCTCTTTCTGAGAATGGATCGAACTGAATCCCATCTCGAAATTCTCCAACCAGCCTTTCGTGACTGCATCTGAAATGGATCCCTCATACTTCTGCAGGCTCCAGTGCTGGAACTATCATAGTCTCCTCCTCAATGTGTCGTCTTCGTCATCCTCTACCCTACGATGATCCTCTATCACAGCCTGATGGTCATCTTCTATGTGATCCTAATGCGAACGTTTACTTTGAGCCATACCTGTAAAATAACAAACAATTAGATCTCTAAAACCTATAATATGGATGAATCAAAATTAATTAGTTATTTTTATTTATTCCTTTTAGGTTCTCATATCCCAAGGTCTTCCCATTTCTAACACAGGCACAGAGAAGAATGATGTGTGATCCTTTCCTAGGTCTCTACCCTGCTACTAATATCACCTCGTTTAGTAGCCATTGTAAACTAAAAAGTCCATACATCGTATCATTGGGATCCCTAAACACCTATTTCATAGCTGATATCTAGTGTTTACATCACTTGTTAAACTTTACTGACACTTTATTTCTACCAACCCATGAAACCTCTCCTTTTCCAAACACCATAATCCATCCTATCTCTCAACTAGACCTCTGATACCACTCTTTCATGAACCCCTCCCCACAAAGTGTACCCCTCCTAGCTCAGAAATGTGAGAATGAAGATAATTACCCCTGAGTCTCGCATCCAGGGGCCCCAAGTTGGTGAATAGAACTGAGGGTATTGTAAACACTCAAATTGGAGGCATTACCCTTTAAGATAACACCCACTAAAGAGAAAGATAAGATCGACAATAAAAGACTCTAACTCATACTAAAATATAATGAAAATACCATGTACAAATTTTTAATTTCTTGATAACTACTACAACTGAAAGGTAAAAACTACAAATACCCAAAAGAAAGTTAAAACCGCATCAACCCCAAGCCCGAACAGCTCCTACAACCCCAAACTTATAGAAACCAACATGATATCCAACCTGCTCCAAGTGACCTAAAAAACAATTTATATATACATAGGTTGAGTATAACAGTATACTCAGTAGGATCCTCTCCTAATCCACTCATGCAAATGTAAAAAAATCATGCTAATGCACAGAGAACTACAAGTGAAACTAACTCATCACCTAAACTGGTATACTATGTTATCAGCCTCACCATGGCTACTCTCACCAAGTAATGAAAAATAGAATATATAATATTATAAATAATATCAAAGGGTACCTTACTAATACTTCCCCACTGGTTTTCCACTTTTCCCCAATGTCGCACATCCTAAGCATCTCTCTCCAAAAAGGATTTCCCACAGACACTTGGGAAAAGCACCACAAAATGCACCTGGTGAAATAAAACCACAATGTCCACACTAGAGAGTAACCAGGTAGGTTTCAGGAGCCACAAAATCTCATATAATAAGTATCATACATTGGGTATTATACCTCAATCCATTATAGTACATACACTGTGTAAGGATCCTCCAGACATCATAAACTATACACATTACACTGATAGTAGTCTATAAGATACTATATCCAGAATATTTGTCTATGAATAACCATAAGCCATTACCTCCCTCTACACACATATATGGGGAAAACTAACTAGTATGCCTACCAGCACAAGTAACTTCCAAGAGAAGAGAACTGGGCCAAAAGGGGTAGTCAGCCATTCATCCTCCCACTAGAATATTGGGGAAATCACCCCCCAGGGCTCAAAATCCAGGAGGTGTCAGTGTCTCTCAATGATGGGGTGGAGTAGCGTATATAAAAACAAAAAGTACAGAATCATTAAGCTAACACAAATAATTAAACATGCTTAGTGAACCAATTTTATTAACATAAAATTATACCAGGAGGAGCCAGATTATTTTACATGCCTCTTTATCTTTAGCCAAACAACTATCAAGTAATTCTGGATTTATTTTCGTTTCCAATTTCCATCGAGAACAAAAATGCTAATCAAGAAAGTACATATATATATCATAGTATCTAGAAAAAAAATAGGCAATAACATATGATCAATCTCAATTTATTTATCCAGTTCAAATATTTCTTTTCCCAATTTCATTGTGATCTAGTGGGAAAAAACATGCTAACTCAACAGTTTCAAGTAAAAGAAAAGAGAAGCAATGAATCCCCTACCTCAAACAGTTCTTCACATTCTTTATACGAGAATGATCCACTCAACGGGTTATTATTTCCTCACCTGCAAAAACTATATCCACCCAAAGATGCAGAGACACCCCCACATCGACGAACCCCTAAGAAAATCCCATTAGGAACACAGGGGAAAAATTATATGAAAAGGGAAAGGAGAAAAGAAGGAGATGAACATAAAATAATGAAGATAGATCATTCCTTATATTGGAGACTAATCGATATTACTTAGTTGCATCAAAAAAATTACAACAAATCATATGAGGAATGTTTGATTGCAAAACTCCTACAAGAAGGAATGTGATGTTCGAGCATCTCACACCCAAGAACAAGGATGATGAACTAGGGAGAAAGATATCTTGTCCCTTTAAATGATTTAACAGAGAAGTGGTTTAATATACGATGGTTTTTCGATTAAAAGCGGATCACATTAAACCATGCGGTTTGACCAAGTAAAAACATCCCATGCCTTAGGATAAATTAATATATGAGTTACAGCCTTTAAATCAGCCTTAGAGTCCTTAAAACAAGGCTTTAAATGCAATTTACGTAAAAGGAAATGTTAAAGGGGAGAAACTATAGGAAGCTGGAAACACTATTCACGAACTGAAAATTTGGAAAAGGGAAAACAATGTTCATGAGCTTCACCATTGGAGCCTCACCATTCTAGAAACACTATTCATGAACCACATCATTGGAACCTCACCATTCTGGAAACACTGTTCATGAACTCAATATTTGGCAATGGAAAATAGTCATCATTGGAACCTCACCCTTATGGAAACACTTTTAATGAACTCAAAATTTGGCATTGTAAAAATGTTACTATTGGAACCTCACCATCCTGCAAACAATATTCTGGAACCAAAATTTTGGAAAAGGAAAAAGGTCACCGTTGGAACCTCACTGTTCTGGAAACACTGTTCATGAACTCTAAATTTGGTAATGGAAATAAATCACAGTTGGAACCTAACCATTCTGCAAAAACTGTTCATGAACACAAATTTTTTCAGATGAGAATATTCATCATTACACTGTTCACATAAGTTTAGCGTTGAAACTATTCATATAAGGTCACTAATGTCACTATTCACATAAGGACACCGTTGAACTGTTCACATAAGGTTACTGATGACACTGTTCACAGAAGGTCATCGAGGACACTATTCACAGAAGGTCACCGATCACACTGTTCACATAAGGTCACCGATATCAGTGTTCACATAAGGTCACTGTTGCACTTTTCACATAAGGTTAATGATGAAACTATTCAAAGACAGTTACTGATGCACTGTTCACAACGGTCTACAATTGGAACAGTTCGCTGATTAAACTGTTCACAGAAATGGAAATTTGGAAAATTGAGGGGGATAAGTCACCTTAGCCTCCCGAAACACCTATTGCACCTGATTTTCTCAAAGGAATGGACCAGAAAGTTACGGGCCATTACATCACATTCCTCTCAAAAAATTATCATCATCGAGAATTCAAACCCCACTTAAAGGGAAGATAAAATAGGGTCTGAATAGACACCCCTCGAGATACCTCTCAAAAGAGAGCAAGCCACAAGAAGCAAAAAAATAAATCCATATTATGAACAAGAATGGTCTATAACCACAATGAATACATCGTTACATGAAAGGATATAAACATCAAATATATCTAGGTACTGAGCACATATCTGGGACTCACGTTCCAAGGTACTATCCTCCATGCCATCGTGTCGCCACAAGACATGAACCAAGCATATAGAACGCATGTGCAACACCTTCTCTTTGCAGTCTTAGATCTCCATAGGCTGCTCTTCAAAGGACCCATCATCATCAACATTGATCTGCCCCCAATCGATGATGTGAGAGTCATCATGAAGATACTGATGAAGCTGTGATACGTTGAAAAAATCATGTACCTGACACATCTGTGGGGGAAGTTTTACTCGATATTCCATACCTCCAAAATGCGCTAACACCTTGATAGGCCAACCCAATCGTGGAGAAATCTTACTCCAATGACCTAAAATTCGCTGCCCATGACGGGGAGTCACCTTCAGAAACACATGATCCCCAACATAAAAATCTAAGGGTTCCCTCTTTTAATCTACATATGATTTTTGATGATCTTACACTATCTTCATCCTCTCACGAATCAACTGAACCATCTCTGTTTTATTCTACACTTGTTCCAGCCATAGAATTGAAAACTCTCTGACCCTAGTCCAACATAATGGAGAATGACATGGACCACCATAAAAGGCTTCAAATGGATCCATACCAACAGTGGAGTGAAAACTGTTGTGGTAAGAAAACTCCACCAAAGGTAAGATCCTCATCCACAAACCTACAAAATCCGAGGCACAAGAGCGTAACATATATTCACGAGTCTAGATAGTTCGCTTAGTATGGCCATCCGTTTTAGGATGAAAATCAGTTCTAAGGCATATCAGGGAACCAAAATCCTGCTGGAGAGCTCTCCTGACCCTAGAGGTAAAATGAGGATCTCGGTCAGAAAAGATCTCCCTTGGGACTCCATTAATTCTCAACACCTCCTCCAGATACTACCTCGAAAAAATCTTCCCCTAAGCTTAACTCCTGGACTTCTATATAGTGGGATGATTTCATTAAATGTTCCAATACCATTTAAAAATAATCATTTCCTCCTTGAGCTTGAGGTAAACCAGTAACAAAGTCCATTGAGATGTGCTCACACTTCCACTAAAAACATCTAACGACTGGAGATGACCACCAGGAACACGGTGTTCATCCTTTACCATCTGATAGTCCAAACATCAAGACAGAAACTCTGCTACTGCATGCTTCATTCTAGGCCACCAATACTGGCTCCTCAAGGATCGGTACATCTTTGTAATTCCAGGATGCACTACTAAAATAGAAATACAGAACTATCTGAGAACCATAACGTGCATTTTCAAAGGAAAAAAAATACTTCCATGATACAACACTCAGTGTTGTTCATCCTCAGACCAATCAATAGGGGCCTCGCCATAGACCACTCGGTCTCTTCATACATCCACTTCTAGATCCTCCAACTGGGACACATCCACCTTCTACACCATAGATGATTGCACCATCAACTGAAAAAGACAATCTTTTCCCCCAACTTATCCCATTTCAAGGTGTAATGCTGACTGTTCTTCAATTACACTCCAAGAGTCACCGGATTCACACACATCATCACTATGTGACTTATGACCTAGAAAATCAGCTATAACATTCCACTTACAAGGTGTATACGATATTTCAAAGTCGTATTCCTATAAGAACCCAATCCAGCGACATAGTCGTGTGTTCAATTCATGACGGGAGAAAACATACCTCCAGCTCCTATGATCGGTGAAAACCACAAAGTGCTCACCGATGACGTAATGTCTCCACATAAAACAAAGAAAACACTATGGATACCAACTGAAGATCATGGGTGGTATAATTACGTTCATGGGGACATAACTTCCAAGACCCATAAGAAACAACTGATCTATGCTACATCAGAACAGAGCCTAACCCCATATGTGAAGCATCACAGAGAATATAAAACTAAACTCTCTCAGCTGGAAGATAGATAACTGGAAAACTTACTAATTTCCCCTTTAGATACTCAAAATATTCCTGACACTGATCATTCCATATGAATGTCTGATCCTTCCTGGTCAAAGTTGTTAGAGGAGTCGCAACTCGAGAGAAATTGGCTATGAACCTCTTGTAGTAGCACACGAGACCAAGGAATCTTTACACCTTTGACACTGTCTTGGGGTCTTCCAATGATACATCTTCTTCTATCTTCGATGGATCCATAACAAATATCTGTTGGGACATCACATTCCCTATGAAATGGACTTCTTGAGCCCAAAACTCAAAATTTGAAAACTTCCCAAATAGTTGATGTTGACGTATAACTGCTAAAAGGGCATGTAAATGATATGCATGCTCTTCTTCAGACATAGATTACACAAGGATTTCATCGATGAAAACTACAATAAACTTATCCAGGAACTCTAGGAATAAAGCGTTCATCATTCCCATGAACTCAAATAGAGTATTTTTCATGCCGAACGACATTGCAATGAACTCATAATGCCCCTGATGACAACAAAAAGCAGTCTATGGGATATCCTCATCCTTCACATGAATATGATGATATCCTGACCACAATTTGATCTTTGAAAACCAACTTGCACCCTTCAGTTGATCGATTAAATCATCAATATGAGTAAGAAGATATCGATTCTTTATTGTCACTTTGTTCAAGTAGCGATAATCGACACACAACCAAAAAATGTCATCAGCCTTCTTCATGAAGAAAACTGATGCACCACATGGTGACACACTCGGCTAAAAAACCCGCACTGTAATAGAACATATAGTAGTATACATTGCTCTTGTAAATCAGAAGGGACCATCCTATATGGAGACATGGAGATAGGATACGCTCCTAGTTGTAGCGCGATCTGAAACACGATATCTCATTGAGGGGGTAATGGAACAATCTCTACTTGAAAATTATTATGATACTCTTCTACGACCCTAGGAAATGCCTGCTAATAAACCTCTGAAGAAGTCAACATTATCTCATCCATCATGGATGATAAGGGCAGAACATGCCTATAACTCATCCGAGGATCGTGCTCGCCAACAAACATCATAGGCTATCCATCTACATCGAAGAAAACAACATTCTTCCTGAAATATCCATGATATCTTTCATCGAAAACAAATAATCCATGTCAAGGATGAAATCATATGGATGTATTCATTAAAATAGGAAATATCCCCAAGAGCGGTCCTACCCCAGCACTAGCTCATAGTCTCTACATACTTCAAACAAGTCAACTCGACCTCCAACTGGCGTAGTCAATGCCAAGGGCACGAAAAGCCTCTCTAACTTATGTCACAATGCATGGACTATGGTAGGTCATATGAATTAGTATGTCACTCCTAAATAAAAAAAGGCATACACCAAGTAATAAAACAAGAAAACGGTACCTTGAACAATGTATGGGTCACCTGGCGGTGGAAACACTAAAGCTTGAAGCTGACTATGACCTCTTCCTCGACCTCTCTGACCCTCATGACGACCAAAACCATAGTCAAACTCTGCTCTCTGAGGATGGGGAGAATCACGGGGCCATCCTTTCGCTGCCCCATCTACCCTCTGCTGATCTAAAGCTGGGGCAACATGCTTCTGTTGAATCTACTGGAACTGCCTCAAAAGAGGAACTTGGAGCAGAACACCTGGTACATGATGACTGCAAAGAAAGGTCGGGCAATCTTGCTACTTGACAGAGAAAATCTACGTGCATATTTTTTTATCAAATAATGAGTATTTTTTAATATTTTATATGATAAAACCCATGTATTTCATTGTTTTATTAAAATAATGGGTAATTTGAGTTTTAGAATGAAAACGAGCAAAATTATGAAAAGTGCATAATTATGGATTTTTGGACAGATTTTTAGAACAAGGGTATTTTTTTCGTTTAGTAAAACATATAATTTCAAATTCTGTGAATATAAATTTTTTAGAATACTGATTATATTTTCTTGATCTTTGTCTTCTGGACCAGGAGTTGATTCGGCCATCTAGTGGTCTTAAAAATTCATTGAAGTTTGATATTTTTCCAGGAAGAGAGCGTGGACCACACCACTGTAACAGAACCCAAACTCGGCCTAATCATATGAAAATGAGGTTCTTCAACCTGGGATAGAACTAATACATATATGGTCGTCTCTAAACCAAATTTTGTGAAGTTTTTATGTCATATAGATGGCCATTGAATGACATACTCATGAAGTAACCTTTCTGGAAGCTTCATCCAAAAAAACAAAAGCCTTCACTTAAAAATTCATAACTCTTTCATCCGGGGTCCAAATGCGCTGGAATTTGGAGGGTGAACTTAAAACAAATTTATGAACATTATTGAATAATATTTCAATGAGTGAATCAGCCAATTATGGTCCATCATTGTGAATGATTTCGTGGGACAGAAATCAGCCTATAAAAGGAGGCCCTCTCCTCCTTACAAAATCCTCAGCTCGACACCTAAAGCCAAGGAGGGATCCCACTAGGGCAAGGGTCGTTGCTGATCTTCTAATTTCCCCATCATTTCTTATTTTTAGTTCATTTTAATTTTAGTTTTATTTTAGTTTTATTTTCAATTGTAATTCAAATTCTATTTTTATTAATCCATGCATTTGTGTTTCTCCATCCATTTTCTTCATTCCTCTCTCTCCCCCCTCTCTCTATCTCTATCTCTTCTTCTTCCCACTACAAAAAGTAATCTCATACTATAGGAAATGAGAAACTAATCATGAGACTTGTCCTGTGGGGAGGAGAAAGTGATCATGAATTTTTGTAATGTTTAATTTTATGTTTGTAGATAGAATTGAGTAGCATGCCCGGGTAAGGCGAATTTCCCCGATGTTGTGACTGCCTCCAATGTCATGAAACTCAACATATCTCTATTATATTATTTAATAATTCTACATCTCTCTATTGGTTAGTTCTTCACCTGATGGAGTTGAGCTAATAAATGATTGAAACGACTTCGATTGAACCGGGTCATGAAAGATGAAACATCCTAGACAAAGGCGTGTCATCAACTTGGATTAAAGGAGAAGGTGGAATTATGAGTGCTCAAACATTGAATGATATTCCACAATTTATAAAGAATGAATAGTAGTTCAATAATGAGATTTAATTTTTGGATTATCAAACTGAAATAAAACATATAAAGGAGAATAATGATTGAACATTAAACCAACCCCTAAAACCAGGATTTTTCTTATTAACTCTTTCTGTTTAGATTTTAATGATTGTTTAAATTATCATTTTACATGTTTTAAATAATTAAAAACCCAAAAATATTTTAATCACTTTATTTTAATAAAAAACCCCCAAAAAGATATGGTTTTGGTTATATAGAAGAAGTAACTGAACTACTTTGAGAAGGCTTATCAAGAGAGAAGAACCTGGTCAGCACTAAGATGCAATAAGAAAAAATATAATTTTTTCCAATGCCTCGTGACAAGCATGCGTCAAAACTGGCCTCCTTATCGGGGAGCCAATCAATTGATCATTTACTTTTTTTATTTTTTCATATTAGATAGATTTTATTTCTTTTTATAAACAAAAAAAAATTATTTCCGTGATGAATTTTATTGACTATTATTCTGCATGGATTGAAAATTACTCACAGGTGCAACAACAACAAGAATATGATTTTAGAACTTCTCAGGTGCAAGAACTTAGAGAAAGCATTGAACAATTGATAAGAAAAGATGAAAGATCATTTGACTATGTTCGTGCATTAATGGAACATCCCAAACCTGAGCAGGATCAAGAACCTGAGGTGGCAAAGGGGGAAGACTTACCTGATGAGATACAAGTGGGAGATCAAGAAGGATTGGATGATTTTTTGATTAAATGTGAGGAACTACCTGATCTCCCCAAGAAATACAAGGAAGAAGAGCCAGCACCACTGAAGAAAGACAACACCCAAGTGGTGGAATTTGATGTCAAGATGGCAGAGCCTGACTACTTACCTCCATCATCAGAGAATCTACTCCAATATGCACTTTCAACTGAGGCAGAGATTAAAGCTGAACCGACTCAGGGAGTTGAACCATTCATTGACTCCATCTTTTCTAATTTCCTTGAATCTAAATTCTACGTCACTCCTTGTGGTTTTGATTATATAGAATCATAAAATCTCAGTTATTCCTTGGTGGATGACGAAGAACCTGGATGTGAACCTGTTGAGGAACATATAGATCTCCCTGAACGTGTTGAATATTTGTTGAAGGAAGTTCAAGAGAAGATACCAGTGTATTTTTCATAAGGAATCCATGAAAAAATCTACTTACATTGATGGGGAAGAAAATTATCTTGATACTTCGTGTTTTAATTTTATTCAGATAAAATTACACTCTAAATTTCCCATTGACTATTCATTTGATGCAGCATACCTTGAAGAACCACTGGATAGGGAAGAAGAGGTTGCACAAGTAGCAACCAAGAATATGGATGATGGTCCATACTTCATCCTACCCCCTCCATGCAATCTATACATCATTGAGAAGGGGGAGGATCTTTTGTACTCTATACATGGATCATTACTCAATAAGAAAGATGAAGCAAAATCTGGGAAAATCCACATGTGGTGGTTCAAATAAAAGAAGCTTTATCCTCCATCGTAATTTGGATATCATCACGTAGTGCCCTCTGAAGGTATTAAAAATTAAGGGACCACTTGGGGGATTGTACCGAGATTTATCTTTACTTTATTTTTAGGAAATTATATTTCAATTTCATTTCTTAGGACGTAGAATAGCATGGATCCCCCTCCCTCCTATATTTTTGAGCTTAAAAGACATGATCCTTATGCTTAATTTTGTTATATTATTTTATTGGATCACAATGGAAGAAGGAATCACAAGAAAGTGAAGAGGAAGGATAATACTAAGTTTCATGGAAAAGGGATTTTAATTTTATCCTTTGATCTTTTAAACTATCCCCATATTATTCCACAACATGTTTTGAGCTTTAAAGATAAATTTTCATGGCCAAACATGAATTAATGTTTTACTTGAATTAACTAGGAGACACGAGTTTCTTATGAACCTAGTGATTCCATGTTTTAGATTTAAATTTTGATATGATTAAATGATTGAAATGAAGAATTGAATTTTTAAAATGAAGAATGAATATTTAAATGATGACTCGTGATTTGAAGGAATTAACGGATTCATGTAAATGAAATTTTCCTACCATCATTCATGCTTTAAATTTCTGAAATTTATGTGAATTTATTTGTTATTATTTTTCATGCCATGAGTGATTGTCCAATGTTGTATTTCTCATTCCCGAGAGGATTTCTAGACCATTTACTTCCTCTTTATTATTGAGTATATTTCTTGAGTGTTCTTCGGACATGTAATTGACCAGAACATGTATTGAAACATGTCAAAGAAATGACTGTGAAAAAACACATCTAAAATGATTGAGTCATCCTTTGAAAAGCTAGATTTCATTAAAAGACCACATTTATATCAATCCTTCATTTAGCCCATAGAGACCATGAATGACCATTACAGGGATGAGCCAAGTTTCAAGACATTTTTATGCATTCCTACCCAACTCTTGGTATTTTCATGATATTTTAAAGTTGAAGTGTGGGGGTAAAGAGAATGATGGTGGACAGGATGATACAAATTGCGAGGAATAAGTGTGGGTCTTTTATTTTGGGAATTGTAAAAGGTTGTGAAATCATTCATTATACTCTATTTTTCCCCTCTTGAATTAAAAAAATGAAAAAAATTAACAAAACAAATGAAAATGTGTTTTGATTTTGGAGAACCAAAAATCACCATTTTCCAGACCAATGATCTTATGATCATATATGGTTAGGTGATGGATGTGAGGTTTTATCTAATCATAACTTTCAAAAAATGAAAAAAGGTACATAAAAATCAAGAGTGTAAACAAATCATCCATTATGCTTACTAGATCATGACCATAGATTGAATTTTTGGAAGTGGGTGTTGCTACTTTCAAGGGGATAATTTCATTACTCTTTTACTTTTGATATCATGCATTGTACTTATGAGATTAGCCTCCTCTTTGAGATTTAATTTTTAAAGCATAAAATCCTACGAACCTTAATCCTCAGAGTCATTTGAACTGTTATTGCAAGTCCTCATGATTTTATGTGTCTTTTGTCATTACCAAGTGGAGAAATTAGTTCATTTACATGACTATGGATATGGAGCATGTTCTCATGATATTAGCATAACTCTACTAGAATTGTATCATGAGTGATGAGGGAAAATAATCAAAAATTAGGTAAAAAAATACTTGGCAGGTTTAATAAAAATGAAGCAAGGAGTGTGGATGAATGAAAGGAGATGTTCCATAAATTTTCAAAGGGGGAATGTAAAATTTGTGAATTATTTGTTTCTTTAAAAAATGGGAACTTAAATTGATATTTTATGCAGATTTTTGAAAGTTTGATTTTAAATTGAAAATTGTTTGATTTTATTGCATTGAAATTTGAATATTGGTAACATAGGTGTCCTCTTATTTCCATGTTGAGATTTTATGCTTGAGGATAAGCATAGATTAAGTGTGGGGGTATTTGACAGAGCAAATTTTCATGCATATTTTTGATCAAATAGTGATTATTTTTTAATTTTTTTAGATAATAAAACCGATGTATTTCATTGTTTTATTAAATTAATGGGTTATTTGAGTTTTAGAATGAAAATGAACAAAATTGTGAAATGTGCATAATTCTGGATTTTTGGACAGATTTATAGAACAAGGGTATTTTTGTTATTAAATTAAAAATAAAATTTCAAATTCAGTTAATATATTATTTTTAGAATCCTGATTTTATTTTTTCGTCTTTGTCTCCTGGACTAGGAGCTGATTTGGCCATCTACTGGTCCTAAATATTCATTCAAGTTTGACATTTTTCGGGGCAGACAATGTGGACCACACCACTGGAATAGAACCCCAACTCAGCCTACACATATTCAAATGAAGTCCTTCTACCTGGGATATAACAAGGACAGAGAGGGTCAGATCTATACTAACTTTTGTGGAGTTTGGAAGTCATTAAGGTGGCCATTTAATGGAATACTCTTGGGGGAACCTTCTTGAATGCTTCATCCAGAAACAGTAGCCTTCAATGAAAAATTCATAACTCTTTCATCTGGGGTGTAAATGCGATGAAATTGGAGGGTGAACAGGCAACACATTTATGAACGGTATTGAGGAAGGAATCAACACGTTAATCATCCATTTATGGTTCCAACGACACACAAACTTTAGGGGGATGGAAATATGCCTATAAAAGGAGGCCCTGTTCTCCTTCCAAAACCATCAACTCGACACCCAAAGAAAAGGAGGGATCCCACCAGGGCATGGGCCACTACTGGTCTTCTATTTTCCACATCATTTATTCTTTTTTATTTCATTTTAATTTTAGTTTTATTTTATTTTTATTTACAATTGTAATTCAAATTCTAGTTTTATTAATCCATGCATTTGTGTTTCTCCATCCATTTTTCTTCATCTCTCTCTCTCTCTCTACTTCCACCCACTCCACCAAGTAATCTCATAGTCTTCTAAATAAGAGACTAATCATGAGACTTGGCCTAGGGGGAGGTGAAAGTGATCAGGAATTTTCATTAATGTTCAATTTTATTTTTGTAGATAGAATTGAGTAGCATGCACGGGTAAGGAGAATGTCCACGATGTTGTAACTACCTCCAATGTCATGAAACTAAACCTAGATATATTCTTTTATTTAATCATTTTCCCCCTATCCACTGGTTAGTTCTTCACACGTTGGAGTTGTGCTAATCAATGATTGAAATAGCTTCGATTGAACCGTGTCCTGGAAGATGACACATCATAGACAAAGGTGTGTCATCAACTAGGATTAAAGGAGGAGGTGGAATTGAGAGTGCTCAAACATTCAATGATACAACACAATTTATAAATAAATAATAGTAGTTAAAACATGAAATTTCATTTTCTGATCATCAAACAAAAATAAAACATATAAAGGGGAATAATGATTGAACATTAAACAAACCCCCAAAACCAGGTTCTTTCTTATTTACCCTTTCTGTTTTGATTTTCATGATAGTTTAAATTATCATTTTAAAATTTTTAAATAATAAAAAACCCAAAAATATTTTCATCACTTTCATTTAATAAAAAAACCGCAAAAAGAGATAGTTTAGGTGATATAGAACAAGTAAGTGAACTACTTTGAGAAGGCACCTCAAGAGAGACGACCCTGGTCAGCCACTATGCTGCACTAGGAAATAATATAATTGTTTTTTCCATTCCCCGTGACAGGCGCGAATCATTACTTATGACCTAAACACCACAAGAAAAACAAGTGCATGATTCCTTGTCATAGGCCTCAGAGTTGCTACCCCCGGAGAAAAGAGATGCAGAGGGCTGGGACCTACCCACGGCTGAATGAAAAATCTTCTGTCCTGAAAACCAGGAACCCCGGACCACAACTCGGCTTTGTGAGGAACCATAATGACTCCCCTATCAAGATGATCTTGTTCTGGCCAATGTCCTCTCAATGACCTCAGGCCTTGCTAACACTTCAGGATATGCCTTCTACATAGATGTGGTGACATAGTGCTGGATCTTTGGAAACAAATCCTCCTCGAAATGCCTCTCCATGGCCTCCTCATCTGGCAATAGGTCCGAAGCATATTGTAAAAGGTTCCTGAAGTGAACTACAAACTCTCGCTCAATAGAGATCCCCTGGAGATGGTTTAGAAAATCATGGAGATTGGACTCCTTTGTGGTCAAAGAAAGAAATTTGACTCTATAATTGTCTCGGATCTCCTCCAATGAGATCGCTGAATCCTCACGATCCCCGAGGAACAAGAACCACTACTTCCTCGTAGCTCCACGCAGCATCATCACAACCTAGGACACCAAATGCTCTTTTTGAGCATGGATTTAACAGAAGCCTATCTCGGCCTCCTCTAATCAGTCTTCTGTGACTACATCAGAAACGGATCCCATGTACTTCTGTAGAATCTGGTGCTGAAACTCTCAGAGTTTTCTCCTCCAAGTGTCGTTGTCAACCTCTATCTTGTGGCTATCATCTTTAACAACCTGCAGAATATCTTCTATGTGATCCTGACGAAGACTTTGACCTAGATCCATAACTATAAAATAACAAAAACATAGAGCTCCTAATCCTGGAATATGAAAGACTCGTCATTATTTAATTATTTGTTGTCTTTTATCCATTTTAGGTTCTCCTATCCCATGATCTACCCATTCAAACAAAATCACAAAGAAGAATGATGCATGATCCTTTCCTAGGTCTCTACCACGCAACTAATATCATATCGTTTAGTATCCATTGTAAATATAATTGTATGTACATCAGATCAGAGGGGGCCATAAAGGCCTATGTCTTAGCCAGTCTCTAGTGTTTACATCACTTGCTAAACATGACTGAAACGTTTTCCCCACCAACCCACGAATCCCCACATGTGTTGAACAACACAGTCCATACTATCTATCAACCAGACCTCTGATACCACTCTTTCATGACCCACTCCCCACAAAGTGTACCACTTGTGGGCCGAAAATGTGAGAAGGGAGATAATGACCTCCGAGTCCCCCATTCAGTTGGCCCCGGGAAGGTGACTAGAACCGAGGGTATTGTAAACACACAAATGGGAGGCATTACCCTCTAAGAGAACACATGCGGAAGAAAGACAGAAGATAGACACCAACCATATCCAACTCAGAGTGAAATATAAAAGAAATCCCATGTATAGATATATAATGTCATGCGAACTACTACAAATGAAAGAGAAAAAAAATTCAAATACCCAAAAGAATGTAAAAAAAGTAGCAACCACAAGCCCGAACAGCTCCTACAACCCCAAGCTAGTAGAAACTAGCTTGATCTCCAACCTGCTCCAAGTTACCTAAAAAATTATATATACAAAGGGTCAGTATAACCGTATACCCTGTTGAATCCTCCCCGAAGCCTCTCATGAAAAATTAATGAAAGCATGCTAAAGCACAGTGAACAACAAGTGAAACTAACTTGTCACCTAAAGAGTTATACTATATTCCCAGCCTCACCATGGCTACTCTCATAGAATAATGCATACAAGAGTATATAATATACTATAGAATATCAAGGGTACCCCACTAATACTTCCCAACTGGTTTTCCTATTTTCCCTAATGTCGCGCGTCCTAAGAATCTCTCTCCAAAAATGCTTTCACGCAGACTCTTGGGGGAAGCACCACAACATACACCTTATGCAAAAAAACCATAAAGTTGATAGAAGAATGTAACCAGGTAGTTTCTGGGAGGCACTATAGCTCATTTAATGTGTATCATATGTCTAGTATTATACCTGAATCCATTACAACCGATACACCAAGTAAGGATCCTCAAGCCTTCACAGACTATTCATGTGACACCTATAGTAGTCCATATGATAATATATCCATAATATATGCATGTGAACAACCACAAGCCATTGTATCCCTCTACAAACATATATGGGGAAAACTAACCACTGTGCCTACCAGCATAAGTAACTACCAAGAGAAGAGTGTGGGGCCAAAGGGGGTAGTCATCCATCCATCCGCCCACCAGAATGTTGGGGAAAACACCCCCAGGGTTAAAGATCCCCGAGGTGTCAATTTCCCAAACTGATGGGGTGAAGTAGTGTATAGAAACAAAAAAAAGTATAGAATGTACTATATCTCACTACCACACTATTAGAATAACATAGTCTTAAACTCAACTTTAGATAACGTCTCTCAGACTCCCAACTAGCACTTCTAAGACTATGTATCCTATAATCACACAACTATTTAAATAGCTTTAGTACCTTACGCCATTTTCTTTTTATCAGTTCCACTTGACGTTAATTAATTGTTTAAACATTAATTAACCATTAACAATTAGACACTACATTTCATTAGCATCACACCCAAAGTCCATTGTCCCTTTAAAGTTGTAACCTTAAAATTTTGTTCCATCATGCTCCAACCCCATGGGTTAACATCATTTATTCAATTATTAATTTACAACATTACATTTCCATATTCCCAGGCATTCTAGGAAAACATTCTACACTACTAAACACAGGGGGGATCGACACGGTGAATAGGTAAGTACCCATCGAGTCTTTTCTGCCGATAGAAATAGCATAGACCCATCCTCCCTTAAGAATATAGACACAGAAATCATATGGAATAACCCATATGTCTACGCCCCTTTCAAAAAAAAAGGTAAGAAAGACCAGCTGCCTCGAGTAGTGGGGAAAGTAAAGCAGACAACCAATCAATGAAACAACAAGCACCCAAACATTCACTTTTATCCCATTCCATCTTCCCTGGTGTCCTCTCCAACACCCACATGCTTAAACTGATGCATCGTGACACTCTAGGAATCATTTTCTTCCACAACCAATAGGCCACCCTGCACCCACACATCACAACAACCTTCCAGGCTCACATTAAAACAAATGCAGTAAGAAAACAACCATCATATCAAATGGGATGTTAGACCTTTAAAAAATATGACAGTAACTCAGAACCGTACAAAAAATTATCATTTATCAAACAAACAGTTCCCTAATCCTTCTTGGATTAACCGGTTTATTTTTAATAGGTTACAAATTTGAGACTCCTAATCAGTAAGCTATAAAAAATAATTAACCATGCTTACCTCACCAATTTGATTAACATAAAATTACAACAAGAGAACCATATTCATTTACATGCCTCTTTATCATTATTCATAAAATTATCAATTAATTCCGGATTTATGTTCTTTACCAATTACCATCGAGAACGAAAAAGATAAGAAAACAATCATAGATATCACACTATCCAGAAAAAAGAAGAAGCAACCACATATGATTGATCCCAATTTATTTATCTTGTTCAAATATTTATTATGCCAATTTCATTGTGATCCAGTTGGATAAAACATGATTACTCTATAATTTCATGTAACAGAAAATAGAAGCAATGAATCCCCTACCTCAAAATGTTCTTGATGTTCTTCATATGAGAATGAGACACACAATGGGTAACGATCTCATCCCCTGTGACAATTGAATCCAACCAAGGATGCAGAGACACCACCAGATCAGCGAACACCCATGAAAAGACCATTAGGAACACGAATTTAAAAAATTCCATAAAAAGGGAAAGGAGAAAGAAGGAGATGAACCTTAAGTAATGAAGATAGATCTTACCTTAAATCAAATACTGATCTATATTACATGGTTTCATCAAAACAAAGCAGAACTAATCCTAGGAGGAATGTTTGATTACACAACTCCTATTGGAAGGAATGGGATGTTTTAGTGTCACACACACGAGAAAAAAATAGGAAGAACTGGAGAGGAAGATATCTCGTCCCTTTAGATGATATAATTGTGCATTGGTTTAAGATACACTAGATTTTCTATTAAAATATGATCGCATTAAACCATGAGTTTTGACCATGGAAAAACATCCTGATCCGTAGGATAAATTAATATATCTGTTAAGACCTTTAAATCCGCCTTAGATTCTTAAAAATAAGGCTTTGAATGCATTTTATGTCAAAGAAAATGTTAAAGGGTTGAACTGTGGGAAGCTGGAAACACTGTTCACGAACATGAAATTAGGAAAAGAAAAAAATTGTTCCTGATCCTCACTGTTCGAACCTCACCGTTCAGGAAACACAGTTCATGAACTCGAAATTTGGCAATAGAAAAGGTCATTGTTGGAACCTCACCTTTCTGGAAACACTATTCATGAACTCAAAATTTGGTAAAGGAAAAAGGTCACCGTTGGAATGTCACTGTTCTAGAAACACTATTCATGAACTCAAAATTTGGAAAAGGAAAAAGGTCACCATTGGACTGTTCGCATAAGGTTACCGATGACACTGTTCACATGAGGTCACCGATGTCACTGTTCATAAAAGGTCACCATTGCACTATTCACATAAGGTTAACAATGACACTGCTCATAGAGGGTCACCAATTACACTATTCACATAAGGTCAAAGATTCCACTGTTCACAAAAGGCCACTATGGAACTATTCAAATAAGGTCACAAATGCCACTTTTCACAAAAGGCCACTGTGGCACTATTCACATAAGGTTACCGATGACACTATTCACATAATGGTACAAATGCACTGTTCACAACGTTCTACCGTTGGAACTATTCTCTGATGAAATTGATCACAGAAATGGAAATTTGGAAAAGTGTTGGGGATAAGTCACCTCGACTGCCCGAAACACCTCACACACCTGATATTCACAATGGAATGAACCAAAGAGGTCTGAGATGTTACATCCATAAAGATATTCCATGGAATACCATGTCTCCAAAATCGAACTCTAGTACTTATTGATGATTTTCATCATAGATTTTCTATCGACTATAAGCATCCTTGATGTGCTACTCAATGGTTTTTTCCTTCTCCTCCATTTCCTCAACCATTTCAGGACCTAATAGTTTTCATTCTCTAGATTCATCCTAGAATGTAGGTGTTCTACTCTTCTTCCCATAAAGGGATTCATATAGAGAAATTTTGATTCTTTATTAGAAACTATTGTTGTAAGATAACTCAACCAGATAAAGATTTTGACCCCATCATCCTTTGAATTCCATTGAAAATGATTCAACATGACCATAACTGTCGGGATAGTCTGCTCATATTGGCCATCCATTTGAGGATGATAGGTCTTCCGGATGTTTAACATAGTATTTAGAGCATGTTAGAGACTCTTCAACCATGTAGTGGTGAATATAGGATCTCAATCAGATACAACTAATAGAGGGACACCATGCAGCCTCCCCACTACTCTAATATATATCCATGAAAGTTGATCCAATGAGAAATCCTCTAGAATCTCAAGGAAGAGTGTTGTATTTGTAAGATGAACCCCCACAACCCATATAACATTGCTTCATCTTGATGTTTTAGGAAGCCTGGTGACTAATTCAATGGTCATGATTTCATTTTTCTATATTGGTATGGGTAATGGTTTTATCATCTACTTTGATTTTTACCATTCCAACATCACTTACATACATACGAGACATCTTGATTTATATTATACGATCTCCATATTAATATTTTCCCACCAATAGTGTTCTTGAAGATCTAGATACATCTTTGTTCATTCATGGGTGAGAGAGAAGGTTGAGCTATGTGCATCATCCAAAAAATCATTCATTAACTCAGGATTTTATGGTATACAAAGTATTGAACCAAATCTTACAACACCTTCTTCATTAGCATTGAACTCTAAGGATATTGTTTTTCTAATAGTTTCAAATTTTTTCTGAATTCCCACATCATCTATCTGAGCATCCTTTAACCTCTCTATAAGAGATGGTTGACAAATCATTTTGGAATGGATTGCTGATGTTCCTTCCTTTATGATTCCCATGTCCATCCACTTCATGTGTAAGAAGATCAGATCCTTCACAATTCTAATCAATGAAAGAGTTGTAGGATCTTTTCTACTTAAAGCATCTGCCAAATTATTTGCTTTCCCTCGATGACACTGAATTGTACAGCCATTGTCTATGATCAACTCTAACCATCATCATGGGTGTATATTCAAATATTTCTATGTAAATATATATATATAAAGATTTTGTGATCCGTATAAATTTTACCCTTCTCCCCATAGGGGTAATGTCGCCAAATTTTCAAAGATGATATCACTACATCTAACTCTAAATCATGTGTTGGATAGTTCTACTCATGAACAATCAACTTCAATGAAGCATAGTAAAATACATTATAATTTTTCAAAAACACATAGCCTAGGCCCTTCTCCAAAGCATCACTAAATACCACAAAAATATCTCCACTTGTGGGTAGTGTGAGAATTGGTGAAATGATAAGATTCATTTTCAAATCCATGAATCTCTCTTATCACGATTCATTAGATGGAAAAAATGACTCACTTCATAGTTATATTTGATAGAGGGGTTGACAGTCATGAGAAGTTTCTAAAAAATTGACGATAATACACAGATAATCAAACGAATTTACTGATATTTTTCAGAGATAATGGAATTGAACTTCCATAAATATCCCTATTCTTTGAAGTCTACACAAATATATCATTTCTTCTAACAATATGCCCCAAGAAATAGCCATTAATCAACCAGAAATCACAATTTCTTGTACTTGGAATAAATACTTTCCTTTCACATGGTCATTAGCACATTACATAAATACTCCATATATCCTTTCTTACTTTTGGGGTATATTATAACATCATTAATAAATACTACCATATATTTTTCTAGGTATTCTCTAAATACTATATTCATCATGTACATGAAGATTTATGGAGCATTAGTTAGTTTTAATGGAATCACTATGAACTCATAATGTGAATAACTTTTACGAAATGTAGTCTTTGGGAAATATTCTTTCTTCACACTTATATGGTAATATCCCGATGGTAGATCCACTACGGGGAAATATTATGTTTTATATAGATGATCAAAAAAGCATAAATTCATGGGGAGGGATAATTTTTCATTATCGTGATTTTATTGAGCTCGTGATAATTAATGAAAATGTGCATTGACCCATCCTTATTTTTGATGAAGAGGACCGGTGCACCTCATGGTGAATCACTTGGGAAAATAATCCTTTAATCTAGATTCTCTTGTATTTGTTTCTATAGATCCTCAACTTCCACAAAAACCATTATATTTGGAGTCCTTCATATTAGAAACACCCCAGCTACTTGATCAATTGATTATTGAACATCACTGCTAGGAGGAAGACCAGGAAATTACTTGGGAAACACATTTGTGAATTACCTCCCAATATGCATGTAATCAATTGGTGGTTCCTTCCTTTTACTCAATTATATGATCAGAATACAGATTCTCATATGTTAGTAATATCCATGTTTGGGATGATTGTGCTAAAAAAAGATTCATCCTCCTTTCACATTTATAGAATCATGGGTTGATCGTCCATATGGATAGTGATTCCCCTCTCACAACATCTTATATTGGATATATATATGGAATTCCAAACCATGCCATGAATGGAATCAAATTATATAAAGGAAAGTATGATAAGGATTACTGGGAAGTTCAATCCAACAATTATGATATTGAAGAAGTTATACACGTGCGACAAAATAATTTCTCCATTTTCAGTTTCCACTAATATCTCCACATCTAAGCTTTATGGTGGTGTTGGGACTGCTATACTTAACTTTAGGGATATAAAAGAATGAGTTGAACCTAAATCAAAAAGTTTTTTCACGCTTCTTTTATGAATAACCAGCGTACTAATCACCACTTTTTTTTCAGGATTCACATTGGTGGTAGTAATGGAAAAGGCCCTCTCTTTCTTCCATGGAAGTTATTGGTTTCCTCTGAAATCCCTTTTCATAGTGCATTGGTTTTAGAAATTCCTTGAATCCTTGTAGATATGACAATGAACAATGCACCAAGGGTTTATGGAATCGTTACTTTCCTCCAACAACTTGTAGGTTTTTTCTTCTAGAAATGACTAGCTAGCTGCCCTTAAATCCACAACTAAATCATTTCCTCTCCCCCTTCAGGGAATTTCTAGGGTTCTTCTCTCTGCTCCTTTGGAATGATAGGTGTTGAAAATTCATGGCACCGTGAGATATATTTATTGGACCCCCAGAATTTGAATCCAAAATCTTATTGTTATCCCCATGATACCCTTGAGATTCACCAATCTTCATTTCAACTTTGAGGGAAATCTGTCAGTCTTCTCAAAGCTATAAGTGACACGGATTTCCAAGGATTTCAGTAGGCTATGTTTCAGCCCACCAATGAAGTAGTAAACCTTCCATTTGGGGTTAATGATAACTCTAGAGGCATACCATGAATGGCTTATGAATATTTCCTTATATGCTCCGATGGATTTTTTGTCTTCAGATTGGGGGCACGGAAGTCCCTTTCTATCATAAGTCAGAGGGAGGGAGAAAAATATTTAATGAAAACCATTTTTTGGGAATACTTCCATCCCATCACCTCGATGACTTCCATAGCCTTCAAATTTTTTATCAATGTACACCATTTTTCAGCTTCACCCCAAAATGATAATCATCCGGAAGAACATTTTCTCTTTCATAGCATTAATGGGTGGATAATATCTTCTCAATGGAATTGATCCATTATTCGGTGATTGAGGGATCATATGATCCATTGAATGTCGGAGGCCTCTGTCTCATGAGGCTATCGATTGGGACTTGTTCTTTCTTTGGGGAGGGGGTGAAATCTCTTATTGATCTATGTTTCTATTCAAATATTAATTTAATGAAGAGAGTATCGTGAGAATGTTTGTGATTACTACTCCCATCAGATTGGGGATCTCATTAGGGCAATCATTTCATTGATCTTTGCATCAGTTGATTGCCTAATTACACCTATTACTGTCTATTATCAAGAATAAAAGTAAAATTTGGGGTACGTAATTTATAATATTAAACAAACAATGTGGAATCCAATAACATTAACGGGATAAAATATAAATTAAATTAAGTTTCTTTACATTATCCATTGCAACATTGGTCATGGATAAACAACCAAGACATATTAGTGGAAAAAGTTCGATAAAATAATTATATAACCCCTATCCCATGTTGATATATAATTATACTAAACATTACCCAATGCATTGGAGCACTATGTAATTCCTCTCACATCTTTCACTTTCATTTCATTCTCATGCATAAGTTTGTGACCTAGATCATAAAACATTGATTTGTTAATCATAATAATTTATTCCATGATAAAGGGGTGTAGAGTACTTACCAGTGTTTCCTCAATAAACAGGTAAGTGTGAACAAAATAGAACACCCTTTATTGGGACATGGGTACATTATTCATTACACTATTATTTTGGAAAAGAAAATTTCGGGTGCAATTTCAGCAGCCTAATAGTGTGACCTAAAAATCAATAAAATGTGTTGATGAGAGAGAATGGGCTGTCTCATAATATATAATTGAACAGTACAATAATAGGTTCATATAAATACCTTTCCCAATGTAATGAATTTGTAAATAGAAGGTGTATCCCAATAAATAAACATGAAGAAAGAAGATAAATGGAATATCTCTTAAAAAATATCATCATGGAATTGGGTGTACATGAGAGGGATTAATGAGAGTGAAATAGGTCTATCACCCTAAAAAATATTAATTTAATTATGTAAGAGGTACTAAAACATACCATATAATTTTTAACTGAAAATAAAAGGGTGTAACAAGATAAGAAAACATGGATAAAAAATAAAAATAGAATCAACCCTTACATGAGTGTGTGACTTCAAAAGTTTGAAGAGGGGATTATTTAGAACTTGGGGTACCTTGGGAGGATTATTGAGAGAGTGGAACAGAGTAATGATGTGATCTATGTACTTTTAGTGAAGAAAAGTGGCAGATTGGGTGGATTTATATTGGAAATTTTAGGGGAATTCTTTAATATTTGACAAATGTAAATTTTTGAATCTATATAATTACATATTAAAAACCACAGACCATCCCATGTTTTTTCCAGTGTTTTTTTTCAAAGATAACCGTAAAAAATTATTTTATTCATAAATGGGCTGAATGTATAACGATATTATCCTTACTAATGTGGAGGTGAGTCACATTATTAAAGAAATGAGGTTAAAATCATAAAGTATATAATACATTTATGAGAATTCACTAAGGATTTATAAACTAAGTAAAAAAAATGTAAAATCATATTATTTTAAAGGTAATACTTATATTTGTCTGAAT
Organism: Viscum album; assembly: GCA_963277665.1. Lineage (NCBI taxonomy): Eukaryota > Viridiplantae > Streptophyta > Magnoliopsida > Santalales > Viscaceae > Viscum > Viscum album. The sequence continues at coordinate 1,424,940,555 of OY728133.1, forward strand.
ATGACTTTTATAGTGTTTATTACAACACTATTGGGCCATTATGATGTCATAAAACACATTATATTTTATTTTGATATTTAATTTTTACCCAAAAATTCAATTGTCTCAAAAAATTATGACCAATTTACCATTGGATAATTTTGATGCCCTCATTAGAAAATTAATATTCAATTTATCCAAATAATTTTCTAAATAATTTAATACTCTATTTGAAAATAAAAACCAGCATTTGTGTAAAATTTACAAAATTTGACAAATACAATTTGTAAAACATAATAAAAAATAAATTTGGCCTCATAAAAATTATATCACCATTTATATTTAATAATATTATCTTAATAATAATACTTCATCAAAATATTATTTATTACTTCATCAAATTGGATTTATTAATATTAACCAAAAATATTACTCATCCTTTAAAATAATAATAATAAAATGAATCTATATTCATTATTATTTAAAAATAATAATGTATATAATCATATTTCTAGGGTCTTGATACATATATCATTATTACACCAATATACGACCGAAGAGTATGGTGTGCGATGGTGGGTCTTTTATGGGGCCTTTCAGAGAACATGGTTTGGATTGTGATTCCGATAAGCTTGAACTTTTCCTGTATACAGTTTCACTTATGCTTAAGTTATTGGATCTCTACTTAGTCTTGGTCTAGCGAAAAGCCCACAAGTTCTAGATACCACGAAATCTCCATTAAATGGTCCACATAGGGAACAATCCTACTTTTTTAGGATATCACCTCCATTGTTTATGTCGAAAGGACATGTTAAAACCTTAAATTTATACTAGTCATGTGATCACCGTTCAATAGCTATTTTATCAATGGTAATGATACTTAATAGTCATTATAATTTAATTATAATAATAATAATAAGTATTTGATTCGTTTACTATATCCATTTTACAAATAATACATTTAATTAAATAAAATGGGAAATTTCCCATATAATATTCCAGGTCGTTACACTCTAGCTCCCTATCTAGTGAGATGCTATTGACCTAACATCTAAATGTGGTGTTGGTGAAGACCCTCTCTCACTAGTTGTTGGTTCGAATATCATGTTGAAACAATATTGATGGACATCATGCTGTATGATTGGCACTGAACATGGTTTAGTAGGAAGTGTGGGCTCTTATGCCCCATATTTCTACACTTGTTTCACCTAACATGACTACATGTAGATGTGTTTTGTTTTCTAGTATGACCATGAGGGAGCTCCAAACGACACATAATGATACCGATAAATACAATACAATATATATGTGCTGAACCACCATAGATCGCACATCCATATTCCCTTGTGATATCCTCAGTAATCCGCAGCTAATTCACTATAGAAAAAACGGTAGTAAAAATGAAGACATTTATCTGGGATCAGATGTCATAATAGAGACCATCCTCAAATCACATAGCCTTAGACTCATTTTCACCCATCAAAATATGTGTTTTTCACAGGTGCTTAGTAAAATGGGTTGAACCGTTTATAAATGAAAAAATAACCTTCTCCCAATGAATTAACTACCTGGATTTATCGGCCCTCATCCTCTCAGGATAGGATTAATCATAGAAGACTACATATAAATATTCCCATTATATATCCTGAAGACACTCCACCTTGGTGATAACATCCTTTTACCTCTTGGTGGAATCACATAATATATACATCACGAGCTTTACCATCCTCTCAGGAGAAGTATATAAATGCTCAAATATTGAATGAACGACCTCTAAACATGACTCTATAACCTGTTATCCAACATCCCCTAAAAATGTGGGTGGATGATGATGCTAGAAACCACATGTCAGCTGTTCCATTGACGTGGAATGTTGTGGTGTTTCCTGAATTGTTTTCATGAAACTCATAAATTATTCACAAAAAATTTCATCCACACGTACGTCTTGTTTAAAATCTAGTGCAGCAACTAGCTCAATTGGAGGATCTATTGGTATCATATGGCTTACAACCTCTGGGGTATGATCATCACCAACCTCCCGACATACATCTTGAGGTCTTCATGGTTTCATGACTCTCCAATTCCAAATTCACGACTCAGTCCAAGACCATTTTCATGGTTCACAACTCAAAACCATAGATACAATGTAGGATTGTTCAAAACATTCCACTAAGAACCCACAAATATTCCTACCCCATGGGTCAGGTCTAGGTGTAAAACCAACGAGAGAAACAACCAAAAAACCACTGCCAGAGTTGGGCCTGGTCATGTTCTATACAAAAATCAATTTTCATTTCACTTGATTTCCATATTCATTTCACCATTATCCCATTCCATTTCTGGAGGGTAAACTAATAGAATGGAGAATTCAAATCCATGGGGTCCCATAATCTACCCATATTAAATCTTTGCATCCTCATATAGCACAACATAACATAATTATCATTGCTGGATAATAGATTTATACAAATGGTGACAAACCGTTGGGAATGTTCTGAAAACTGTTGGTATAAACTATACCAATGGTTGCTGAAATAGTTGGCTAGTTATCAATGGGGATAGACATATACCAACAAATATATTATAACTATTTTTATATTGTTATGGAATACATCTTATACAAATAGTTTTAGATAACCGTTGGTATATCTTTATACAAACGGTTGATACCAGTTTCAAATTAAGGCATTTTAGATCTATTCGAATGGTTTCAATACCTTTGGAATAACCCTCAAGTTATATACCACCATTTTACTAACCATTTTTATGAATAAATACCAATGGTTATTTTGTAAATCATTGTTATTAAGTTATTGGTAACACATATACCACCGGTTTTCAACCGTCGGTGTATCCTTGATGCAATTTTAGCACCAGGACAGCCTATCTCCCCATCTACAATCCCCTGTGCACCAAGGAATTCATAACACAATTCAAATTTCAATTACCATGTGCAATAAAGAATTCAGAATTAAATTCTCAATTAAATACATAGAAAATGAATTAGATATTGAATTCTGAATTATGAATGAATAACACATACAAAAATACAAAATGAATTATGAATTACACAAAGAATTATGAATTATGTACATTATATTCAATTTGGAATTCATTACATATAGAATTTAATTATGTATAACAAATATAGAATATTTTCTTTTAAAATTGAATTCAGAATATGGGGGTATCAAAGGGGGTTTGGGTGGGGTGGGGGGCTATATTGCGGGGTATTTCCAAGGGGGTAGGGGTGTCTAAGGATGGTGGGGGTATTCCAAGGGTATGGGGGTGTCCAAGGGGTTTCTAAGGATATGGGGGCTATCCTAGGGGGTGTCCAGGGGGGGGTGTCAAGTGGGAGGTCTCTCATAGGTGGTGGGGGTGTTCTGGGGTTGGCTATCCATGGGTGTGTCTAGGGGTGTGGGGATGTCCTAGTGTGGGCTGTCTAGGGAGGGGGAGTCTAGGGGGTGTGTGTTTAGTGTGTGTGGGGGCTATCCAAGGGTGTGGGGTGTCCAGGGCATGGGGGTGTCAAGAGGTGGGGGTGTCTATGGGGTTGGGGGATGTTCAAGGGGGTGGGGGTTTCTCGGGGGTGGGGGATCTCCACATGGGTGGGGTGTGTCCATGGTATGTGGTCGATGTCCAGGGGGTGTCTTGGGGGGGGGGGGGGTATCCAAGGGGGTGGTGGGGTCTAGGGGGGTCTCTTGGGGAGTGGGGGAGCTGTTCATGGGGGGTGTCAAGGTGGTGGGGTGACTATGGTGGTCTGGGGCTTTCCACGGGGTTGGGGGTCTCTCGTGGGTGCTTAGGGGGTATGTCTGCTATCTAAGGTGGTGGGGGTGTCTAGGGGGTGGGGCTATCCATAAATGGTAGGGGGTTATCCAAGGGGGTGGGGGAGTCTAGGGGGTGTGGTGTCTAGGGGGTGGGGGATTTCCAATGGGTTGGGTGTGTTCAAGGGGTGTCCAGGGGGTGGGGTGTCCTAGGTGGTGGGGGTTCCCAGGGGTGGGGGTGCCTATTGGGGTGGGGGCTATCTATGGTGTGGGGGGGAGGGAGGGTCTCCAAGTGGGTGGGGTTGTCTAGGGGTGGGGGTTGTCCATGGGGTGGGGGAGTCCATGGGGTGGGGCTTTCCATGTGGTGGGGCTGTCCATGGGGTGGGGCTGTCTATGGGGTGGGGCTGTCCATTGGGTGAGGGTATCCAAGGGGGTGGGGTGGGGGGGGATAGGGGAGTGGGGGTGTCTAGGGGTTGGGGGATATCCAAGGGGATGTGGGTGTCTGGGGGGTGGGGAAGTCAAGGGGGTGGGGGAAATCAGTGGGGGTGGGGGCTGTCCAAGGGATTGGGGGTGTCCCGGGGGTTGGGGGTGTGGGGGGAGAGCTATCTATGGGGGGTCAAGGGGGTTTTGGGGTGGGGGTGTCCAAGGGGTTGGGGTGTCTAGTGGGTGTGGGGCTGTATAAGGGGGTGTGGATATCTAGGGGTGGGGGTGCGCAGGGGTTGAGGTGTCATTAGAATAGGGGTGGGTTTCCAGGGGGGGCAATCCAGGGGGGCGTAGGGTGTCCTGGGGGTTGGGGGGATGTTCATGGGGGTAAGGGTGTCTATGGGGTTGAGGGTGTTTTCCATGGGTGTGGGGGAGGGTGGGGGTGATGTCCAGGGGGTTGTCCAAGGCGGTGGGGTGGGGGATTTCATGGGTGTGGGGGCTGTCCAAGTGTGTGGGGGTGTCTAGGGGGTGGGGTGGCAAGGGGGTTGGGGGTGTCCAGGGTGTGGTGGTTGTCTCAGGGTGGGTGGGATGTCCAAGGGAGTGGGGGTTTTCCAGGGGAGGGGTGAATTAGTCTCACATATAATCAGTCACATCAAATCATCAAGTCATGTTTTATTATTTATAGATAAAAAAATAAATAAAATTTGACCTACCGAATCAGACATTTATTCATGCACAAAAAATCTTCAAACATGAAATGTCAGTAATATTAGTAAAAAATGTAAGGGATAAATCTACCCCTCATCACCATCACCATCATCATCATCCTCATTCCCACCCTAATCCTTGTCCCCATCATCATCCCTACCCTCATCAATTCCCTCCACCTCTCCCTCGTACTCTACCTCGACCTCCTCCTCAGCCTCATCCTCCACCTCGGCCTCCTCCTTTCACTCGTTCTCCACCTTGGCCTCCTCCTCACCATCATATTTTCCACCAATAGAACAACCACCTGGTGCACCATATATATAATTCATCGTTTATATATATTCATCACAAGATATCTCGCCTCTGGTTGAAGTGTTGGATATAAACATCCATCAATTTCATAAATGAAGTTTTTCCCTAGTAGAGAGTTCTGTCATATATATAGTCTTTTTTCAGCCTGTTCAGCCCATGCCTTAACCTTATGGAACCCAGTGTCACTATTAATCGTACCTTATAATGGCTAGTACCTCATCAGGACTATAATTTTCCCAAGTTTTTACTGTACTCTACCAGGGTGTTCATCTCCATCACTTGATGTAATGGATCATTTGGCCAAAAATTGTCAGTTTATTGGGAATCAATGGTCTCTAAAGCAACCTGTTATAAATATAAATTTATTATTATGTAACAAAATAGTTATTCAAAATGGAAATCAACAATATAAAACATATATTCTGCTGCTTAGTCGGTTTGTTAATTGCACTTCCATATTTTTTCCTTCTACTCGAACAAAACAATTTTTCTCAAGGCACACATCCTTCAATATTCAATGTCATCCTCTATAATGATATTAAATGTAGGAAACCATAATTAAAATTAGGTTATCAATAATAAATTTCATAACTACAATTATATGAATACTTTTGAAGTAGAATAAATTATGTTGGAATAAATATAAAGTGAAAGTTGTAATGAAATTTTTTAAACAACTATCATACCTAGATCCTATAATTATTTAACATCGTAGTACGTCTAAATTGGTGGTCGTATTTTTTTAGAATGAATGTTTTTTATTTCTTTTGGATGTTTCCTAAATAAATTTTAATAATAGAAAGGATAGTATTAATGTAAAACATGAAAAGTTTCATTTAAATACCTCAAATGTGATTAATTCCTTAAACATGATAGTTGTTCAATGAGTAATCATCTACAGATACTTTTCGATCGGACAATAATTTATGAAAGGTACCGCCTATAACTTTATACCAACTCTAACATTCCACCTAATATACAACTTATTCTTATAGGCTCTACAAAGCTCACCAAAATCCATTAGACATGTCGGTTGTGCACCCTCACCATCTAGGAAATTATACTAAAGTTGACACCAAAATATTAATTCATATAAATTCCAAAATAATATATTTCATTAAATAAAATAGATTTTTTGACCCATATCTATGCCCAAGCATTATCCTTGAATTCATTGAGAAAATGTCTCCATGATAGCGGGCTGACAAGAATGATATTGGTTTATTTGGAAAGAGACACAAAAAAACTCCAACATTGCTGCCAAGTTTTTACAATAATTTGACTGTCTTCATTGTAGTCCTCCATCGACTGTGTGGGGTTGTTCCACAACATACGCATTCCTATATTCCCCCACCTTCACCTTCTTTTAGTAGAGGTATCAGTTATGAAATAAAAATGAATATTTTATCAATACATGTTATAATGAAAATAAATAATGGTATACAAATATGTTAGGGTTCTATAAAAATACATGAGTTAGTCTGATCAATGGACACTGCTGGATCTGGAAAATCTAATGGAACACCATATATAGGTGGAGGGGTTCTGAATGTATGATCCTTAGTTAGTGTATTTCGGAGTACAGGAGTCGAAGAAGAAGGAATATTGAAGCTCCGGGGAATGAAGTAGAAGTAAAAGAAGATGGCACAAATGGTTGGGCGAATGCTGGATGGGGAGTGGGAATTATCATCGGATACGGTAAAGATAGGTGATGAGACTCAGATATAAAGGGTGGTGAAAACATGGGATTCCTAAATATCTCATGTGTCCCTAATGACACATGAGGATCAGAATGTGGGATAGATGGTATGTCAGTGGGAGGGGTAAGGTCTAATCAGGTATGCTGACCAGATAACCTATCTCTCATACCCCCCATACGAACACCCTTAGTACATGGAACACTACTATGATGCACCTCAAATAATTGTTTCCTAAGAGGAGGATACTATAAAAATGTTTAAAAAAATTAATCACAAGAAATTATATATTATAGAATATATATATATTTGAAATAAAAGACTCACCATTTGCAGTCATGCGATGATTGCTGTCTATCATATTTTTCATCACCTCACTCCTATTGGTTGCATTTCTTACATTTTACTGAAATATGGAAGTAATTAGAAATGAATAACTAATGTGTAACACAGAAAAACAAAATATATGAGAGGGTGTAAGGGGATTCAAGGATAAAGTAACAATCCATTATTTTAGGTGAGATTTAATGTATATATAATGAGTTCAATAAATCATACGAGATGTAATTAATAAATTTAATTTTGATAAAGAGGTTATTTTCAAAGTGTCATTAGTATATCAAAATCATGGAACATTGATTATGAGGTTTATTTCACTCAAAAACCATGTGACGGACCATATTGATTTTTGCATCTAGAAAATTCATCAAGTTATACATTATGAATAATTAAACCATTAAGATAGTTTGAAATTATTATATAAACATATGGAAATGTATAAGATATCTACAGGATTCATAAAGGGTAAAAAAATTGTTAAAATTAAGGAAAAATTTAATTTCATTAGACTAGGTAGATGATGTAGGTTTCTATACATGTTTTACATAAGAATACAAACAATCATGTTAATTATCTTGTAAAATGATAATGGATGGTATTAGAGTTATAATAATTTTATACTCAATCGAGAAAGTATTGAAATTTTCACCATGCTAGAAATTTTGTTTTCTTATGTTTCAATACAGTTCAATTCCAAATTAGAAAATGCATTTCAAATACAATTGAAACCAATAAAGATTGAAAATTAACATAATGGTCATATCGAATACAACATATTTGTAATAAATATTAAATCATTTTGAATTGTAATAACCTATATAAACCATGTTTAGATAATCTAAAATAATTGAAAACACGGATATATGATTCTATATATTTCCGACCACAACTTCGAGTTAATAGTCAACTCTGGCAATTGAGCTATTTGAGTCATCAAAAGTAAAAAAATTATTTTTTCCAATGGTAGTAGAGATGGTGTCAATTCCCTAATCACCATCATAAAAATATATTTATTAATTACTTCAATAATGACACCAAATTTAGGTTAAAGATGGTCTTTGAAATAAAAAACTTGTTTCAACATTGTTGCCAATACTTATGGTTCATCGGTATAAATAGTGCCAGTCATATCATTTATAGGAAATCCACAATCATCAATAAATGTGACCTTCCACCTCATCGAATCAAACCACTAGCATTTCATCATCATGACTCGTCCATGAGAGTAATAATCCAATATTATTATTTTTCCAACGACTCGATAATAACATAAATTTTCAAATCTTGGACTATTATCTAATGCATGGGCATAATCTCTTTTTGTCGTAGTAACCACAACACCATCATGTTGTGTTCTCATGTTCCTTTCTAGTTCAGTGATAATAAATTGGTACCCATTGATAAAGATTATTTTATAATCACGAACCATTGTACTATGATCAAAATCCAAAGCTCTTATTTACTCAGAGACAGAGTCAACAAAAAAACTAAATACCTAGAATATAATTGAATATAAAATTTATTTAAATATTTATTTACATATTTTACACAGTATTATTTTTATATTCAATTTTAACTAAGTGGAAATATTTTCACGTTGAAAAGTCTCCCTATTTCTCAAAGATAAAGAACTATTCTTTGTATTTATAATTTATTTATATTCCTTATAGATAAAAATATGATTAGTTTAATAGATATATATGTAATATATACATATTAAATTTACTTACCTGATATAGTCATTAAACAAATCACAGTGGAAGAAAACTGTGTGATGTTCAATCTCCCTCTCTTCAAGGGTTAATATCGTCAATGTATATGATCAAGGAATATCTCTTTATTGAGGAATTGATGAAAAAATGGGTTCAATTTTCTCATACTATTCTTCTCCTATTTTCATTGTTCTGTTAATTCTTGTAGTAAGATGAGACAAATACAGAGAGCAGAAATAAATATATTATCGTGTCAAGTAACTGTTCAAGATAGAACAATTATGATGATTCCTTTTTTGGACATAAAACTTTAATGTGTTCATATTTCTATTAGTTTGAGACATCCAAAAAAAGAAATATGTCCTCTGAGAAGTATTTCAGTTGGAATATGGATAGTCAGTTGCTGCATGCATTTGAAAAATTATGGAGGAAATATTTTATCTAACTCCCAAAAAATTAATGGGGAATCTGTCAACATTTTTTACAAGAATGTCTTAGAAAACATCATCAGATAAATATCTCTAAAAAATGGCACAAAATAAATAAAATTCACCCATAAATTGTTGGAAAAAATATGGCTAAATTTTATTCGAATCCACTCATGCAAAAGGATGTGATAATCACGAGTCTTCAAATATTTTAGCTTCTACTCCCTTCTATTGACCCGTCAAGATATGTTTTATGAATTTCCAGTGGGAACTTTAATAGTCTCTAGTACTTTAATATTATATTGAAGGTATCATCAAATAAGAAGCACATGAAACTTTCCTTTTACATTCCTTAATACACACAAGATGCAATTCTGGTTTGATTCCTCAATCAACCAAGTCATGCCGAGACTATAAATTATCTTTTGTATTTCACTTATCATTTAGAGGAATCAAAATTAGAATTTTAGATATATATTTTTTCAATGAGAATTGTATTTAATAATTGACGTAAACAATTTCTCAAGCAATAAGGCAAATCGAAAGAAGATAGTCCTCTTTATTAAAATTGTAACTCTTTTTAGTGGAAAATTATTTCTCTTTACTGATTTCATTTGACCTTTCCTGAATGAAAAACTGAAATCTTTCAATTCATTAAGTGCATTAGTTCCTGATATAATTTAAGGAGGATCATCATTCTTCATGGTATTTTCAAATCATCGATTCTATTTTTTATATATAGTCTATTGGAAGTAATAATCGATGTTCAAAAAAATTGAAACTACAGTTATGTTTCAATATTTTGGTTCATGTATTCTTCATAAAAACATGACATGATTGTTTTTCCCTCACACTCTGTCCAGACATCCTTGAATAAGCCAGAATATAATTGATCATCCATAGAAGTGCAGACCGCATCTGAAATATTTCTTTCAATCATGCATCGTATATGCGGAAACCCACATACCAAACAAGTTTCAACTTTTTTATTAATGGTTACATTTATACGTCCATATCATTGCTGGGATTATAAGGGGTAGATATGAATATAGTCATGATACTGAATTTTTTTCTCATACCAAACAATGGTGGAAGGTTATAAATGCGTATAAAAATGGCCATGTACTGTGCGAAGTATGCATATAACCAAATGGATTAAAACCGTCACATGAAAAATCCAGTATCACGTTATGCATTTCAACTACAAAATCAGGGTATCGAGGCACACATCTCTACCATTAAAATCCATCTATAGGGTAAACCATCTCATCATTAGTCTTCTTTATATTGGAATCATGACATTTCATTTTTATTGGTATTTCATCAGGAATAAAATGATTCTGAAGTTTTCGGATCACTGAAAAGTGCTGCATTAATTTCTATGACACTAGAGACTGTGTTCCATCCGCTTTTGGCTTCCACTAGGATGTACCAAATTTTATAGAATCATTTCATTGAGAAATTTCATCCCAAAATAAACTACAATCTTTCGGACAAGGAAGAATTTTCTTCATGAAAATCCAAGTTTCTCCACTAACTAACTTTCTATATAGTGGTTTGAGGGAATATCTACATCATCTGAAAATAATTCCTTCAAGAAGGTAAGAATATAATCGACGAAAATATTAAAAATCCCATACATATTTTTCCCATGATAATATCATATTAAAAATTCCATATTTTTCATTTTACCGTATTGTTGATATACTAGAGTCGCGGTAGCATCATTCAAATTTTTTTTCACACTAAAAACATCATCATTTTTATTAGATGCATCATTTGTGCCCATATTTAAGAAATCATGGGTTGAAATCCTTTTTTTCATGATGACGAATAAATGGAAACTTGTCATGTAAAAATTTATCTAATTCAATCCTCTCATTTGGATCATCAAGAATTTTAGATTTCATTTTCTCCTCATTGTGATTCCACACACAGTAGTTTTCATGAAAACCATATTTGGTTATGTGGTAGCTAGCATCTTTATGGCTCAACCACAGTCTTCTAGCACAATTGTATCATGGTAAGTGTATAAGACCACTATCTATTGCATTGTGAAATGATAAATCTTAAAATGTCTAAAATTGGTTTTGAAAATCGCTTGAGATCTGATCTATTTCATTCATCCAACATCTATCCATTCAATAAAAAAAATGTGATAAATCATTTGATAAAAATAAATTCGAAATGATTGAAAACAAATCTAATATAAATTTAAGTAAAAGTGAATTGTTCACTTTATAAGAAACAATAACTTTGACATTACTCTATATGAGAATCATAATATAAAACACAACAAAATACAATATTTATAACAAAATACTATAAAATAATATAAATCCATGATATTGAATTCAATTATAAATATAATAACATGATAATTTTTCATATTGAGAGAACATATTTAATCTATGGGAGATTTTTGAGAGTCATATACATCTTGTGTCTAAGAGAATGAGATTTTTCTAATCCTTGAGCCTTTGTAGGAGAATAATCCCATTATATTCATGTATTCAATTGACTAATTAATAACTTGATCACATGAGATCTGGATAGTGTTTTGAGACCCAAAATAGGTTCAACTGAGGTTTTGAAAACCATTGAAGAACTATACATGTGTTTACTAGATTAGGTACAGTTGTAGAGGATAATTATTTTGAAGTTGAGTAAATTATAGGTCGATTAAATTTTATATTTTAGTAGATTATTTGAGTGCTCTTCATACTATCTATTCTTAATATATGTGTAATAAAATCTGAAAATGATGGTTAAAAGTTACTCAGGGATTGAAACATCATGGTCATACATGTGGATCATGATCCAAGAAAGATTAAATGGAACTAATATGAGTTTTATGATATTAGATTAAGGTTCATATGGGGTAATGAAAATGATTCCACATACATAGATATTTCAAATCAAGAGATTGAAAAATTATTTCCAAATTGGATAATCTTTCCCCATTTTAGATATCCATAAACGAATGGGATTCTAGTTGATGTAGTGAACTATTCATGGGTTGATACATTATTATTATAATAATGTGAAGATATATTATTTCATTTATGTTTCCCTAAATTTGAGGTGAAATGTGTTTTGGAATTTTTTTCATTTATAACATACATGAAGAATCCATGGGACTGATAGAACATTTTTCAAGATATTATAAAGTGAATTATTTTCATCGAAGATGCATAATGCGTAAAAATATTTTTTTAAAATAACTTATTTTTGCGAAAAAAGAAAATATTTTGAATAGTTAGGATATTTCGTAACACCCAATACCCAATGTTGAAGAATACAGTATGTGGGGGTTTCTAGGGGTGGGGGTATCTAGGGGGTGGGGGTGGGGTGTCTAGGGGTGGGGTGGTGTCCAAGTGGTGGGGAGATGTCCAAGGCGGTGGGGGTGTCCATGAGTTGTGGGGATTTCCAGGGGTGGGGGAAGTCCAAGGGGGTGGGGGTGTCCAGGGGGTGGGGTTTCCATGGTGACTGCCGAGGGGGTGGGGGTTTTCTAGGGGATGGGGGTGCACAGGGGGTGGGGGTGTCCAGGGGGTGGGGTATCTAGGATGGATGGGGGTATCTAGGGCATGAGGGTGTCTAGGTGGTGGGGGTGTCTAAGGGGTGGGGTGTCTAGGGGCGTGGGTGTCAATGATGATAGGGGTGTCCCTGAGGGTGGGGGTTTCCAGGGGGTCGAGGGTGTCCATGGTGGGGGTATCCAGTATGTGCGGAGGGGGTTTCAAGGGGGTGTCCAAGGGGGTGGGGTGGGGGTGTTCAAGGTTGGCGGTTTTCCATAGTGCGGGGTTGTCTATGGTTACAGGGTTGTGGGGGGGGGGGGGGTTCCAGGGTTGGGTTGTCCAGGGGGTGGGGGGTGTCTAAGGTGGTGATGGTTCCCACGAGGGGTGGGGATGCATGGTGTGGGGGCCATCCAATGTGGGGGGGAAGGGGTTTACAAGAGGGATGTCCTGTGTGGTGGGGGTGGGGTTGTCCAGGGGTGGGGTGTCTAGGGGTGGGGTGGGGTGGGGTGTTTAGTTGAAGAAATATTCATATAATACCTTAAATATTTACCTATACCAATCCAACCAACATAACAATTCCAATCCAACACCCCACCAATATTAAATTCATCCTCAATATCACTACCATTCCTATTATTCCTTGATGAAAATCAAGAAATACATGATCCAAATCTGATTTCCAATTAAACTAAAGTCCATAGAAACTACCATAACACCCCCAATAAAAAATGGGAAACCTCCTACACCACTACCCTAATCATCCCAAATCCCTTCACATGGACCATCCTTATATCCATTACCCACATAGAAACCATATCACTAAACAATCCCTTTACCATCATTATGTGGTTATACATATCACTAGCACCTCCATTAGTTATTATAGTTAATGAACACTTCACTGATGGAGTGGCTATGAATACTTCAAAAAATGTAGTTTCAGATAATCATGACACTTCAATTGTAGAAAAAATTGAAAAAAAATCATAGAGTTCAGTATTCCATGCAACAGATCGCACAAACCTCTGGCTTTGGCCAAATCAAAACAAAAAAAAAATATTTAGATCATTAAAACTATGTTATCACATCAAAATATGAATTGTAGGACTAAAAAATTTCTTGATTGAAGATGGATATATAAGGTGGAAAGAGTTTAATAGCCAAGAGTAAAGAGAGATCTTCAGGAGAGATTCAGTTTATGGATGGAATCACGAGCACAGGGAATTGGTACTGTTGTGTATTTGGGGGAATTCTTTCCCAATAGTTTTAAAAACCCATTGGGATACATTAGAAAAATTGAATATTTCTCAATGTATTGATTAAACCATTAAGAAGTATTAATTTTTAAAAAATCATACTAATAGTTTCAACAAACTGTTGGGAAAGGTTGCTGTAAAAATAGTATACCTATGGTTTGTTCGAACTGTTGTCATAAAAGTGTTGGGAACACGTCAATTTATACTTGTGTCTCCTTTAGGCTAGAATACAATCAACCAAATTATGATCCCAGAGGGACCATAAACATTGGGGACCAAATCTTGGAATCCATCACATCCATTCTATAATATATACCAATACACATATCACAACAGCATGTAAATCTATCATAAAACATGCTATTAGTAATGCAGTCTAAATAGAATGGAAATTATTAATTGAATATGATTTATAACATGTCCCTATATAATTCATGACATGAAATAACCCTATATCATCAGGTTGAAATGAAATAGAACACACAATATTATAAATAATTATATCACGCCATATGTTAATCACCCAAAGGTGAAATGTATAAATTGTAAGAGCTCAAAATCCAAAAAAAAAAAACAATTTAGTTCGAGGAAATTTGGGTTTTCCCTATACATGGTGTAGCTACTCCTATGTACAACATATTACCAAATTACATTTCCTTATTATCCCATTCTATTGTCTCTAAAAACTCAAACTAAAAATGACTCCTCTAATACCACATTGTATCATCCTAAACATTGATACTACATAACATTGTTCAGAGTCCGGTTAGACACATGACCTTAAGCGCATCTACCAAAACGCTAGAGGATTCTGAATAGTTGTGAGCGCCTATGTGTGACAGTGGAGGGACTTTTACTTAATTTTTAAAGTGTATAACAATGTAATGAAATATAAATACAAGGAGTAATATTATATAATAGTAGTAAATAATAGAGAGCTGATGGAATAAGTAACCAAAAGTCATACCATACAATAGAATATGGTACATGTTAAGTGTTCTAGAAAACATTAACAACTGGTTAAACTATAGTCATATATAATAAATGTGACAAAAGTGAAAAATGAAAAAAAATAATCCCAGATGAATCGCAATCCTCTGCTTGGTCCCATTTTCTCCTGCTCCTATGCAGCATATCAAGTACCTATAGGAGGGATCTTTCCCTTATCATCACATGAATTCATATTATCTATTTGGTTCCAAACCATGACACAACCACAGTGTGGGGATAAATCCTAGTAGGAAACCACCAATGGACTATTCCAATTTGTCAATGGAATATATATAACAAGTAGTGTGCAATAATCAAAGAAATAAGATAGGATGTACTCGAAGGTAAAGAACCAAAAAAACTAGTTTCTATTTAAATTTAATTTCATTTTCCATTTAAAAACTCAATTGAAATGAATTCATAAGTATCTATATTGGGATCAAGATTTGAATCCCTATATAATTATAAGCACAAGATATTCTATATAAGGCCAGCTAAGAAAACATAAGTGGAGACCAAATTCATGATTTTATTTTGGTTTTGTAGACATTTCCATAAACATTCCATTACAAAATTAAATTATAACCCAATCCCGTCATTAATATTCCTATGCTAGAATTCACGTATCACTCTAGTTCAATTCCCACCAAGACCAAACTAGCTCATCCCAGTGAACTTATCGGGAACCTGGTATCACACTAGGGGTAGTATAAGTTCACATCATTGATCCCATCCATGGAATTATTATAAGGAATCCCCAAGTATCACTCATGATATATATTAATATTTCTTTGGATCCCAAACATGGAAACCTTAATGGTTCCATGATTCACATAGTATGTAAGTACAACCTCTAAGATCCTATCCTTGGAATCCATGGTTCACTCACAGCTTAATCATAAATAAACCCTTTGATCTTGTCCTTAGCATTATTATAGAATAGAAGGTTCACTAAAGGTATAATTACATTAGTCATATGATCCCATCCATTTCATTCAAAATTAAATCCATGATTCACCCCAGAAAAATTAAATTTTCATCATAACAAATTCAATTAAAAAACTTTCTTGTCATGCTAAGGTCAAAACTAGAGGAATCTAGCATAACACACCACCAAGGGGTTTCTCAATAAAATAATAACCCTAATGTATTGGGATTTAATTTATTCAAAATGGAATATTTCTCATTAATAGAATCACTATTAAATTAAACTATTACATGAAATATTCATCGATAAACTAACTTGGGATGGTTAAAAATTGGAGAAATTCATTCCCAACAAACATAAAGAAGCATTAACATACAAGGGTCCAGGGTAAAGTCATCCATCCCATTCCCTTAACCAATTAAATTACAATATAAAACTATTGAATTTTTATTAACAACCAATTTCCTATTTAACAACCCATAAAAGGAAATAAAATGCATGCCTCATATGAATCCTAGTCCAACCAACCATAAAACGTCATCCATGGGAAGTAACCCATTGTGTTTCCCTTAATGATTGTATAAAAACTACGACATGATTTAATACACATATTCAATTTCCTAAACAACAACTCGAAACAAAAAGGTCCAAATATAAATAAACAAGACACCCCAAAAATGGGTGCACAAAACTTTGTCATTTATAAATAGCTTGATAATTAACGAAAGGCACAAGACCACCATCCTTTGTCTCATGCAAGATATCTCATCCAGTATAAAGCTGTAATTCTACTTGGTTTTGGAGAAATATGAAAAATAAATGAATAATGGGATATTAGGGCATATAATCCTACATCCAAATAGAATAATTGGAATGAAGAATAATTGATAATGGTAAAAAAAGAATCGAG
This sequence comes from Viscum album, assembly GCA_963277665.1. NCBI lineage: Eukaryota > Viridiplantae > Streptophyta > Magnoliopsida > Santalales > Viscaceae > Viscum > Viscum album. The sequence continues at coordinate 1,424,957,513 of OY728133.1, forward strand.
GCATTACTTTTGCGTATCTATTGAGACAAACATCACTCGATTCGATGGATGGATAGAGTGGGGATCAAAAAAGGGAGAATAGGATCAAAAGGGAAATTTCCAAATGTGAATCCACTATCCATTTTATGAAAACCCAAATTGGGTTAATATTTTTTTTTCATTTAAAATTTAATATTTTAAAAATCATACATATAATGTCTCGCACGATTTATCCACATGGTTTTAAAAATAGTTCTGAAATTGTGCATGACTTTTTATATCTTTGGAGAATAGCGCACGGTTACCCCACACAATTTATAAACCATGTGAATAATGGGATAAAACCATATTTTGAAACTCTTCTAAAATAGAAGACGAGGTTGCATGTGATTTTTCCTCCTCCTGGATGGTTTCCTAAAACTGTATTGCTGGTAGATCCCCACTTTCCAGCCCCACATGGTTTAGTTAAACCATGAATACTGCTTCATACAGTTTGCACTAACTGCGTTCTAGGATAAAAACACACAAGTACTAGGTTCTAGGATCTAAACCATCCCAAAAACCACCATGCCTTTCATGAACCGAATAGGAAGTCACATTAGGCCCCATTTAAGCATTTAAACTGAGAGTTGATTGAAAACACAAGATCCATACCTCAATGAAGAACTGAGTCCTTACAATATAGTTTTCGATTTTTTTTAATATTCAGATAAAATCATTCTCAATAATTATTCTATATATTTTTCATGTTAATGGAATATAAAATACAAGTTCTTAAAAATATGTGAGACCTATTAATATTTAAGTTCCCCCATTTTAGATACCTTAAAATTATTTTTCATATTAGAAGATATCTCCCAACTTAATATATTATTATTACAATAATAAAATAATTCAAATATAAAATGATCATTAGTGTATTGAATAATTTCTTTATTAAGTAAAAAATATATATCATAAGTTTATTTCAAAAACCTCAATTCTGAAAAGTAGTCATCGTGTTTATAATAATAGGACCATAGATCTCATTTCAACCCATAAAAATATTTCTTCAATATACATACCATTATTCCATATATTTCAAATAGTTTTTTCATATAGTCTTCTTCATTAAGGTTTCAATTCAGAAACATACACATAACATCTAATTGGTATACTATGTAATCGTTATGATCTATGAGTTCTAAAATTAATTATTTGATCAAGTATAGGGAAAATAGAAAATAACTTTTCAAATTAGATACCATCCATTTATATAATAATTTCCCAAAATTCTTAGTTTTGTTCCATGTTATTTCAAAATTTTCATTTATTCTCTGGCTGAAATCTCTTTTGGAACAAATAAAATTGGTAGTTTTTGGTCTTGAATAATGTTCCCAAGTAATGCTCTAGTCAATTTTATAGATTTTTTATATTTATATCAATCACCCATTCATCATGTTAAATAGAATTATTCACCATTTTTGGCTCAAACAATGACATTAGATCTTTTTGGATTTCAAACCATACCATTCATATATTATTAACATGTTCATTATAATTACCAATGAAATTATTTGTTTCTATATGTATTTTAAACCCATGAAAGTTATTTTGGACAAAAATATCCTATTTTAGATAATCACACAAACATTATTAATTAGAGTCAACTATTTTTTCTCATTTCAAAATCATTTTCATCAATTTCTTCCTAAAACCACATACTGTTTTATATAGCTACCTCAAAATATGATTTAATCTATTGGGTAGTTTTTTTCAATATTTTCTTCAACCTTCACATCCAAATTATCAATGAATTTATGAAAATTTTATTCAATTACTCTTATCCATTCAAATGAGATAAATAACCCATAATGACTTTGTGATCATCATTTTATCTAACCATTCCTGGCCCAATTTCATTGTTTTTAATTTTATAAGGACTTATGAATACCATAAAGTATTTCACTATAAAGATATTTCTATAGAACTTCTCATATGGTTTATCATCTTCCCTGGGTATCAAAAGGAATCTATTTTAAATATGCACCATAGTGAACTCTACTTCACTCTATGACTATTTGGATACAATATTCGTGAAAAATTATTCTTCGCATTATCAAAATACAAATATTATTTCCCTATATATTTCCATTCTATTATAATGTAAAAGTTTTCAACACTGATACTTATTCAAATGTCTTATAAGATAAATTCAAAAAAACTATGTATTCTTTCAAACTATTTTATCTTAGTATTTTGATACACAAACTAATTTGGTTTCTTACAAGTGTTCTACACATGTTAAAAATCCAAAAAACACAGACATTCTCTAAATAAAAAGATCATTTTAAATTTGAGATAATTTGTAAATTAATATAATGAAATAAAGAAAACCTCAATAATATTTATGTATCATATTCCCAAAACGTTCTCCATTTTCTTACTCTAATTGTATTGTTGATGTATTGTCATCCTATTTTGTGTCTTTAGAGTTAACATACCCTTATAAGATATTCCATATATTTAATCATGATATCATTTAATTTTGGGTATATATATTAGAACATCATGATTTAATATATTTCATTGGATTATTTGGAAAATATGACGATGCCATTTTGTGAAACAACACGTTCTCATCATTAAAGATCACATAGAATATACTTTAATTATTTCCAATCAAGATTAAATCTAGATTTGTTTTACCGGCATGTGAAACTATTCATCTATCAATTTTTTATTTAATGGTTCATTTATTGAACTTAATGTTTATCTCATATCCATTATTATAATGTTTTATAACACACCAAAAATTACTATTTTATCAATTTATCTTTCAGGATATCACCGTATATTAAACTATCACTCTCATTTTGATCTATTGAAATAACTTGTATTTTCAAAGAAGATGGGTTATAAAAAGTTTTGACATATAATTTATGAATTTCAATGTTTTTTAAAAGTTTAATAATCACTGTTAATTTTGGAAGAACTGACAACTTAAAATCTAATACTTTATTTTCTTTCACTCTTTAAAAGATTTACTTACCTAGAAGGGCATATCATCATTGTGTGCCAAATTTTTTATCCATTATATTTTAGAATGAAATGGATGAATATTATTAATATGAATTTATTTTTCCAATTTATACATTAATGACACTTTTAATATTTTTAATGAAGTCAATAAAACATGTTTTTTTTACTTTCAACTTGTATAATATTTCTATATCAACATTCTTTTTTAAGGAGTCTTATTCTTTAACATTGTAACTGAGAAACTAACATATTTATTTCTCCTATATAATGATATTGTAGGTCAATAAATATATGTTTATGTCTGAAAATTACATAACAACAGAAATAACCTAGAAATATTAATTTTCTTCAAAAATAAGATATTTTTTCATGAAATGTTCTGCTCATAATTCTTCATACATTATACTATTCACATATGAATTAATATTTTATTTTGAATTAAAGTTTAATTTGGGTCTGTCCATTCATCAGATACACCATTTTGAAATATATCTCTACTTATATTAGTCCACATATGAAAACAATTTAGTTTTAAACAAGAATTTATAGTAAATTTTTTTTTAAAAACATTCTCAAATTTCGATTTTACCAAATTTTTTCAGAATCTCTGGAGGATTCTCCCATGACATTTATATATATTTTTAAATTCTTCGAGATTATTGATCATTATTTTTTAATAAATAATTATTATTTTTATGTCATCGATATGTCATCATCCCAAATACAAATTTATCTCTACGATATATGATCATCAACCCATGTTTATTATAATTCAAATAAATATTTTTATTTTCTTATATAGGAGCTATCCCACTTTTAGTTTTCTCAATATTTTAATGAACCAGTTTCTTGTTCACTTCTCTCGTATTTCTCATCACTTTATATATCATGTTTTTTAATATGATGTTCCTCATGTTTATCATTGTGAATGAATTCATAACATGTTTGGAATGAATTATCTTTAGAATTACTTGATGAATAAATTGATCCATGATCATGAGACTAAATATTTGAAATATTTAAATTGTGTTTCTATACCAAAATCACTATAGAACATAACATCACTTCAATCTTGATTTCTCATAAAATTTTATATTTTGGTTATTTTAAATCTCATCTTATTTCCACATACCTTTTAATATTATTTTTTATTTTTTATTCACTTATTTCCATTCATCATTTCACCAATTTAAAATACATAATATACTCAATTATTATTTTGACAATTAATTAATCATAATCATGTCCCATTACATTTAAAACTTATAGAGGATAATATATATATTTGTTTTTTTTACATTATGAAATATTGTTGAAAATCAAAGAAATAAATCTATGATATTAATACCCATTTTCATATTTACATAATCTGCAATATTTTTAATATTACATATTTTCATATTCTTCATGTCTTCTAAATCCATTTCGTTTTTCTAAATCATTTTCATGTTGGATTTTTTTTTCATTTAATAATAATTGAAAATTATATGTAACTCATCATGTGAAAGGTATTCTCTATTATTAATAGTTGAAATTTTTTGATCTAATATATCAAGAAAATATCTTATAAACATCATCAAAATTGTCAAATAATCTTATTTCTAAAAAAACCACAAATACTACTCAAACATTATTTACCAATGTAATTAAATAATCAACACATTAATCCTATTACATATGATATAAAAAAATATGATTATCGAGATCTCTAAAATTTTAATACAGATTTTCACATTAACTTGAAAACATCTCACCATCTTACCTAGATTTCATTTGCAGGTTGTAGTCCAATAAAATAATTTTTCAATATATCTGATAATGGAAGGAGGATATAATATTAAACATTTCAATCATGTTATATATTCCAATTCCCAAAAATGTTAATTTTACCATTATTTAAAAAGTGCAGAAGTCCCACTATATCAGTATCATGAACATCCAATCAAAGAGATAAATATATGAAAGCATTAAATGATTCAAACATTGAATTTTTTTCCATCAGATATATGGAGACTGATAGTTTTTATTTAAATAACATTAAAATTTTACAAAATTAAACTTATTTGTTATGAATGATGTAACCTTCCATGTTATACCAATTAATGTTCATAGAAGGATCGATTCGCTCCATTGAGAATGGGGGTTGAATTTTTGAAAGAATGATTATTCAATTTATTTTCAATAAAAATAAACCTATTAGACATCTTGGACTATGATACGATGAAAATATATAAACCATATCCTCACATAATAATGTATTAATTTAAAAAACATGTAATAGAAAATGATGACAAGGATCAGATCCATGATGGAATCCTACTCCATATCATAGTTTATTTACCTCACCAATAATAAATTATCTTCACTATAGGCATATGTGTATTCCAATTATATGAATATTTTCAACATGACACCCACATGTTATGAGTCACACCCAACATCAATTATTTTTCACAAGAATAAAAAAATTTGTATAAAAGCTGAATTCAATCACCTCATAAGTCATATTTTATATACTAATAAATGATAATGATTCACTTCTATGAGCCTCAATAATATGCATGATATTATTTAACATTGTGCATAAATGATTTTTTTTTAAATTAATCTCATACTCAAATCATATTTCATGATTCAATGGGTTTCATTAGATTTTTACAAATAAAAATCCATCCTATAATTCAATATCTTCTTATTCTATCTTTTCCGACCTAGTAGGAATTTTTTTAATAATTTTCACACACAACAACACCACACATCATATCCTTCTTTATAATAAAATATATATTCTTAATAACCAATAATATCCATAATAGTATTCAAAATTAGGAACTATTTGGGGGGTTTTATTCTCTTTTAAGAATTGATTATATATATATATATATATAATTAACATAAATAGTCATAATTGTTTTTAAATCACTCTATAACCGTGGACTAAAACCATATTTCATTATTATAGAGGCCTCCAATAACTATTTAAGAATTTTCATTATAAAGTTTTTTAGAACATTTAAATTCCATAATCCTGTTGAATTTAAATCAATAAATTTCCAGAAATTTCAATTTATCTACATAGTTGTATTTAGGTACATCATAAAAAATTCTACATCCCACCATTCAGATTCATAAATCTCTTTGGGCCTCAACCAATTTATTACATCATTTAGATGAATGCATAGAAATCCAATTCTTTATTATCCTACATCAATGGATTTGATATGTGATTTAGCTATTTAGAATATTTACCTACATGATTCAGATACATGGATCTACAGTAAAAATATTCTCATACGTGATGTATTCACCTACATATAATTTCTTATCTACTGATAATACTTTACTTGAATATATAAAATTTATTATTTCACCCAAATTCAACCAAAAACTCGTTTATCAATTTCCTAACATCATCCAATACACTTATTAGTATCATGAAACACTCTTCCATTATATATATCGAATATAACTACATAATGAACTATTAGAATCAATGTGAACATCATGATATGGTTGTTAAGAAATATAATCCAAATTCAGAAAACATCCATGGGTTCTTCAACCTTCCTCAAACACATTGATAAATATGTGAGTTTCTTCTTTAGATTTCCAATAAACATATCAAATTTCAATAAAAATATAAAAATCGTGTTTTAATTCCATCTATGTTGACGAAATTACCATTTAATTCTCAATTTATTAGTTACAAATGATTCTTCATGAACACCCATATAAAATAAAATTAATCAATATCGTATATTTAAACTAACATACATAAAATACCATGTCATGAATAAAATTGAAATTACATAGGGACAACCTTATAGTATATTAATTTAAAATATTTAATGGGCTTAAAAAATATTGGATGCTATAATAATTTTTTTATTTATTAAAGGATACATTGTAGTTTAGTGATCGAAACCCATACACAAATGTTATAACAAGGATAGAAAAAACCTCTCATGTAAGACAAAAAATTTGTGTCAAAATTTTCAACTAAGCCTCAGTAAAGAATATATTAGCATTCATGCTTGTGAGATACTAATTCATTAATTTATTTCATATCAAAAATATATTCTAATTAATCCATTTCAAAAATTATCAAAATATAAAACTATTTTAAATTCAATATCTATTTATTAATAGATGAAAAATATTTTTTTATGAGAACAATTACATTATAAAATTTACCATCCAACTGATTTAGGGGCTGACGACTTAGAATTTCCTAAATGAGCTAAACCCTACACCAAAAAGAAAACTATAATAACATCAAATTCAAGAATTTAATTTAAATCAATTTATACATTCATATTTGAAAACTAGTATGATATATTATAAAATGAGTGTGCTTCAAGAATGATATTTTTATCAACTCTTCTTAAGAGAAAAATTTTAAATGAATGAATAATCTATATTTTAATGAAGAAGAAAACAAATATTTCAATAATGGATATATATCTCTGATTAAAACTAATGTAATGATAAAGTATGGATGAATTTGAGGTAAACTAAAACTAGATTTGTTGTAACTATAGAAAAAATAGAAACATTAATGCATAATTTCTTATAGAATAATGAAAAATGATACATGATTTTATAACTAAATACTAAGGAAGTGGATATTACTCTAAAAAAATTCAAAATATATTTTTTCTAATAAGAATTCGAAAAGGAAGTTACAGAGAATAAAATATTGTAGAAATTTAGTTAAAAGAATAAGTCAACATATAATACTTAAAAAATTAAAATCAAATTTCATTCCACAAATGTTTTAATCCCAATTTCATAGTCATGATAGTTTTATCTCTAAGAGTGTGAGGAGGTGAATTAGTGTTATATTTTTATTTTATGTTTACATGATTTGGAACCAACATTGACTTCCTTTTAAATATTTATTTCTCTACAAAAAATAATTCAGAATCATATCCACAAGTACACAAGAATTTTCAAGGATAACAACTCAATAAAATTATATATATCCTTGTTAAGGTTTGGAAATGATTCAATACCATAAAATACATAAGAAAAAAAAATCCATTTTTGTGGAATACAATGAGTAGGATATTTTTTTTCACTCATGTAGCACTATGCTCACAAAAAAGTGTATGTGCTTTGATTAGAACAAAATAATATAATTTTTTTTTGTAAAAATCATTTTTTGATTCTTCTTGATCAACTATAACAAACATAATCTTCCAAAACAATTCATGACCTTATTACATGAAATTTAGTAATAAATTTTCTAGACATTGTAAATAATCACATTTAGTTATTATTGTCTGATTGTTTGATACAAAAAATATACAACTTTGTCAGAATATGGTTGAGAAAGTTCAGAAATACATCTTATTCAATCCAGAAATACCAACATAATTTTTTAGTTTTATTTCTTAATTCGATGAACAACTAAATTAAATATTTTCTATTCATATATTCTTATTATATCTAGAAATCACTTCAACAATAATTAATCCAGAAACCACTTATTCTCTCTAGAATTATTCAGTGCTCTTTATTCACTATTCCATTCCCGAGTAATAAATATTTAAAAATGTTCAATGTACTTTCCCAATCATAGGTGAACCAAATTTGGTTCATGTATTATTATCAATGATTTCCCACTAAACCAACTTTCAATACATTTCAATATTCTGTCAATTTTAGATGAATATTAACATAATAAATTCTTCAAAACTCTTCTCATTTCTTCTTGAACCATATAAAATATTCTCACAACTTCATATATGCTTCATAAATTCATTAGAAACATATTTTTTATTCTGATTATCCAATCTGATTTACCAAAACAATTTATTCATTATGACTCTCTATATCAATTTCATGTAAAAAAAATTGAAAAATTTAGTCTTCATAAAATGTTTATGTCTGATTATGGTTGTCCATTACAATTACTTTTATAATCTTCTAAATTATGATGACGTCAAATGTAAAATAACAGTTTACCAGTTACATTACTTTGCACCAAATGTATGAATGGAAGCATAAATATTCTCATTACGATTTTCATACCATACTCTCATTCATATTTTTCACTATGATACTGAAGGATTACTATATATTACTACTTCAATTGATTCCACATATTCACTTCATTATAAAGATAAATAGGAATCTATTTTAATATGATGTCTATTCACCAACTAATGAAATAACATCATAACAAATCAAAGTTATTCTTTATATTTTGAATACAATGCTAATCACATTATTTCGCTGAGTATTTAAAACCAAAACCCATGATGTGAGACCAAAAGACATTATTTACACAAAATGTATTCTTATTCAAATTCTTTGTTTTGAGAATTACTTCTTCATGAAATTGAGAAATTTAATATAATATTTAGAATCATCTGAGTACTAAAGGAATGTACTATAACATCCCATTCTTCCCGTTATAAATTTTTTTCACACTCAACATGAATATAGATTTCATGAATTTGATTGTTCTGAATTACATTGGTAGCACCGTTTCTTGAAAATTATTTCATAATCCATGCACCGCATGTTTTAAAAATTACTTATGACTTGGGATAAATATAAAATTAGAAAATCATCGTTAGGTATTTGTTAAAGTCAAGTAGGCTCTGATTAAACACCTCATTATGATTTCTTCTATCATTTTGGATATGAGGTGAGTCCAAGGAAACTTTTCATCCATCAAACATAATACCAATCTGATGGACTTTCATAAGCATTGTGACTTTGATTTACTGAATAAGAGGGTTAGTCTGATATTTCCCAAAAATCAGAGAGAGGTGATTTCTTTTCTTCTTAAACATTCTTGACAACAAAAGACAATACAATAATATGTTAATCAACTATTATATCATGGTCTTAATAATATAACCCTTCGTATTTTGTTTTCTACAATGGTTTATAAATAAAATAAAACTGTGATATCAAGAAATGGATTACATATCTATAATTCAATGATAATTTGATCTAATAAATTTGTAAGAAACAAGAATTATTGATTACATATCCATTTTGTTCAAAAAAACGTTTTCAAAAAATAATACACATCATTTTTTCTCTAATTTTATTTTTTATCCCTTCAAATTCCCTATAATACAGTTTTTTTAATTCATTCAAACACTCCAATATGTACATTGAATATGCCACAAATTAAAATTATTGTTTCAAATCTTACCCATAACTCCCCTTTTATTCATGATTCCATAATGATATATTTATGAAACAATTATCCTCCTTTAAAAAACAATCCAAAGTTATGATGATATAGGGGAAAAAGGAAGAAACCTCAAAAATAATGAGAAAGTGTTGGGAAAAAATCCCTCAAAGCATCATTGACGCATTATTGAGGTGATTGTGTTTGTTGACAAAGTGGACATCTGTGTGGTGATTGTTGATAAGTAAAAACATGACATACAATTTTGTTGACAAAGAGGATTCTGCAGTGGAATGTCGAGTTCAAGTGCTGTGGTTATCGATCCATGTTTGATACAAGAACATCGACAAAGATATGGATGATCGGGAGGTTGTACAAAAAGAACAGATAGAAGGTGGTGTCGTTTTCCAGTGTTTGCCAAATTTTTGGGCCTGAAAATCGACAAATGAAGAAAAGTGGTTTTTCGAAAAGGTACATGCGTGCCATGTATTTTAATAAGATGTAACTTGCGCACCATATGTTTTCAAGATCATATCATCATAATATGGAAAAGGGATAAGGGTCAAGCAAGTATTGGTGGTGTCGCGCAAGTGACTTGCACGCCGTGGAAGAGACTTGTGCGCCGATGCATTGGAAGTTTGAGAACTTGCCCGCCTGTGGTTTTTTAAGATCAGAAGATAAAAATATGGAAAAGGGAAGAGGTTTTAGAAAGTTTAGAATTAGATTGCGCAAGTGACTTACAGGGGAAGTGACCTACGTGGCGAGACTTGCACGCCGAGGTTAGACTTGTGCGTCGTCGCGTAGGGTTGACCAAATGCCTATAAATACTAGAACAACCCTCCTAATTCTTCTCCAGAGTTTAACATTTTGAGAAATTTGAGCTCCCGTCATGCAGGTGTGGTGGTCGCGCAAGTGGTGTGTGGTCTCGCAGACGAAGTTGCGCACCGGTGGTTAAAGTTCTGCGCCAGTGTTAGAAGTTGCGCGCCGATTGGAAGTTGCGCGCCATTATTGGATTGGTTGTAAAAGGAAGAGAATCGCGCAAGTTTGGATTTGGGGAAGCTTGTGTCGTGCAAGTGTTTGAGGTGGACGTGCATGCAAGTTATGACTTGCATGCCGATACTTTTGCGCTGAGTTAGACTTGTGTGCCAAGTAAGGCTTAGTTATGGTAGTGATTTTCGAGCTGCGTGGAAGCTGTAAGTTTTCTCGATACCTTCAGTGAAAAGAGAGATTCATCTACGAGTGAATGTTGAACTTCAAAAGAGTATCTACATATAGAAAAAGATGCATTCTTTCATGAAAATTAAGAGACCTATAGGTCTATAAACTATGAGTGGATCCTTTCCAGAGCAGTGAGCGAAGGAAGAGGAAGAAGGTGATCCTCTCCACCGGCAGTGAGCCAGAGAGAGGGAAACAGGGATTGACCATTGGGAAAGAAGCGACCTGACCCTAAATATTATAAAGGCAGTGAGCCTGGGACAGAGTGACTGTGTCCAGACCATGTGATCCAAAGCTATTGAAGTTTAGTGGAATTTGGTACGACCGAAAACCTGTCAGCGTATGCTCCTTGGACGCAGGCCTTAGCAGTGAACCAAGTAAAATTACTGTATCATATACTTGCTTTACTTTATGTTTATATAATGCTACAAGAGAGAGAGAGAGAGAAGAGTGTTTTTTTACAATGAAACAAGATCAGAACGGGCTTTAATTTTAAATTAGACATACCCTGATTCACCCCCCCCCCTCTCAGGGTACTCAGCCTTGTGGACCTAACAATTGGTATCCAAGAAAAATGTTGATATTTGTTCTTCTCTCAATGGAGGACACTAATCATAATGGGATTCCTATCTTTAATGGATTTAAATTTCAGATATGGAAGAATTGAATGAAATAGTATTTCCAATATTTGGGAATGAATGTGTTTTCAGCAGCTATGCATTGTATCACAACTGATATTAATAGTGGTGCATTATCAGAAGCTGAGCATAGAGAGTTGGATGCTAATGCAAAAGCAATCAATGCCTTAGGGGGATCCCTCTCCAATCCCATCTACACAATGGTGATGTTATGAAAAACGTCACACGACATGTGGGAAAAACTATTGAATATATATGAAGGTGATACAAAGGTCAGAGAGGCAAAGGTGAAAGTGTTGTGGAATACGTATGAATATCTGAATATGAACCCAAATGAGTCTGTTGATTCATTCTATGACTGGGTAAATATTGTTGTGGAAGACATGCGGGGTCTTGGTGAAATTATCGAAGATATAAAAATTGCGAAGCGCATATTGAGAAAACATCCACCGCGGTTCAATCCGAAAGCTTTAGTACTAGAAGATAAAGATCCCAAAGAGCTGACATTGGACAACCTGCACAACACTCTTATTGCATATGAAAAGAGAAATGATGATAACGATGTTGTGGAAAAGGGGAAATCCAAAGAAGTGGCATTCAAGCCCCTAAAGAAGCTCACCATTGAATATTCTTAAAAACAAGAACAGATAGATGAGGTGATGTAATTCATTTATTCAAATCTGCAAAGAGGAAGAGGCAATTTTAAAGGGAAACTTCCACTAGCATGCTTTCAATATGGAAAGTTTGGTCATCTTGCGGCAAGATTCCCCAAGAAGTTTCAAGATAACGATAATGATGATGATGAAGTTGAAATTCCGAAGAAGAGGACTTCAGCGTTTGTGAAAGGGAAGAAACAATTAAAGGGAAATTTCTTCAAGAAGAAGAATATTCTTTCACAAGAATTTGAAAGTTCAGATGAGTCTGAGGATGAAGAGGTTGGGGAGATAAAAAGTTCCAGATATCGTGGGGTAAATTCCTTGGTGGCGATTGATGGTAGTTCTCATAAAAAGTAAGAAGCTGACACTAAAGAATAAGAAGAAATTGAATGGACAGTTGACATGGAAGCTGAATTAGAAGCAGCTTTTGAAGAGATAGATTTTTGGAGTGAAAAAACAAAGAAATCCAATAAGGTGGTACATGATGCCAAACTCTACATGAAACAACAAGAAGAAGAAAGTCTATGTTGATGAAAGAACTTGAAAAGATCAAGTTATCAAAACCAGAGAACTCAAAATTAGTTTATGAGTATAAGCTCAAGACTGAAGAACAAGAAATGTAGATCGATGTCTTGAATAAAAAAGTGAATGATCATGTCAGCTGTATCAAAGAGCTTGAAGAATAAGTTGTCAGTCTGTAGAGAAAAGTTAAAGACCAGGTAAAACCCTTGATTCCCAAAACATTATTGGGAAATAAGGTCATTATGAAGACTGAAAAGATGAAAGTGGAGCCTAATATTCAAGCAATAACGAAGCAGCAATTGAGCTCAAACATTAAGGATGAATTAGGGCTTGATCAGATGCAAAACTATAAAGAAATTGAAGTCAGACCGCAAGAAACCATCCCGATATTGAATGTTGATTTGGGAACAATGAAAAATCAATAATTTCAGAGATCCCAAGGGGAAACTTGTAATGATGATGTAACATTAAGGAATGCACCTTATATCAGGTGTTATTGTTGTGGTAAGGTAGGACATTCACAGTATGTGTGTTCCATAGAAAAAAGATACCGAAGGGAACAAGAACAGAGGTGGCGGCCAAACATAGAAAGGTTTACTAGAACATATTTTGACAGACACTGTTTTTGGCGTGGAGGATTTGGTAACATGGCTAGGTACTGCACTTTGACCATTTAGAGAAATGTTGCAAAGAAAAATCAAAATGATCACAAGCAGCAGATCAATAAATCGACAAGTGAGTTAAATGTTCAGAACAGATTTGAAGCTCTATAAGATGAATCTGGTCCATCGTACTCTGAGAATGATCATGAGTCTCAATCTATACTGAGAATGGAGAAAATAATATGGACCATGAAGAAGAGAGAAGAGAAGGCATTAGTTGCTGAAATTGCCCTTAAAGCATCAGATAGTTCTGGTGTGTGGATTCATGATAGTGGATGTACGTCTCACATGACAGGAAACATGGATATGGATACAGGGATAAAATAAGACAAATAAAGAGTTGTCAAATTTGGAAATGATGAAGGCTTGAATATTGTTGGCTCAAGGAAGTCCATGTTTGGGGGCAACAAAATGAGTCGTGCTATTGTCTTGGTAGTAGAGGGTCTCAGTCATAACTTTCTCAGTGTCAGTCAACTATGTGACTTTGGGGACTCTATCCAATTTACCAAGAAGGTGTGTGATGTTAAAGTAAAAGATGGGGTAGACATTCTACATGGAAAAAGAACAAAGGGAAATAATTACCTGGTAGGGGGGGAAGAAGATTCATGCTTTTTATCTAGCGAAGAAGAAAATCAGCTGTGGATAAGCGACTTGTTCATCGGTGCCAACAATCCATGGAAGATCTGGTAAAGTGTGATGATCCTAGAGACCTTCCCAAACTATCACGTGATCACACTCTTATGTGTCATGCTTGTCAACAAGGGAAGATCATCAGAAAGACATACATGCTAAAGGAATAGAAATCTACTAGAGTGCTCAAATTAGTGCATGCAGATGTTTGTGAACTATCTCACCATGAGCTATAAATGCGCAAAGATACTATGTTCTTTTCATTGATGATTATAGAAGAATGGATTGGGTATTTGTCATTACCCATAAGAAAGAGGTGTTCAGTTTCATAAAGCAGTATTGGAGGGAATAAAAAAGGATGCTTGTGTAGAAAATTCTAAATTTTCGTACTGATAACACTACAGAATTCATAAATAGTCAGGTTGAATACTATCTCAAGAAACATGGGGTAAGGCATCAAGATTATTCAGTGATAACTCCCCAACAGAATAAATTGGTTGAAAGGATAAATCAGATCATCAACAACATGACCAGAACGATGCTTATTGATAAAGACATACCAGAGAAATTTTGGAAGGAAGTAGTTTTGACATCGGTCTATGTTTCGAACAGGTCTCTATTGTGTTCGAATAAAGGGAAGACTTATTATGAACTGTGGTAAGGAAAGAATCCAATGCTAAAATAATTTAGAATATTTGGAAGTAACTGTTTCATTCTCAACAAAGAAAATCACAGGAAGTTTGAGGCATGAGGATATGAGGGGATATTCCTTGGCTACTCAAGGAAAAGAAAATCATAAAAATGCTTCAACAAAAGGTTGGGAAATTTTTTTAAGAGCAGTGATGTCACTCTAGTTGAAAATCAATAGAATGCTCAATGACCTAGTGAATAGTTTCTGAATGAAAGTGATGATGAGGTAAGCAATACAGAGGGAGTAGAAGTGGTAGAGGCTGACTCAAAAAAAGATACTGATGATGAAAAAGAAAGTCTCAAGTTTGTGTCTGCAAGGAAGCCAAAGAGTCGAGCTGAAATTGATAGGAAGAATATAATTGGTTATCAGACAGCTCCAGTTCAGACTCAAAAAATGAAATCATTATAGCAAAAATCATTTTTATCTCAGGTGAAGCCGAAATGTTTATTTTGATGCAATTGAAGATGAAAAGAGGGATCAGGGTATGAATGAAGAGCTTGATCAGATTGAGAAGAATCGGACATGGTAAATTGTTTTGAGGCCAGCAGACAAGAATTTCATTGGGACTAAATGGGTCTATCGCAACAAGATGAATGAATATGGCACAATAATTTGGAAAAAAGCATGACTAGTGTGCAAGGGATACTCCCAGATAGAGGAAATAGATGTTGATGAGACACTTTCACCAGTTGCATTGCTGGAGAAAATTATATTATTTTTTGTCATAGTAGTGAAAAGAGAGTTCAAAGTGTTCTAGATGGATGTCAAATCTGCATTCTTGAGTGGCGTTCTGGAAGAGGAGTTGTATGTTGAGAAGCCAGCTGGTTTTCTCCATCAGAAAGATGAGAAAAAAGTTATCTGGCTAAAGAAGGCGTTGTATGGGCTGAAACAAGCACCAAGGGCATGGTACTCATGGCTTGATCAGTTCTTGAAGAAGCTTGGTTTCCAGTGTGGTGGAGTTGATTACAATCTCTAATCCAGCAATGATAGTAATCAAAGGATAATGGTGCTGGTGTATGTCGATGACATAATTTTTGGTGGATCAGATGAAGCTCAGTGTAGAATGTTTTCTGAATTCATGAAAAATGAGTATGGAATGTCAATGATTGGAGAGATAACATTTTCCTTGGCTTACAAGTGACACAAGAAAGTAATGGAACATTCATTTCTCCATCCAAATATGCTAGGGAGGTTCTGAGAAGGTTTAGAATGGATAATTCCAAGGAGATGATGACTTCAGTTTCTACCCAGATGAAATTATCAAAAGAAGAGGATGGAAAGGCAGTTAATATTATTGAATACTGGAAAATTATTGGGAGCTTGTTGTACTTAATCGCGACAAGGCCTGATATTGTTTTTATCACATGCCAACCAGAGATATATTAGATTAATCCCAAGGAAATCCATATGCTTGTAGTGAAAAAGTATACTTCTGTATATCTAGGTTACAATGGATTTCATCGTGACATATACTGACAAATCTCAGATAGAGTTATTGGGATATACTGATGCATACTGGGAAGGTTCAGCGAATGATAGAAAATCAACGTCGGGTGGTGCCTTCTATCTTGGTGGATTGTGTATTTCTAGGCTTTGCAAGAAGCAAGATTTCATTTCATTGAGCACTGTAGAAGCTGAGTATATAGCAGCCACTCAAGCATGCACACAGTTATTGTGGATGAAGTAGCATCTTGAAGATATGGGAGTTAATGTGAAGTCTTCGATTGGAATCTAGTGTGATAGCTCAAGTGCTATCAATCTTAGCAAAAATCTCATCCACCACTCAAGGACTAAGCACATTGACTTCAAATATCACTTCATCAAGGAGAAGGTTCAGCAGGGAATTGTGAAGTTGGATTATGGGCCTATAGAGCTACATGTTGTAGACATTCTGACAAATGCCTTACCCAAGGAAGATTTTGAGAGGCATCGACTGGCTCTGAGAGTTCAATCGACTCCCCGCACTTGAAATAGTGTGGATGTAGAAACACCCCCTCTGCCCGAGGTATGATGTGTTTTCCCTAATGTACTAATACGTGTTCTCTACTCTGTTACACACTACAAAAGAGTAACCTTTGGGTTCATTGACAATGGGGGATAAAATAGTGATTGTTAATGGGGGAGACAGTGTGGCTATTTGACAAAATCATGTTTGATATGGGGATAAGCTGACAGGTGGAGCATCCATATAGGGGGAGAGCAATGAGAAAGGGGGAGTGTTTTAAATATGACGATGCTAGAAGTGATTAATCAAAGACTATATATCATGACAGCTGAGGATCGTGATAGTAGAAGAAGAGTGATTTACCAAAACAATTTATTCATTATGACACTCCATATCAATTTCATGTAAAAAATTTAAAAAATTTAGTCTTCATAAAATTTTTATGTCTGATTATGGTTGTCCATTTCAATTTATTTTATAATCTTCCAAATTATGATGACGTCAAATGTAAAACAACAGTTTACCAGTTACATTACTTTGCCCCAAATGTATTAATGGAAGCATAAATCTTTACATTACGATTTTCATACCATACTCTCATTCAGATTTATTCACTATGATACTAAAGGATTACTATATATTACTAATTCAATTGATTCGACATATTCACTTCATTATAAAGATAAATAGGAATCCATTTTCATATTATTTATATTCACCCCACTAATGAAATAACTTCATAACAAATCAATGTTATTCGTTATATTTTGAATACAATGCTAATCAAATTATTTCACTGAGGATTTAAAACCAAAACCCATAATGTGAGACCGAAAGACATTATTTACACAAAATTTATTATTATTCAAATTATTTGTTTTGAGAATTACTTATTCATAAAATTGAGACATTTAATATAATATTTAGAGTAGTCTCAGTATTAAAGGAATGTAATATAACATCCCATTCCTCCCGTTATAATTTTTTTTCATACTCAACCTGAATATGGATTTCATGAATTTGATTGTTCTGAATTACATTGGTAGCACCGTTTCATGAAAATTATTTCATAATCCACGCACCACATGTTTTAAAAATTACTTACGACTTGGGATAAATAAAAAATTAGAAAATCATCGTTAGGTATTTGTTGAAGTCAAGTAGACTCTGATTAAACACCTCATTATGATTTCTTCTATCATTTTGGACATGAGGTGAGTCCAAGGAAACATTTCATCCGTCAAACATAATACCAATATGATGGACATTCTTAAGCATTGTGACTTTGATTTACTGAATAAGAGGGTTAGTCTGATATTTCCCAAAAATCAGAGTGAGGTGATTTCTTTTCTTCTTAAACATTCTTGACAATAGAAGACAATACAATAATATGTTAATCATCCATTATATCTTGGTCTTAATAATATAACCCTTCTTATTTTCTTTTCTACAATGGTTCATAAATCAAATAACATTGTAACATTAAGATATGGATTACATATCTATAATTCCATGATAATTTGATCTATGAAATTTTTAAGAAACACGAATTATTGATTACATATCCATTTTCTTCAAAAAAACGTTTTCAAAAAATACTCCACATCATTTTTTTCTCTAATTTTATTGCTTATATCTTCAAATTCCCTATAATACAATTTTTGTATTTCATACAAGCACTCTAATATGTACATTGAATATGCCACAAATTAAAATTATTGTTTCAAAGCTTACCCACAACTCCCCTTTTATTCATGCTTCCATAATGATATATTTATGAAACAATTATCCTCCTGGAAAAAACTATCCAAAGGTATGATGAGAGATGGGAAAAAGGAACAAACATCAAAATTAATGAGAAAGTGTTGGGGAAAAATCCCTCAAAGCATCATTGAAGCATTATTGAGGTGATTGTGTTTGATGACAAAGTGGACATATGTGTGGTGATTGTTGATAACGCAAAACATGACATACAATTTTGTTGACAAAAAGGATTTCGTAGTGGAATGTCGAGTTCAAGAGCTATGTTTATCGATCCATGTTTGATACAAGAACATCGACAAAGAGATGGATGATCGGGAGGTGGTACAGAATGAACGGACAGAAGGTGGTGCCATTTTCCAGTGTTTGCCACATTTTTGGGCCTGAAAATTGACAAATAAAGAAAAGTGGTTTTGGTAAAGAGACTTGAGCGTCGTGTATTTTAAGAAGATGAAACTTTCACGCCATATGTTTTCAATATCATATCATCATAATGTGGCAAAGGGATAAGGGTCACGCAAGTATTGGTGGTGTCGTGCAACTGACTTGCGCACCATGAACGAGACTTGTGTGCTCATGCATTGGAATCTCCAGAACTTGCGCGCCTGTGGTTTTTCAATATCAGAAGATAAAATTATGGAAAAGGGAAGAGGTTCGCGCAAGTTTGGAGTTGGGGAATCCTGTGTTTCATAAGTGTCTAAGGTGGACATTCATGCTAGTTGTGACTTGCGCGCTGATACTTTCGCACTGAGTTAGACTTGCGTGCTAAGTAATGTTTAGTTCCGGTAGTGATTTTCGGGCTGCGTGGAAGCTGTAAGTTTGCTCTATACCTTTGGTGAAAAGAGAGATTCATCTACAGGTGAATGTTGAACTTCAACAAAGCATCTACATATAGAAGAAGATGCATTCTTTCATGAAAATGAAGAGACCTATAGGTCTATAAACTGGGAGTGGATCCGTTCTAGAGTAGTGAGCAAAGGAAGAGGAAAAGGTGATCCTCTTCACCTGTAGTGAGATAGAGAGAGAGAAACAGGGAGTGACCCTTTGGAAAGAAGTGAGCTGACCCTAAAAATTATAAAGGCAGTGGGCCTGGAATAGAGTGATTGTGCCCAAACCTTGTGATCCACAGCTAGTAAAGTTTAGTGGAATTTGGTACGACTGACAACTTTTCAGCGTATGATCCTTGGATGTAGCCCTTAGTGGTGAACCAAGTAAAATTGTTGTGTCCTGTGCTTGCTTTACTTTCTGTTTATATCGTGAAATAAGAGAGAGAGAGAAGAATGTTTTACTTAACAGTGAAACAAGATCAGAACGAGCTTTATTTTTAAGTTAGACATACCTGGATTCACCCCTCCCCCCCTCTCAGGGTATTCAGCCTTGTGGACCTAACAGAAAGAGTCCATATTCCCATAATCATAAAAAAACAATAAAAATCATTATTTAGTAATGGTTTTGTGAAAATGTCCTCAACATGTAATAACGTATGTACATACTCCTTAATTAATTGATTATTCTCCACAAGACGTTCGATTAAATGATATTTAATATCAACATCATTTCAATGATAATGTTGTACTAGATTATTGGTGTGGTTTATTTCACCTTGATTATCACTAACCATGAGAAGGGGTAACTTCTCTTCTACTAGTAAATATTATAACACAGTATTTATCCTTATAAGTTGGGTAGAATATTTAGTAAAAGAAACAAACAAATATTCAACCATAAAAAGAGAAACTGAATTTAGTGTCCCTGTATTCCAATTAATAATAAATTTCATATAAAAACACTCCACAATATGTGGATCTTATATCATCAAATTTTTTTTCCCAATAAATATCTGAATACCCAAACTAATAAATACATTATGCTCTATCATACAAGACTCCAAAAGTTTTTGTGCCTTTGATGTATCTATTTTTTTTCTAATCAAGTAAATGTGATTCTCTAGGATCATTCTTAATTCTTTAAAATAAAGAAACATCATAAAAAGTTTCGTGTCTTGAGGCATTAAAATACATTAATCATCCAATCAACAATGAAAACACATTATGATAAATATAACAGCCTGAGCCCATGCTTCCCGACCCAATGCATAAAAATGATTTGTAATTTTTTTATAAAAGTTAATGAATAATTACGTAACATATTACAAAAATTATGAACATTTACCAGTCTAGGATTGGAAGAAAATAGAATACATTTTCTAATTTTTTATACTGAAATAAAACTATAAAGTATATCCACTATGCCTCTGCATGAACTAAATCCATAAGCAATATGATACCTGTGAAAATCATTTAAAAATAACTCGATGAGTATAAAATTGCCTTGTAAGGGGTTTTGAAAAAAACATAATCGTTGAAATATATATTTGGAAATCATACCTGAAAAATATCTAATGATAAATGTTTTTAAAATTCCTTTGATATTACAAAAATTAAATACATTTAGAAATACCATTTAAAAATAATTTTTAAATATTTTTATGTCTAGTAGATATTTCATCATTTTTAAAATACTTATGCTCAAAAACATGCATAAAAAATAATCCAGTGATATTTCTAGAAAACTAAATTCAAGATTATTAAAAAAAATGATGGAGAAACTTATACTGTTGAAGTCTATCTTTGGCCAACCAACTTATTGAGGGGTTGGTCCACTCCCTATTCCTACCATATTTCCACTGTTCAGGTTCCTATTTTCTAAAAATATATTAATCGTGCTATAATTATTTACACTCTTTCACTTGTGTTTTTATTCTAAAAAGCATCATAAAATAATAATAAACATTTGTATGTTTATATACCATAGTAAGAAATCTATTAAAAAAGTATGCAATTGGATTTTTTTACTTTCAAGAAATACTTAAAATTAAATGAATTGATGATAATATAATCATTAATGTACTCTATGAATCCATAAGATCCACTACGAACATAATTTGGATCGAATAATATTATGAACGAATTATTTATTCACTACAGATATACAAACAATAATGATTAAATGGAATGTCACATATTATAGAAGATGACCATATCTTATAACATAATTGACACATATTCATGTATATAAACATCACACACATAAAATGAAATCATTTGTTCATAAAATTCACTTAAACTAATAGAATTCTTGGTGGATATTTATCTTATAATCCAAACCCATAAATTATTTGACAATCCCAAAACACACCCTTTGAAAATACTAAATATACAAGTGATCCATTCAATGGTTTTAGATATTATGTTTTTTAAATATATGACCCTTCTCATATATATATATTTGATATATATATATACACACACTTATATATACATATATATAGATTAACATAAAAAAATTTACAAAAAACGAGTTTAGAAAATAATAAATCTTTTATTGATACCCCAAAAAACAGGTATTATAACTTGTAAATAAACAAAAAAGTTCCCTTTAAAATTAAATTCGAACACGAAAATAAATTCATGATTTATAAGGTTTTTAAATAAAGAACACACAAGTAATTTATGTAAATATTATCATGAATTATAAAATAAGCATAAAAATAATTTTCCCTTATAATTTCGGTTGAATGGAAAGGATCTCAAGGATGATGGAGATATTTTAATTTTTAATAGAAGAGTGATAGTCATTTTACTGGTACAAGAGACTAGCTTAGAGAAGGTAGGTTTTTTCAAAAATAAATGATGTATTGGTATTGATATGCACTCCTAACTAAAAATTTGTTTTACAAATAATTTTTTAAACTGATTGATATATATATATATATATATATTCTGTATATCGTTAGATGTATTTAGTTTATGATAAGATCTTATTAGATCTCAGAGTGCAAAAAATCTAATATTAATGTTTTTATATATTAATATTTTAAATTTTTTATGTATCATGGAGTTTTAATGGGGTTTTAATATATGTTTTTTTAATCGGTAGGATGACATCATTGGAGGTTTGTTTTTGGTGATTAATAGTTTTTTTATCAGGAAAAATCATTTTTTCAAGCGAACCATTTATGCGAGATGCAAAAGATGAGTGAGATAGTTCCATAATCAGTGGAGGGGAGGTCCTACATAGGGATTTCTAGTTTTGCATAAGTATAAAGATGATGGGATGTTTTAAAATAGAAAGGATATTTTGGATTTGATATACCTGAGGGTGAAATCTATTTTGTAAATTAGATCAATAGTTTATAGTATAGGGTGGATCCCAAATATGATCGACAACTGAAAAATAACGTACCACGTTTATAGTAGGTGTGGAAATTGGGTTGTTCAAAAAATGTCCAACATTGTAGATTGATTAGTCACTAGATCAGATGGATGAGCCATCAGTTGACCATTTTTTTGAAAAAAATGCATTCTATATATTTTATATTTTATATTTTATATATCTTTTTATGAATTTCATTTAAAACATTAGATATATTAAATTTCAACCTTTTCATTTTTCAATAATAAATCAAATATAATAGTCAATAAATTTATCAATAATTCATTACTTTGATATATAAAATGGTACTATTAAATTCTAAAAATTAAGAATAACAGTAGAAAACATATTACATAACTTCATGTTACAAAACATTCTCCATTTTATTAAAAAAAATTAAATAATAAAATTCAATGACTATTGTTTATATATATGTGTATCAGCGATTCATATATGTCACTTTCTACTTTTATTTAAATGTTCTAACAGTCATTTTTTTACAACGGCTGTATAAAAATACATATAAATATCAATATTTAAGGGCATTTAAACACCGAGAAAAATTCTTCGACACTCTTACTACTAATTTTAGAATAGTTTTAAATTTTTCTCTTGGTCTCAACTTTATTTATATTTTATGTGCCATCATTTTCCTTATTATAGTTGATTCAAGTGATCTAAACTACCTAATCAGTCTCATAATGATGTTTGGTGGATTCCCAGGGGTGTTGCTATTAATCAATGTGGGTTTGATGGGCTAGCTCACATATGTCAATGATGTGTTAAGGTCTTTGTATAAATAAAATGTTTACTAATTCTATCATTTTTTTCAAAGAATTGTTTATTTATTTCATTTTTATAACAATATTAAAACATAAAACACACTTTTATACCTAGGGTGTTACTTCCCCCACCCTTAATTGAATTATTCCCACATTTTTTCATTTAAACTCTTAACCTCTTCTTTACATCTTTCCGAAGCCTGTCATGATATCTCTAACCCCAAGGTCTATAATTTTTTCTTCCATGGTTACTAACATATTTCCCTATGAAATTAATGTTCATGGAGGATTCAAAATCCTCCACCTCATTTTCGAAAACGTATCTTGTGTAAGAGGGGTTGCATGGATGTAAAACACGAAAGAAAATCCTTAAATAAATATAATCAGTATATACTCCCGAAGTACAATTTGAATTTGATTCCCATCAAAAAGTCTCATGGATTCATCTTAAAATGTTTCAAATTCATGGTAGATTCTTCTTGAAAAATAGAAACTTATGAGTTTACATGCATAATTTTCATGAATATTTCATTATTATGAAAATCTATAAATGGTTGTGATTGATTTAGGTTGCTCGTATAGGGAAAAGCACCTATAAAGTCTAACATGATTCACCCCTTGACATCTATATAAGTGAAATTGAATCTGTCTGATGTCTTCAAATAAAAAACCTAAACCATGATGAATAAAAATTATATCAGGTGTAACTGATATATGGTAAATTAATTTACAAGTAATCCATATGGATTTGTATGGTTGAGATTCTCTGTCACATGATTCTGTGATGATCATAGCTATTAATCCATATGGAAGTCATAAAGGACGTGTTTATATTCTCCTTTCATCAATATTGAAATTATAAAGAGAACTTTATCTAAGAAATGATACTAATCTACCGAAGTTTTTTTATGTTTTCCAAAATTATCTATAGAATTCTTCTAATACCAATTATAATAGCCTAAGCCTACAGTTTCAAACTCAATGCTAATAATTTATGTGTATTTTTTATAAAATCAATTTAATAATTACAAAATATATTACAAAGAAGGAGGACCTTTTAGTGTTCTTGGTTCTAGAGAAATTTGACTACATTTCTCAATTTATCATATTGAAATATTATCTATGTAGTATATGTACTATGCTTCTGCTTGAACTAACTCCATAAGCACTATGATACCTATAAAAATCATTTAAAAACAATGGTATTGGCATACATTTACCTAGTAATGGTTTAAAAACAGATAATCAATTAAAAATCTTTTTGGAAATCATACTTAATAAAGCACTATTGATAAATTATTTTAAAATCCCTTTGGTATTTTATAAAATAAATACTTTCATATATACCTTTGAAAATAATTTTTAAATTATTTACATCAGGAAGATATATCATAATTTTGAAAATAGTTATTCTAAAAAACATACATCGAAAAGAATCTAGTGATATTTCTAATATACTGAATGAAATATTATTAGAAAAATGATAGAGAAACTTATGATATTGACGACTATCTTGGGCCTACCCACTTATTAAGGTATGGATTCACCCCCATTCCTACCATATTTACAAAATACATGTGCCAATTATTTTAAAAAAATTAGCATGCTCTTTTTTGTATACTCTTTCACTGTTTTTTTTCATTCTAAAAACATGATAAATTAATAATAAATTTGTATATAGTTATATACCTTAATAAGAAATATATTTAAAAATGATGCAACTATATTTATTTACATTTGAATGTACTTAAAATTACATGAATTGAAAATATGATAATACTTCATGTATTCTATGAAACCATAAGGACCACATTGAACACAATTTTGATAAAATAATCTTATATTTACATTCATTTGAGTTTTGATGAAATATCACATATTGTAGGACATGGCCATATCTTATAATGTAATTAACTCATATGTATGTATATAAACTTCACAAACATAAAATAATAACATTTGTTCATTAAAAATCACCTGAAATAATAGTGTTCTAGGAACATATTATACTTAGAATCTTAACCCATAAATTATTTGAGAAACCCAAAACACACCCTTTGATGAAACTAAATATTTAAGTGATCCCTTCAAAGGTATAAGATATAATGATTTTGAAATAGAATATCCTTCTCATATATACATAATATTGATATATATATATATATGTATATAAAAATATAAATATATGTATATTCATATAAACACATGCAAATATAATTATATACATTTTAAACTATCCATAAAAATTACAAAAAATGAGAGTAAAAATTTATAAATCCCTTATATATACCACAAAAGAAGGGATTATAAATTTGATATAAAAGAATGTCCCTTTTGAATTATGTTTGAACATGAAAATAATTTCATGTTTTTAATGGTTTTTAAATAAAGAACACACATGTCATTTAGGTATATTATAAGATGAAATATCAATTAAGCATAATATAAATTTTCATTACAATAATTGTTGAATGGAGATAATCTCAAGGGCACTGGTGAGATATGTTTTTTAATATAAGAGAAATCACCTTTTTATATTTATAAGTACCTTACTTATGAAAGGAATTTATTGTCAAAAATTAACGCCATAATGGTTTTGATGTGCACGTGTAACTAATGTTTTTTTATAAAGATTTATTTAAACTAATTGAAATATATATATATATATATAATGAATATTTTTGGATTTATTTTGGATCTAAGATGATCTAATTATATCTCAATATGTAGAAAATATAATCTGAAAGGGTGTGTAAATTTATATTTAAAATTAAATATGTATCCTGTAGTGTTAATAAGGTTTTAAGATATGTTTATCTAATTGGTAAGATTATGTAATTTTGATGTTTTTGTTGGTGTTTAATAGTTTTTTATCATCAAAAAGTATCTGTTCAAGCCAATCATTTAAGGGATGAGACATAGATGAGGGAGACCATACCACAATCAGTGGATGGGAGGCCCTAGTTTGGGTTTATTAGTTCCGAGTAAGGTTGAAGATGATAGTATTTTTCAAAATATAAGGACAGTTTGGTTTAGATCTATCCAAGGTGTGAAATATTCTCAGTAAATTAGATCAAGGGTTCAGGGTATAGGGAGGATCCTAGCCGATATTGATGGCTAAAAAAGAACACATCTTGTTCAATGTGTATTGTGGAAATTGGGGTGCACAAAAAATGTAAAACGTTGAAGATTGAGTGGCCGCTAGATTAGATAGTTGAGGTAGTAGCTAACTGTTCAGAAAAAAACATGTTTGTCATATATTGTGGATTGATTAACAAAATGTCATTATATATAATTTTATATGTTATAAATCTAATTTCAATTTTCATATAATAGATTAGATATATTAAATTTAATCTTTTTATGTTTTAATAGTACTCATAATATAATAGTTAGAAAATATAACTATAAAACCTTAATTTTATAAATTAAAATATACTATTAATTTCATTAAAATTAGAAAAATAATTGAAAATATAATATTTATCTTCAAGGTGGAAAACATTCACCTTTTGTATTGAAAAAAAAATTAATAATAAGAGTCAATCATTATTGTTTATATATATATAGGTCTAGAAAATGTTCATATATATCAATTTTTAAAAAAAATTACAAGGTCCAATGGACTTTTTTTATAATGGTCAGATAAAAATCCTTATAGATATCAGTATTTATTGTAATTATAACTCACATAAAGATTATTCGATGCTCATACTACTGAATTCATAATGGATTTATATGTTCCTCTTGGTCTAAGATTTATTTCTATTTTATGTGACATCATTCTCCAAATTTTGGTTAATTCAAGTGATATTCCTTACATTGTTGGCCTCGTTAAGATGCTTCAGGGATTCCTAGTGGTGCTAATACAAATCATATCGGGTTTGATGGTCTAGATCATTTATTTTAATGATGTGTTAAGGCCTTTGTATAAATTAAATTTATACTACTTCAATGTTAGTTCTCATAAAGTTATTTATTTAATTCAATTTTGTAACATACATAGTATATGAAAATAACTTCTAATCACGGGGTGTTATCATAAATATTCTCTCTTTCTCTATATGTAGAAAACTTTGTTTCCATGAATATAGGTGTGGAAACTAGTTTCAAATTTTCCATGACAAACATCTTTAAAAGTTCATTAGAATTCTTTTCTTGAGAGTGAAAAATGTGATTCTTAATTTTCAAAATTTGAACCCAAGAATGTATTTAATTTATCCCATAATGGAAACCATGAAAAAATTGTTCATTTCATTAGAAAATATTTCACAAGATCATTCATCCTTCCTATAAAAGATTATTTTATCATAATAAACAATTATGGTGAGGTAAAGCACCTTTATTTCATTGATTTAAAGATAGCTATAAACTCTTAACTTCTTAAAACCCATCGTCCTTAATCAAGTGTCCAATATTGAATACAATTATCTATGAGATTATTTTATCCAATTCAAGTATTTCTTCAATATGAACATAGAACATTTATATTTACAAATAGAAAATCTACAAGGTTATTTAATTTTAAATTCCTCATCAAGATCCCCATTGAAAAATGTGGAAATTAAACCGATTTGTTTTTTTTAAAACATAATTGTAATGTAATTGCAATAAATTTTCTGATTTTTTATCCATTCCCCCAATGAAAAAACTTCATCAAAATAAATACCATCAATTTGTGAGTAGTAGGTGAATACTAATCTTTCCTTGTTCTTTATCACATCACCTTATTCATTAAGCTAGTTCCAAAAAACCCACTTTGTACCAATAAATTTTTTGATATCTATATTAGATATATGTTCCTATGAATTATTATTTTCTATTTGATCTAGATCTTAATTCATGGCCTAAACCAATTATGGATTCTCCAAGGCTTCATTTACATCATTCAACATAACTTCTGAATACAAAGACGCATGTGTAATTGAATTTGTGGTTATTCTAGTTCAACCCTTTTGATGCTAATCACTAATAATGATCCCTGATTCCACTTGTTTCCTCATAATTGGATGAGATTTACATGAAACATCATCATCACTGGATATAGCTGAGTTTTATTATTCTTATTCACAAATAGGATTACAATTGCATGTATCCTTATCCAAAATATTAACAACACATTCCCTATTATGATCGACTTCTTTATCAGGATGTGTCTGTTTATCTTCCTACATATTCTCAAAAAACATTAACTTCCATAGAATCAACAATTCATCCTAATTCATTATTAAATCATCTGTATCCTCTTCCTTCTCAATCATAACAATGAAAAATTCTGTCTTCACCTTTTTGGTCAAACTTTCTAAACATTCAACCTTTCTTCTTTACAATACATTGACATCCAAAAACTCATAAGTGTTTCCAACTCAGAGAATTATCAAAAAAAATTTCATGTAGCATCATATGAATTCTTGGCATATAGAAAAAGAAGTTTTGAATATATACAACAGTAATCATGGCTTGCGTCCAATAGTAATGACAATGAAAAAGGTCAAGTAACATAGTTCTCCTCATTTCCCAAAATCATATATTCTACCTTTTATCTAACCATATTGAAGAATATATGGGAAACTATTCTCAAGTAAAATTACACACATCCCAGGATAAATTTATAATTCATCATTACAACACCTTATTCTATTATCAGTCCTTATATTCTTCACTGAATACTCACATTCCTCCACATCTTTCCTCCTAAAACATTTAAACTTTTTTAAATCATCTCAATTATGTTTCATATGCATAACATTTTTAATATGACTAAAGTCACCAATGAATGTGAAAATATACTTATCTCTATTTAGTGATTGTCTTCTCATTGGACCATAAATATTGTAATAATATGTTCCAGGGGTTCTTTTGAAAAAATATCAACATTCTTATACACTATGTTTTTAATTTTTTCTTTTTGAAACATAATGCAACACCAATCTCTCCTTGAAAAATCTGGTATGTCTCAGAAACAATGTTTGTTGATAACATTAATGTGTTTCAATGGTACATATGTCCCTACCAATTATGCGAAAATTTATTATCTTCCACCATAACTAACTAAAAATGGTTTCTGTAAAAACATTAAATAAACATCATTCTTTTACATTGACCACATGTAACTATAATTCCATCCTCCTCAATTCTTACAATAAGTCCATATTTTATGAAAATTCCTATGTTTCCCTCACCAAATACATGTGAAAAACATAACATGTGGATTTTCAACCCATAAACATATAAATATTTCTTGGATTTGAGATTTTCTTTCCCAATGATTGATAATCAGACACCTTTCAATCTTAAGGATTCAACATTTCAAAATTTCACTATTACATGTTTAATGTCTCCCACATTCGTCGACAACAAAAAAATTTCTGTCATATGAATCTGACTCCCATTATCAATAATGCAATTTCATTCCCCTTTTGTATTGTTTAGTTAGGTTTCTACAATAAGCGTTTATTTATTGCTAATTTACAAATTTTTTGAATCCCAATTTTTTTTATGATGGAAACAAAAAAAGAAAGTCTTTTGTGAGATTTCATGGTTTTTCACACCATACAAATTTTTTTCCCCTGGTTGAAAACAATTTTGAAATTTCACATCAATCTTTCGAAGTTTCTTTTGAACTTACTTCTCAGACTGATTCCTTTTTATATATAGAACCCCCCTCAGACGTTTCCTTATATAATTTATTAAATAATAGTAATATTTTTGGTTGAAACAACATATATTAGATGTATTCTTTAATACACCAAAATACATAAACTATTTATAGAAATAATATTTTTCTATGAAACGTCTATACATACCGATATTTTAAACATGTTTCTTAGAAACAATCTTATAATAACTATATCGATCACAAAACATTTGTTCATAATTTTGAATCCTTATTTTCATATTAGTTTTCATTTTAGGATTATTGGAACTAGAATAATTAGAATGATTTTTAGACTTAGTGTTTTTTTGAAACATCAGAATTATCTACTTTGTTAATCTCGACTACTTACATAACTTTTCCAACTTCCTTCTTTTTGGAAGAAATTAAATCTATCATCACATCCTTTGAAGTTACTTTTTTTGAAACCTCTTAGGTTCCTTATTGAAATAACTTTCACCAATTATAGAGATAGTGTTTTTGAATCTTGTACATTTTATTTCAGATTTATAAATATTTCATTGAGCATTTTCTAACTCCTCTTATTTTTTTCATTCATTTTTTACTTTCATATGTTGATTACAATTGTTTTCTTCCTCATCACGTTATTTAAAATCATCAATATCTTCGATCAGCGTGAAATCATGAATAAATTCTTGTCTGTTTATTAGGGAACATTCATTTTTAAACATGTTAATTTATTTCTCTTAACATAACATATTTCTACAAAATTATATCAATTTTTATTTCAGATGATATTGTAATAGAATTTCTATATATTGATAAAATCTAATTATGAAATATTCATTATTCAATATTGAAATAATTGTATTCAAACCAACATAATTAGCATATTCTTCTGTTTCACGATTAATATCTTTATCTTCTTTTTCTGGATTATATAAAAAACTTATTATTTTTTATTTTAAGAGATTTTTATATTTTTTTCTTGAAAAATATGTATCCTTATCACCACGTTTCTTCCAAGAAATTCACGGACTTATTTTGAGGGATGTTTCCCTTTATATTTACAAATAACTCTTCTTGTATATTTAAAAAACAAGGATAAAATATCATCATGACTTTTAGAATCCTTATTTTTGGAATCATAATCACCATATTTTTCGTCAATAAGAAATTTATTTGAATTATCCATCTTATCAATATTGAAATTCATTTTTATAAACTTTTTTTACATTTCATAGATTTCTCCCTTCTCATTTCATAAGTGATGATAATTATATGAAGATAATACATAGAAAATGTTTCATTATCTCTATATTCAAATAAAGAAAACATTACATCAAATATGTCAGGAATGATTCTTATGATATTTTCATTAATTTTAGATTCCACCAAACATTTCACCATGACATATGATAGAAATGACAATTTGATTTAACTAGATAATGATTTCCCCATCATATATATTGTCACCCATTTTCATATCATCAGACATCATCATTCGAATATTCAATTTTTCCTTATTCACATTTTTTTATTTCCATCGTATATATTTTTAAACATGGACCATGTACTTTTGTCTATGGAAACACCTTTTACCTTTATATATTCAAAATAAAAATGTGATAATTGTAAATAATTATTCACCCTTCCATCATTCTCAATATTATTCTTATCAATTGATATAAGAGGGTATTTTTCATCAATAAGATATAATCTATCTGTTTATCCATTAAGAAAAATTTACCGAATAGACATAATAAAATGCAACATTCTAACATTACAGATATGTTAATTCTTACCATCGAAAAGTGATATTTTTTTATAGTTGACACAATTAAAATTCTAAATCAACTTTTCCTCAAAAATGTCATGATAGAATAAGTGATGGGAATACTCGCTCTGATATTAATTGAAATTTCCCAAAAAATATAGTTGTATCACTAAGAGTGGGAGGAGTGAATTAGTGATATCTTTTTTTATATATCATTTCATAAGAAACAAAATTTTATTTCTCTTAAATATTTCCTTCCCTATTGAAGACTATTCAAACACAAATCTATAGAAACACAATAATTTACAAGGTTCACCGTTAAATAGGAGTATCTATATCCTATGTATGGTTTGGAAATGATCTAATATAAAATAATCCAATTTAAATAAATCATTTTACATGGAATAAAATAAGTAGGACACACCTTTAAAGTCATGAATCACTATGATAAATAAAAATATGTATGTACTTAATGTTAAAAAATGATATCTGAATGTTTTTTTAACCAACATATTATCTTTCTTATTTATAAAATCTCAAAATTATGATCCTATAAAACAATTTTTACATTCTTACCCAGAATCTCGTATAAACATTTCTTGACATTGTAATAAAACTAACTCCATTTTCCCTTTCTGATTCTCCCTGTCCAATTCCTCAGTATGGAAAATATATATCTTTTTCATAATATGGTTGAGATAATTACTAACTACTTCTTCTTCCATCCAAAAATCCAAATACGATTTCACTAGTCTGATTTATAAATATAATGAACAAATGAATATAATCTCATCTCTTTTACTATGCTTATTCATTCATGAATATTCTTCCTCAAAACCCAATACAAAAAAAACTTATTTTCTCTACAAATCATCAACGTTTCACCTTTTATGTTCGATTCATGTACAATACTTATATCGAAAATTAAAAAAATAATTTCCCTTTTATAGTTTATCCTTATTTCGTTACATCAGGATTCTCAAAAAATTTACCACATAAACAAATTTCTCTAGATTTCAATTTACATTGAATTCAGGATGCATATTGACACTAAAAAAATTCCAATATCTTCTCATTTATTCTCAAACCATATGAAATCTTCTCACAATTAAAAATTTCTTTCGTTATTTCTTTAAAAACATTAATTCGATTCTGATTCTTCACTCTGATTTCTAGATTTTATTTCTTTATTATGTTTCTCCTTGCCAATTTTAGGTATAAAATAATAGTCATCATTATCCTTCTCAAAATATTTCTATCTGATTTTGGTTCTCCATTATTTTTCCATTATGAAATTCTTTATTATGATCAATAAAAATGTAAAACAGTAGTCTCTTCTTTATGTTTCTCTACACCAAATGTATGAATGTAAACATTGGGTTTCTCATTATAAATCTCAAAACTAACCATCATTCCTATTTCATCATTTATATGATATCATGAGATTATTTCACAAAGCTTAAATAATCCCTACTTATTCCATTCATCAGAAAGATGAACTGGAATCATATTCTATACAATGAACCATGACCCAACCAGTAAATAAACTTAAAAAAAACAGAGTTATTATCTTTCATCTGAATACGATGCTCATCAACTTTTTTCTCCAAAGATATAAATATTTTTGATTTTTTAATTACTGAATACCATTTCCTTTGGTTTCACACATTATGAACAAGAAAACATTCCCATACTTCATACAAAACTATATCATATGATCTGAGACCAAAAGACATTATTTATGCAAAAAATATTCTTCATCAATATATTTCAGGTAATCATGGAATCTTCATAACATTGAATCATTTAAGATCATCATTAGCATTAGTTAACATATAATGGAATGTATTGAAATGTCCCATTCCTCTAGTAATACATTTCACTCCTACTTATCATGAATATTACTTTCATAAATATGGATGGCTGGAATACTATTGGCATCACCTTCCTTCACCCTTAATTTCCTTAATCTTATGTCACACATTTCACAAAATTATTATGATTAGTGAGAAATGAGCAATATAAAGATATCATTAGATATTTATTAAAGTATAGAAGACTCCAATTAAACTCCTCATTACGATATCTTAATTCATTCTAGTCTCATGGTTCATCCGTCAAACATTTTCATACCAAAAACTTATTCCAAATCTGATTTACTTTCTTAGGCATTATGAGTGTGATTTTATGAATATGATTGTTAGTCTGATTTTCACCAAATGAAAAGTGAGTTGATTTTAATTCTTCTTAATCATTATTTACAACTACGGGCAATATCTGAATAACATAATCAACATTATCAATTACTTACTACCATTAATTTCAATGGTCAATAAAGTAATAAATGTTGATAAAATTCAAGATGAATAAAATTGTGATGTTGATTAGAAGGATTAAATGAAACTTCCACTTAAATGGTTTGATATTTCAATAAAAAATGTTAATTTATGAGGTCAAAAATATAAAAAACATATTTATTATATTTTTTAATGAATTATCTAACCCATAATAAATTATTTATGGGAAATAATTAAATCATGAAAATAAAAAGATTTGGCTGGATAAAAAAATAAAATCTATATAACAAGATTAGATGATTGATTGTATTAATTCAGTTTTCAATAAAAGATCCAATATAATTTAACCACATGATGAAAAAGTGTAAATGATGAAAAAAATGATAAATCTAAAAGGAATTTTGTAAATGTTGAAAGTATGTTAAAATTAGGAGGTTTAAAAGTTATATGTTTGATGAATAATATGAGAAATCCAAGATGGAAAATTATGATTTTATAGGTAAGATACAACCTTATGAAATGGGATGAAGTGAATTTTTATATGATAAAAAATCAACCAAAAATTCCATTGTGATGCTAAATTTAATAATAATCATTTAAAAAGGATAGAGAAAGGACTCTGAAAACATTGTAAAAAATCATTGATTATATATGAAAAATATATGGTTTTTTTAGAATAAATTAAGAAGATATAAATAATATAGAAACATATTATATCCATGTTATAAAACCATTTTTGGTTTCTCATGGTATATAATAAAATATTTGGAAAATATTATTTCCATTCATGTGGGATAATTCTTTTGTAGTATCATATAAATGTATTTGAAGGGTTTAGCCCATGTAAATTTGTGTTGTTCAATTACTATAATATTAGCTTTCCAATTATCATTTTCCATTATCATGGAAATAATTTCTTGTAATAGGAAATTCCATGGAACATATTTATTTCACCATGGGATGGTCTCATTGTATATGTAGAGACCCAAAGCTTGACGTACATGGACATTACATTACTTTTTCGGAATACTTAGTACATAACAAAAACACACACACAAGTATCGTAATAGTTTAGTGTCTTTGGTAACTCGGAATATAATCTTCTAATCATGGTGAAAGATCTTCAACATCTCACATAAATATATTCCTTTTTTACGTAAAACCTTTCTATATATCCTGGGGAAAGGAAAACATAAAAGGGTGAGCTCAAATGCTCAGTAAGGGTAAACAAAAGAAATATCAATCACATCATTTTCATAAGAACATAACATTTTGGAAATCTTAACCAGAAAAAGAGAGCATAATTTCATAACAAGGGATAAATCATAGTATTGAAATGAAATCCCAATAATCATAAAATAAAACATGAAACTTTGTGGCATACACACATAATCGTATAGAATCATATCTTATTAGTCAAGACTCATTGCCAAGACTATCTTAGTGGAAAAAGTCCATTTCTGAACCGATTCACCCTCGTTTTAGTCCTGTTTCATTGAACCGGTATAACCTACCGTTCCATCCATGACTATCTCATGAGATATAAAATCTTTACCCAATGCATTGGAGGGAGATATAGGTCCCACCCATCTCATAATTATACCATTCTAATGTGTGCCACAAAATCATAAACCATACATCATAGCATATCCCATGAGATAAAAATGGGAATCTTAAACATCGTGACATCATAAAACAATTCATGTTAGATAAAGGAATTCATAAAAATAATTCCATCACAACATAATCAAATCAATGTAATAATAGGGATATAAATAGAACCCTATATTATCTTAGATGGAAAATAATTTTGATAAAACACTTGAACTGCATTCTTTAGGAAAATATCCTTTCTTCTTCAAAAACACTTTTCCTTTCTTAACATGTCATAAAATTATAACTAAAAGAAGTTGATTAAAAATAAACTTGAAAAATTTTAAGGGAATATTCTTGGAAATAATGTTTTAAAAATCCATTCATTCCGTATAAGTTAAAAAACATTCTTTGTACTTTTGTTGGAAAAGTCAAAAAATACCTCGTACGAATAACGAAAAAAGATTCCTTTTATATCGTTTACTAAAAACTCACCGAAGTGTAAAATTGGAATTTAACAATTTTAGGTGAATGTAAATAATATAACATTTTGAGAAAACATGGATGTGGATGATAAAATACACCCCAGTAAATACCAAAGTATAAACAATCTCAGATAAAAATGAGATTGTGATATTTCCCTTACCTTAGGTCCGATTTGCTTCATATGTGTCCGAACCTCCTATATAATGATTTAAATAATGTTATTGTCTTATTACAGAATCATACATATTTTTATTATATCATATATGGTTAACTTATGGCTTTATATTACCCGTTCTTTTGTAAATTCCATGTTAAAGAGCGTTTTGGGTAAAATCGTTTCATTTGTCGTCCGTGTTTTGACTTGTAAATATTCATATGATTACTTAGATCATGATTACTTAATTCCAGAATATAAAACATGATTTATATATAATATATATTTAGAAAATAGATATATATCATAGATCAGTAAATGTAAAGAAATACACCGTTCATGGAGACGGTAGACCGTTCGTATGCATGAACGCTGTTTTCTTTTCCTTATTGAGTTGAATGGAATTAAGTAGATGAAATAAATATATACACACATAAATACAGTATCATTATTATGGAATATATTTCATTATTACTTATTATATATACTTTATAATCATTCATGAACGGTTAACGTGGAGAATGAATCTCATCGCGTCGTGGAGACGGTAGTCCGTACGTACACACGAGCGATGATATCATTCTCATGATCGTGGAATAGTATTGGAGTGTATGTATATTATTTCAGAATCAATATCACTTTAAAATAATCATATATAGTTATTATTTACATCATTATACCCATCCAAGTAAGGTGGTGGTGTAAAATAGATTTCACCACGGCGTGGAGACGGTATTCCGTACGTACGCACGCGCGTTGATTTCGTGTTCCGTAGGATGGATAGATGGTGAAACAGGGTTGTTTCATACTTATAATAACATATCAGTATATGAGTGATACTGATGTTATTACATCATAATGAAACAACCTAAGAAGAAGAAGTGGAAGAAGAAATAAAGTTGAAAGAATCGGTAACGGAAATTACCTCTTCTTTGAAGCGCCTATTTGAGATCTCCCTTTAGGGCACTAAAATTGGACTTTGAGGAAGACCAGAACCTCTAGGATATTTCTAGGGAAGTGGAGAAGAGAATTTCGCAGGGGTTTTCCGAGCTTGAAGGCTCAAAGTTGTGTGAGGAAGAGAGGGAGGAGATCCTCTTTTATAAGGGAGGAGAGGGGCAACTTTGGAATAACTAAAACTATTATTTTATTATAATGTCAAATTCGGATTTAAATAGCTCCAACATGATTTATTTCTATGGTAAGGTGGGGATGGGTCGAAATCCTCTCATCCAATAGAATTTAGACAAGATTAGGTTCCTATCTTAACCTTATCATTTAGTTTTAACTCTTAGTTAATTAGATTGACATTTACCATGTCACTTTGTACTTTTATATTATATAGTTAATAATCTTACCATATACATCCAAGCGACCCTAAAGTTCTGTTTTATTAATATATATGACCTTATCTAAGACATTTGGCCGAACCATAGATTTTTAGGAATAAAATAACAATTAATAATATAATATTTGTTTTAAAAACTATTTTATGTCAATTTAGACACTATTCAATAGTTGATTTTTTTGAAACTCATAACAGAATGATTACTTCGACCAAAGTTAATTAAAGTAATCCTAACATGTAATATTAACCTAGAAAATTAGTTTAATTCATAAAAAGTCTCAAATTATACTTATTTAGGTATTTATAATATCAATTATTCTAATTTTTCACTATTATGGTAATTACTGCATCATCATTGTGTCATAAATAAATTAAATTCTTTATAGTCTAAAAATTACAAATAAAATATCATTATGTAGGAAATCCTTTTAGATTTCTAATGAATATTTATAGTAGAATTTATCTTATGTATAACCTTATATTAAAAATTATTTTGTTATTAAACATTGATTTTAACTATTTTAAGCCTTCTTTAAATAAATTAATAATAAATTTCCCAATCTAATCCAAGTGGGCCTAAATGGTCATATTTTATTCCTAAGGTTGTTTTTTTTTCGAATTACACTTTTCCAATAGAATTAGTACATGTGTTAGGGTAATAATAATATCATTTTTAACCTTAATTACCCTCATTACTTTTAACCGTGGTAAAAAAAGTAAAAAGTTGCTATTCACCAAAAAATTATTTTTATCTCAATGAACCACATTTTACTTACTGACATCAACCGTGTCTCTTGGATTTTTGAAATTCCACTCACAGAAGCGGTAAAATTAAGTTTTATGAAAAATTCATTTTTTTTACTACCACTTAGTGGTTTCACTATTCATCAAAAAATGAATGTTTCCAGAAAAATACCAAAAATTAGGCCTAAACTATATTTGATATTATGAACTCAAAAATGATGTTTATTTTACCAAATTCAAAACATATCAGTTACATTAACTAATTTAAAAATTAATTCCTGTCGTCAAAACAAATAGCGTGTTTTTAAAAGATAATAACTATCAAAAGATTGACACTTGTTTATAACTGGTTTAAATGTGAAATTACATCCAATGATCAAAATTGTATTAAATTGTAAAAATATATTCTAAATATACTTTAAAACCACTAAAATTAATAATTTATCACTATGAATTATTTCTATTAAAAAATTTGTTTTTAATTAAAATTTAGTAATTTTCAATATTCATCATAATATGAAAGTTTTCCGAAAAGTACCATAATTTCACCTTATACTAAATTCGATACTCCAAATCCAAAAATGAATTCCATTTTGAGAGCTAAAAATTCTAAAATTTTAAAAGGTGGTTATTACTATTCATACCGGCTAGTTTTAATAATATATTAATAGCATATCGTTGTTTAGTGAAACTCGGTATTGCGTACTACACACGCTATCAAGGAAGGTCGCGATTGTGTGTAATGCAAGGAATGTCAAGGATGCGTGTTGAGCAAGATCCTTTTGGTGTAGCGTACAACACAAGACATTAATGAAATTAAAGTGAAATTTTTTTATATAAAATCTCGGGCTGTTACATTTTACCCACCTTAAAATGAATTTCTCCCTCGAAATTCGTTGGGGTTATAAATGGTTTACTACTCTAAAGTTTCTTTAATGTAAACCCACATCGTAAAAAGGAATACCAAAACTTGGATTTAAAAACTAAATAATGAAATGTAACAATTACCCATATAAACTAATCACTGGGCTTCCACATAGGTGAAAATATGGATATGGAAGAGAAATCTAACCATCATGTTCTGATGGAGAGTGGTAGAGAACATGGATATGGAAAAGCCATCAATCACAACGCCATAAATTTTTGATGATCTATGGTACCATCTGATTCATCAGATATAAGAGCACTAGGACAACATTTTTGGTTTTCAAGATCATTTCCCTAAAGTTGATGAAATTGGAATTAGAAGAAATACTTTCGTGAATTTGTTATAGTCTCACCGTTAGTCATTCTTTGGACAATTTCCACTTAATCACTTAAAGAAATGAAGTTTAATTTTTCATTCGTGATGTGTTAGCAGATCATGTGATAGAATGAGGGTTCATTCCATCTGTCTCAAACAAATGGTTAGAAAAGTTATCAAAAAAATACGTAAGTCCATCTATAGTGAGATTAATCGTATAGGGTTCCTAAAATGGACTTATACCTCATATATCATACTGCATAATATAATAAAACTAGTTTCTACTAAACAAGGACTTCATGTAGTCCAGTGGTAGACGATAAAGGCCAGTCGCACTTCGATTGTGAGTTCAATTCCCACAGCCTTGTCCGACGCGATGGGCTATCGCCCGTCCTGCAGGTTGTCCTTTTTCTAAAACTACATTACTATAACATCACATAAATAATATCAAAAAAATTTCTATCCTTAAAAAATACTAGCTTATGGTTAACATAATCCAATCCAATCTTTAGTCTTATCTAAAATAATTCGGTCCATGCTCATAGTATAAAGAAAATGATCACGTGAATACCATCATTTATCCCCCATATATCATAAGATATATCTTGTTGGTCAAACATGTGAATACCTTAATCATGTATTCTCTTGAAGAATGAATATATATTGAAACTTAGTGAAAACATGAATGATGTTAAAAGTTAACAGTTTCCACATACAAAAATCCTCAAAATTCTATATCCTCAAACCATGATATCACTTAGTCCTTATATCAATCATGAGCTCATTAATACTGTCAAACATTTCATTTTCTCTTTATCCCTTCAATATACGCATATCATCTGCTTTCCAAAAATATCTGAATAAACTTTCATGGTTACTGGTACCATTAATCATACACTTTCAATACTTAAGGAAAGACAACAGTGTAACAATCCTTAGATGTCTCCTTATTCCATAGTACCATGAGATTACTTATATAACATTACACATGATAAACATGTAATCATTCCACTATATTCTTAAACCATTGACTGAGCTTCAACAATTCTTTCATCTCACATATCATATGTAGTCTCTTCATCATCATCCACATAAATACAACCCATACAACCATACTGATTCTCTTCATGAGACTTTCCCTTAGGGCATTGGTTTGAATAATGCCCGTACATTCCACATTTAAAACATTTAACCATTGTTGATGTAACACCCCAGGATTTCATAGTGTGTTATTTCTTAAAAATAATTCAATAACTTGCACTACACGCAACACAGAGTTCAATCACACCATGACGTACAAAAAAAAGCCATTAAAAGAGGTCATGAATAGTATTAACAACATTTTGAACATTATATAATCCTTATAATTTTAGAATCCCTATTATGAGTTTCTTAGTCATAATGCAAGAACAGATTCATTTTCAGTATTGCACTTTTATCAACTTTAATAGTGAAACCTTTTTAAATAAAATATTTTAAACTATCTGAATAAATCGGGACATCAAAAAAAATTTTAAATGAAACATCCCAAGCTTCCACGGTACGCTTTCCTTTGAATAAAATAGTAGCGTGTGTTGTACGCAACCTTGAGTTTTAACACACGCCACAACCAATCAAACTAGCCGTTATGAATAGTAATACCTAAATTTTGAAATTATATATATTTTATATTTTAAAATGGACTTCATTTTTGGATTCGGAATATCGAATTTATCCTAAGGTGAAATTTTGGTACTTTTCGGATAACTTTCATATTTTGATGAATAGTGAAAATTACAAAATTTTAATTAAAAACAACTTTTTTAATCAAAATAATTAATAGTGATAAATTATGAATTTTAGTAGTTTTAAAGTATATTTAGAATATATTTTTACCATTTAATATAATGTTGGTCATTGGTCATAATTTTACAATTAAACCGAACATAAACAAGTGTCAATCTTTTGATAGTTATTATCTCTTAAAAACACGCTTTTTGTTTTGACAGCGGGAATTAATTTTAAATTAAGTTCTACCACTTCTGTGTTTTGAATTTAGAAAAATGGATTCCATATTTGGAATCAGGATTTCCAAATTGTGTAAATAGGTAACTTTTATTTTTAGACATTTTGAATAATTACTGTGGTAAATATTTTATTTACCATGGTTAAGGGTAAATCCGGTAAATAAGGGTTAAAAATAATATTATAATAATACAAAATTACCCTAAAACGTGTCCTAACCTTATTGGTGGACACATACCCGACCATGAGCATCCTTGGGTCAATTTGGGGACCCCTTGGAGCCACTTGTATGTGGTAGGGACACTTTATATTAATAAAGTTAAAATAAAAATAAAAATGGCATAAGCTTACATCTTTTAGAAGAACATTTTTTACATAGGGTTATACATGTTGGATTTTCGATTATAAATATTAATTAGAAAGCTAAAAAGATTTCCTACATAATGATATTTTATTTATAATTTTTAAACCTCAAATAAGTTAAATTATTAATGACACAATAGTGATGCAATGTTTACCTAATTAATAAATCATTTAAATAAATAAGATTATAATGATTAAAATATTATCTAAAACCTGTCCACTTCTTATTGGTTGATGTTATTTAGAATATGAGTCATCTTATCTTCGACCTAAATGATTTTTGGACAATTATAAACCGAATATAATTATATTATAAAGTAATACTTTCACTCTTTCCTAAAGAGCCCCTCCTCTCCCTTATAAAAGGAGACCACTTCTACTCATTCCTCACACCTCTCAAGCCACTTGGCTCGTCCAAACTCTGCCCAACTAAGCTCCCCACATCCCTATCCTCCTCCTTAAAGCTTCCACTTAGGCAGAAAGCATTTCAAGAAGTCCTTTGGTTCCAACCAAAGTGAGTTACTTATATTAAAGGTAACGATTTCTCTTAAATTATTTTCATTTATTTTGCTTCTCCAACCCCCAAAATCTTTTTATTTCCTTTCTTTTGTAACAACACCAGCATCCTCAATATACTAGGATGTTGTTATAAGAAGTATTCAAACTACACAATCACACAACTCCATCTAATGGATGATGAACATAATGTTTCTGTGGATGGCAAACTAACGCCTCACGAAACGATGATTGTTCAAATACATCTTACCGCCTCTCATGGTGGCCATTATGATGGAACTGTAATTAAATATGATATTAATGATATATATTTTATATATAAGCTTCTGTAATTCCATTTTATTTCATACCATTATTCGTTTCATGTTGTATATACATACGATAATTTCATTTGAGGAAGTGCGGACTACCGCCCCCTTAAAATGATATGACTCGTTCATACCACACATGGAACGTATAAAGGATGGTGTTAATGAACTTAAGTAAAATATATAAAATATTATATTATACTGTAATAGTAATATACCTAATTATCTTTTGGATTCAATTCTTTTAAAATAAAAATTAAGTGGAAGTTGTGTTCGTGCGTACGTACGGACTACCGTCTCCACGAACGCGATGAGATTCATCCTCCATCGTATCCATTCAAGTATAATTATCATTTGATGATTTAAAAATGATGTTTAAGGACTTGATACCATTATGTATTTGAATAATATACAACCTATCCTTTACAAACATGTCTTACGTAACAAAACATACAAAAGAAAACAAGTAAGTTAACACCCGAAACAACGATAATACTAAGATATTATTATCAAATCAATATTAAAAGATCATATATGATATCATATTAATATATATGATTCTTGTATAATTTAATAACAATTATTTCACCATTATACAGGAGGTTAACCTACCCCAACCAAGGAAAAGTACAAGGTAAGGGATTTTCTTATCTCACATTCAATTCCGTGAGATTTCCATTATTCGCCACTAAATTATTGAAAGTGGTGTATTGTGTACTGGAATTTGATATATATTATCATATTCATGTTATTCTGTAAATAATTTGGTGGTTATTAACTTTTGTCCATACGACTCAGTTGATTAACGTGGTAAGGGGTTTTCATCTCACTCCTTATTCTCATGAGATTCAT
Source organism: Viscum album (assembly GCA_963277665.1). Taxonomy (NCBI): domain Eukaryota; kingdom Viridiplantae; phylum Streptophyta; class Magnoliopsida; order Santalales; family Viscaceae; genus Viscum; species Viscum album. The sequence goes on from OY728133.1 coordinate 1,425,001,684, forward strand.
GCCATATTGCCACCATTACCTTTTGTGTGGTGTATGTACTGCCCATAATTATATTCTTTGTGTAATACACTCTAATTTATGTGTACTTACATATTCATGGAATGATACCTCTTTCATGGGTTGTATGTTTCATAAGTTACCAAACTGGTAAGGGTTATTTCACAATCTCTTCATTATCCGAGGTTGTTTATACGTAATAATCTACTGGGATCTCGTTATCATCCACATACATGATTCTTCAAAATGTATTTCAAAACATTTTTAATATTTAAAATAATATGGGTTAAAGTCATTTATACCCTTGTTTGACTTTTTATAAGAGGTTTATAAGGTAATCTTTCCGTCGTTTTCCAAACAAGGTGCTTTTTAACCTTTTCGACAGAATTAAGATAAGAATGTTTTTTTAACTTATACGGCGGGTGCAGTTATTTTCCGCCGTTATAAAATCGTCAAAGCTTCCCTTAAAAGCTTATAAGATTATTTTCAAAGAAAATGTTTGATTTTATATGGATCTTAAATGATTTCCAAATAAAAGGAGATATTTCTTTAAAAAGAATTTTGATTTCATCTATGTCAACATCCTTTGATGGGTTTTAAGAATATTTGATGTTGATTTATTATGATACAAAACTTCTATATTGTTTTGAAGGTTTTGTGATATGATAGACTGTGGATGTGCTATTTTTATACCATTCATATTTTATGGTGAAAGTATTGACATTTCGTATGCTAGTTCCAATAAGAATGTTTATGTTATATTTCAATCTTTACATCATATGAATGTGTTGGACAAGTATGTTCCAGGTTGGGGACTGGTTAAAGTAAGCCCTCCAGATTGGGGACTGGTAAAAGTAAGCCCTCCAGGTTGGGGACTGGTAAAAGTAAGCCCTCCAGGTTCGGGACTGGTAAAAGTAAGCCCTCCGGGTTGGTGTCCGGTTATTAGAGGCACTCCGGGTTGGTGTCCGGTTATTAGAGGCACTCCGGGTTGGTGTCCGGTTATTAGAGGCACTCCGGGTTGGGTTCCGGTTACAGTTAGCCCCAAGGTCTTGGGACGAGGCCTTGAAAAGTAATTAAAGTTTAGCATTATTCATTCCAACATTATGAAAGTGGTTATTGATTTTGCATGTGATTATTCGATTAGTAGAATATCCATGTGAACAAGTAAATGGCATTATTTCATTTTACTTTTTCCATGCTATGTTGAAGTTCAGGTTTAAAAGGCTTTTGTTTTAGTAATTCATTGCCTTAAATGTTTATGCTTATTTTTGAATGTTCCTCTATATTGTTATCCTTACTGGGCATTTGAGCTCACCCCTTTTCTATGTTTTATTTTTCCCAGGATGTGAAGATGTAAGTTATGAATGACCTGCAGGGATATTATGAGGGGATTATAGTGTGGACTGTGGAAACATTATGTTGTTGTAGTAGTTTTTCATTTTATGATACAATGTAAAACTTATGAATATATCTAGTGTTTCCAAGGATACTAAACCAATCGGTCTTTCGAGATTTGATCTTTCTTGTGATCATGCCAATGTTATGTAATAATGCACCGACTCTGGGTAACTGGGGTCGGGGCGTTACAGTTGGTATCAGAGGAAGTTTAGTACAAACCTTGGAAACTAGATTTAGATAAACTCTGATTAGAGCACGTAGACCTAAGATGAACTTTCAGGATTAGTATAGAAGAACTTCCTAGAATTTTGGTATCGTAGAGATTTTGTGAGTTTTCCGAGCAATACATCCCTGTCTGGATATGAGCAGGTAGAGGCGGCTCTGGCACAGATGTACCTAGGGGTAAAACCCGAAAACACCGCTTTGAGCTAGACTCAAACGGGAACAGGTGCACGACAACGGGCCTTGCTGCACTCTTGGTTACGACACTCCCGGGGGATATGCTTAGGATAACTCTCATTTTCATACAAATCATTATGAAGGGTTTATGAGTATATACTTTCTCAAAGAAAACATTTTTATGATTATGGATTATATCCATAAATAGTTCAATTTATGTTAAGTGTTTTATAAGTATGGGATTATGTATTTTGATTCATAAACTGATCTAGTTTATGCCATTGTTTAGAAATGGCGCCCAGTAGAAGGAATGAGAACTCCAGAAATGCACATGATCCAAAGGGAATGAAGGATCATATCTTTCATGGTCTTAAGCTAGAATTGATAAGAGAAATAGTCTCCCATGTATTATCATCATATGAAGAAATAATATCATGTGTTGATAAGATAAGTAAAGAGTTTACTGAGTCCTATGGATTTGAAGGGAAGCAAGAGAAGAAAAGGATGGAAGAGAGAAAAATGGATAAAGGGAAGAGGGAAAAGAAGAATTTTCCCATATGTGGTAACTGTGGGAAGAAACACCCTGTAACTTGCCTGAAAGGAATGGGAGTTTGTTATAAGTGTGGAGGAAAAGGGCACAAAGTACGTGACTGCAAGGGTGAGAAAATGGTTTCAAATGTACAATGCTTCATTTGCAAGGAGTTTGGACACTACGCGAACCTATGCCCCAGTCATCAGACTATGCCGCAAATGATGCTATTGGATAATAATCAAGTTATGATACTACCACAGATGAAGAGGAATGATTAGAGTTCTTATGTTGATTATGTCAATTGAGTGTTGTATCAACAATGTACTTGTTATAATAATTATGGAGTATATAAGGATTGTAATGCAGTACTATTTCATTAAGGACTTGAGATTGTGTGGAACAAAGAAAAGTGACTCAATAGCAGGATAAATTTTTGGAAAATATATGGTTGAGAGAAAGATAAACCATAATATGGTTCTGATACCGAGTTAGTGATTTTAGAATAATACATGATTGATTTGGATAAATTATGTTGGATATTCTTGACTACCTTGAAATTGATTAATGATTTGTATATTCCATCATTTTTTTGGGGATTAAAACATTTTTGGATTGATGAAGTATATCCAGCATTCTATATGGAATAGGGGAGCATGAATGTAATCAATAAGGAATATGGTAATTCAAGATGTTTCAGTTTATTAAAAGAACACAAGATGAAGGTATTCATATTCTATTACGGGGTAAAAAGGATATATATTATGTTTACCTTCCTTATAAATGTTGGACTGTGAGTTTGGACAGAAGTATTTTGGATAGTTCTAGTTTTGATTATTTTGGATTACCATAAAAGGACAACCCAGAGGTCGGGCGGCAACCCGTCGCGTCCGGCAAGGCTGCGAAACTTGAACCCGCAACCGAAGGGCGACAAGGGTGTATCACCTACCACTGGCCCACGAGATGTCCTGGATTAAATAATGTTGTTTTTTTAAAGATCTGGTAGATTAATTATAAATTCATTTATTTTGGAACCCTTTACGAATAGTATAAATAAAAAAAATTACATTCTATTATCTTTTAGAGTGAAAGATGAGTTTGTGGTAGAAATTTATTAATGGATAAAACTCTAATTATAAAGTAAGTATATCTCCTTATGATCTTAGCCAATCTCATAAATATATTCCTCAACATTAATAAAAGGAACCTAGAACAAAAATGTTGTCCTAGATGGTACCTTAAATCATCACTAATTTGTGGCTTTGGGATTGTTGGCCTTTTCATAGCCATGTTCTCTACCACTCTCCATCAAATAATTGATGGTTAGATTTCTCTTCCATATCCATATTTTCCTACATGGAACCCTAGTATGTGTTATTTTCGGTAATCTTCATACTTTCCACTCTTTATTTTAAATAGAGGCCTCGTTAATTCATTTTTCGATGTGGGATTTCAACTATGATATTTTGAAACGTCAAAAATGTGTTATCCTAATACCCTATGTTTTGTTGAACCGATGGTATTTAAAATCATCATAGATTGATGAATTTAAGGACCTCAATTATACACTTGTTTGTGATTGATGATCTCAATCACTACCTATAAATATTTACGTTTTTCCACCAATTATATGTCTCTAATTGCCACCAATGTTCTCCTAATCGAGATCATAATTTGGTGGTGACTCTTTCATTTCTATTTTCCTCATATTAAGACTAAATTTTAGTAACCTAATTTCCGATGTGGGTTTTCCCACAAAGATATTTTCTATTTTCAACCTTTTATTTTCGAAGAACAATTTCAAATTGCGAGGACGCAATTTATTGAAGGAGGGGAGAATGTAACACCCCTGGATTTCATAGTGTGTTATTTCTTAAAAATAATTCAATAACTTGCACTACACGCAACACCGAGTTCAATCACACCATGACGTACAAAAAAAAAGCCATTAAAAGAGGTCATGAATAGTATTAACAACATATTGAACTTTATATAATCCTTATAATTTTAGAATCCCTATTATGAGTTTCTTAGTCATAATGCAAGAACAGATTCATTTTCAGTATTGCACTTTTATCAACTTTAATAGTGAAACCTTTTTAAATAAAATATTTTAAACTATCTGAATAAATCGGGACATCAAAAAAAATTTTAAATGAAACATCCCAAGCTTCCACGGTACGCTTTCCTTTGAATAAAATAGTAGCGTGTGTTATACGCAACCTTGAGTTTTAACACACGCCACAACCAATCAAACTAGCCGTTATGAATAGTAATACCTAAATTTTGAAATTTTATATATTTTATATTTTAAAATGGACTTCATTTTTGGATTCGGAATATCGAATTTAGCCTAAGGTGAAATTTTGGTACTTTTCGGATAACTTTCATATTTTGATGAATAGTGAAAATTACTAAATTTTAATTAAAAACAACTTTTTTAATCAAAATAATTAATAGTGATAAATTATGAATTTTAGTAGTTTTAAAGTATATTTAGAATATATTTTTACCATTTAATATAATGTTGGTAATTGGTCATAATTTTACAATTAAACCGAACAAAAACAAGTGTCAATCTTTTGATAGTTATTATCTCTTAAAAACACGCTTTTTGTTTTGACAGCGGGAATTAATTTTAAATTAATTTCTGCCACTTCTGTGTTTTGAATTTAGAAAAATGGATTCCATATTTGGAATCAGGATTTCCAAATTGTGTAAATAGGTAACTTTTATTTTTAGACATTTTGAATAATTACTGTGGTAAATATTTTATTTACCATGGTTAAGGGTAAATCCGGTAAATAAGGGTTAAAAAATAATATTATAATAATACAAAATTACCCTAAAACGTGTCCTAACCTTATTGGTGGACACATAACCTACCATGATCATCCTTGGGTCAATTTGGGGACCCCTTGGAGCCACTTGTATGTGGTAGGGACACTTTATATTAATAAAGTTAAAATAAAAATAAAAATGGCATAAGCTTACATCTTTTAGAAGAACAATTTTTACATAGGGTTATACATGTTGGATTTTCGATTATAAATATTCATTAGAAAGCTAAAAAGATTTCCTACATAATTATATTTTATTTATAATTTTTAGACATCACATTAGTTAAATTATTAATGACACAATAGTGATGCAATGTTTACCTCATTAATAAATCATTTAAATAAATAAGATTATAATGATTAACATATTATCTAAAACCTGTACAATTCTTATTGGTTGATGTTATTTCGAATATGAGTCATCTTATCTTCGACCTCAATGATTTTTGGACCATTATAAACCGAATATAATTATATTATAAAGTAATACTTTCACTCTTTCCTAAAGAGCCCCTCCTCTCCCTTATAAAAGGAGACCACTTCTACTCATTCCTCACACCTCTCAAGCCACTTGGATCGTCCAAACACTGCCCAACTAAGCTCCCCACATCCCTCTCCTCCACCTTGAAGCTTTCCTTTAGGCAGAAAGCATTTCACGAAGTCCTTTGGTTCCAACCAAAGTGAGTTACCAAAATTAAAGGTAATGATTTCTCTTAAATTATTTTCATTTATTTTGCTTCTCCAACCCCCAAAATCTTTTTATTTCCATTATTTTGTAACAACACCAGTATCCTAAATATACTAGGATGTTGTTATAAGAAGTATTAAAACTACACATACACACAACTCCATCTAATGGATGATGAACATAATGTTTCTGTGGATGGCAAACTAACGCCTCACGAAACGATGATTGTTCAAATACATCTTACCGCCTCTCATGGTGGCCATTATGATGGAACTGTAATTAAATATGATATTAATGATATATATTTTATATATAAGCTTCTGTAATTCCATTTTATTTCATACCATTATTCGTTTCATGTTGTATATACATACGATAATTTCATTTGAGGAAGTGCGGACTACCGCCCCCTTAAAATGATATGACTCGTTCATACCACACATGGAACGTATAAAGGATGGTGTTAATGAACTTAAGTAACATATATAAAATATTATATTATACTGTAATAGTAATATACCTATGTATCATTTGGATTCAATTCTTTTAAAATAAAAATTAAGTGGAAGTTGCGTTCGTGCGTACGTACGGACTACCGTCTCCACGAACGCGATGAGATTCATCCTCCATCGTATCCATTCAAGTATAATTATCATTTGATGATTTAAAAATGATGTTTAAGGAATTGATACCATTCTGTATTTTAATAATATACAACCTATCCTTTACAAACATGTCTTACGTAACAAAACATACAAAAGAAAACAAGTAAGTTAACACCCGAAACAACGATAATATTAAGATATTATTATCAAATAAATATTAAAAGATCATATATGATATCATATTAATATATATGATTCTTGTATAATTTAATAACAATTATTTCACCATTATACAGGAGGTTAACCTACCCCAACCATGGAAAAGTACAAGGTAAGGGATTTTCTTATCTCACATTCAATTCCGTGAGATTTCCATTATTTGCCACTAAATTATTGAAAGTGGTGTATTGTGTACTGGAATTTGATATATATTATCATATTCATGTTATTCTGTAAATAATTTGGTGGTTATTAACTTTTGGCCATACGACTCAGTTGAATAACGTGGTAAGGGGTTTTCATCTCACTCCTTATTCTCATGAGATTCATGCCATATTGCCACCATTACCTTTTGTGTGGTGTATGTACTGCCCATAATTATATTCTTTGTGTAATACACTCTAATTTATGTGTACTTACATATTCATTGTATGATACCTCTTTCATGGGTTGTATTTTTCATAAGTTACCAAACTGGTAAGGGTTATTTCACAATCTCTTCATTATCCGAGGTTGTTTATACGTAATAATCTACTGGGATCTCGTTATCATCCACATCCATGTTTCTTCAAAATGTTTTTCAAAACATTTTTAATATTTAAAATAATATGGGTTAAAGTCATTTATACCCTTGTTTGATTTTTTATAAGAGGTTTATAAGGGAATCTTTCCGTCATTTTCCAAACAAGGTGCTTTTTAACCTTTTTGACAGAATTAAGATAAGAATGTTTTTTTTAACTTATACGGCGGGTGCGGTTATTTTCCGCCGTTATAAAATCATCAAAGCTTCCCTTAAAAGCTTATAAGATTATTTTCAAAGAAAATGTTTGATTTTATATGGATCTTAAATGATTTCAAAATAAAAGGAGATATTTCTTTAAAAAGAATTTTGATTTCATCTATGTCAACATCCTTTGATGGGTTTTAAGATTATTTGAAGTTGATTTATTATGATACAAAACTTCTATATTGTTTTGAAGGTTTTGTGATATGTTTGACTGTGGATGTGCTATTTTTATACCATTCATATTTTATGGTGAAAGTATTGACATTTCATATGCTAGTTCCAATAAGAATGTTTATGTTATATTTCAATCTTTACTTCATATGAATGTGTTGGACAAGTATGTTCCAGGTTGGGGACTGGTTAAAGTAAGCCCTCCAGATTGGGGACTGGTAAAAGTAAGCCCTCCAGGTTGGGGACTAGTAAAAGTAAGCCCTCCAGGTTAGGGACTGGTAAAAGTAATCCCTCCGGGTTGGTGTCCGGTTATTAGAGGCACTCCGGGTTGGTGTCCGGTTATTAGAGGCACTCCGGGTTGGTGTCCGGTTATTAGAGGCACTCCGGGTTGGGTTCCGGTTACAGTTAGCCCCAAGGTCTTGGGACGAGGCCTTGAAAAGTAATTAAAGTTTAGCATTATGCATTCCAACATTATGAAAGTGGTTATTGATTTTTCATGTGATTATTCGATTAGTAGAATATCCATGTGAACAAGTAAATGGCATTATTTCATTTTACTTTTGCCATGCTATGTTGAAGTTCAAGTTTAAAAGGCTTTTGTTTTAGTAATTCATTGCCTTAAATGTTTATGCTTATTTTTGAATGTTCCGCTATATTGTTATCCTTACTGGGCATTTGAGCTCACCCCTTTTCTATGTTTTATTTTTCCCAGGATGTGAAGATGTAAGTTATGAATGACCTGCAGGGATATTATGAGGGGATTATAGTGTGGACTGTGGAAACATTATGTTGTTGTAGTAGTTTTTCATTTTATGATATAATGTAAAACTTATGAATATATCTAGTGTTTCCAAGGCTACTAAACCAATCGGTCTTTCGAGATTTGATCTTTCTTGTGATCATGCCAATGTTATGTAATAATGCACCGACTCTGGGTAACTGGGGTCGGGGCATTACAGTTGATGTCATAGCAATACCATTATCCTCATCCCTGGTGTTAACTGAACTATTTCATTTTCACTTACTAGATTTTTGTCCTTCTTTTCCACACCCAAAGCATCTTCCAGTTCCTTTGAAACATTATCCTTGATGCCTCTTCCCACATGATTTACATAGTGTAAATTGAACTTTCTTTCCTCTATCATCATCATTAAACTCCATCTTTCTCTTATTAGCCGAGTAAGGAAACTTACCAAATTTTACTTTATTGATCATATTATGAGATTTCTGATTCGGAATAATAATGATGTTTGGACTTCCAAATCCCGTTTCATTTGGTTGCTCATGAAGAATATCATTCCATTGTCCAATATATCCTCAATTATCGTGAATCATCTTGTTTCCAGCCATTTTCTAAAACCCAAAAAGAATAGTGTGAGAGGCAAAAATCTTAATAATGGGGGAGTAACATCAATATATAACATCTTTGGTTTAATATAATATCATTACCATAGTTCAAGGACTATATCCTATATGTATACTTATCCTTAGGGACATCCCTAGACATACCTTATAAATATCTCTAGGGATCTCACTAACGTTTTCGCATCCTAGTTTCCAAAGGTTGACTAAACTTTTCCTCTAATACCCACTGTAGAGACCCGAAGCTTGACGTACATGGACATTAAATTACTTTTGCGGAATACTTAGTACATAACAAAAACACACACACAAGGATCGTAATAGTTTAGTGTCTTTGAAATCTTGGAATATAATCTTATAATCATGGTGAAAGATCTTCAACATCTCCCATAAAGATCTTCCTTTTTTTACCTAAAACCTTTCTTTATATCCTGGGTAAAAGAAAACATAAAAGGGTGAGCTCAAATGCTCAGTAAGGATAAAAAAAGAAATATCAATCACATCATTTTCATAAGAACATAACATTTTGAAAATCTTAACCTGCAAAAGAGAGCATAATTTCATAACATGGGATAAATCATAGTAGTGAAATGAAATCCCAAAAATCATAACATAAAACATTAAACTTTGTGGCATACACAGATAATCATATAGAATCATATCTTATTAGTCAAGACTCATTTCCAAGACTATCTTAGTAGAAAAAGTCCATTTCTGAACCAAGTCACCCTCGTTTCAGTCCTGTTTCACTGAACCGGTATAACCTACCATTCCAGCCATGTCTATCTCATGAGATATAATATCTTTACCCAATTCATTGGAGGGAGATATAGGTCCCACCCATCTCATAATGATACCATTCTTATGTGTTCCACAAAATCATAAACAATACATCATAACATAACCCATGAAATAAAAATGGGAATCTTAAACATCATGACATCATAATACAATACATATAAGATAAAGGAATTCATAAAAATAATTCCATCACAACATAATCAAATCAATGTAACAATAGGGATATAAATAGAACCCTATATTATCTTAGATGAAAAATAATATTGATAAAACACTTGAACTCCATTCTTGAGGAAAATATCCTTTCTTCTTCAAAAACACTTTTCCTTTCTTAACATGTCATAAAATTCTAACTAAAAGAAGTTGATTAAAAATAAAATTGAAAACTTTTAAGGGAATATTCCTGGAAATAATGTTTTAAAAATACATTCATGCCGTATAAGTTAAAAAAACATTCTTCGTACTTTTGTCGGAAAAGTCAAAAAATACCTCGTACGAAAAACGAAAAAAGATTCCTTTTATATCTTTTATTAAAAACTCACCGAAGGGTAAAATTGGATTTAATCAATTTTAGGTGAATGGAAATAATATTACATATTGATGAAACATGGATGTGTATGATAAAATACACCCCAGTAAATACCAATGTATAAACAATCTCAGATAAAAATGAGATTTTGATATTTCCCTTACCTTAGGTCCGATTTGCTTCGTATGTGTCTGAAACTTCTGTATAATGATTTAAATAATGTTATTGACTTATTAAAAATCATACTTATTTTTATGATATCATATATGGTTCACTTATGGCTTTAAATTACCCGTTCTTTTGTAAATTCCATGTTAAAGAGCGTTTTGGGTAAAATCGTTACATTTATCGTCCGTGTTTTGACTTGTAATTATTCATATGATTACCTAGATCATGATTATTTACTTCCAGAATATAAAACATGATTTATATATAATATATATTCAGAATATACATATATATAATAGATCAGTAAATGGAAAGAAATACACCATTCATGAAGACGGTAGACCATTTGTACGCATGAACGCTGTTTTCTTTTCCTTATTGAGTTGAATGGAATTAAGTCGATGACATACATATATATTCACATAAATACAGTGTCATTATTATGTCATATATTTCATTATTACTTATTATATATAATTTATAATCATTCATGAATGGTTAACGTGGAGAATGAATCTCATCGCGTTTTGGAGACGGTAGTCCGTACGTAAGCACGAGCGATGATATCATTCTCATGATCGTGGAATTATATTGGAGTGTATGTATACTATTTCAGAATCAATATAACTTTAAAATAATCATATATAGTTATTATTTACATCATTATACCCATCCAAGTATGGTGGTGGTGGAAAATATATTTCACCACGGCGTGGAGACGGTATTCCGTACGTACGCACGCGCAGTGATTTTGTTTTCCGTAGGATGGATAGATGGTGAAATAGGGTTGTTTCATACTTATAATAACATATCAGAATATGAGGGATACTGATGTTATTACTTCATAATGAAATAACCTAAGAAGAAGAAGTGGAAGAAGAAATAATGTTGAAAGAATCAGTAACAGAAATTACCTCTTCTTTGAAGCGCCTCTTTGACATCTCCCTTCAGGGCACTAAAAGTGGTCTTTGAGGAAGACCAGAACCTCTATGATATTTCTAGGAAAGTGGAGAAGATAATTTGGCAGGGGTTTTCCGAGCATTAAGGCTCATAGTTGTGTGAGGAATAGAGGGAGGAGGTTCCCTTTTATAAGGGAGGAGAGGGGCACCTTTGAAATAACTAAAACTATTATTTTATTACAAAGTCAAATTCGGTTTTAAATAGATCCAAATTGATTTATTTCGAAGCTAAGGTGGGGATGGGTCGAAATACTCTCATCTAATAGAATTTATACTAGTTTAGGTTCCTATATTAACCCTATCTTTTAGTTTTAACTCTTAGTTAATTAGATTGACATTTACCATGTCACATTGTATTTTTATATTATATAGTTAATAAACATACCATATACATCCAAGAGACCCTAAAGTTGTGTTTTATTAATATATATAACCTTATCTATGTCATTTGGCCGAACTGTAGATTTTTAGGAATAAAATAATAATTAATAATATAATATTTGTTTTAAAAACTATTTTATGTCAATTTAGACACTATTCAATAGTTGATTTTTTTGAAACTCATAACAGAATGATTACTTCGACCAAAGTTAATTATATTTATCCTAACATGTCATATTAACCTATAAAATTAGTTTAATTCATAAAAAGTCTCAAATTATACTTATTTAGGTATCTATAATATCAATTATTCTCATTTTTCACTATTATGGTAATTACTGCATCATCATTGTGTCATAAATAAATTAAATTATTTAAAGTCTATAAATTACAAATAATATATCATTATGTAGGAAATATTTTTATCTTTCTAATTAATATTTATAGGAGAATTTATCTTATGAATAACCTTATATTAAAAATGATTTAGTTATTAAACATTGATTTTAACTATTTTAACCCTTATTTAAATAAATTAATAATAAATGTCCTAATCTAATCCAAGAGGGCCTAAATGGTCATATTTTATTCCCAAGGTTGTTTTTGGTCGAATTAAACTTTTCCAATAGAATTAGTACATGTTTTAGGGTAATAATAATATCATTTTTACCCTTAATTACCCTATTTACTTTTAACCGTTGTAAAAAAAAGTAAAAAGTTTCTATTCACCAAAAAATTATTTTCATCTCATTGAACCACATTTTACTTACTGAAATGAACCATGTCTCTCGTATTTTTGAAATTCCACTCACAGAAGCGGTAAAATTATGTTTTATTAAAAATTCAATTTTTTACTACCACTTAGTGGTTTCACTATTAATCAAAAATTGAAAGTTTCCAGAAAAATACCAAAAATTAGGCCTAAACTATATTTGATATTATGAACTCAAAAATGATGTCTATTTTACCAAATTCAAAACATATCAGTTACATTAACTAATTTAAAAATTAATTCCCGTCTTCAAAACAAATAGCGTGTTTTTAAGAGATAATAACTATCAAAAGATTGACACTTGTTTATAACTGGTTTAAATGTGAAATTACATCCAATGACCAAAATTGTATTAAATTGTAAAAATATATTCTAAATATACTTTAAAACCACTCAAATTAATAATCTACCACTATTAATTATTTCTATTAAAAAAGTTGTTTTTAATTAATATTTTGTAATTTTCACTATTCATCAGAATATGAAAGTTATCTGAAAAGTACCAAAATTTCACCTTAGGCTAAATTCGATACTTCGAATCCAAAAATGAAGTCCCTTTTGAGAGCTAAAATTTCTAAAATTTTAAAAAGTTGTTATTACTATCCATAACGGCTAGTTTTAATAATATTTTAATAGCATATCGTTGTTTAGTGAAACTCGGTATTGCGTACTACACACGGTATCGAGGAAGGTCGTGATTGCGTGTAATGAAAGGCAAGTCAAGGATGCATGTTGAGAAAGATCCTTTTGGTGTAGCGTAAAACACAAGACATTAATGAAATTAAAAAGAATATTTTTTTATAATATCTCAGGCTGTTACAGTATATTTCTTATAAAATATCAAAACATTTTACTACATGGTTTTGATCTATAGACCTCATGGTTATTTTATAAAAAATATTCAACTTCACCAAAGAAAAATATATGCATAGAAATATTTAAATATATATTATTAAAAATTTAATTATTTAATTATTATATGTTTCAAAAAATTATTTATAATTTAATAACCTGAAACCCTCACAAGAACATTACCATGGTCTAGTTTGATTATGGTGTCAAGAATCCCTGCATGACATGAATTGAAAATGCCACATGGAAAGTAGTAATTGTTATATATTTGATATCCCTATAACCTTGTTCTATAATAATTGTGGTGTTAATAACTATACACATGATCTTATATACATGGTATATATCAAAAATTGTGATAGGGAACTGCGTAATAGGTTTATCATCACAAGCAATGTGGTCAATGTCCATACACCTTTTCAAAGTACTTCTCTCACTAGGTATGTATATTCTAAAATAGACTATATCCACATGCCAGGTTTACCAAAAATATAGGAAATTATATAATTCCCCAATAACCATGAGTTAGATGGACCATGAATGTTGGGCCCCTGTGTCAACTATGTTTTTTCCAATTTAAATATTTTAACCTACAGTAATGGTTCTGCCGACCCTTGTTCTAGAAATTTAGTTATAAAAAAATATTATAATTCTTAATCAAATAAAATATTCCCATTTATGATTTTTTTATTGTGTATCCCTATATATAAAATAATGACATATATCAAAGGGGATATAAGAAATTTTTTAGGTGGACAAATTTTAAGAAAAAATTACGGTATCATATATTACTCAATAATGGAAAAAGACTTTTAATGAATATTTATTTATTATTAATCATTTTGTAATAAAAATTATCATTGTTGGTTCATGAAACTGGTAATAAAATGTTATTCATGTTATAATTATTATTGAAATAATTTTAGATAATTTTATTCTTTTTTATAATTTATTTTAAATGCTTAAGGTTGAGGATAAATAGGTCAGAAAACATGGGGAAAATTATATAAAAATAATCAATTATTTATTTAATCAAAATTTTATCCCATAGAATATAGATAAGAAAAATGAGAATATTTATTAAAACTTTATAATAAAATAATTAAACTGAGTAATCAATAATTGTAGTTAGAAAATATTTTTTTAAACATGACATCAAACATGATGTTCCATTTGAAAAAACAGAAAATATAAAAAATTGTTCAAGAAACAAGATGGTTAATAATATAGTGAATAAATTTCTGATTAAAAGTGCATCATAAAAACAGTATTGGATGTAAGTGGTACATGTGTATATTAATAAACAAAAAAATGGTTGTATGAAAGATTAATTTAATCACGATGATATTGATTAGTATTGGGAATTGAAGAGGTCATCGGGAATTAAAATTGAAATGGGAGATTTTGGAGAAGATCTAAATTTATACATGTTCATAATAAATAGGCTTACACTTGGAATTGGACATATCTCATTACAATCATTACATCATATGGTGTTGTGTGTGGATAAAATTCACATTTGATGTGTGATTTAAATTGACTATTGCGTAAATTAATTATTGTGTTTTAGAATTACTACCATGATATATTTATTGAAGTCATGATTATGGATAAGTTTTAATATCATTATAGTGTTTTAATGATGAAAAGTAATAGTGTTCTATATTACATCAAGATTGTGATGTTATAGGTGACAATATTACTCATAATAATTTTTCTCATGCCATAGTTGAATTAACTTCTAAATGAATGAGTAGAGGTAGATGATAGTTTTGTTAATATATATAATGAATCATATTATGGAAAAAATTAATATCTCATGAATGATTTACATATTTTTTTAAGATATAATATTTCACCATGATACATAACTCATTAAAATTATGATTCTTACAACATTGGCAGTCATGTGTCAAAATGGTGGAATATTGGCGTGGATGCCTTTATTTTGATGTCATTGTTTTATAAACTGGCGTAAAAAAGTAATGGGGGAAAACAAAAAACATAATTTTTTAAATACAAGTTTTAATAGACTTTATTATTACTATTTAGGTTGTTTTCATAAAAAACTAACATTAAAAGTTATTAAAAAATAAATTATTGTTTTCTTAAAACAACCAATGATAACGGTCACCAATTTTTGGAATAATGAATTTTTAAAATAGAAAATAATATTCAGTCTCTTTAATTATATTTTTCAAGGTAACCAATTCTAAAACACAAATAAAAACCTCTAAATTTTCACTTTTCATGAAAATTAGCATTAAATTTTATTTAAAAATGATTGAAAAACCTAAACACGTATTTTTAATTTCTATGAAACCTAACCATTCAAATAGATCATGGATAACAATGAAATCTGACAACATTGAGGACCCTAAAAAACATTAAATTATCAATTATTGTCAGTTTTCATCAAATATTCTAGTTCATTCTCTTGGATCATCCAACCAATAATCTTATTTCAGGATCCTTGAGAAGTTATAGTTAACACAAAACCATGATATATGGTGTTTAATTTTTTTTCTTATTTTTTTAACATTTTTCTTCATTCATTTATTATTCTCATAGATTCCAAACATTATGATTGTTTTTATCAGTATTTAGGTGTTATTTTTCATTCTTATGCTCCAAAATTTTATTGAATTATTTAATTTTGAAATTAAAAAATATATAAATGTTTTGTATGATAGTAATTCTATGTTATTATATGTTTGTATCTATTACAATTTGTTATGATAATGGATTTCAATGATAACTATTTGTTTTGAAATTATTATGTATGATATTTTTAAAAAAAGTTGGAATCATTTTTTGTATGTTATTTATGTATTAGTTTTTTATATTCGTTTATATAATTATTCTTATAATATTCTTATATAATTTTATTAAATTTATTTTGTTTTATTATGTTTATAATAATTTGTAAATTTGTTTGTAGAATGTTTCTTAAATTACGAGATCATTTTCATATATGTTTATAATATTTTTATTTTTTTTCTTATTTTTTATAATAAGTATTTATAACAAAAATTATGTATAACTATTTGTTATGATATTTTAATTTAATGATATTTTTTGTGATTATATAATATTTTTGTATTAAAAATTTAGTATAATTAATTGTATGTTATTTTATTTTGGAACATATATTAAAAATAAATTTTCTAAGATAAAATATAAATTATGGATTGTTATATTGATGATAAATTATGTATAAGATGATTTAATAATTCTGTAAAATTTTATATTTTGATCAAATAATTTTATATAATTTATTGATTTGATTATATATTTTTTGTTTAAAATAAATGTTTCATTTTTTATTTGAAAGTTGTTATTGATTTTAATATATTATACATCTAAATTGTGATCATAAGTATTTAATGGATTGTAGTAAGAGAAATTTATGAAGAAATTCTATTGAATATGAAAAATAAGTTGACCATTTCCTGGAAATTTCAAAATGAATTTTTCAAAAAAAAGATTTCATTTCGTCTCTATGTTTCTTGTGTCTGAATAAGAGCAGAAAAATTCAAGATAAATAAATGATGAAATTGTTTTTATGGTTTTTGATATAATTATAAAATTGGATATAGAATTGGGAAATAATTGGAAATTAATAAACTACCATGCATACAAATAATCAATGAGGCATAGGATGATTTTGATAATTTGAATAATAATGTATTCATTGAAAAAAATGAGAAAAAAACTACCAAATAATCATATATAGATTCTAAAAATCCATTATTACAATTATACACTAAATTCATAGAATTATCAATAGTTCAGATATTTGATAACTTGAATGAATATAATTAGTGTAGAGAAAATTTTTCCTAGAAGTAGAAGAACATTTAAATGATTTATTTACATAATGTAATGAGATTCGTAATTCTCACATTGAGGGAAACAATATCTTATCTAATGGGATTGGGTTTACAAATATAAATGATTTCACCAGTGATTGTTTATTGTAACTAAAGGAATATATGTTTTTTATTACAAAACATCTAAATGCAGGACATTATATTATAAGATAAATTTAAAATTCATCACTAATTCATTTTTAGATTCCATAATCAACCAAATTTCTAGATAAATTTGGTACCATACTATAATTCTTCTTTTAAAGTCTCTAATTAAAAATTCAAATAACACAAATACTATAAGAAGAAAATATAATGAAGGAATCTCTGATTGTACACTATCCCACCCAACTGATTTTCCATAGTGGAAGAGATTTGATAATAAATTTCATGATTTTGGATGTATAGATACAAATGTATTAACATGATAATGAATAGATTGAATGAATCTATATCAAATCCTAAATAGCCAACATAGTTCAGGGAATATTTTCTTTGGAAGTTTATGACATATCTCCATTTATATATATGAATTAAAAATAATTTGTAATAATCTTGATTGTTATGGATCAATATAAATGGGAAATTATATTTTTGTATATATTTCACCATTTATCGGTGATTTTATACTTCAATGATAGACATGTGTTTCAGTTTTTTATGTATACCAGGAAAATTTTTTTCTTTTGTGTGCGATGGTAATGTTATCCATAAATTAATTTACTACATTATATAACGTTTTTGGATACATTGTCATGGAATAAAAAGCATGTATAATTTGTAAAGAATTAACTTCTTATTATAAATTAATGAATTGAACGATTTTATTTTATAATCGATTTCAAATATTTTTGATAAATAATCATTCATATCATAGATTAAAAAATCATTTAATGGATTATAGGAAAATAACATCCCCCGAAACCATTTTTAGATGATTAATATTATGAAAATTTTGAAAATATTGACAGTACATTTGGAAATAAATTATTTTATCTTCTTAAAAATCAAAATATGGAAGAAACAATATATATTAATTGAACTTCTATATAATATATTTTTTGGTAGATAAAACATAACATTTAGATAATGAATACAATGAAAAATAATATTTGAATATTTTATTTCAACATTGTTTGATATATAAAGAAATATAAAATATGTATTTCATTGAATATTATAAATCATGTTTATGGGAATAAGTTTAGAGTTAGATCCCTCTAAGAAATTAAACAAAAAATATTTTCCATTGGATTCTCAAACATTAAGAATGTGTGAGAAGATGGTTTTTTTTTGTTTTTATAGGGTACTAAAATATATAGTTTATATTTTTAATAATGAACATTTTTTTAGTATTGAGGGATTGAAAATTAAAATGTATGAAATATCATGATTATCATGTATTTAAAAAGAAAACAATGCTGGTCGAATTGCATATTTATGGTTGACACATCCCGAAATAATACCATTAGGTAATGCTAAATTTTAATGTCTATTTTCTCGAACTCATTAAAAAAAATTTAGATGTGTGGTAGATTTAAGTTACACTCATAATGATTCACCCGGAAATATATTTCCCATAAATATTTATTAGTATAATGATCCATATGGGGATTCATTTGGTTTGTGAGATAATAATATATGGATCATTTATTTATGAAGGATATATCATTTTGACAAATATATGATAATTTTTAAGGGATATATGAAAAATATTCATCGATGTAGAGGCCTCAATGGGTTTAAAATATGTTTCAGAAGAGCTTTTTGATTTCAATATTTGTTATTTCTGTGAGTTAGATCTTATTGGATGTCCTATAAATTGACATTTAATATCTTATATGAAGGTATATGGGATCATTGATTAAATGTAATTTTATTCCATATGATTATGTGATGTGGGAACATTTATACAATTTTAACTATATAGATGAGATTAAAGCATATACATCATCGCATATTTCTAATTTAATGGTGTGATATGTGAAATGAAATGAAAAATGATTGATAATATAGAATAAAAATATAGTTTCATAATTGTTTAAATATAAATTCAACATTGATACATTTTAGTCAGAAAAATTATATAGTATGTAGGGGGATGTCACATAAAATTATTAGATGATTTTAATTAGATATTAATCTGCATTTATTTTACAGAAAAAAATCTCCTTGATAAGAGTATTGTTCAAAATAATGTGGTACTATATATCGTTACAGAACATCTTTTTTCATGTGAAAATGGTAAAAAACAGAGATATTCATCAATGATATATTATAGACATTTTAGGATATATGGGATATTGATTAAACAAATTTTCAAGTTACATTTTTTTTATTTAACTAGATTTAGAGTAATAGTGGTTTGAAATACGATGTTATAGGTTTACATTGGTTTATTTGAAATTATTTAGTTTGAAATAGGAATCATTTTTCATGGAGAAACATGAAGAGAATATATTTTATGTTATTGATCAATTGAATGGTTAGTGGTCCATTATTTTGAAAAAGGAAGAAATTCATTTATCTAATAATGATGGTGATTTTTTTTATGGAGTAATGTGATGTTTATTATTCTATTACATGATTTCAAAATGATAATTATGACTAAAATACAGATATATTCTATTCTATATGAGATAATAATATTAATTGAATATTGGAAAAAACTGAAGTACACTTCTAATATTTCAAATAAATAATTATATTATATATCTTTTTTGAAATTTACAATTGAAAAAATAATTTTTTCAAAATTAGATGCTTTATTATATATATATATATATAGATAATCTATATGATTTTGTGTTAGATTTTATATGTAAGAATTATGGTTAAATAATTTTTTTTTGAAAAGCCTGATACATTATGTTTTAGTTATTTGTACTCATAATGGTTTTAAATATGATATATATATATATATATATATTGATCATTTCCACAAAACATAGAATTAATTTTTTCTATTTAATAGTATAACTTAAATATTTTGGGGGTAGAAATCCTGATATTATTTTCTAGGGTTACACGTATGTGATAGTACTTTTTTAATTACATAATTTTAGAAACTATTTTAAAATATTTAATTTTTTAATAAAATAATGTTCATTAAATGAAATATGTTTCTCTATCTCAATGATAAATATAGATGATGATAATCATATATTGGTGTTTTTGTATTTTTTTAATATTATTAAATATTCAACAATAAATTTATTTAATATAATTAAATGATTAATTTTAAAATATTATTTTTAGAACAACTAGTGCACCATATATTACTGAGTCTTATTCATCTTATCTTGTGAAACAATTTCTATATTTGGGAGACTAGTGAATAAAAATTTACTAAAAAGTTCACTTAATCAAGGTTAACAGAGAGTAAATATTAACTATGAGGATAAATGTAACCCAACTATCCCAAACATAAAGAATTTTATTAGTTTTGTTTCCATCAAGTGCCATTGTGGGACTATAATTTTATATCATGATTTGAAATACATTGACTAGATATTTATAGAGAATCTATACGAGTCAATAACAGTAAAACATCTCAATTGATTAATTTTTATCCCATTACAAGAATATTATATATTATATATGACTAATATTTATTTTATTATATTATAGATAATATTAATCATTCAATAAAAAAATTAACAACTCATTTATATCATTAGTGGGGGTCTATGAGGAGATTTAAAAAAAATCGAAAATTATTATATTATTGGGCCGTTACAAAATGAAACCCCATTTGTCAAGTACAAGTATTCAGATGAAGCTAAATGGAATACATTTTTCTCTAGCTGACATGGTAATGAATTTTTGAGATAATAATTACAGTCAATTTATAATTTCTTGTAAATTCATAGATTTCTTATTAGTTTATTTTTGTGTAACATGGTTCTAATATATCTTTATATGATATCCATTTATAGATTGTTTACCATCACAAGTAATCTTATATTGGGTAACATTTACTATAAGAGAAAAAAATTTTATAAATATTCGATTCTTTAAGAGATATATCACGAGATGATTAATAAGAGGTTCATTTTGGTCTTACATATCCCCCACATTCCACTAATAATAGAAAATATGGAGAAGGATGAAAAGTTAAAAATATTTAATAGAGAAATGTAAGGAAGCTGCTAATTGAATTGAATGAATTTAAATTCTATTTACTTGAATTATTATATTATTTAATTTAATAGCAACAACATACAATTTTTTAATTATCATTATAGAATGAAAATTTATATTAAATGATTATGGAGACCTTAATCTATAAGGATATGGTGAACATCCTAGCAACACCATTAGGAATTATAGAACACCCCAACAATATAAGAGGATATATGGAGGGTTTTAGAATGTTGTACATTTTTTGTTTGATGTAGTATAAAATAAAAGGACCTAGAAATAGATTCCATATAAGATGAGATGAAATAACAAAATTATTACATTATAAATAATATTTAATCAACTATGCATGCTATTATTAAAAAAATAATGAGACAATCACAAACTACGTACCTCGAAAAACCTACATAGTATAAACCTCATGAACAACCTTAACATCCCACATAACCATATCCACCAAATATATTTTATGATTTGACATTATATTGTGAGTATTATGATGGGGATACCAATTTACAATTTATTTTATACAAAGGCTTACATATTTTGGAAGATTTTTTATATCAATATCTGAGATCATTGACTCAATTAGTAATATCAATTTCTGATACTATTGATCTAAATAGACTACTTCCATTTCATATAGAGGAGGTGACTCTAGCCAGAGATTGTATGAGTCATCTTTTACATTAGCTGACTATACTTTTTTATAATTTGACCTTTGAGTATTGATATGAGTTTTTAAATATTTTTTATATTTTATTGATAATTTCTTATGATTTTTTTTTATATTTCAATTGTATAAGAGTAGTTAAAATCAAAAGAAAAAGATAAAAAACAAAAGGATCATCAAGTATCAAATTTATATACATCATATATTTCTAATATGATATAATAACTATACCATGATTTTTATTCCATTTATAATATTTATTATTTTTAAGAAGTTTCATATATTTTGAAGGGACTGGCTATTGGGAAATTTAAATAATAATATCATGGATCTGGTTATTTTTTATGACACCAAAAATATGTAATGTAGTTATTTCCCTTATATGTAAATATATATATTAGTTTTTATTTTATGAAAGAAATATTTCTTCAAAATAATTAATATATTACTTATTTAATTAGGATTCTTCAATTTATTTTTATTAAAATTTAGACCAATGATGTTTATGATCTTATTGATTTAGATTGTATTTCAATTACTATGAAATATATGAATAATCTTTCATGAGTTACATATATATGATACATATTATAAAATATATTGATAGGTTGATGTTTCATTCCATTACATTATTGGTAAGAGGAAAATAAAAATTAAAAAATAATATTCATTCATATGTGAGAAATTCAGATAATTTAATATAATAGAAATCATTTTATGCTAGGCATATTATTGTCATAATAATGAAAATTTTATCAGGTTTTCTTTTTATTTGGTGGTGTTCATAAAAGTTTGATATCATTTTTATTCAAGTAATTTGTATGAATTATTTGTATAATTATAATTATTTTGGTTTTAATCATATTTTCAGTAAGTACATGAAAATAAACACAATTTAAAAACTTTCACAATGATCGCTTATCGATAATAGATCCAAATGCAATCCAAAAAAGTAAAATAAATTATAAATGTATTATATATATATATTGGATATTATTTTCCATTTTATGTTTTATAAATATTGTATAATCAAGAAAAAGAAGGCTGGAATGTGTTTATTAGGTTTTAATATTCATGTTTTAGATAATGGAAACTAGTATAATAAAATAATTTATATGGTACGTTATTGTAATTATTTTATGTTTTATATCAAGAAATTTTCTATTGATATTATAACATTTATTTATATTGTATACTTTCAATGATGTCATGTTAGATAAAAATTTATAACATATACATATTTGATGTTATTTTACATGTTATTTTTTAGTATGATTATTATTTTAATTATATGGTATGTATATTTTATTTAATGTATAAAAATGAGTGTTTAAATTATTTTTTATTTTTAATGTTGCTATATTCTATTATTAAAGGGTAATTTATTGTTTTATAATTCTTGTGGATATATAATATAATAGGCACACTATGAAATCCAATTCATTGTGAAGAATACATCAGGTGATCCGATTTTTATTAATATTAAATATTTGAGTATTTAAACAATTTTAAATGATTTAAAATAGTATATTCTATTTTTATGAGGTTTTTCTCTTTTATCTAAATGGTTATATATTTATAAATAAATCTGCATACTACAGAAGCCTATAATTTTTAATGATGCATCATTTATGTATAATTTAATTGGTGTTTGTAAAATGAATATTATGATAATATTTTTTACATTTAGTTTGTATATTATGTTTTTTATACAAATTGTTTCTATAGTGTATAAGGGGTAACCAATTTATAATACATTCACCAAACTACAAGCCTTATATGATTAATGAATTTCAGTATGAAATAAAAAGAATTTTTTTTTGAATGATGCAAAGTACTAAGGTGATGTTGTAATATGATCAATTATTTTTCTCTCATATTCAATTTTTTTTTTGTTTTGATCCAAATTTGTTTCATTTTTTTCCATTGATAAATAATGATCTATTAAAAAATAATATTCATCCCATATAAGATTATTTTTCTAGTATTAAATAGTATCACTCATCCCATGTCATAGAAAATTGAAATTATATCATTCATGTTCATATTGATTATTTTTCATAGTCCCAAACATTTTATTTTATTTTTTGATATATAGATTTTAAATATTTACATCCCTTTAAAAAAGAACCATTATCATTATAATAATCTTAAACTATATGATTATTTTGATCAAATAGTTATGGATAGTGTTATTTTTTGACCTTTTTTGTTAATATAGTTTCATCTATATAAATTATTGGAGGGTACATTCATTCAAAAAAAATTCTATGACAAAATAATTTAGATTTATGAACATATGAATTTTATATCTTATCATTAGGGTTTTAAATATTTAACCCTTATAAATTTCATTTTGGATCAACGTTTTTAATGATTTAACTATTTATATTTCAGTGGATATGGAATCTTGTGAAATTGAAACTATATGTTATAGTCAAAAGATATTTCATTTTTATTAAAAACTGATGGGACTGAAGGTGTAGAAATTTTATTTTTACACATGAAAAGTCATAAATAATAGTCACTCTAACATCAATCAAATAGTGTCTCGACATATTCCTATATGAGTCATCAAATTGAAATCCAAACATTCCACCTTTAGATCAAATTAACATTTTATGATATATTTTATTAATCCAACTATAGTTGGGATTCATTTATTCTTTATTATTTTATTTATATCATTAAGATCCAAATTTTATATGTTACATTGCATGTGGTGGAAAAAGAATATCAGAGGATCTTATCATAGATTCTTGATATTATGTTACTATAATATATCTATTATTACATTTTATGAATACCTTCCAAATTATATTAATGTTTAGATACATGGACCCATTAAGAAGCTTTATTTATGGGGGTTCATTAAATATTGGGCTATATAAAATCATTTATTATGTCCTCTAATATATTTTCAATATGAATATATGTTATTTCACTTCGTAATGTTATAGGTGATTAATTTATTTTTCTATTTGGTATCATTGCATAATTATTTTCTATTTTATACGTGAGTTGACTGTAGGTTTATCCAACATTTCCTTAGTTTTAATCGATTACACTTTTGGACCATCATCATCCATTGACTCTCATGGAATAATCACATTTACATTAACATCTATCCACATCATATTGCTACATTCCTCATAAAAAATTGTATAAAATGTAAGGTTACATAAATCCCATTTATCATATGTAGTGATTTTACAATACAAGAACTATTTCTCAACCTGAAACATAGATCAATGTCTACAGTAACTACCTTCAAATGGGTATAACATGTAAATTTTAATAATTTTATTATATTATTGTTAGATTAATGAAATAAATATATAGATATATTTTTGAGAATAAACCAAAATGTGTAACATCCCAGGTAAATAAAGAAATATGTAAATTTTTTATTTAATAATATTTGTGAATTAAAAATTCATTTTACTTTAAAGGGGTTGCTATGTTCGATGGCGTACCTGATACGCAACAACAGGTTTTTTTGAAATCATACGTTGCACGCTAACAATATAATATTATTATTTTAAATGGTAGTTAACACCTTGACATTGTGTTGTTGGGAATGATCAAAACTAACTACAATATGATTATACATGTTTGTTAAATATTTTTACAATTATCCAATACAAGTTAAGGGCTGCAAATGTGAATGAATCGAATTTTAAGCATAAATTACATTAAAATGATGATTTACCACCTTTTGATTGATAAATATATATAGATATAGCTGTGGTAACTTTTATATGTTCTATTTGACAAAATCAAATTCTTATTTTGAATAAATACATCAAAATCCACTTTGGGTAAAATTTTGGTATTTTTCTGATAAAATTCATTTTTTAATGAATAGTGAAAATAGAGTATGTAAATTCAAAACTGCCTTTTAATCTAATTTATTTTTATGTTTAGGTTATCATTTTAATAGGTTTTAAAGTGTATTTATAATATATTTTTACCATTTAATAAAATTTTTGTCTTTGGAATTAATTTCACATTAAAATTGGACATAAACTAATGTCAATATTTTGATAGTTAATATTTCTTAAAAACACTGCTTTAGATTAAACAATAGAAATTAATTTTAAATTATCTAATCCAACTTTTATGTTTTGAATTTGGTAAAAGATAAATAATTTTTGAATTCGGAATATCCAATACAGCTTATGCTAAATTTTTGGTATTTTTCTGAAAAAACATCAATTTTTTATGAATAGTGAAATCCCAGAGTAGTAGTTAAAAAGATGACATTTTCATTTAATGAAATTTTACCCCATATTTAAATTGAATTTCGAAAATCCAACATATATGGTTGTTATTAGTAAGTAAACTGTGGTTCAATAAGATGAAAATATTTTTTTTTGGTGAATTGCAACTTTTGACATTTATTTACCACGGTTAAAGGTAAATTGGATAATTCAATGTATAAAGAACATCATAATAATAAAACATTATCATAAAACTTGTCCTAAAATTATTTTATGTGTTATGGACGACCAGGGGAATCTTTGGGACGATTTTGGGACCCCATGGAGCCACTTGGGAGTGATAATGACACTTTAGATTAATTAATTTAAAGTAAAGACAAAAATGACATAGAAAAATATCTTTTAAAATATTAATTTTTACATAGTGTTATAGAAGATATATTTTAGAATATAAATATTATTTAAAAATATAAAAATATTTCCTATATCATGGTAATTTTTTTATAAATTTTAGAAATCATGTAAAAAAATTATTTATGACATAAAAATGATGTAGTGTTTACCTCATTAATAAATGATTTAAATAAATAAGATTAAAAAGATTAAAATAATATCCAAAACCTATCCAATTATTATTTTATGATTTTATTTCTACCATGAGTCAACTTATCTTCGATGTTAATTAATTATGGATATTAATAAACCGAAAAAAATTATCTAATAAAATAATATTTTCACACTTTCGAAGAGAGCCCCTCCTCCCCCATATAAAAAGCTCTCACTTATAACCAATTTCTCAAACATCTCAAGCCCCTCGGATTGTCAAACCTCTTACCAATTAATCTTCCTGCATCCTTTTCCTACTCATAGAAGATATAACTTATTCATAAGAAACACCAAGATATCCATTTGGTTAAAACCAAAGGGAGTTACCCGAATTAAAGGTAACTATTTCACTTAAATTCATTTGTCTTATTTTATTTTATTTTACTTCTCCAACCCCATAAACTCTTTTTATTCTTTTATTTTATAATAGAACATGTATCTTCAATATACTATATTTTCATTATGATAACGATTCAGACTACACTTACACACACCTCCATCTAATGGGTAATGAACAGATTGTTTCTGTGAATGGAAAGATATTGCATAATGAAATGATGATTGTTCAAATATCTCCAAAAGCCTATCATGGTGGCCATTATAATGGAACTGTATTTATATATGATATATATTATATTTATATTGTTTCTATGCTTCTGTATTTGTAATTTATTGAATACCTTTATGGTTTCTATTTTGGTAAAATACGATAATTTCATTGGAGGATGTGCGGACTACCGGCCCCTCAAAGTTATATGACCCGTTCATGCCTTTTGTGGAATGTATAAAGGGTAGAGTTAATGAAATTATATATTATATTATACAGGAATTATAATATACTAATGTATCATTAATTTCCCATTCCATTAAAATATGAAATTGAAATGGAAGTAGCATTCATGCATACGTACGACTTACTGTATCCATGAACGATGAATTTCATTTCTTATATCCAAATGTTATGTACTATTGTAAATAATAATATATAATAGATATATATGATATATATGATATCTAAATCATGAATATCATTCTGGATATAATGAACTTTTTACCACATGAACAACTTGTAATTATAAGAAGTCTATTTTTGACTCAAGTACCGAATATCGAAAAAACAACCATTATTTACCCTAATGATTACATAATGTTAATAACATGGTAATAAGGGATTTAAGTGGAATGATAAGCATGAGAAAAGGGTTCTTAAGCAAGAATACATTAACTTTAGTTTATTATTCAATAGATTAAAAAACGAGCGGGTCAAGTTGGACACAAGGTAAGGGACTTCATCTCAATCTCTTTTCATTGTTGCATATTTGGTTTTAATAAACGACTTTTATTTATAAACTATATAAACACCTTGTAAATTCCCTATAATTAAAAGGAAATCTTTTTATAAGAAGTATTTTACTAAATTACAAAAAGTAATGTTTCTTTTAATGTAAGCGGTGACAACGACCTTTCTGCCGCTGCGTGTATTATTTGACCTTTGGATTTTTTTTTAACAATACGTAATGTTATTAAAAGAAAAATAAAAACCATATACTCTGTTATGAATTTTGGTATTGAAAATGGGTTTTATAATTAATTTGTTATTTCAATATGTTTAAGTGATATATTTTTATTGAAATGTAGAAATATTTTTTTCCTTTATATTTGTTGTATGGGTTATGATTTTATAATGGTACATGGACATTTGACGGGTGGTTATGTGACAAAACAAATGACCAGTGGTGCTATGATAAACTAGGATAGGTGGTTATGTTATAACCTCTAATTCATTGTGTATGGGAGTTGTCCGCATGCCTATTCCATTTAGTGATAAGTGTGGAAATAGACCGTATCGTTATTCCATTTAAGTATGTTTATGTCCCAAGTAACTTTATATGTTATGTGTTCTTTATATGAGTTTTTTGGTAATCTTTTGGTTACAAAAGGGTAATAAATGATCTTTCATTCAATGAATAGTATTTACTACTTTATAATGCTGAAAAATATTACTTATGATAAAGTATTCATGTTTTACTTGTTGTGAAAAAATTAATAGTTTTTCCTTTTTTTGTATCCCTTACTGAGATTTTTATGCTCATAACAAGGTTTTGAAATGATTTTAACAACACATAAATTGGAATAGGGTCAATGATGGTACCAAGGAAAATTCATGCTGTCTAAATCATGGAACTATACATGACTCTTTTTTTCAATAATTTTTATTTTGCGAAAAATATGGGAACTGATTAGAAGTATCTACTTTGTAATTTTTGAGATGTAATGTAATAGTTATGACCTAATTCTCTAGGTCTCTAAACATGAAAAGATCTTCAAAGTGAATTAATCATTTAATTCAAGATTGTGTAATGTTTAAGGCATCAAAGGTCGATTTAGAAAACTTTATGAGTTAGGGTATTGTCAAATTAATATCTGTAAATTAATTTAAGTTAATATTGAAATGATATAGATTTTACTGATTACCATGTTGCTTCACCTATGATATTTCTGTTTTCAAAATGGCTTTCCAAAGAGGAAACATGGCAGCTATGTTGGGACGACATTAATAGGAATAAAAACTTCCAAATCTACAACCTGATATGGTCGGAATCGGAACCGAATAGTTTGTTGTAGTGATGGAATAGTTAAATATATCTATAAATAGTGGTGGTATCCATGCACACGATCAGCTAGATCTACCACAGAGGAATGTGTCAGTAGTGGATCATTTCATGAGGAAACATCCCCCATCATTCAAGGATCATCTGGCCCTGTGCTAGCTGAAGGGTGGATTAAAGCACTAAAGAACAATTTTGAAGTAATGGGGTGTTCAGAACATCCAAATGATAGTCTTGATCTTTACCGTTTGGAAGGTGGTGCTGATCAGTGGTGGTCTATAGTGAAAAATAATATGTATTGTGAGGAGATTTATGATCTTGATTGAAATTAATTCAATGTTAAGTTCCGTGAGAAATATTTTCCTAAGGTGGTTCGACATAGGATGGAAAACAATTCTTGGAATTGAGGCAGGAGGAAGACTCAGTGGCTGATAACGATGGAATGTTCACTCGATAGGCATGGTGTGAACCAAATTTCATCTGAGATCTTGATTGTAAGATAAAGCGATTTTAATCAGGACTAAATCCACGATATCGAGGAGCATTAACCTCTCTTGTGTTCAAAAGTTATGAAAAAATAGTTCTTATGTGCATAGAAGTTGGAAATGGAGTTTGCTGATGAACATGTGTTCTTTTACAAACAACAGAATAAGAGGTCCCATTGGAAAGAAAAGGGAAATAATTCTCCAATGAATCCTGGAGGTAAGTAAACAAAATATCCATGTTTTGAGAAGTGTGGTAGAAATCACACTAGAAAATGATTATCAATAACTGGAAAGTGGATCTGATGTGGTAAGTATGGTCATATTGCTTGTAACTGTAAGTATGATTCTCAAGAAAGCAATGAAAAGCCAGCTGTAAGATATTTTAAGAGTAGTGAAATGGGTCATTATGAAAATGAGTGTCCAGATAAGAACAAAACTCTGAGAAAGCAACTAGAATACAAGAAAAAATGGGTGGTGAAGTCCTTTGTAACTACTTCAGCAGATGTTGAGCCATCAAATGAAGTTTTATCAGGCACACTATTTGTTTGTTCAGATTATGCCAATGTGTTGTTTGATTCGGGGTCTACACATTCATTTATTTCAGATAAGTTTTCTAGTAAATTGGGAATTCCATATCAAGATATAAATCCCAAACTTATGAAAAAACACCTAGAAGAAATGGTGAAACAAAAAGAAATTATAAGAAAATTTTTGTCCATGTGTGCTGAAGGAATCTACCTGCAAAACTTATTGTTTTTCCTCTAGTAGAGTTGGATGTTATTTTGGGAGTGGTTTAGTTGTCTGTTTATCATGCTAATATTGACTAAAGAGCTAAAGAGGTTTCTCTTCTAAAATATTTTATGTTTGTGTACATGAATGAACAATTAATTTTGATAACATATCAGGAAGCTAAGAAACTTGTAAAAGATGGAAATTAATGTAACATTGAACATATTTTTGAAAACAAATGAACTCTTCAGATTAATGATGTTCCAGTAGTAAATGTGTATCTTGATGTTTTTTTATGATGAGTTTTCTGGTATTATACCTGATCAAAAAGTTGAATTTATAGTTGACGTAGTTCTTGAGGCCAAGACAATTTCAAAACCCCATTATCAAATGGATCAAATTGAACTTTTAGAGTTAAAGAAGAAATTACAGGAGTTATTAGATAAAGGTTTCATTTGACCTAGCACATCACTGTGGGGTGATACTATCTTATTTGTAAAAAAGAAATATGGTTCAATGAGGCTTTTCATTGACTATAGAGAATTGAATAACATAACTGTTTTGAACATGTATCCTTTTTCGCATATTGATGATTTGTTTGAATAGATCCAGGGAGTTTGGTATTTTGAAAAAATTAACTTTTGGTTGGGGTACCATTAGTTCAATGTAAAGGAAGCAGACATTCCAGAGGTCGTGTTTCATATAATATATGGCCATTTCTAATTTTTAGTTATGCCTTTTGGTTTAACCAATTAACCTTCTATATTCAGGGATATTATGAATAGAATTTTCCATGAGTTCCTAGATATTTTTTTGGTTGTATTCATTGATGATATTTTGGTTTATGCTAAAGGTAAATAGGAGCATGAAAGTTATTTAAGGGTTGTATTTCGAACATTAAAAGAAAATAAACTAATTGGGAAGTTACGGTAGTGTTAGTTTTGGTAAAAAATAATGTCATTCCTTGGTCACATTGTTTCACAAAATGAATGAACTGATGATCCTTCTAAAACAAAAGTTGTTGAAGAATGGACAAGACCCACAAATATAACTGAGATCTATAGTTTTCTTGGTTTGGTTGGTTATTACTTGAGGTTTATTGATAATTTTTCACAGTTATCTAGTCCAATGACAATGTTTACTCAAAAAGGTGTTATGTTCATTTAGACAAAATATTTTGATGATTGTTTTCAATAATTAAAAAGAATATTGGTGAATGCTTATGTTTTGGCATTACTTTCCAAAAATGGTGAGTTTTTTATCTAGAGTGATGCTTCATTGGAAGGACTTGGTTGTGTCCTTATACTGAATGATCAGGTAATTTCTTATGTTGCACGTCATTTGAAACCTCATGAGTTAAATTACCCTACTCATTATTTGGAATTATCTGCTGTTTATTTTTCTTTAAAAACATGGGGTCATCTTTTGTATGGAGTAAAAGGTGAAATATATACTGACCAAAAATGTTTGAATTATATATTTACTCAAAAAGAATTGAACATGAGACCGAGGATATGGTGATAATTAATCAAGGATTAGGATTTCATGGCCCCTTACCATTCGGGAAAAGCAAATAAGGTGGATGATGATTTGAGTCGAAAAAGTAATGCTTCATTGACCATGCTACATTTGGAACCAGATCCTTTGGTTTTTTGATTTGATGAAATTTTTCATAGAAGTTTTTGGTGTAGGAAATTCTTCTATTTTATTTTAGGTGTTAATGAGATCATCTCTATCAGGCAGGATTAAGCAAGGGCAGAAGCACTAGAGTGAGTTGCAGAAAAAGGGAAAGTTGGTTCAGAAGGGTATGTTTACAAATTTTAACTTTAATAGTGATTGTGTTTTGAGATTTGGAAAGAGATTATATGTACCATGTTGATTCACAGTTGAAGAATGAGTTGTTCTATGAAACTCATAGAACTTCGTTTTTAGTTAATCCTTAGTGTACTATGATGTATAAAGATATTTGGGAATATTACTGGTGAGATGAAATGAAATGTGATTTTGTGGATTTTACTGTGAAGTGTTTGACTTGCCAGTAGGTTAAAAAATAGTGGCAGTTACCAAAAGGGATGATTCAATCATTACTAGTGCTAGAGTGGGAATTGGAAAATATATCCATTGGCATCATTGTGGAATTGACAAAGACATCTCGAGGTAACAATGAAAACAAGTTTATTGTTGATCGATTGACTAAATCTACTCATTTCCTTCCTATTCGAGATAGTTTGTCTCTAGATCGACTTTCTGGGTTGTATGTAAAAAATGATAGTCAGGTTGCATGGAGTTCCCCTCTCCGTTGTATCTGATCGGGATCCCAGGTTTTCTTCTAACATTTCAGAAGGCCTTCAGAGGTGGTTGGGTACTGAATTAAATTTTAGTACAACTTTTCATTCTCAATCAGATGGGCAGAAAAAACTAGCAATTCAGACCTTAGAGAATATGTTACGTGCTTGCTCGATGGATTACTAAGGAAGTTCGGACCAACATCATTCTTTGGATGAATTATCATATAATAATAGTTTTCATTACAGTATACAGATGTCTCCATTTGAGGAATTATATGGGAAGCAGTGTCAAACTCCATCTTGTTTGGATGAAGTAGGTGAAATGAAGATTATGGGACCAGAATTGGAAGAAGAGATGGAAAGAAATGTTCAGTTGATTCAGAAGCACATGAGATCATCTTAGTGTATGCAGAAAAGTTATGTGGATAACTGGAGGAAGAATGTTTTTTTTAAGGTTGGTGACCATGTGTTTCTCGAAGTTTCTTCATGGAAAAGTGTGATGTGTTTTGGTTAGAAGAGAAAGTTGAGTCCGAGGATCATTGGAACTTATGAAATCTTAGAGAATGTTGGATCAATTGAATATAGAGTGGATTTACCTCCAAGTTGGTCCCAGGTACACAATGTTTTTCATTTTTCAATGTTGGGAAAGTATATGCAAGATCCATCTCATGTTTTAAGTTTAGAGGTAGTTCTGTTGGAAGATAATATCTATTATGAGGAACAACCAGTCCAAATTCATGACCATAGAGAGAAAGTGTTGCAGAATAAGGTAATTCACAAGGTAAAGGTTTTGAGGAAAAACCAAATGGTTGAAGAGGAAACATGAGAATCAGTAAATGCTATAAGGGATAAATACCCCCATTTATTTGATAATGGAGTAAAATTCTGAGGACACAATTTCCAAAAGGGGGGAAGGATGTTACATCCTATGTAAATAAAGAAATATGAAATTTTCATACTTATTAATATTTTTTAGTTAAATATTAATTTTACATTAATGGGGTTTCTATGATTGATGGTGTAACCAATTTGCAACAACAAGTTTCGTTGAAATTTTACATTGCACACTATGAATATAATACTATTTTTTAATGGTAGTTAATTCTTAGAAATTGTATTAGTGGGAATGAAGAAAAAAACTAAAATATTATTATAAATTTTTAAATGTTTTTAAATTTATCCAATAAAAGTTAGGGGATTAAAATTTTAATGAATCTAATTTTAAGCTTAATTTACATTAAAAGGTTGATTTACTGCCTTTTGATGGAGAACCCTGTTTAAATCTAGTTTTTGTCACTTTTATATGTTATATTTGAAAAAATAATATTCTTATTTTGAATCAAGACAACAATATTCACATTGGGTAAAATTTTTGTATTTTTATGATAAAATTAAATTTTTAATGAATATTGAAAAATAAGGTATTTTAATTATAAACTGCTTTTAATATAATATATTTATATGGTTATATTAAATCTTTAATTTATTTTAAAGTATAATTAGATTATATTTTTACCATTTAATCCAATGTTGTTAATTGGAGTTAAGTTCACTTTAAAATTGGATATAAACAAATGTCAATCTTTTGATAGTTAATATTTCTTAAAAATATGGATTTTGTTTTGACAATTGGAATTAATTAAAAATTAACTAATCCAACCCATATGTTTTTAGTTTGTTAAAATAAATTTCATTTTTTAATTCAGAATATAAAATATATCTTAGGCTTTTTTTTATTTTATGTTTATGAAAAACTTCAATTTTTGATGAATAGTGAAAACACAGAATACTAGTTAAAAAGCTGAAATTTTCATTTAAATAAAAATTTGCAACTTCTGTTGATTGAATTTCAAAAATCCTACATACATGGTTTTTATTGGTAAGTAAAATTTGTTACAATAAGACGAAAATATTTTTTTTGGTGAATAGTAACTTTTACCTTATTTACCGCTGCTCAAGGTGAATAGGGTAATTCAAGGTAAAAGAAAAATTTTAATATTAAAAAATTTCCTTAACAGTTGTCATAACTATATGGATGAGTCATGGCTGACCATGATCATCTTCGGGTCAATTTTCGGACCCCATGGAGCCAATTGGGGGTGATAATGAAACTTTAGATTAATTAATTTAATGTAACGATAAAAATGACATAAACAAATATCTTTTAGAAAATTAATTTTTACATAGGGTTATATAAGTTATATGTAAAGATCCCAAATTTCCATAGAATTTATTTATTTAAATAAATAGAAATTTAATGGGTTTGTGAAAATTGACGATGTGTGATTCCGAGGCCTGGATTGTCCAGAATTATTTTCTAAAAATTAATTTGGGTATGTTCAGTAAACCTATGAGCATGTTTTTATAACGTTTAAACCGGTGCTCGGAATTTAAATATGAGGTCACCATTGAACTCGAAGCATTAGTATTCGCTTAAGGAGTCTCTCACCTCGATGGCAGTTGGTTGAGGGTGAAAGTTAGTTTTTGGGTTTTTCGTGAAGTAATAAAATAAAAATAAAATTGTGAAAACATTTTATTTTTATTTGAAACACCCATGATAATTATGGAGGTGGGACCACAAAATTTTTATCCTCCATGTGGATGTTGAGAAGTGGGGAACACCCAACCTTAACCTCCCATGAGAGGTTATGGTGGTGGGGACCACCCATGTATAACCTCCCATGAGAAGTTATGGTGGTGGGGACCACCCGAGGTCTATACCTCTTCAACTCCTTCATTAATATGGAGGAGCCTCTTAGGATTCCTCCACATTAATTGTTCCAACCCTTGGTATCATCAAATTTGAATTTTATTCCAACGCAACACATTTATTGTTTCCAATTAATTAATCCAACTTGATTTGCCGACAAATAAAATAGATAAAAATATTTTATTTGGTTGGATATTCAATTGTTGGAAATGGATTGTAAAAGGTGGATTGGAAGAACTTGAGATAAATCTCTCCAATGAAGAATTCTCTTCTAATGAAGAACGCCGACCACCTTCAACATTCTTCCTCGAGACTTCTTCCGACATGTGACGACCTCATCTATAGTGAATCGACGACCATACAACCTTCTTGCGTCAACTTCATCATGGGAAAGAGGTATGGGTTTATTTCCATTTTTTTATCACTTCCCATGTACACCCTTACTAATTATTTTGTGGGATGGGAAAAGTCCTTGCAGGAGGGTTTGACATTCTTCATTATTTTTAATGTTCAGCCGTATACTACCACCCTAACGCAGAGGGTACATGCCAAACCAATATGGCCCGACCCTTCCACAAATCTTGTGGTGTTATTCACAATGGAGGAAGATGGCAACCATCCATGGTTGGGGCACAAGAATGGCGGCCGACAACCCTTCCGGTAGTGACGGAGTCAACGGCGCAATGACGCATTGCCCCACGGCGGAGGCGCCGCCCCGTGGTGGAGGCGCCGCACCGTGGCCAGACCATCGACCCGCGGCCGATCCGCTGACCCGCGTTCGGACCACTAGCATACCTACCCATGGCCGGTCCGCCGACCCGCATCCAGACCGAGGCCGGTCTGCTCCCCTGCAGCTGGTCCACACCCCAGTGGCCGGTCCGTACCCCTACGGCTGGTCTGCGCCCCCACGGCTGGTCTGCCGCCCCCGTGGCCGTTCCGTTCCCACATAGTAACATTGGCTGGTCCACGCCCTTGCGATACCCTATAGGTCGGGCCAGACCCAACAGGTCAGTCCGGTTCGACCCATACCAGGTTGGGTAGGATAGGTCTGACTGGGTCGAACCAAACTCGAGCCTACTACGACCCAGTTAATATCATTGGGCCATAACTTTGGCATCGGACGTTTGTTTGACGAACCATCAGCGAAGCTGGAAATCATGGAGTGTGACGGTCCATTTGAGTATACCCCACCTGATTTTTGGATTAAGATGTGGAACAATGATGTTTGATTAAACATAAATCCAACTGGGCCCCGAGGGACCAAAAGGCTAACATACCACAATTTGAGTGTCCGATTGACATGTCATCTGATGCGTTGAGACCATTATGAAGTGAAAAACATTAGAGATACTTCTTCGTGGGACTTTGTGGAAGATGGAGTATTGACCCGCAACTTGTCGAGTGGATTCTCTTAGAGATGAGCGGGCGTAGTGCTGGAACCCAGTGGTTGGATAAGACATGATGACGGATGACCATATCGACTTGGAGTGACTCGACAGTCCCAGTGTGGAGCGTCTTGGGGATGCGGCAGACCCATGGTGGGGAGCGCCTTAGTAACATGGCAGACCCACGGTACTTGACAGGAGGATTAGCTCAGCCGGTCGAGTGGGGAGCGCTTTGGTGATGCTGCAGACCCACGGTGGGGAGCGCCTTGGTGATGCAACAGACCCCTGATACTCAATAGGAGGAGTACCTCATCATTCCAAGCATAGTGGGAAGAACCTCGGTGTGACGTGGCATTCCCACTGTACTTGATAGAATAGGACTTCTCCAGCAGCTGAGGTGTACGACTTTGTTACTGGGTATGTTACTTGATACTACCCCTAGAATAAATCACGGTGTTAGATGAGTCAGTACCTCTCTGTTTTCCTAATGATTGAGATAGAGTATTTGATAACATAGGTTTATGTATGGGAATATACCTAACTAATGTTGTCTATTGATTTTATAATTTGTGGTTTATCCTTGGTGGATTTTGTGTGACCTTGAGGGTCTTGGGGTCCCTTCTGAGAATCTTTATACTCACCCTTTCATGGGTTATTCCCACACTTCATTGTGTTTTGTGCAGATGATGGATAATGCTGATTAGGGACGATAGGAACAAGACTGGATGTTACCCGGAGGTGGACCATACGACGAGTCGGTATACAGAGGAGACGGATGGATTTTGAGTGCTAAGGAGGCGATTTTTACCTACCTTCCTAAAAAGTCCGCAACTACTAAAGGATGTTTCGAAATGATGATGCGAAGTCATATTCGGACCTGGAGCACCAGTCTGGAGGGCCTGGATGTGTTGGGAGAAATAAAGGAGGATGTGCACGAAAAAATGTGGGTTGTGCGAAAGGAGTTCGGGAATCACAAAGAGTCCCCGGTGCAGGCGTGCAATAATTGCGAGCCCGCACCTGCGTGGCTAACATTTCATGAAACTGTCTCTAGTGCGCAAAATATCGCGAGTCTCATGGGTTAAGCACCACTGGATGCCTATAAATAGAAGGGTTCCCCTTCCATTTTGGGATTGTGGAATTTGAAACGGCTCTCGTTCATGAAATCGGACTTCCGTGCACGCAAGATGGCCTTCAAGTATTGATCCTTTTCATGCTACCTCTCCCCGGGATCCGCCATTGTGCACAAACCCACTGGATGAAATAAAATTCCCAACCCCTCAAGGTTCCTCCCTTGCGTGTAATTCCTTCAGTTGCGCGCAAAACGGTCCAATTGCGTGCTTTCCCGGCGTTGGATGTGGTCGTGCATTAGAGTTCATCTGTCTCCACTCGCACGCAATTCACACCCCTTGCGCGCAATCCCTATATCCACTTGCAATTCCTCTACCCCAATTATGTTTCATCCCTGTGTTTTGCACGCAAACCTTTTCTTTGCACGCAATCCCCATGACCGCTCACCTTGACAGCCCTCGGGTGCCTACCTGCATAGGCGCCCGATGTCCTCCATAACGGGCTTGCACGCCATACACTGCTTTCCATTACGACCTTCCAGGCTCATACAAAGTAACCTCAAGTTCTCTTGGGCGGTGTTTCCCATTGTGTTGCTTTGCCTCATGCTTCTTCACATAGGCACACTAACGACTATTGCTTCTTCGTATAGCCATGCTAACTTGTACCCCTCGATGGTTCGCTCTGCGGCCCCCCTTCACTATGGCCCTTCCAGTTCCTTCCCTTCCCCAAGGGGCAGAGGTTACTGGTTATCTATGTTCTAGGGGTGTGGAGCGAACCCACATCATCCGACCTGCAGGAGGTTAAACTACCAAGCACCTCGTCCTCAACACATGATGTTAAACTTTTGTCTGACCCCGTGCCTCACACGCTGGGTCCCCCAGAAACGGGAATTCCTTACACCGCTCATCTTCATAGGGATTATATTACCCTCACATGGGATGATATCCTCCCTCTCGGAGTGGCGTTTTCCCACGGGGGAAGGGCTGCCTTAGAACATAATCCCTTAGCCTCTCTTGCGGAAGGTAGCACCCATGCAAATCCGTACTTCCCCACTACCAAGTCCAGGGGAGGGCATGATAGATAATGAGCCATCACCTTTGTTTGGTCCCAAATCCCTATCCCACTGTGCTTTATCGCACTTCGGGCCTCCATCATGGAGTAAGTATCAACACCATGGGCCGCGTCAGAGCGTAAGCCCCATACCAGCGAACTATGGGGACTTTGATTTATGCTAAGGCATGGTACATAGAAAGCCTCCACGAGGGTCAAACCCACAACTCAGTCATTCTGACATCTTCACATCATTTCCCCAACACTATGGGCCGTCTCAGAGCGTATGACCCATCCCAGGGAACTATGAGGACTTTGATCTGTGCTGAGGCATGGTATGTAGGAAGCCTCCACGAGGTTCAATCCCACCACCAGGTCGTTCTGACCTCTTCATGTCGGTTCACCGACACCATGGGCCACCTCCGAGCGTAAGCCCCAAATGACATCCCACAAGATATTAAACTGTATATCATCCAGCATGACATTAAACTATATGCCGTCTCGCATGACATTAAACTGTATTATGTCCCGCATGACATTAATCTTTATACCATCGAGCATGACGATAAAATTTCAGCCTCGTCCCACATGATGTTAAACTATATGTCATCCTGCTTGAAGTTAAACTGAACCACCCAAACCTCATGGACTTTGATCCTTGCTATGGAATGGTATGTATGAAGCCTCCACTAGGTTCAAGCCTGCCACCCAGTTGTTCCTACCACTCGGCGTCAGTTCACCAACTCCATAGGCCACCTCAGAGCGTAAGCCCCATATTCACCATGGGCCTCCTCAGAGTGTAAGCCCCATATCCACCTTGGGCCACCCCAATGTGTAAGCCCCATATCCACCTTGGGATGCCTCAGAGTGTAAGATCCATCTATACTGAACTATGGGTACTTTGATCCATGCTAAGGCATGGAACGTAGGAAGCCACCACGAGGTTCAAGCCTAGCACCCATGGCCCATCCTGACCTCTCCCTCGAGACCACGTGCGTCGGGAAGCTAATGCCCTAGCCCAGAGGTCATACTCACTCTGGGTATCATCCATGAATTCATTCTCACGGGTCAACATTTCAGGTGTCCCACCGTATCCTCGAACTATGTGGACTTTGATTCCCACCGACGGGGGTATGTAGGAAGTCTCCTCAACACTCAAGCCCAAAGCCATCACCCATCCTAATCCTTACCCAGGACAACACATCTAGGTGGGATCATGCCACCTCATTCCACTCCACAATATCCAGGAAGCCGCCCAGGGGCTGTCCCCACCATCGGTGTTCCCCCCCAGGGGGTTCTCAATATGATCCACTCTCAATGTTCTGATAAGTCTAATCCATCCCCGCTGGACGTTAAACTCACGTAACACACAGTGTTAAACATGGGAATCTGAGGAAAACCTCTAATACATTCCTATGGAATGCAATTCCCCACGTTCGATGTGGGATGACTCAGGATTCCGTTCCCTTGAGAAGCCCTATAATAATGGATAAAAGACAGACATTCCAATCCCCCATCATCAAGACACACCAACGACGCCTCAACATGACCATTATCATCACCGATAGTTGCTGCCCCGACCAGACCCCTTAGAGCATATCGACGGAAGCAACGTAATTAAATGGTGTCCAAGAAGATATGGAACTGGGAATAGGATTCACGAATACGACTTAAATCTATGAGGGAGACCCGTACCCGGTGACAAGCTCCGAGGAGGAATCCATGGAAGGAAGAACCAACATCTCATCATCTCGGTATCGATCAAGGAGAAGACCTCCTAGAACAAGGAATGGATGCGGCCTGACTTTGGAAAGTGGCAATGCGGGGCCACCAGCCGCACATCCTCCCCTGCGTGATGGATGCGCGTGCACCCCGGTGAAAGCATCAGAAACAGAAAATGGTGAACCTAACATGAATCTCTTCTCCTCAATACAAAGACCGGTAGAATTTGGGGTGTCATAAGGTTAGCATGTCACCTGGTCCGGGCACCCAGCACCAGGATGTGAAACCCGCCAGGGATTTGGGCAGTCCAGACATTGAGCACTCCATTCTACAACGTTGTCAGCGTGGATCCCTCTTACCGACCAGGGAAGACGGAATGGAGTTGGGCTACTGGTTGTCAATTTCTTTTCTTGTTAGTGTTAATGGGTTAATCACCCTTCTTTCAGGAATAAAATCCTTGCATCCGAAGCTTGATCGCCACCTGCACACCAGCATAGGTGAATGGTCTATACTGAAGTGGCCACCCCACGCGGTTCCTCCTTTTCCACAGCTGCTCCGACCGCCATGACTACCGTGCACTCATGCCCCCTTTCCCCATCAGAGATTATCCAACGAAGGGTGGTCAACGAACTCATGTGTTGGTATGAGGAGGAAGGGGTCATCCCCACCAAGCACATGGCCCGTTTGGACCTCGAGGCAGCTGCGCCTCACCGCCATCACTGCCCCTCGAGGGACGCATAGGGAGCCATTTCTTCCCACCCCGGCATTCAACCATTTTGAGAGCTTATTCCCAGAACGCCTCGACACCTCCTTGCCCTATGCTGATGAAGTAGGGGATGTCAGGGTTGGCCTGACCAGAGACCCTCTTCAAGGGTTCATGGTCAGGGCCCCCACCTAGCTATGTCGATACCACCGCCTGACTCCCTGGGCTGAGGAGCAGACAATCTGTGTGCCCACACCACCGGCTCCAACCCATTTGACCCGACGCTAGCGTCGGGCGCGAGCATAAGAGGATGCCAGCCCTGGGGCATTAACTTCATCAACCTCTATTGCCCGAGCCACTGCTGAATCTAGTTATCAAACCCCCGCAAATGTTAATAAGTGGTTGTTACATGCCCGAACCATATCGAAGCCCTGACTGCCCCACAGGTATGTTGGGTCGACTCTCCTAGTCACCGTCACAGGCAGTGGCCACCGGGGACCAATTCGTGATAGTTCCATCCAGCTTGAAGGCCTACTTCGTTCCACCGTTTTGGAAGGTATGGGTCCTCCCTCCTTCCAATCTCATCCCAGAGGCCTACCTGGCCCCACCCTCACCACATGTAAGGGGATTCCCCATGACAGCTACGCTCCGGGTGGGGCTCTTTCCAACGCTCACTACACTTGGTGCAGGGTCACTTCCCCTACCGCTGACCACGAGTATGGATCTATTTCATATCTGGTCACTGACCTATATGGAGGTCCTATCCATGTCCCTTTAGACATCTTCACCGGTGACCCTGGCACCCCGACCTTCAATCCTCTCTACCCCTGCACCATTGCAGCGAGAGGACTCCATGACGGAAATCAGCCTTGCCATGAGGAGCCACCCAGGGGAAGGAAGGCGTGACGTCGTTTCCGCAAGAGATATTCCATGGAAAGCCAGACAAAAATCATACCAATATGTTTCTAGGACTCTGAGGCGGAGTATGACTCTGCGATGGAGCCTTCCCCCCAGTCCTATAAGTCAAGGAACGGGATAGGGATGTGGCGCGTCATCCTCGTACTCCCTGAATTAGAGATCAATATGATACCTGCCTCCCTCCGAAGGTATATCCTGGAGGACGAGGACTTGGCATACCCCTAGGGTTCGAACTTGTGGTCTCCATCAACCTCTCCAGTAGCACCTTCCACCTTGGTCAGAGATGACGGAGACCATTTTTGGGGTTCGATGGAGGATGATCCACGACATAGAACACCCTCGGTAAGCACCGATACTGTGACAGGAGGCCTGGTCGCCCGCCCATCCTATCGTGACATGGAAGCTAGGACACTGCAACCCTTGGAGGATGACTTAGGATTCATCAACCAATCAGCATGCTCGCTGTATTCTCCGCCAGCCAGCCCACCAGCACAGTGTCCTACCTTGGCACCGCTGCCGGTTCCCCAGCCGCTCATAGTTGATGAGTGGGGCCATCAAGGCCCGGATACTGGACCTGAGTCATGGAAATTCTGGACCATCCTCGCAGCAGGCCACTTCCCCGAGAAGTTTTGGCCGGTCGCAGGGTCGGATTTTGATATACCAGAATCACTCACCCCGGGAGAGTTTGAATGTTTCCTCTAAACCCTCCGGATGACTCACTCCCATCATCTCCATCAGAAAGTACCTTATCCTTGGAGTCAAGCACACCTCAAGGATATCGGTGAGCAATGTCGTCGGGTCGACCTAGCGATGATCCCCGTGGTTCGGCCTCCCGAATCACTTGGCCACCACAGGTCCCTCCAACAACAATGAATTTAGATTTTTCAAGTACTCTGCAAAGATTTCGAGGAGGCCACCCCCCACGCACACATCCGTGGATGGGGGAAGTATGTTTCCCTTCTCTTCAGTGTGATTTGTTGGCAGCCCAACTCACCGAGCGACTATGAGGACATGCCCCCGAGGGAAGTGGCGGTCAACATGGATGATCTATCAGAAGAGGGGAATGGTTTGGAACTTCTTGATATAGACTCACCCCCTGAGAACATGCCTCTACTGGACCCATCATGGAGGATTAATCGTCAAAAAAGGAACCTCCTAGGTCTCCCCACACCCACTGAGGCTTAAACATTTACTTGGAATATCAGCAAGGGTGAAGAACACGTTGGGGATGTCAGGATCTCCATCCCATTTTCCTCAGTGCAGATGGTAGAGGAAGATCCCGAGAAGGCCACACTGTGCCAACAGCTTGCTGAACAGAAGAGGCTGGTCGATGAGCTTTTTACTAAATGCATTGCAGAGCGGCAGCCCGACTACGGCGATCCGAGGACAGGACAACCATTGTAGGAACAACTACCCCTCGACGAGATCCACCTAGGAAACCGCGATCATGCCGTGTTCACTGACAGAGGAAAGGCCAGAGCACATGGAAAGAGGGCGTGATATGTTTCACCAAACCCTCCTGAGGGGAGTGATCACCAATGGGATTCCGCTCGGGTTCCTCCCGCTACACCAAGGGTTTCTCCACCATCTGACCCACGAGCCGCTGAGCTTGTCTACCAGATTGAAGAGCCCGGTAATGTGCTTGTGGATAGGGATCCCCGCCAGGACATGAACCCGTGTCCAAAAA
Source organism: Viscum album (assembly GCA_963277665.1). Lineage (NCBI taxonomy): Eukaryota > Viridiplantae > Streptophyta > Magnoliopsida > Santalales > Viscaceae > Viscum > Viscum album. The sequence continues at coordinate 1,425,046,012 of OY728133.1, forward strand.
AATTGATGGTAGCACTCATCGCAATCTTAGTGGCTTTGGAAACTCGACAGGTGGTGATCCCACCGGAAGACAAGCCATACCCAGCATGGGTGGATGATATTCCAGCACCTCCGGGATTTGGCAACCCCAATTTCTCCCCCTTTAATGGGACTGGAGACCCGCCACAACACCTGACCCACTTCAAATCGATGTGTGGGCCTATGTTATGGACTCCAACACAGCATGATGCTGCCAAGCTCCATTGCTTTTTTCAGATACTAGAGGGGCCAGTATTCGTCTGGTACAGCCAGTTCCCTGTTGGATCTATGACAACCTGGGAGGACCTTCACAGGAAATTCCACTACCAGTTCAGTTCTAGAACCTGGAAGACGAACATTGCACACCTCTTCAGGTGAAAACAAAGGCCCGACGAGTGAGTCACAGACTTCGTCGCCCGGTTGAAGGGGCTCACATACTCCATTGAAATTCCACTGACTTAAGAAAAATTACTGACAATGTGCGTAGGTAATTTCAAGGAAGAGATGGTTCCCTCTCTGATCACTCAGAATTACCCCATAGGGTTCTGGGACATCTCAAACAAGGCTCAGTGCCTCGAAGAAGCCCTGCAATAGGCCAGTCAGGCACGCCTTCTACCTCATGTAATCCATGCAAGAAGTGCTGCCATAGCCGAGCCCGCTGGTGTAGCCCATACAGAGGCCCCCAGAAAACAAGAATTTCTACCAGTGAGGCCAGCTCCACAGCCTCATAGGGGTCCGCCCACATGGGCACAACTTCCAGCCCAGTAGCGACTACCTCAAAATCGGAAATCACCTCCGCGTAATGCACCGCCATTGCCTAGGCAAGATAATGATGTTCCTCATCCTTGACATGATCCTCCGGCCCCTCGTCAAGGTCAGCCTCCTAGAGCCCCCATTCTAGATAGAAGGATTCAGACCTACTTGTTTGACGAGGCTCAAGCCCCCGGTTACTTCTGTAGTGCCTTGGAGCAGAGAATCGTGCGGCTGCCTGAGTGCTGGAAGCCAGAAGATGCATATATCCCTGATCACCCCAACTACTGACCTTATCACCGGACACTGGGGCACAACATCCAGCGATGATACGTGTTCAAGGAATGGCTCCAAGACCATATTTACAATAGTATGGTCAGGTTCGGCCCAGCCCTGGCACAAGTGGTTGGTGTCTTTGTGAGATCAGATGGCAGTTTCATTGATGAGGGTGAATGGAAATAGTTTTCCGACCATGGGTCCCCGAAGTGTAACAACCGGATGTCCCGCAAGATGGTCGCACACACCCATGGTATCATCCGTGCATGCCGTAATCATCCAGATCCCTCAGAAGATGTGGTTAATACATCTTCATCGTCAACTCAGCCAGCCTACTCTCAGAAGCACAGGAAGCGGTGGCGCAAGAAGAATGAATGTGCCCTGTCAATGTCGTCTTCGTCTCACACTCTTGGTGACTTTATGCCCCCGGAAATGGGGATCCATTCGAGATTCTACCCGGTAGTGGATGACTCCTCATGTGACAGTCTGGGGTACACTTTGGTTAACACTGTCGAGTTGGTAAATCCCTTTTTGACTCCCAACAATGAGGAATGCAAGGTGGACCTTCCCAATGTCCCCAACCATCACCAAAGTTAGTGGATTCGTGGTTACATGAATCACCAGGGCATGATAGTTGACACCCCCAGACAGGCCATGCACGCTGCTGAAACCAAACAGCAGGCCCAGTACAAATCTCAGTACACATGACCCCTTCATGCGGTGTCGACAGGTCCGCCTCCTCCACCACTTGCGTTGCTGGGTTAGGCAGAACCACCTCGGCCATGCCACGAACAACTCCTCTATGCCACCAGCTGACCCCAGCCTTCTTGTCCTCATCCGGTAGCCACTTTTCAGGCTTAAACTAGTGAACAACGAGATGATCCTAGAACCAGTCATCCATCGGTCTAGCCAGCAGGACCCGTCATACCCCCAATTGCAGAGCGACCTCTTGTAAGAAGAAGAACACGTTTTTATTGGAAGTATGATGTTTGGAAGCATCTTTCTTGCATTCCAGCAAGTCTGTATATCCTTGAGGCTCTCCGTCTGTCATCTGAAATGCGTGAGGAACTTGCTGAGGCCCGAAGTAGCCCCTCCAGTTTGAGATGGAGGTAGCAGCTATAAAAGCCTTCCACACTGAGGAAATTTTGAATGCCTAATGCTAGGTAGTTATCTCATTCTCCGGTGAAGACAATGATCCTCCCATACTGGGACACATTTTCCTGTTGTACATCACTGGTCATTTTAATGGCGTGGAAGTCTTTCATTTTCTTGTCAACACAGGTTCTAGGATTAACCTAATAACAACTCGGACACTGTGGAAGATGGGTCTATCTGAGGATGATTTAACTCCCTCTATCCTCAGAAACCAGGGATATGACTGGACCGAGAACACCCCAGTCGGCATGTTCCGTTTGAAGAAACAGTTCAGTGGCCTAATTGCAAGCACCGAATTCATGGATGTCTCTTAGGACACTGTGCACAACGCATTGATGGGTAGGCCATGGATCCACCTTCACACGGCGGTCCCCTCATCGTATCACCAATGCCTCAAATACTCCTTCAATGGTTGATTAGGCGTGCTCCAAGGAGATGAGTCTCCTTTTGCCTCTTGTGAAGCCCACATTCTGGACGCTAACTATTACAAGAGCAAGGATAAATAGATTCTGGTTGGTGAGGTTGAGCTCACCACTGTTACAAGTGATCCCAGGGCAGGTTTGGATGACACCTACATCTTCCCCATCCATCGGTTGGAGGCCACCACCCTGGAAATGGGGCAGTGTTTTTCTGTTTTGGGTACAAGAGGAAGGCATATTTCCAGGTACAAGTGATGGTGGAAAATTACTTCGTACTCCTACACCAACCAGGCTCCGGTGATCCTGGAACCTCCTACCCCCTGTACGGTATCGGGACATCAGGCTCATGGAAACTTCAGTTCGCCAAATGTGTCTCTTCCACTGGGATGGAATTAACTGACTCAAGACGATGATCCACTAATGTTTTGATGTCATCAAGTGTGGCCCCTTGGGCCGAAGGACAGATGGGATCTGATTGATGAACTTCATCGCTATGGTCTCAATGGCGCATGAATCTTCAGATATGATGACCACTGCCACCCAAGATGGCACCAGCTTCTCGTCATAGTTGGGTGGCTCAGAAGTAGCTCCCCCTGCTAGTGATCCCTCCATGATTGGAGATGATGATATGGAAGATGCTACCCTACCTTTGAGGAGGGTTTCTCCCCCACGGTCGACGAGTTGGTACGGGTGGACCTCGGTAGTGAGGCAGATCTGAGACCCACACTGGTCAGCGCCGCCATGTCCCCCGAGGAGCAGCAGTGGAATGTGGAATTCCTCATACAAAACTGTGATGTGTTCTCTTAGAGTTATGACACAATTCCAGGACTAGATCCTCAGGTAGCCGTTCAGTTCCTTGGTCTCCCGGTGAACCATCGTGGGTTTAAGCAGCCTCCCAGAAAGATGCACCCTTATCACGGTGCCATGGTTGAGGCCAATGTTGACAAGATTATCAAATCCTACTTCGTCAAAGAAGTTCAGTACCCATGGTGGCTAGCCAGCATTTTTCATGTCAAAAAAAAACAAACCAATCAGGGTCTGTATCGACTTCCACAATCTCAATCGCCACTGTCTGAAGGATGATTTTCCCCTTCCAGTGATAGAGTTATTGATTGATGCCACAACCGGGTTCCAAGACCTCTCCATTATGTATTGATATTCCTGGTATAGCCAGATCCGAATGGCCCCCGAGGACGAGGAGTCCACTGCCTTTAGGGCACCCGAAGGTAGCTCCTGTTACTGGGTTATTCCCTTCGGCCTAAAGATTGAGGGCACCACCTATCAACAGGACATGCATCACATATTTAAGCTGATTCTCGGGACATTGGTGGAGTGCTATGTGGATGACCTGGTAGTCAAATCTCGCCAGCACCAGGACCTTCTCAAGGACCATAAGAAAGTGTTCGGTTTCCTCCATTCCTGCCACCTGAAGATGAACCCGTTGAAGTGTGCCTTCGAGGTCACCTCTGGAAGGTTCCTTGGTTTCATTGTTAGGCACCATGCCATCGAGAACGACCCAGATAAGATCAAGGCCATCAGTTTGATGCCACCCGTCTCCGGGAAGCCGCTGGTCCGTTACATGACCACCCTGAAATGGTCCCTTGGCACGCTTCTTTCCCATAATAACAATGATGGATCAAAGAACAACCTCTACTACCTCAGCTGCATGCTCCATGAGATGGAAGTTAGATATTATCCCATCGAAAAGAGCTGCCATTCACTCGTATTTTCTATACAGAAATTGTGGCACTACTTTCAGCACCACAAGGTACAACTGGTCTCTCAGGTAGACTCGTTGAAGTACATTCTGAACTGACCTATGTTGACTGGCCGACTAGTGTGGTGGGTGGTGATCCTCCAGCAGTTCGACATTAGTTTCATGCCTCAGAAGGCTATCAAAGTATAAGAATTGGTAGACTTTCTAGATGCCCACCCATCCTCCGTGGATCAGCTGCTGGACCTAGGTTTTCATGATGAGGAAATCCTCTCAGTCGATCATGTCGTCCCATGCTAGCAGATTCACTTTGACGGTGCCTCATGGATCCCCACTGGTAGGAGACTCAATTTTCCTATACTGAACAGAGTGGGACAAGGTATCGTCTTCATCACCCCAGAGTAAGCTGTTCTTCCATATTCATTGTTGTTTTTAGAGGGCTGCATAAACAATGAGGCAGAGTATCATGCCCTCATCACTGGCCTCGAGCTGTCCCTCGAGATCGACGTGCCCCATCTGCATGTGAAAGGGGACTCCGAGCTAGTCATCAAGTAGCTCAATGGTGACTATGTTGTCAGAAAGCCATAACTCATGCCATTGTTGGAGTGAACCCTCCTTCTAATGTCCTAGTTCCCTTCTTAGACGGAGTTCATTAATATCCCTCAGTCACATAACGGTCGAGAAGATGCTTTGGCCAGCCTGGCCGCATCGCTTGCAGAGCTCGAACAGGACGACCTGATTATCCATGTGGCATACTGGAGAGTCATTTCTTCCATCAACCCAGAGGATGACCACAGCCCTCGGGTAAACCATCTTACTCTTGGTGCTCATACGTCAGGAGCCCTAGGTACTTTAGATGCAGTGATCGAAATAGTTCTAGATTGGAGGACACCCTATGTTGAATACCTCCAACACGGTAATCTTCCATTAGACTGGGATGAGCACGATCAAATTTGACGCCGCACACTGTATTTTACCCTTCAGAGTGATCCCAGCCTTGAGAAGATCCTTTACAAATGTGGATTTGCTGGTGTTCTCCTCTATTTTCTTCAAATAGTCGAGATTCTACAGGTCATGAAAGAGGTTCATGCTGGTTCATGTGGCGCCGATCAGGTCGGCTCGATGTTGTTTCACAAGATTCGGTGGCTGGGTACATGTGGCCCTCCATGATCCATGAACGCATCGAGTTTTCCAAGAGGTACCATGCGCGCCAAGTTCATGATAACTTCATTCATCGGCCACCGGAGCCTCTCCACACTACCAAGTATTCTTGGCCCTTTGTAGTCTAGGGGTTGGATGTCATAAGACCTTACCCATCAGCGATGGCTCGCTAATGCCGGTTCATTATGACCGCTATGGATTTATTTTCCAAGTGGACAGAGGAAATTCCACTCCAGGAAGTCAAATCTCATTATATTGCCGACTTCGTGAGTGACAACATAATCTATTGATTTGGAGTACCTCACGCTGTCCTCACTAATAATGGCACCAACATTCAAGCAGTTGAGATGAAGAAATTGTACACCAAGTACAACATTACCTCTAACCATATCTCCTGCTATCATGCATAGGAAAATGGATAAATCTGGGCGTTTAACAAAACCCTCTCTAATATTCTGCAAAAGATGGTTGTTCAGAACAAGAAGAGTTGGCCGGATAAACTCCCCAATGACCTGTAGGATTATCGGATGGTGACTTGTAATTCCAACCAGGTGACCTTGTATTCCCTCGTGTATGGCGCTAAGGCCGTCCTACCCATTGAGATTCTGTTTCCCTCATTGCGCACAACGGTCTATGACCAGCAAGTGCCAGATAGAGTTTTCGCAATCCGTCTAGATGAATTGGAAGTGATGGACGAGAATAGGCTTCGTTCTTTGAACAACCTAGAAAGGCATCAGAGTAGGATGGCCCATGTTTCAACAAGAAGGTTCGCCTCCGCTCTTTCGTGCAAGGTGACCAGGTACTGGCCCTCAAGTCGCCAATGATTCCTAGCAGGAAACCACTCAAGATGGTGCCCAAATGGGAGGGACCTTTCATCATCTGTATGGTCTATACCAATGGTGCCTATTCTCTGGTGACCATGGATGGTGAGCGTATGTCTCCCCCACCAATGAAAAGTTCCTTAAGCAGTATTGTTCCTGACCCTACGGGGTCCCCCACGACCTTAAACTGGATTAGGGTCCCCCGCGACCTTAAACTAGATTGGTGTCCCCATTGACCTTAAAATGGATTGTGGTTCCGCATGACCCTTAAATGCATATGGTCCAGCACGATCTTAAATAGCATTTGGCCCTACATCTGGGCCCCTTTGGTCCGAGTTATACGACCTTAAACTAAGATCCTTTCCTGGTCCAACATGAACCTAAACTGTTGGGTCCCCCATGACCCTAATATGCACTCTGGTCCATCACAACCTTAAACTACATGCTCGTCCTTACTGCAGGACGTTAAAATTCAAGCTGGTCAGGCCTTCCTGACCAAGGCCCAGCCTCTGGCCCCTTAGACTTGTCGGACCCCTTAGCCAAAGTCCTTACCCAGAGTGTTCGGTGTGTTGTGGGATTATGTCCTCATTTATGTTGGGTAACTTGCAACACCCTACACATTCCTGGATGAAATGCCTCTAATCGTCTTACATGACGTTAAACTGTGCTTTTAGAACTATGTGTGGCTTGATTCCCATCCTTATAGGATATGTAAGACCGCCTGAATGCCTAGATTTCAAGTCCAACCACGTCTCTTGAGAGATCCCAAGATCTCCCGATCACATCAGCCTCTTGGAATTTCCCTCTCCATGAGGGGGATTTATGGGTGTGGTATAGGGTTTTTGGCACCATACCTCCTTCTCCCGGGAATCCGCTATCGTTTGGCTACTCTTAACCTAAGCCCTTTGACCCTTCTTAGTGGTCCGCTAATGTGTTTGTGGTACTTTTTTCTAGGACCTGGAGTGTTAGATTCAACATGGGAAAGTTACATACACTTGTCATGCTTCGTGCTCCCCTTCATTTGGGTCCCATCATCTTTCACACCCGAAGGGACCCCCATGAATTGCTTGGATAAAATTCCTAAGGGATCTCCTAACGTCACGGTCTAGTGCCCCTGAGTGTTTCAGACGAAAAATTGATAAGAATCCCGTGTTGCGAACATGGTCAGTGGTCGATGCTCATTTATTTCTCCCCATTTTAGGCAAACACGATAGGATGATGTGTTGCAAACATGGTCAGCAGTAATCCTTCCTCGTCACGCCGACCACTTCAGTCCCTAAATGTTGGTTTCATTATTCACATTATGTTCCACACCATCATGTTAAGGTGGAATCTCGACACTCCTTGCACTAACTCTCAGTGCACTTCAACACATCACGCAGACGAAGCTGTGTTACGGCGTCTCTTGGGGCTCCTGCGATCTGAGCACAAAGATTATAGGCTTGGGTCTTCTCTAAGAGCCATGCATAGATTGACCCTCATCCCCACAGGATATGGGGGGTCACCTAGACATTGCGTTTCAGGCCTAGCTCATCTAGACGCTAGTGTCTCCTGCCCCTTGATCTTTAACCATCACCGTCCTATTGGCTCGAGTCCCCTCTCCCGGAATCACACATGGGATGGTATAGGATTATGTCCTCACCTGCATCGGGTGTGCATTATCGCATTGTGCGCATTACCCCGGGTCCAAGACATATGGCCATAGACTGTGCTGGTTGGTACTACCACATGACCATAAAATGTGATGATATCGTCCCGACCGCACGATGAAAAACGACACTGCAATGTGATGACCTCTTTATAGGGGACATCATGCTTGGTATTGGCCAATTACCGTACCATTTTTCAATGCCTGTATATGGTCTGATTATTGTGGCGATGCCATGAATTTCTACCATAGGTCGGTTGCTCCACAAAATAAAAACCGTTCACCTTCAAGGAAAAACAAGATACATCAAATGCCGCTTCTTTTGGTGTGAGGGCTAGACCTGCACGCCCCTTTAATCCTTTGCATAGGTATCATGTCGTTCCATGTAACCCCTTCTGAGAACTACGTATGGCTTGATCCCCATTCTTATGGGGTACGTAGGAATGCCAAAACCTCTTGTCATTGGGTCTAGCTGAGGTCTGCTAACTCTTCGTGTCTGTCCCAACTTTGGGACCTTGCCTACAGGACCGTGTGGCTTGGTGAGAAAGAACCTCATCCTCATTCACACCGGGTTTGCAATATCCACCCCGCATGCACCCTGTTATAATAATTATCCCTCATGTTTCCTGTCATGCACGATGTTAAAAGGCACACCCGAGAACTACTTATGACTCGATTATCATCCTTATAAGATACATAGGAGCGCCCGGGCATGTACCCATGGACCCAACCTATCTTTCGTGTTTGGTCCCTTGACCTGAACACTTCTCTAAGGAGCACATGGTAAGCTGTACCTTGACCTCATTCACATCGGGTTTCACAATCTCTTTACTATGTGTCTCCCACTCTCCTTACCCATTGGTCTGAGCTCTAAGACCTTAAAATAAGATCCATTCTAGAACTATGTGAGACTTGATTCTCATCCTCATGAGATATGTAGGAACACTCGAACATTTCGTCTTGGGTCCAGCCCTAGGGGTTACCAAATCCCGTCCCTCCACACTGTCGGCCCCTTGGCCTGACCCCTTTTGGGAGTTGTGTAGCTACGACATCTACCCCGAATGAGTTCGGGAAGCCCCATAAAGATTGGGAAGCGACAGTTCTCTCACAAAGAGGTCCTGTCTAAATGTAGGGATGATCCGTGAACAGAGTAATATGACTTCCTAATGTTCCTTCACCACGGTGGTGTAATTTTGGGAGTGTTGATTCTATTCGAACAAACCACCACTTCAATTCCCACACATTGTGTGACCCTTTATTTGGATCTTCATCTTTTTTAATGTTTGATGGGACCCCCTAACATTATAGATGTTTGACCTATGGTCCGCCTACTATAACAATATGGATGACAGACCTTTGGCCTGCCTGTTGTAACAGTATGGATGATTTACCTATGGTCTGCCTACTATCTAGGGCCAATGTTCCGGAAGACTGGTCATATTTGATGGGACCCCTAACAGTATGGATGCTTGACCTGTGGTCCGCCTCCTATAACAATACTGATGACAGACCTTTGGGCTGCCTGTTGTAATAGTATGGATGATTGACCTATGGTCCGCCTGCTGTCCTGGGACAAATTCCGGAAGACTGAATGATGATATTTGAGTTAGGTCCCATATTGAGAACCTGGTTAGTGGTCCGACCTACTTTTTTGTCCCCATTCCAGGCCAATGCGGTATGGATGTTGCATTTCTGCCACGGTTGACATCTATCCTCTATCGTCACACCCCCCATAGTGTTCCGAATTTGGGTAACATGATTCACCTTATTTTCATCTCCCTGTGTTCGTAATGATTTCAATGACCCCAGCATTTCCCCACTCATGAATTATATTACATTTAGGAGACAATACATTGATCGTTCTTAGGCCCCTTCCTCTCGACATGACCTCCCTCTCCTCCTCTGAATTCCGGACCCAATTCCTGATGCCTGAAGCTTGGTTGACGCCCCAACGTTGGACAAAATGATAATAGGAGCATCCGTTTTTTCTCACATTGGGTACAGACCACATCAGCTTAGGGGGAATTGTTATTTATTTCAGGATTCTGGTTAAGCGTATTTAACCAAAGGTGCTGATAAATAGATTGGTCCCATACATTGGAAAAAATGGAGAGCAGTAAAAGCAAAAAAGTTCATGATATGTCCAAAACAGGGCCCCTGAGGATCAACGTTCTGGATTGATCATTCCAACGCTGCTACCCTTTGCCTGGTGGCCTCCATAACTGCTTCTCGCTCCCTGAAGACTCTCTCTTCATCAGCAGCTGCATAGCACAGTTCGCCAAAACTATCTTCTGCCTGCGCCTATTCAGTTTTAAGTAAATTCATCTGGTGACTCGCATCTATCAGTTTTTCTTGGGCGTAAGCCAACTGGGCCGTAAGTTGCTCCACGAGCTCAGAGCATGTTGTGATGAAGGCCTCCGTCTCTATTTCATGCCCTTCGAGGCATCAGACTTCCTGCTCCGCCCTCAGGAACGCTCGGGTGCTCACTGATCTTTCCCGACACTGGTTAACGTCGGTGCGCTGACTACTCTCGCGTATCTCCTTTTCCTTGTAATCACGGACCGTCAGATGAAGGTGTTGAGAATCATTCCCTCCGGAACGTAGGAAACGCAACCAGGTCTGATGTGATCCCATTCACCTCAGCAAATCCATCTGAGGCTGCCTGAGAAAACGCTGGATGCACTTACACCCTTTTCGTCACGTCATCCGGCTCTCCTCGACCGCTTCCATGTCTAAATCATCTATCTCCTCAGGATCAGCGGGTCGGTATACAAGAATGGTAGTCACCAAGTCAGCAACAGGATCTGCCTCAGGGATGCCTTCATGAGGAATAGGATCCTCGACATCCAGGTGACCTTCCTATCTTGCCCCGATAGAGGTAGTGCCTTCGTCAGTTTCCAGCCTCGCTCCAATGACAACACCATTGATTTCCGATGCCCCCTTCTCACCAATTGTCAAGGCTGACTCAGTTTGGGAGGTATATTTTGTAGGAGGTGGTACATTCGCTTCTAGTCCACTCACGGACGGCCCGAGCTCAGCGGACTGACAAGCCCCCAACGTCGAGATCACTGTACAAGGAGAATCCTGATTAGTTGGGTTATTTGACAGTAATCACCAGTAGTGAAGCAGGGTACTTACAGGAACCCATAGCATCAGCCTCTGGTGTTCTGGCCACTATAGTATTTGTCGTGGCAGGAGACCCCTCAGCGCTTGTCAGTTTGATGATAGGCGTCAGAGCCCCACACTGTCCCACCAGTGCCTCTTCTACTTTCACTATTGGGGACGCCTGGTCAACGACACTATTCTCTTGAGTGAGATAGAGACATGGATTAGAAATTACAGAAGAGAATGGATAAATGAGGATGAATAAGGATAGAGACAGTCCTCGAGTATCTCGGTTATGTCAAGATCAGAGCTGACAATATCACCGATCTCCCGGATACTCCCTTGATAGGCCGCCCCCTATGACCCATCACCTTCAGGTTCTCTTTCACCTTCTCATTCATCTTCTCCTTCACCTTCATCTTCTCCTATTTCCTCCTCTCTATCTAACTCATCATCACTATCTACCTCTCCCAGCGACATCATTTCCGGATCCTGCACTTGGTCGAGCATCACATTCACTAGAAAAGGTGGCTCCACACACCGTCCCCACTGGTGCACGTAAGTGTCCATGGCCATTAGATATGTGTGCCACTGATGGAAGTTTACCTGGTCGGTAACCCGAATGAGCCCGACTTCTGGCAGATGGATCCCATCTTGCATTATCTTCTACTAGAGGGGTTCAACGCTCATTGATTGCTGCAGGGCCATCCAGGCCGAATATAATGCTAGGAAGATTGAATCATGGGAAGGTTCAAGTAGGTATATTATATGCTTCTCGGATAGGTCTCTCTCTGCCTCGTGTGACCCCCCTTCGGGAAACGAGGCCACAGCGACACCATGCGATGTCCCCACTACTGAGGTCCTGGCCTGCACTGGCGTCGCTTCCTGGCGCGCCCTTGGTCCCCCCATCTTGCGAAACCTTTCATGCTCTCTCTTCGCCCGGTTTCCATGCGGGTGGTCTCGAGTTTCCAATCTCCCTTGCGTAAAAGCCCCTCAGGGTATGCTATAGCCCAATGTTCGGCATACTCATTTGATAGTCCAACATCGGCCCCGGTGGGAGTTAGAGTAATGACTTCTCCAGAGCCATAAGTGGTTAACATTAACCACATCTGGAGAAGGACACAAGGATTCTTCTCCTCCCAGATATGCGTGAATACCCTCTTCAACATTTGCTGGAGGCACCCGAATTTCCTGGAGAATCGGGATGGCACGTAAGGCTCACAGATGATCTTCTTGTCAATCCACGCACCCCTCCTCGGATGCTCTAGATGTATTCTTGCTGATCCACCGAGCCTTGCCCATTGTTTACCATCTGGCCGACCGGGGTGGGGAATGGGCTGAAGTTAAAGTTGGCGTGGTTTCAAATTCTGATCCTTACCCCCTCCTTGTTGAGTGTCATCAGTGGAACCCCGACAATGTTCAGTAGAGATCTCTGCATGCCATTTCCCGGAGGACGAATGACGTTTGGGAAAGTGTACCTGCCAAGATGAGCCACCACCCAGCTGTAAAATATCTGGAAGGGGTCACACACCCTACGAGGTGACCCCCCTTGGAATGCAGCCTACCCAGCATGGGGACGCCCAGATTGATCTTTTGTTGGTGGCCATGGTGTCCGCCATCACTAGAGTTACTGGACGGATGCCCATCCTTGCGTCCTGCATAGGAAGGTGGCGAGGAACCCGACATATGAGACATTCGGGTCCCAGGACTCAATGACGTGGTAGACCCACGATTGGTATGGCCTTGTCTCCAGGGTCCTCGAGTATGATACATTCTCGCTCCACTGAGCCGAGGTTGGGCACCGTTTTCCCCGTCTCGACATCTTGACCGTCGTGTCCCTCTATAAGAACAGGCTGAACCAGTCCTTGTAGGCGATGTACTTCAGGAAGTCCTTGACCTTCAGCCTCTCTTTGGCCAGATCCAGCAGGTGCCACGTCAGCATGGGGGTCTATGATCTATCCTCCCAGGTGTTCATTATGGGGAGGAACTCGTCGTACTGATAGCCCGCCTGTGTGGATACTGCCGATGAAGTGGACATCCCAGAGACAGATACCAACTTCCCCATGGTGAAGATGGAACATGTTGGTGTAAGGGGACCATCAGGTGAATAGATCCAGCCAGAGTTCAGGTTGGCGGTAGAACTAGAACTGCGACATCCACACCGCCTCGAATAGGCCAATGTTCCGTAGCTCGGCCCCAAATTGGTCGCACATACGGCGAACCCATTATACCCAGTCCCACTCACTAGTGATGTTGCCTCCGGAACACAAGTCCCAATATTGCAGCCATCCCATAGTGTTGTCCACGATGCTCTGACGGAATGTGCTTTCATAGAGGGTTGGAGAGCTCTCTGCAACAAGATCACCCTCAGAAATGATCTTGGTCCTCGGGTTCAGAACATACACATCCATGTGGCTGTTCTCTCTGGAAATATGTCCATTGTTAGTGATATTGTATCATGGAAGGTCATCCTCTCGAGTCACCCTTGACCTTGGTGTGTCAACCTCGAAGCCTGGAAGCGGAACCTCCTCCAAAATGAAGAAGTTCTAGAGCGGAAGGTTGTTGGACAGAGGATACTCTTTCTGGGAAGGGGTTAGCAGGTTGGCCAAGGTATGGTTGTTGGAAACAACCACCTAAGAGCCATAAAACTATTTGTTTGCCGCCATTTCAGCTCTATGAGCGGCGGATTCCCCCTCATTGACTTGGGTTGGAGCCATCTCAATTGCTCTGAGAGGGTTTCAAAAATTCAGATGAGTGGCGCAAAATATGGATATGTTGTCCGAAATTCATAAGATGGGTGCGAAATTGGAGCAGCCAGCGTGAAATATCTTGGGTTGCGCCGAAATATGGCCGAAACTCGGAAGGAATTACGTGCTAATGCTGTGTGTTTTCCATGCAGTCTCAAAGGAAATTTCGCGCATGAGAGCTCGGAGCCTATCATGCGGGAAAACTCAGGTACGACTCATGGGACCCGTGGCTCCTTTTCTAGGCAAGGCTGGGGTTCCACGCCTTGCAGAAAGTGAATTCCACGCAAAACCGGATTTGTTGTGTAACATGTCATTTTTTGCATGCATGGGTCCCTTGAAGCCCTATCCTTCAAAATTTAGGTGTTTCCCTCATAATCCGATTGTTGCGACCTCTCACCGATCCAATTCAGAGGGGGGGGGGGTATTTGTAGACACCGAAAAAGTCCATAACTACTAAAGTATGTTTCGAATTGATGATGCGAAGTCATATTTGAACCCGGAGCGCCAGTCTAGAGGGCCCAGAGGGGTTGCACAAAATAAAGGATGATGTGCACGAAAAAATCTGGGCCGCATTAATGGATTCCAGGATTCTCGAAGAGTCCTCAGCGCAGGCGCGCAATAATTGCGCACCCGCGCCCGCGCGGCTAACATTGCGCGCAACCATCTCTGGCGTGCAAAATTTCACGCGTCGCTTGGCTTCCGCACTACTGGACACCTATAAATAGAGGGGTACCCCTTCCATTTTGGGATTTCCGAATTTGAAACGGCTCTCATGCTCAAAATAAGACTTTCGCACTCGCAATATGGCCTTCAGGTACTGACCCTTTTCGCGCTACCTTGCCCCGGGATCCGCCATTGCATGCAATCCCACAGGCTTAAATGAAATTCCAAACCCCTCTGGGTTCCTCCATTGCGCACAATTCCTACTGTTTCACGCAAAATATTCCAATTTAAAGCATTCCCTGCGTTCGGTGTGGTTATGCCTTAGGGTTAGTCTATTGCCAATCGAGCGTAATTCACACCCCTTGCACGCAATCCCCCTAGACGCGCGCAATTCCACTCACCCAATTACGTGTCACCCTAATGTTTTGCATGGAATCCTTTTCTTTGTGCGCAATCCCCCGGACCCCTCACCTTGACGCCCCCAGCTGACTCCCTGCATAGGTGACAAATGTCCTCTATACCGGGCATGCATGTCATGCAATATTTTCTTGTACGACCTTCCAGGATCATACAAAGTAACCTCAATGTCCCTTGGGCGGTGTTTCTTGTTGTGTTTGATTGCCAAATGCATCTTCGCATAGGCACACTAACGGTTATTGCTTCTTCGCATAGCCATGCTAACGTGGACCCCTAGATGGTTCGCTCTGTGGCACCCCTTCACTACGGCCTTGCCGGTGCCTTCCCTTCCCCAAGGGGTAGAGGTTACCAGTTAAGTATGTCCTAGGGTTGTGCAGCGAACCCACCTCGTCCAAGCCACAGGACATTAAACTGCCAAGCACCTCGTCCTCAACACATGATGTTAAACTGTGATCTGACCCCGTGCCTCGCACGCAGGGTCCCCCCGACTCGAGCATTCATTACCTCGCTCATCTCCATGGGGATGGGATAACCCTAACATGGGATGATATCCTCCCTCATGAAGTGGCGTTTGCCCATGGGGGAAGGGCTACCACAGAACATAATCCCCTAGCCTCTCTTGTGGAAGGTAGCACCCATGCACCTCCATACTTCCCCACTGCCAAGGCCAGTAGAGGGAATGATAAGGAACGAGGCAACTCCTTTGTTCGGTCAGAAATCCCTCTCCAGCGGCACTTTGTTGCACATTGGGCCTCCATCCTGGAGTATGTCCCAACACCATGGGTCGCCTCAGAGCATAAGACACATCCCAGCGAACTACGGGGACTATGATCCGTGCTAAGGAATGGTATGTAGGAAGCATCCACAATGTTAAAGCCCACCACCCGGTCGTTCCGAACTCTTCACGTCGGTTCACAAACACTGTGGGACGCCTCAGAGCGTAAGCCCCATCCCAGCGAACTACGAGGACTTTGATCCATACTAAGGCATGGTACGTAGGAATCCTCCACAAAGTTCATGCCCACTGCGCAGTCATTCTGACCTCTTCACATCTGTTTGCAAACACCATGGGCCTCCCCGGAGCGTAAGCCCAAAATGCCATCCCGCATGACATTAAACTGTATGCCGTCCCACATGACGTTAAACTGTATGCCGTCCGGCATGAACTGTATGCCGTCCTGCATGACGTTAAACTGTATGTTGTCCAGCATGACGGTAAACTATCTACCTCATCCCGCATGATGTTAAACTGTATTCCATCCCACATGACATTAAACTGCACCACCCAAACTACATGGACTTTGATTTGTGCTAAGGAATGGTATGTAAGAAGCCACCATGCAGTTCAAGTCTGCCACCCAGTTATTCCGACCTCTCCGTGCCAGTTCACCAACTCCTTGAGCCGCCTCAGAGCATAAGCCCCATATCCAGCAGGGGCCACCTCAGAGCGTAAGCCCCATATCCACTATGGGCCTCCTCAGAGTGTAATCCACATATCCACCTTGGGACGCCATAGAGTGTAATCCCCGTTAATCCTGAACAATGGGGACTTTGATCCGTACTAAGGCATGGTATGTAGGAAGCCTCTACAAGGTTCAATCCCAGCACCCATATCCCATTCTAACCTCTCCCTTGAGCCCACATTCCTTGGGAATCTCATGCCCGAGCCCAGAGGTCTTACTCCCTCTAGGTCTCATCAATGCATTCATTCTCACGGGTCACCTTTTCAGGTGTCCCACCGTATCATCGAACTACGTAGACATTGATTCCCTGCCATGAGGATACGTATGAAGTCTCTTCTAGACTCAATCCCAAATCCATCACCCATCCTGATCCTAACTCGTGCCGCCACATACCGGTGGGATCATGCCACCTCATTCCACTACACAGTATCCAGGAAGCCACCCACATGCTAGCCCCAACATCAGTGTTCCCCTAGGGGGTTCTTCAATCTTATCCACTCTTAGTGTTCCGATCAGTCTGATCTGTCCCCGTTGGACGTTAAAATCATGGCATACCCCGTGTTAAACATGGGAAGCTGAGGAAAACCTCAGATACATACCTATGGCATGAAATTCCCCACGTTCGATGTGGGATGCCTTGAGCTTCTATTCCCTCGAGAAGCCCTATAATAAGTGATAGAAGACCTACATGCTAACCCCCCATCATCAAGACACGCCAACGACGCCTCAACATGACCATTATCCTCACCAACGGTTGCTTCCCCGACCAGACCCCTTGGAGAATCTTGACGGAAGCATCGTAATTAAATGGTGTCCATGAAGATATGGCACCAAGAACGAGATTCACGAATATGTCTTAAATATATGAGGGTGACCTAGACTCGGTGATGCACTCTGAGGAGGAATCCACGGAAGGAAGAACCGACATCCCATCATCCAGGTTTCGATAACGGAGCAGATGTCCCTGAACAAGGAATGGATGATGCCCGCCTTTGGAATGAGGGAATGTGGGGCCACAATCCGCGTGTCATCCCCTATGTGACGGATGTGCGCGTTCCCCGAAAAAAGCGTCAGAAACAATTGTTATATGATTTTCAAATGAAACCATAAAATGATAGTTTCATTAATGTGAGTTATAAAAAATGAATAGATTATATTGATAAAATTTGAATAAATATAATAAATGCTTAACTTATTTTAAATATATAGTACTTCACCATAAATTTAATAATTTCATGATTTAATCAGTGAAGTAAATTTTTATCCCAAGTAGTAAAAATTGAGTTAAGAAATTATTTACCCCATAGTAACTCTTATATAAAATACACTTATATTACGTAATTAAAATCAAAACATAAAATACAGTTAGTTGTTTTGTAATGATGATATTAAATGTCAAAGAGGTATTATATACACTATATAAATGAAATTAGAAGTCTGATATTACAATATGACTCAATGAAGAGAAATATCAATAAAGTACCTTACCTCACACTTACTTCTAGTTTAGTGATATTAAAACTAATGTATAGTTGTTTTAAACATGTTATTTACGTATTAAATAACCATAGTGATAATTATAATATCTAATATGATTATTTAATAATAAATTTTCACCTATTAATTAATATTATTTTCTTATTCCCATTGTTTTGATTATTAATTTCCTTGTTTTTTAATTGATTCATAATAATGAATGTTTCGATTATGTTGAATATTATACAGTTATATCAATAGAAAAATAATAATAATGAAATAATTATCATAATTGTTCAGGAATTATTGTTTTCGAACCAATCTTGAATGTTGATTTGATAAATTATGTACGTTAGGATCATGGAGATGACATGTCATGTTTATACACGAGTAACATTTCCAATTTTCAACGATCCTTATGAAAAAGGAGTTAAGATATATTTTTCATTCCCATAATGATAATAATATCTTATTACATCATTAAATATATTTATATATATCATCTACGTGGTTTGATGATGATAATAGGATGCATCGCCTTGTGAAGTCAGTAGACCACATGTTCATGAATGATGTTATCATATTTCAGTGAGTTAAATGGTAAAAGTAGAAAATGATATATTATCTTTTTTGAATGAAAGACCTGTCATGTTAACCAATTTTTTTAACTTTCATCAAATATATTCATTAATGTTTCCCTTATTACATTCCATTTAAGAATAATTGAAAAACTAATCATATCCCTTCACAAGGAGGTAGTCATCCATACACACGACCAATGTTATCGTATCAACTACAAAACGAAAAGTAAAAAAAGCTATATATGACATAATAATTAAAAATTTATAATTATGTTATAAATAATCCGAAATATAATTTATATCCATCTCCATACCCAACCATGAATAGTTGTAATGAAGAAAAATAACATTAGATTATGAGGAAGTTGTCCTCTGTGAAGATGAAAAATTATTTAATTTCCCATTTGATGGACATGGGGAATTTTTGAAAAAAATACCATATAGTAAAAAAATATTAGTATATTTTTCATATTTATTTTTTGATATAAAATTTTTCCAAATAATAATTTAAGAGGTTGAGTAAGAAATAATATAAAAACACTTCATTAATAACATTACATTTTTTTTGTAGAATCCTTTGGGATCCACCAAAATTCTACTTAAGTTGGATTCCTACCCAAACTAAGGATTATATGATGACATGATGGATTTTTTTATGTGATTTGGGTAGGTAATTGTTGTTCCCAAATGGTTTTAATGTTTCAATAATATGATAGATGGGTGGTTATTTATATGTGAGGTTTGTGACACACTTGTAATTAGGGAAAAATGTGTACACATGTCTTCTACCCACAAAAAGAGTTGAAAGTGGATTATTCATGAGCCTTATAAATTATAGAGTCGATATATTTACATATAATATATTTTTACAAGATATCATATCACTATAATCGTTATCTTTTTAGTCTAAAACACGGTAATCCATTTTTACCTTTACTATAATATTTAATTTTTACTATTTTAAATATTCATTAAGGTATGTTTTTTTTACTTTAATAGAGAATATAAAATATTCAAAATCAAAATATTTAATCTAATTTTCATAATTATTTCATTATAATTGGTCGATATTAATATACTGTTAACACTCCCGACGTGACAAGAAAAAAGTTTTTAAAAAGTAAATGTTCAAATGTTTACAATGTTTTTATTTCAAAATTTAAATTAACAACAATAATAAAGAGTTAAATTTTAGTAATTGAAATTTAATTTAACTTTATTCTCTATAAAATAACATCTAATTAAAATTTACCAATAAAATGTTTTTTATCTAAAACATATTTCTAAATTAAGATTCAGCATTTATCACGATTCATTGAAAAATGAAATATTTCATAAAAATCCCAAAAAATCATAATTTTTTATATTATGATTAAGAAAGTTATTTTAATTTTATGAAATATATATTTCAATCTGTTTTTAAAATTAGTTTTACATTTTCTTCCCAAATCCTTGTTATACCATCTTTAAATGAAATAATGTTTTTCATAAAACACTTCATATTATATTAAAATATTATTATGTTATTTATAATCAATAGATACAAATAATTATTAAAATTTACATCATACTACTCATACCCACAATTTTGACTTTTATTTTATATCATTAAACTATATTACAGTTCATTTTGACTCGGGGATGCACGTTATGTAAGCTATCAATGAGATTAAATTTTAAGGAATATATTCACTCGGTGGTTTATGATTCAGGTTGTGTGTTGTATACGCTATCATCTTCAATGGTATTATTTTATAATGTTTGGGTGTTAGAAATATTATGTTAAATATTATTGACAAGTTATTTATCTAACTAGAATCTATCAATAACACTTATAATTTAGGTTTTCGGATGAATCCATTAATATGGAGCCTTAAGGTACTCTATAACCTTTATTAAATTATAATTTAAAACAAACATTTGTCAAATTTTTATCAGGAATTCAATAGATCTCTATTCTCGAATAAACACTAAGTTGAAAGAGTTGTAAATATATTTTATATTTCTATGATGTAAAATCAAAATAATTTACAAATATCATTTTCTATTGATAATTATTTTGATAAATATGATAAATGGTATACTGGAGAAAACATGAGTATTTTCGTAGCACATAGGGTGTTTCAAAACTCTCAAAAAGATTTAGAATTATCCTGCAATGAGTATGTTATGGGAAATGTGGATTATAGATTAAAAAACATACAATATTTTATAATCTAAGAACATCCTCTAAGATAATAGAATTTCTTTATATATTATGGATATTGATAAATTATTGTTGTAATATTATTGATTTTTATGTTGAACCAAATTATTTTGAAGAATATTTTCAATATACTAATTGTATAATAGTAATAAAAGAGTTTAAGATTCATATTTAAAGGATTGAAACTTGGTATTTTTTACCGATACCTAAAAATAAGAATGTTATTTGGAAAATGTGGGATTTCATGAAAAATATAAATATGAAATTAAAATTACAAAAGATGAAATCCAAATTTTCTTGTAAATGGGACTCGCATGATAATAATATTGAATTTTATGAGAAATTTTATCCAATACAAGTATTCAAATTATTCAAAAAAATTCCCATGATATATTCTAAATTAAAATAAATGGAATTATAAATATATATGAATTACAAATTTCTAAATGAAAAAATTAAGGAAGTTGACGGTATTAAAAAACATCGTGGTGTTATCCCTGATAATGAGGATTCATTAGTTTTCATGAATAAGAAATTCATTATATATAGTCTTGTCTTATTTCATATAGTATTATGTTCAATAATCATGTAGATAGAATTAGTATAGATCAAACATAATATCGAAGTAGTTTTGGTAGTGGTATTGTTGTAACAAAATCTATACCCAGTAATCAACTTGTATTTACACATTCAAAATTATTCCAAAAAAATCCCCAATGAAAAAAAAATTATACGATTGATAATATTTTTATGATATATCATTATAACCCTGAATTATGTTTTAGGGAATTAAAATATAATAATGAATACATATATTTTTTTACTAATTAACTAACATATATTGATAAGATAAATACTACATCAAGTAAAAATTTATTTATTATTTAATTATTATTTTCTTAACAATCCAATAGGAAAAATTATATCACATTTAGTGAAAAATATTAATATATTAGAAAATAATATTTAATGAAACCAATAATGTGGATTAATTCATATTTCAATTATTTGATAGAGGATATATCATACCCATTTTTGTTTGAGTGTGATAATAAATGTGAAAAAAAAATCAATGATTTTGGTGAAACATTAATTATTAATTTTTTTAAGTTAATTACCACCCAATTTTGGAAAGAGCAGAGAATAGTGATATTTTATTTGAGTATATTTTCAAACAATGATAAATCAATTATTATCATGAAAAAACCCCTAATAAAGGATTCCTTCTAGATCATTAGATTAATATTAGAATTAAATTATCTCACAAAATTATTAAAAATATTATTTGTTGTTTTATATAATTAATTAATTTATATTTTTTAACAATTTGGAAAATAAATAATTATATGATATTGAAAATTGGAATTTACTCTATTTTCTCTCCACAGGGTTTGATGAAGGAATAGAAATGTTGATGCATGAATATTTTATAGCTAAGGATATAGAAAGTAGATAACTTAAAATGATTTGATTTTTTTTAAATACTATAATGGGGATGATTGAATAGTTATTTTTTCTTAAAGTGTTTGATAGGTATTTTGAATTAAGTAATCTCATAGTAATTTATATTGATATAGGTTTATTATGAGCTCATATTATTTTAAACTTGCTAAAAATTGTATTTTTAACATAATGATTTAAAGTGTTGTCATTTTGGTTTATCCAATGGAGTAGTGTGTAATGAAAATTTACATCTAGGGAATGTATGACTAGACTCTTGGGTAAATTTATATAGGGATTTTGGAATTATTTTCATATTTTATTTTTTAAAATCATGCTCATAGTATTGATGGATGCCTTGGAGTTCAATGTGGATGAAATGGAAATATATATATCTACGTTTATGTGTAAAATTTCATCAATGATGATGTTTCACAATAACAAGGATGATAGATGTGAATAATGTATTCTTTTTTATTCTTATCACACCATATTGGAATTAATAACACCATGAAAGAGTTGAGACATATAATAGGTTTATTATAATTTTTAAACAGTCACGACACTGGGATTATGGTTGCATTATGAATTATTTACCTAATGTGTTGTAGAAATAACAATTTATTATGATGATTATAGCATAAAAAAATACTTTTGTATATAATTAGGAATCAATTTTTCGCAACCATCAATAAATTAGTTCATATTTTAATTCTTATTATCAGATTACATTGTGTCTTCCTTTATAATTATCTGTCTAACAAGAAATAGGATTCAAACTACTCATGGAACAAAAATAATGGACACATCATAAAAGATCTTCCATAGATAAGGTAGATATGGGAGGATATAAAAATCCCCTAGTGATGAATATTTCCACATTTCAACCATGATCCATATTATTCCATATCTCTTCATCAGGTTGTGAGAATAAAGTTCACTTGAAAACACTAACCCAATATATAAATAAATAAGATTGTATCCCATAAAAATGAATGATATATATAAAACATAATGTTTTCCAACTATTTGTTTTGATATATTTACTAAGGGGGTCTTATAAGAATATAAGGTAAAAGACAGTAGTACACTAACAGTCCAATTTCTAGTGACACTTGAAAAAAATTAAAGGAGTCACAGATCAACTTGTTCATGTTTTTATTTTACCATATATGTAAATTTTAGGTCCATCGCCTTGCTAATTTCAACTTTATTATTGATAATTAATAATGATTATAGGTAAATGGATCATAAATGATTCACACCATGGATTAGCCATTTTATTACAAGATTATGTGAACCTTGTTTTTGACTATGTGCTATGTGGATTCTTTCTCACTCTTTACCCATCACCATTTTGTCATCTACAATTTCAATATAGACGCACTAGTAATGAGAAATCACAGTTTTATAGTTATTGTTTTATGATAACCCTTGTTTCATCCCACCCCAAGTAGTGGTTCTTTAAAACCTCTTGGGCCGTACACATAATTGTGTTGAGAAAATGGTCACATTGTATGCCATGTGGTTTGGAATGAAACACACACTAAAACATTTATGTTATTTATGAAATATATTGACAAGAACGGTTAATTATTTAAAATATTATAGAAATAATATTTGAGTTATTTTTTGTTAGAAATTATATAAATATAAGTAATTATAACTGTTTCAACATGATTGAAAAAATGATTTCAAAGAAATATGATATAAATTTAATTGAAGAGAAGTATTTCATGCTATTAAAAATATCATACATGGAGTAAAATAGTAAATATTTAGATGAAAATTAATATAAAACTAAATAATGTTACAATTATTAATGTAAAATACTCATAATGTTAATTAAAGTATGGAGAATGGTTTTTTTGAGTTAATTAGTATTTAAATCAATAAGATAATTAGTCAAAGTAAAATTGGATGAATCAAATACTTTCAGTTATAGAAAATAACTAATATAAACCCAAAGAATGAAAAATATAGAGAGGATAATATTATTGTTTTACATGGAGCCTAGAATATTTTAATAATATCTAAAATGTTAGCTATGTAAAATTTAAGAGAATTAAATAATGGGTTATGTAAATAAGATACACGATTGGGGTTTTTTATTATAATCGTATATGCAGTAGATGTTATATTGGGGAGTAATATGTTACAGTTGTTTTTCATTCAGTATTATTTAATTTATTCATGGATGATTCATATTTAAGTATTAATATGAGAAGGTCAATATATATTGGAGAAGTGTAACACCCAAAGATTTCATAGTACGTTATCTTTTCAAAATAACTCAATTACTTGCGCTACACGCAACACTGATTTCTAGCACACTACGACTTTCCAAACTAGTTGTTCAAAAAGATGTTATGAATAGTATTAACTGAATTTTGAATTTATAAACAACATATAATTTTAGAATCCATATTATTTTTTTCATAGACATAATATAAGAAAAAATTCATTTTTTAGATAAAAGAAGTATTTTAAATAAAATGCAATTTTTCACATTTTATTATTGAACCATTTTTAAAACCAATATTTGACACTATTATATATTTAATTTAAGGAAAATAAATTCTAGTTTAGAATAGGTTCATAAAAATTTTGTTTGGATAAATTTTTGGTACTTTTCTGATAAGTTTCATATTTTGAGGAATCGTAAAAAATACTAAATCTTAATTGAAAACAACTTTTTTAATCGAAATAATTTATAGTGTTAAATTATGAATTTAATTATTTTATATGTATAATTAGATTATATTTTTTGTCAATTAATGCAATGTACATCATTACATGTAATTTCATATTTAAATTTAACATAAACACATATCAATGTTTTGATAGTTTGTACTTTTTAAAAATTACTTTTTGGTTTGGACAATGAGAATTAATATTAAATTAATGAATTCAACTTCTATGTTTTGAGTTTAGTAAAATATAATTTATGGGAAATTCATAATATTAAAATTTTCCTAGGGAGAATATTTGGTATTTTTATGGAAACTTTCCATTTGCGATGAATAGTTAAAAAAACCTGATTAATTGTTTAAAACTGACTTTTTATTGAAATATTTATTTATTTCACATAAATTAATTTTATATCAGAACCCATATATAATACGTATATAAGTTCAATTGATTTCAATGAAGTCATTTTACAATAAAATTAGATGTATAAAATTATATGAAACTTTTTAATGCCTTTTACCCCCGTCTAGGCACATTTGCAAATTTGCATAAAATGTAATTTTAGCTCTTCTGTGAATTTAATTTCAAAAATATTATAAACACGGTTGACATCAGTAATTAAAATTTGGTTCAATAAGATGAAAATAATTTGTTGTGAATAGAAACTATTGACTTTTATTTACCACGGTTTAATGTAAATAAGGTAATTAAATTTAAAAATTATAATATAATTATCCTTACACATGTCCTAATTATATTGGATAACTTATTTCCACTAAAACCAATCTTAGGAATAAAATATGATCCCTTTGGTCCTCTTGGATTATATTATGAAATTTATTATTATTTTATTTGAAAAAGAGTTAAAAGTGTTAAATTTAAAGAATAATAAATAAACAATTTTTAATATAGAGTAATACAAAAGATAAATATGACTATCAATATTCATTAGAAAGATAAAAATCTTCCCAACATAATGTTATTTTATTTATAATTTATATAGATAAAAATATTAAATTCATTTATGACACAATGATGATGCATCAGTTACAATATCAATGAAAGATTAAAATAATTGATATTATAAATATAAAAATAAATGTAAATTGTGGCTTTTTATGCCATCCACGAATTTTCTAGGCTAATATGACATTTATGGTTGATTATATATTTTTTTCTAAGTAATAATGTTTTTATTACTTATACAAAAACAAAATACCAAATAGTTTCAAACTTGACCTAAATGAGTTTTTAAAACAAATACTATATTATTAATTGATATAATATTTCTAATAATCTAAGGATCTTCCAAAGTACATTGATAAGGTTATATAGATCAATAATGATCCACTTGGGGTTGTATTGGATTTTTATAGTATGTTATGTTACCATTTATTATAATAATACTAGAGGACTTGGTAAAAGTAAAACTATTTAACTACGAGTAAAATCTAAAAGATAGGGTTAAAATAGTGCTCTAAACATGTATAAAACCAATTTTTTGAGATAATTTCGACCCATAACCACCTTATCATTGAAATAAATCAATTTAGATACATTAACAACTGAAAATTATTTTATAATAAAATAATATTTCAAACTTTTCCTATAGTGCCCCTCATCTCTCTTATAAATTGGAACTTCCCCATCTCTCCAAATCACACCACCAAGTCATTTGTCTTTGCCAAACTAGGCCTACATATCCTCCAAAATTCTCTAAATTAATTCTTCAGGCTTTCCCTTGAGCATAAAACCAACCTATGGAGCCCTTTCATTCATATCCAAAGGAAACACCCTAAGAAGTGGTAATTATTTTATCACAGCCTTCAATGTTTTTTTCTTTTACCACATTATCTTTCTTTGTTATTTCCATACCAAAGTAACAAATCTTGTACCTACAACATATTTTTATGTTATTATAAATATGGTACTACCATAATTTTTATTTTATATAACGACCATGCCTTAAAACATTACATAATCTTCAATTAAATGAATAATTTACATTGATCATCTTTTCAGGTTTAGACTTTCAGATAATTAAGACATAACCTCTACATCTCAATGATTATAAAATAGACTCATCTATTCAGTTTCCAATTTTTTCAGAAAATAAAAACTCTTGAACAAAAGAGTCATGTCTATTTCAATGTTCTAGACAACCTGACATATCCTTGATTCCATCATTGTACCTAATCAACATTATGTCATATAAAAAACATTTCAAAAACATGGGATGAGAATAAAAATCTCAGTAAGGGATATAAAAATATGGAACGAAAACATTATTCCATGTATATATAAGAATCAAAGAAAACATACTTTACTTATAAAACATAAGAACTTTAACATACCTCATGAAATAATAAGATTATAGAATATCTCATATAAATCATAAGACATAAATTTAACATGAGGTATTCATAACATTCTTACATAGGGAAAAATCCATCAAGGTTACATTTGGAATATCCATCATAATATATTCCCTAAATCACATCAGATAACGTTACCCAATGCATTAGAGAGCTATCTCAGGCTCACTAGCCGTTAGTTTATCACAGAACCACCCGATTACATAAACATTTCCCAAGAACCATAACATAACCATAACACATTACTTAAAAATAAAGGAAGTATAACATTCCCACATTTCAATAACAATATAAAATTTTAAGATATTGAAATAATAAATCCATTCTAAAAACCATTTTAAAAACCATTTAATAAAGAGATTTTTGAATCAAAGTGACCCATACCAATTTAATGATTTTAAAGTAATTAAAATTTTAAAAACAATAATGACCATATAAATAAATCCTTTAAACCATTTATAAAACATGGAAATTTTTTATAAATATTTAGAAGAATAAACTTGTAAAATAGCTAAAATGATATTTTAGTTAAATATTTTTAAAAAAATGAGAAACAATTGAATACAAATAATTGAAAATTAATATATAATCGTAAGATTATAATATCATGAGAATAAATGGATTCGTGATATAACATGATAATGGATACAATATACACCATATATGAGTGAATTGGTGCTTAACAACAATTAAGTCTCAGTTGAATGTAAGTTGAAACGAAATCCCTTATAAAGATGGTATCCTTAGATTAATAATAAATCAATTACATAATTATGTGTGACAGATATAAATACACTAAATAGGATTTTTTATTCAGTGTAACAAAATCAGAGGTCATTCACACATATTCATAGGATGAAATATTTAAGAAGTACAAGTTTAACCCAAAGAATCGAAATTGGGTTAAGAAGTTCCCTTGAAAAAATTCGATAGCCTAGCGGCATCACATAAAATTTTAGAAAAAGAGTCGATGAGAGAGATAGTTGTATCTCATCACTCATAAAATTTACAACAATAAGGATATATAATAACATATCCCAACATAAGAATATGTAAATTAAAAGTCACAACAAAAAGAAGTCTTTTCAAAAGAGGAGGGTGAAAGGTTCCCTTACCGATTTGGGTAACTTTTGAAACATACAACCCATGAAAGAAGGATCATTAAATGTTTATGTAAATACCCATAAAATAATTTATATTACACAAAGAGTATAATTATGGGCATTACATACATCACTTAAAGGAGATAGTGACAAATATAGCATGAGTCTCACAGGAATAAAAAGTGAGATAAAAACCCCTTACCTCGTTGTAATAAATCGTGTTGAATGACCAAAGGATAATAATCACTAAATTAATCACAGAATACCACAAATATAAATATAATAATGACAATATATATAAAATGTCAGTACAAAATACACCACCTTCCATAAATAAGTGGTGAAAATGGAAATCTGATGGAATTAAAAGTGAGAAAAGAAATCCCTTACAAAAATTCGACAGCCTAACATCGCCGCATAAAACATCCAAAAATGGATTGATGAGATAAAATAGGGTCTCTCATCATATAAAAATAAAAATTAAAGTTAGAGGAATAAAAAATAACATCCCCCAACTTAACAAATAGGATCTTAAAAGAAATGACATAAACGAGAGTACTTAACAAGAAAGAGAGAGGTTGGATCCCTTACCACGTGTCCGACTTGACTCGCTTGTATGTTCCTTTGTTCTTCTTGAATGATAAACATAAATTAATTTATAATTGGTTAAGATTATTTTTCATGTTTATAATTCCTTTTATAGAACTTGATATCTTTCAATAACAATTATATATTTGTTTGATTTCATATCGGACATTTTGTTGATGTTCAGAACTTGAGTAAAAAATGAACATGTTAAAATTATAGATCGTCCATGTGGAAAAAAGTACATTATCTCCAGAATGATATTAATAAAAAATATTCCATATATATCACATATATCCAGTATATATATGTATTTTATAATAGTACATTACATTTGGAGATAATAAATGAAACACACCGTTCATGGAGACGGTAGGTCGTACGTACACATGAACACTACTTTCATTTCTTTGTCATACATTAATGTAATTAAAACATAATGATAAATAGGTATATTATAATTAAAGTATAATAACATATATAATATCATTAACTCCATACTTTACAAAGCCCACATATGGAATTAACGATTCAAATTACTTTGAGGGGGCGGTAGTCCGCACTTCCTAAAATGAAATTATCGAATTTACCCAATATGGAAACCATAAAGTTATGGCATAAATGAAAGATATAGAGGAATACGGAAAACATAAACATAATATATATCATCTATAAATAAAGTGACATCCTAATGGCCACCATGAGAGGTGTTAATAAAAATATTGAACATTCATCGTTTTGTGAGGCAGTAATTTACCACAAAAAAAAACAGTATCTTCTTTAACCATTATATGGAGTTTTGTGTAAGTGTATCTAAAAAAATTATCATAAAAAATCCTAGTATATTGGAGATACCGTTTTTGTTACAAAATAAGGTAATAAATAGAATTTAAGGGGTTGGAGAAGCAAAATAAAACAAAAGAACAGAAGAAAAGACATTACCTTTAAATCAGGTAACTCCCCTTGGTTTGAACCAAAAGGGTTTTCTTGATTTCCTTTCTGCCTAATGTAAGGCTTCTTGGATGAATATGGGGATATTATGAGCATATTTGAGTATATTTTTGACGAGGAAAAGGGCTTGAGAAGTGTAACAAATGGGTAAGAAGTGGGGTCTTTTTATAAGGGAGAAGGGGATCTCTTTAAGAAATCTTGAAACTATTATTTTATTATAAAATGAAATTCGGTTTATAAAGCTCCAAAAAACATTAAATTCATGGATATGGAGGCCCATGTTAGATATGAAATCATCAAATATGTATTGGATAGGTTTTGGATATTTTTTAACACATTATCTTCTTATTTATTTAATTTATTTATTAACGACGTAAACACTGCATCATCATTGTTTCATAAACAATTTTATTTATTTGATGTATAAAAATTATAAAAAAATTACCATGTGTTAGGAAATATTTTTATATTTCTAATGAATATTTATAGTCGAAATGATAACTTGCATAACCCCTTTTAAAAATTGATTTAGTAAAACAATACATGTTTGAGAAATTTTTATTTATACTTTAAATAAAAGGTATTAATGTCATTATCTTACCCACGTGGATCCATGGGGTACCAAAAATTGACCCATGGATTTTCATGCTCAGCCATGACTCATCCAGTAAGCGTAGTACATGTGTCAAGATGTTTTTATATTTTTATAATATTATTTTTACCTAAAATTACCCTAATTACCTTTAATTGCGGTTAACAAAACTCAAAAGTTACTATTCACCAAAAAATTATTTTCATCCCATTGAACCAAATTTTACATACTAATGAAAACCATGTATGTCATATTTTTTAAATTCAATTCACTGAAGCGGTAATGTTTCGTTTAACGAAAAATTCAATTTTTTAACTACCACATAGTGGTTTCAATATTCATCAAAAAATGATGTTTTTCTGCAAAATACCAAAAATTCACCCAAAGATATATTAGATATTTAAAATTCAAAAAATATGTCCATTTTAAAAAATTCACAACATATAATTTTCATTAATTAATTTTATAATTAATTCCCATTGTCAAAACAAATAGCGTGTTTTTAAGAAACTATATCTATGAAAAGATTGACACTTGTTTATGTCCAATTTCAAAGTGAAATTAATTCCAATGACCAGCATTGGATTAAATGAAAAAGATATATTTTTATTAAACTTTAAAAACAATTAAAAAGTTAATCTAACCATATATATAAATTGTAATAAAAGGAGGTTCTGAATTAAAATACAACATTTATCACAATTCATAAAAAATAAACTTTATCCAAAAAATTCCAAAAACATACACAAAGTAAATTTTGATGTATTTATTCTAAAAAGGATTTTATTTTTTCAAATATAACATATAAAACTGAAAATATGTATATTTAAAAAGGGTTCTCCATCAAAAAGATGGTTAATCGACCTTTTAAAGAACATTATAATATTTATGCATAAAATTGGATTCATTCGCATTTTAATCATCTATCATTTATTGGATAAATGTAAAAAAATTAACAGATATATATAATATTTTTTTAGATAGTTTAATTAATTCCATCCATTAAAAAATTTAGGCATTAACTACCATTTGAATTAATATTATTATATTATTAGTGTGTGACATAAGATTGCAAAGAAACTCATTGTTTCGTATTGGGCACGCCATCGAATATAATATCACCTTTAAAGTAATATTAAAATTTTATTCACAAATATTAATAAATATGAAAATGTCTAATTTTTTATTTACCGGGGTTTCTACATTTTATCCATCCTATGAATGATAATGTCACCATATGTGTGTACGTACGGTTTACCGTCTCCACGTCATGGTGTAATTTGTTATTCAACACTATGTTTTTTGGATGGAAATAATGACAAGTAATATATATATAAATAATGAAGATAACATGAAACTTTCTCTATAAAATTTATATACTATCCAATTCCACACCTTATAATCATTAAGTAATTGATATCATCGCTCGTGTGTAAGTACAGCTTACCGTCTCCACAACGCGATGATATTCATTTCCAGTTTCATCATTCTACGATGATTATAATAAAATATATTGTTAATAATCATGTAATATATGAAATTATAATTGTACTTTATATATATATATTCACTTACATATATCTTATTCACTATCCTTTGTTCAATACGATATGAAAACGGAATCAACATTTATGCGTACGTTTGGCCTATCGTCGCCATAAAGGGTGTTTTCCATTTCATATATCTATCTATTATACATATTTATATTATAAATATATTGTATATATAAATCAAGTTTTATATTTGGAAATTCATAAATAATTATCTAAATGATATGATCTATAATAACAAGTTAAAACATGTACAATAAAGAAAGAGATTATTACCCGAAATGTTAATTTAACATGGATATAATTATTAAATGGGTAGTATAAAGTCATAAATTAATCATGTATGTTATAATAAATATTAATATGGTTCTGGTATTATTTAATAACATAATATGGTAATTATACATGAGTTTGAATGTACCCTCAACCAATGGAATGTCCAAGGAAATGGTTAATTCATCAATCCCATTATTATCCGATATTGATTATGTGTAAGTATTTCTAGGACATATTTATTATCCATGTACATTTTTATAAAGAAATTTCAGAATGATTCATATAAGTTAATATTTATCTAAAACATCATTTTAAAGTTTTTAAATATTTCATCTTTTAAATATATTTCATTAATGTTCATGTTTTCAAAATGGTTTTGTGGATTTATTTACGTGGACATGATTGTTTTAAAATTTTAATTCCATTCAAATGTTTCAAAGTGGTATAGGATATTTTGATTAAAAAATATCTTTTAAATGAATTATTTTATAAATGTGTGACTTCTAAATGATTTCATAAAGGGATATTTCTCTCAGAAAGTTTTACTGGCCATTTTTTATTATGTCAACAATCTTTATTGGGTATTATTATTGATTATGGTTGAATTATTATAATACAATTTTCCATATTTTATAGAATGAGCTACGATTTGTTTGATTGTGGATGCGATATTTTTATACCCGTCATGGTTTATGGTAGAAGTATTGACATTTCGTATGCTAGTTTGGAGTTAGCTCCCACTAGAAAATTAAACAAATAAAATTTCATTTGGCTTCTCAAACATTACGAAATATGTGGGAAGATGGAATTTTGTTTGTTTTTAAATGGTATTAAACTCTATAGTTTATATTTTTATTATGTAAATATATTTTCGGTATTGAAGGATTGTAAATTAATTGGGATTAAATATCATGATTTTCATGTATTTCTTAAGTAAACACTACCGGTCCAATTGCACTTTTATGGTTGACACATGCCCGAAACAATACCATCAGGTAAAGATAAATTTTAAAATCCAAATTTTTTAAAAGTCATTTATAAAATAATATTATATGTGTTGTATAATAAAGTTACACTCATAAGGTTTCACCCATATATATATTTCCAATAAATATTTCTTTTTATAATGGTCTATATGGTGATTTATTGGGTGTGTGAGATAAAATTATATGGCCCATTTATTTATGATGGATATATCTTTTTGATGGATATATGATAATTTTGAAAGGGTTATAAGAAAAATATTCATTGATTTAAAGGCCTATTGGGTTTCAAAATATATTTCAGAATATATTTTTGAGTTCAATAATTATTATTTCTATGAATTAGATCTTATTGGACGCCCTATATATCGACATTTATTAACATGTAGTGAAGGTATATTTGTTCATTGATTAAATGTAATGTTTATTCCATATGATTAATTAATGTGGGGACATTTATACAATTTTAACTACACAGATGAGGTTAAATCATATATATCATCACTTATTTCTAATTTAATGATATGATATGTGAAATGAGATGAAAAATGTTTTATAATTCAGCATAAAATATAGTTGTGTCATTATTTAAATAGAAATTCAACATAGCTAAATTTATATCAGAAAATTGAAATGGTAGGTAGGAGGTTGTCACTTAATATGGTCATATTATTTTAATTACATATTTATCTACATACATTTTAGACAAAAATACCCTTGATAATAATATTGTTCAAAATAGTGTGGTAATGGAAATTGTTCAACAACATCATTTTTCAAGTGAAAATGGTAAAAAACCAAGATATACATCAATGCTATATTATTTATATTTTAGGATATATGGGATATTGACTATTATATTTTTCAAGTTACATTGTTTATTTTTAACTAGATTTATAGTAAAAGTTTTTTAAAACATGTTGATTATAGGTTTAGATTTGTTTATTTGGAAATAATTAGTAGGAAATAAAATTAATTTGTCTTGGAGACCCAAAAATATAATACATTTTATGTTATTGATCCATTGAATGGTTAGTGGTTTATTAGTTTGAAAATTGAAATAATTCATTTAGCTGATAATGATGGTGATTTTGTTATGGAGTAATGTGATGTTTATTATTATGTTGCGTGATTTACACATGATAATAGTTACTATGATACAGATATATTACATTTTATATGAGATAATAATATAAAGGGATATGGAAAGAAACTTAAGTACACTTCTAATATTTCAATAAAATAATTATATTATATATCTTTTTTGAAATTTAAAATTGTAAAAACCTTTTTTATATTTACATGTTTAATTATTCATATATTGACTATTTATATTATTTTGGCGTCAAATTTTATATGTAACAATTATGGTTAAATAATTTTTGATTGAAAAGACCGATACACATCATTATGTTTTAGTTACTTGTAATCATAATTGTTTAAACAATGAAATATATATATATTAATGTTGATCATTTCTATCAACATAGAATAAAGTTTTTTTATTTATTATTATAATTTAAATATTTTTTGGTTGGAAATACTGATATTATTTATTTAAGGTTTCACATGTGTGATAATATATTTTAATTTCTTATTTTTAGAAAATATTTTAAAAAAATTAATTTTTTGATAATATAAAACTACATCAAAATTCATTATGATCCTATATTTAAATGATTGATATAAAGGAAGAGAATCATGTACTGGTGTTTATGTATTTTTTAATATTATTAAACATTCTATTAAAAAATTATTTAATATAAGTAAATTATTATTTTTAAAATATTATTTTCTGAACTGCTAGTGGACCACATACAAATTAGTCTTATTTATTTTAACAAGTTAAAACAATTTCTATATTTGTTAGACTCGTGATTACAAATTTACTGAAACATGAACTTACTGAAGGATAATAGAGAATAAATATTAATTATGATGATAAATCTAACCGAACTATCCCATACATAATTAGTTTTATGTGTTCTGTTTCCATCAAGTTCAATTGTGGGATTCTCATTTTATATCATGATTATTAATACATTGATAAAATAGTGATAGAGAATCTATGGGTTTCCATAATAGTAAAATAACTCAATTTATTTATTATTATATTATTATGAGAATATTATATATTATATATGACTAATATTTATTTTATTATATTATATATAATATTGAACACTTAATAAAAAAAATAAATTTATAGCACATTTATATCATTAGAGGAGGGCCTATGGAGAGATTTTAAACAAATACTCAAAAACAATTATATTTTTGGGCCATTAGAAAATTTAACCACATTCATCAAGTACGGGTATTCAGATGAAGCTAAATGAAATACATTTTTCTATAGTAGACAATGTAATGAATTTTTTAAGTAATAATTATAGTCGATTTTACTATTTCCGGTAAATTCCTAGATTTACTATTAGTTTATTTTTTTGTAACATGGTTCTAAGATATCTTTACTTGATATCCAATTGTAGAATGTATACCCTAACAATTTATCTTCTGCAACGTATCAATTACTATAAGAGAAAACTAATTCATAAATTTTTTATTCATTAAGAGATATATCATGAAGTGATTAATAAGAGGTTAAATTTGGTCCTATATATCCCCCACTCACTAATAAAAAATAGAAAATAGGGAGAAGTGAGAAAAGTGAAAAATATTTAACAGAGTAATATGAAGAAGTTGCTAATTAAATCGAATGAATTAAATTTCTATTTACCTGAATTATTATATTATTTATTTTAATAACAACAACATACATGTTTTTAATTTTCATTTGAGAATGAAAATTTCTATTGAATGGTTATGGGGAACATAATCTCTAAGGATATGGTGATCATCCTAGACACGCCATTAGGAATAATAGAACATCCCAACCATATAAGAGGATATATGGAGGGTTTTAGTATGAGGTATATTTTTTGTTATTTGATGTATAAAATCAAAGTACCTATAAATAGATTCATTATAATTTGATATGTAATAACTAAATTAGTACATTGGAAATATAATTGAGTCAATTATACTTACTATAATTAAAAAATAATAATACAATCACAAACTACATATCCTGTAAAACCTACATAGTATAAAAATCATGAGAAACCAAAACATTCCAAATAAACATATCCAAGAAATATTTTTTAAGACTTGATAATATATTTTCAGTTTTATGACGGGGATCCAAATATAAAATTTATTGCATACAATGATTTACATATTTTGGATGATTTTTAATATAAACATCCAAGATCATTGGATCAAGTAATAATATCAGTAGATGATATTAATGATCTAAATAGACTACTTCCTTTTCATATAGATGAAGTGAATATAGCCAGTGATTTTATGAGTAAAATTTTAATTTAGCTGACTAGACTTCTATATAATTTTACTTATGAGAAATGATATGATTTTTTAAATATTTTCTAAATTTTATTGAATATTACTTATGATGTTTTATATATTTAAATTATATAAGAGTATTTAAAATAAAAAGAAATAGAAAAAAAGAAAGAAAAGGATCTTAAAGAAACCAATTTAGAGACATCATATATTTCTAATAGGTATAATAATTATAATATGATTTTTTTCCATTTATAATATTTATTATTTTTTAAGAAGTTTCATATATTTTGAAGGGACTAGATATTGGGAAATTTAAATAATGATATCATAGATGGTGTTATTTTTTAAGAGATCATAACTCATATGATGTAGTTATCTCCATTATAAGAAAATATATATATTTTTTTATTTTATGAAAAAATATTTCTTCAACATAATTAATATATTACATATTTAAGTACATTTCCACAATTGATTTTCATTAAAAATTAGACAAATGGTGTTTATGATCTTATAGATTTAGATTATATTTAAAATCCTATGAAATATATTAATAATCATTCATGAATTTGATATATATGATACATATTAGAAAATATATAGATTAGTTGATGTTTCATTCAATTACATTAATGGTAAAAGAAAAATGAAATTTAAAAAATAATAGTCATTCTTACGTGATTAATTCAGATCAATTTAAATTAATGTAATCATTTTATTCTAGGCATATTAATTCCATAAAAATGAATATTATATTGGGTTTTCTCATTATTTGGTAGTGTTTATAAATGTTTTATAACTGTTTTATTCAAGTATGTTTTATGATTTTTATGTAAACTTTTAATTATTTTGGTTTTATTCATGTTTTTCAGTTGATAAATGAAAGTAGAAACCATTTAAGACCTTTGACAGTGATAGATTATTGATAATATATCCAAATACTATCCCAAAAGTAAAATTGAGGGTAAATATTATATATATATATATATATATTAGATATTATTTTCTAGTTGATTTTTATATAAATATAGTTTCATAAAAAAAGGAAGGTTGGAATGTGTTTATTATGTTTTAATATTCATCTTTTAGATAATCACCACTAGTATGATGAATATTTTTTTATGTTATGTTATTTTAATTATTTTATGTTCTATATCAATAAATTTTTTATCTATATTATAAAATTTATTTTTATTATATACATTCAATGAATTCAAGTAAGATACAAATTTATAACACACACATATTTGTGGTGGTTTTAGATGATATTTTTTAGCATGATTAATATTTAAATTATAAGGTGTGTATATTTTATTTAATGTTTAAAAATTAGTATTTAAATGATTTTTTTATTTGTAATGTTGGTATATTCTATTATTAAAGGGTATTTATTATTTTAATAATTCTTGTTGATATATAATATAATATACACACTACAAAATCAAATACTTTAGAAGGATACATCATGTGATCCTATTTTAATTAATATTAAATAATTGAGTATTTAAACAATTTTAAATTATTTAAGATGGAATTTTCTATCTTCTTTTAAAAGTTGTTCTGTTTTATCTAAATGGTTAAATATTTTGAAATCAATATCCATTCTAAAAAAGGAAATAATTTGTAATGATCATCATTTATGTCTAATTTAATTAGTGTTTTTAAAATGAATATTATGACCATCTTCTTCAACATTAAGTTTGTATATTATGTCTTTTCTACAAATTTTTTCTCTAGTGTATAAGGGGTAATAGATTTATAATACTGTTAACACAATACAAGCCTTATATGATTAATTAATTTTAGTATGAAATTAAAATATGATTTTTTTGAATTATGGAGTGTACTAATGTGATATAGTATTATGTTCATCTATTTTTCTCTCATCTTCATTTTTTTGGTTTTGATCCAATTTTGTTTCATTTTTTTCTATTTATTGACAATGATCTATGAAAAAATAATATTCAACTCATATATAGATTCTCTTTCAAGTATCAAATGGTATCACTCATCCCATGTCATAGAAAATAAAAATTATATCCTTCATGGTGCTATTGATTTTTTCCCATAGTCCCAAACATTCTATTTTATTTATCAATATATCGTTTTTAAATATTTACATCCCTTTCTGAATGAACCATTATCATTGAAATCATGGTAATATATTTTATTAATTTGATGATATAGTTATGGATGATGTTATTTTTGACCCATTATGTTAATATTATTTCATCTATTTAAATAATTGAGTAATTATTCATTCAAAACAATTTCAATGATAGAATCTTTTAGATTTATCTACATATGAATTTTTTATCTTTTCATTAGGGTATTAAATATTTAATCCATATAAAATATATTTTTTTTGATTCTTTTGAATGATTTAACTATTTATATTGGATATCGATTGTTGTGAAATGGAAAC
Organism: Viscum album; assembly: GCA_963277665.1. Classification (NCBI taxonomy): domain Eukaryota; kingdom Viridiplantae; phylum Streptophyta; class Magnoliopsida; order Santalales; family Viscaceae; genus Viscum; species Viscum album. Next base: position 1,425,084,968 of record OY728133.1, read on the forward strand.
TATATGTTACAGTAATAGGATATTTCATTTTGATTGAAAACTAATAGGACTAGAGATGTAGAAATTTTCTGATTACATAATAAAAGTAATAAAACATAGTTCCTCTAACATAAATACAATAATTTTTTTACATATTCAGGTACAAGTCATCAAATTAAAATCCAAACATTCCACCATTACTTAAAATTAATATGTTCATATATACTTTATTAATCCAACTATAGTTTGTACTCGTTTATTTCTAATTATTTTATTTATCTCGTTAAGATCCAAATTTTTTATTGTACACTGCTAGTGGTGGAAAAAGAATATCAGAGCCTCTACATAAATATTCTTGAAATTATGTTACAGTAATATATCAATTGATTAATTTTATGAATAGATTCATGATTATATGAATGTTTATATATAAGGACACATTAACTAGATTTATTTATGGGGGTTCGATAAACCATGGGCTATATAAATTCAATTATTTTGTTTTATAATATATATTCAATATGGATATATGTTATTTAACTTGGTAATGTTATAGGTGATGAATTTATTTATCCATTAAGTATCAATGCCAAATTATTTTCTATTTTATATATGAGTTGACCATAGGTAATTCAAACATTGTCGTAGTTTAAATAAATTACACTTGTGGAATATCATCATCCATTGACTCTCATTGAATAATCATATTTCCATTGAAATCTATCCACATCATATTCATACATTACTCATAAAAAAGTGAATAAAATTTAAGGCTACATACAACCCATTTATCATATGTAGTCAGTTTAAAATATTGGAACTATTTCTCAACCTATAACAAGGATCAATGGTCACAGTAACTGCCTTCACATGGGTATACCCTATAAATTTAATTAATTTTATAATATTATTTTTGGATTAATGAAATAAATATATAGATATATTTTTGATAATAAACCACAATGAATTATAGGTACTTCCCAAAATTGAGGTGGTGTTAAACTCATACAATAATGGTCAACTCCAATGAAATAATTTGTTTCAATGTTTGTGTTGTCTAAATTTTTTAAATTTTTATTTATAAATTTTTATATTTATAAATATATTATAAACATAAAATTATACCTATTGGATTGAGTTTTCTTTCATTAGTTCCCTATACTTCTTTTTTTTGTGTGAGTCAACATTTTTTTTCTTATGTACTATTATAACTTTTTCAATTATTAAAGGTTTAATGCATTCTCATAGGATTGTTAAATTTTTCTATTATTTCATTGTATTTATAAGATCAATATATATATTTTTTATGATAATAGCTAAAATTCATACTAGGTGGAATCTAGAATAAGAATAACACATCGCTTTATCACAACCCTATAATCTACATTTGAAAGATAGAGGTATTGTCATTATTATTTGATTTGAGAAAATTATATTAAGAATGTTATTTTCAAAAAAAATTAGAAACATATATTTATTTTAATGTTTTTATGAAATATATGAATTTTTATGAAAACATTGCATGCATTCCTTGGAAAACCAACTTACAAGAAAAATGTTTTTTGTAATTAGAAAAAATTAACTCATTTTATTATCTTTTGGTGGTATCCATTTTTCATTTTTTCATTGAAATTGTAAAGGTCATTATAAAAAATATTTATAAATATCCGTTAACATAAATCATTGTTATTTGGAGTTAATGGATGTTTCCACATTAGATTACTATAGTAGTATATGAAAATTCATCGGGAATTTTTTTAACATAATAATATTTTTTCTTCAATGCCTATTTTATTTGGTTATATTCGAACATACAATATTTAAAATTTTGGTAAATATTTAATAATATGCAAACTAATAGATATACCAAAATATATTTAAAACCCATCCATTAATAATTCTAAGACTATTGTTATATTTTTATCATCCTTTTATGTACCAAATCATTATGTATATCAAAATCATAGGAATTATGACCTAACCCATCTACTATGTCTATTCTCAAACTATTTATTATAATATTACCATTAATATGGCATGTTTGTTTTTATTATATTTAAAAAATTATCCAGTTGAAAATATATTCCAGATTTAACGCTTCATATTATAATTGCTTGAATAGGGTAATTAAATGTTTTATATTCAATTTTTCATCAGTATATTCATTTTTTCACATTTTTTAGGGCCTAGAATTTATTTAGTTTTGTATAATTAAATCAACATTCCATGGAAATTTTTCATATTCCTTCATAGAATCGAAATATTTTTCCTTTTAATAACGTATTTTTGTAAAAACTTATGTCCAAATTCCAAAGAGTAATTTTCCACTTGGAATTTCAATGTTTTTATTATAAAACAAACATTTATAGTCTCTTTTTATGTCATTTTTATATCAAAATGAGGTGGAATAAAATAATGGTACATTAAATGTTAGTTTTTGGCAAAAAAATTGCTGAAAGTATAAGGGAATTTTTCCATGTCAAAAAAATAAGACATTAAATGATCGTTTTAAGAAAATATGATGTTAAAATTTCTATTCAAGCCTTAGCATGTAATTTTTATTGTAAAATATTTGTGTAAATACATTTTGACCATTAGTTTATAGAAAAAACTATGTTTTGAACCCCTTAAATTCACTATAACAAAATGTTTAGTAATTTTTTTTATAAAAAACAATAACTATTTATAATATTTCTTGTATAAACATTGGTTAAAACACAAAAAAATTAAAATTAAAATAGATGTGGAAATACGTTTTAATACATTTATTATTCTATAATAAAATATTTTATGAAAAAATGCGCTGGATAATGTCGTAGTTCTTATATAGTACGAATTTTATATCTCTTTAGAATGAGGAGTCAAATGTATCAAGAATCCAGAACAATGTTCATGTTTCATGTGGAATTTCAAAGATAAAGGAAGATATTAAAATATATAATGCTCTTGATTTTTTGAATACCTCCACACCAAAAACATGATAATTATTTTTTGTGGTTCGTATTTTAGATATTTTAGTTCTTGTTGTCACGTTATGAGGATGATGGTTGTCCTATAATGTCTATGACCTCTATTAGAAATTATGTTTCTCATAAAAACCAATATTTGATATATTGAGATGAAATGTGAATTTATACACTATTTTTTAAAATTTAGTGTTCCTAGGTGGTTTTTAGGATTATTGGTTGAGAAAAATAAGGGTGTACGTACAATCAGAAATCAATATTCAGTCGAGGAAAAGACAGGAGGATATTTATGGATATATTGATGCTTTTTTATTCTATCTCATAGTTAGAGTTTATTTCTATATCCAATATCATTTTTATGTTTTTAATGATAGTAGAAACTGAATGTGGGTGGTAGTCTCACATCCTATTAAAAATATGGATTTTCCACATGGTAATAAGAGTTTGAAAACCATATATACATTATTTTTCTATGTGTTGTCTTTTACCTCACCACATCATCACAAAATCATCTTTGAGATCCAAATTAACTAAATAATAATGAGAAATAATTTTTCATGAATCACTATTTTATGCTAACCACTTATTCACCACCCCTGTCAGATCTTGTTTACTATATCATATTCTCATTAAGTTGTACAAATGTATTCACAATGTGGTTCCATATTTTTATATATATATGAATTAATTTAAGCTAATTTATATTTTATTGATCATATCTATATATTAAATGAAATACATCCAAAAAATGGAGTTCATGTATTCAATTAATATAAATTTCATCTATGGAAGAAGGTGATTGTTCTATATATAATCACAAGGATTTGATGTTATTGATATATTTTTTAATTGTTGAAATCTAGTAATGTATGGTAAAATGTGAAAATTATTTATAATAATGAATATTTATGTTGGTGTGGGAGTGTGTAATGCATTATATCATTCCCACTTATAGAAGGATTTTGCCTCATTCATAGAGATATAAATAAAAAATAAAAAATTATTGTAACCTCAAAAAATCCATTTGGTAGATAATAAGGTTAATGATTCTTGTATAAAATCATATCATCATCATTTTAATGATTTCTAAATGTTAAAATAAATATTGGTGGAAAACAATTTAGTTATGTTAAAAATAATTGGATATGTATTTTAAACTATTGAAATGTTATTGAAAACATATCTTAGTGATTGTTTTTTTGGAATCCTCTAAAATACCCATTTCAATTATTTTTACCATATATATAAATGAAATGGATGCAGATACCACTGAATAAATGAATAAGGTATTTATTAATTTCATGATGTGAATAGGTTATACCTTAATTAGAATGTTAAATTTATACAAATAGATAGTTAATAAATATTCAACATGCATGGAACATCTTAAGCCATGTATGTCTCAATGGGAGGGAAATAGTTATGATGATGACTCACTAGTTTTAAATGAAATTATATAATTATATTTAAAAGTTATGTATTTCATAATAGGTAAATATAATTATTGATATGTATTTATGTTTTTCAATTATAAGATTATTTGAATCATTTCTGAAAATTTTGTGGAGAAATGATTATAAGATGAAGATGATGACCAATCTCAATGATCATCAAGAATAAAAAAGGAGGAATATTTTTAAAGCATAAAAAAATTGATAGAGAAAAATAGAATGATAATATAAGAAGAAGAATATTTTTTTTTTCAATGAATGATATCACATCTTATGATGGGGAAAGAAAAAAAATATAGAAATATGAATAATATGATGCTCGGATAATGGATTTTAAGGATAAATCAAGTTAGCAAAAATATCACATCAGTGGAGAAGAATAAAGGAGTAAAAACTTAGAAAAACAATTAGTGATAAAAATAAACATAAAGTGTTCAAATTAATAATGGATATCTTAATGAGATTTAGGAAAAATTAAGGGAATGAATAATAAAATATATAATTGAAATTTAAATATTATTCCTTAATAATTTATATTATCTTTTCAAAATGTAAACATATTATTGATAAGAAATTGATGTTCACATGAATGATGAGTGATATAAATTCTATTCATGAATCTAGGTATAAAATGATTTAAATTAATAACAATTAAACTAATTTTACATAATTAATATGTAAAATCTATTGAGTTAATGTTGTATGTTTCTAAAAATTTTATGATAAAAACACACGATTTGTTTGAAAAAATTAACAATGAAACTTGTGATTTCTCTAAAGAAGATTGGGTAGTTTATAATGTCACCTATTAACATTGATATTTAACCATGATATAATAAACAACTATTTTTTACACCCATTATTCAATAAAAATAATATAATTATATATAATACAGAGAATAAACTTATTAGATTAACAAGGAAATAAAACATTCCATTGGATAAAATAATGAAAGGTTCTTAAATATGTGGTTTTGAAGAATAATAAAATAGGAAGAAACTAAATTAAAATTCATATAGAATAAAAATTATTTTAAGAATGGAAGGATTGAAATAATAATAATAATTTAAATAAAAAGAAATTCCTATAAGAATATACTTTAAAATCAATCTATTATACCTGATGGATTAACATTGAATGTTGATATTAGTGTGCAGATTTCAGAAAATCAAATAATATGTGTTTCTGTACAATATTCCACATCTCCAATCAATGTAATGAAATTAGATTATGGGTATTCAATCAAAAATTCATATATATTATGCAAATCAATATCCTAAAGGGATGATTTAATTGCATAATTATTTTTATTGTCTTAAATTATCTTATGGGATAAGTGATATAATAAGAGGCACTACCAAATCGAGGATTAAAATGATACTTGGGATGATTTGGAAAAGGAAAATTTTTAATCCATAAAGATTATGAATCATCAAAATAAAACAATTGTGGTTTACATTTCCAGAAAATCTTGAAAAGAGGAATTCCATATATAACCAATATTTTTTTCTGATCAATCCTGATTAGTAAATTTTTCTCTTAAAGTATATACATCAGTATAATGATGTTTTTTATAATTTTAATATTGATGGATCACTGAAAATAAATAATTATTTATTCTCCATGATTTTTAACAATAAATCATGTTTTGTTTAGTTTAATAATTGTATGCAACAAAATCCCCTCTGCTTTTTGGATTTATTAAAATTAAAATAGTGTTATAGTTATCATGTATGGTTATTTCATAATGAAATATTAATGATGTAAAAATCATTTTGAATAAATATTGTAAAAGAAAAAATAAATGATATATGTCATATAAAAAATAAATAATGGGGGTGGAATATTAATTATGGCTTGGGGAATATGGGGATTTCCTGAATATATATATTTATATATATAGTGATTTGAGGTGTAACTAAATTCCATAAGACACACAAACCATATAGAAAAGTTATAATAATAGGACATTTCCCCCACGAGGGGAAATCCCACCCATAAAGACTTATTTATCTAATACATGGCATGTGGGCCCAGAGGGGATAAATTCCATTACAAAGACTGAAAGCCCAATACTATGTAATACAAACATTGTCCTTCATGTGTCACTAGGACTACCTCATTCCTACATCCCCACCTACCTTCATCATTCCTATGTCACCACATGCATCCATCATTATCTAAATCACTCCCAAAATAGTACTATAAATCTTCCTACGCCAAGTAAGGAATGAAACTAGGATCTCCTAGATTCCAAGAAATATCCATTACCACATAGGTACATGCTTTTTGTAATCTTGACAAAGAATATAGATAAGCTTCTAATTCATGGATCTATATAATATCAATCAATGATTCATCATGAAAGGATCAAAACATGTGACACTTGACACTATAGGAAATTTTATTAAAAACACACTTCAATTGGTTATGATCAATAGGACGAATCATTATTTTTTATTATACACATATTTGTATTCACTAATTACCTTTAATAACACAAATGGACATAATTATATTATGATTTTTTTTTATTTTTACTCAAAAAATTATTTTCTATTATATGTGTATGAAATCAAAATATCTTGAGATATTTAATTACCTCTTGAAACATGTAGGGTATCAATTGGGATTTTTTATCAAAATATTTCTTATCGACATTGTATTTTGATAAAAAAAACTAATAATTTGTGGAATATATTTAAAAATATTACACATAATATGAATATTTTGTATCACACACAGCAAAATAAAATAGAGTAGCTAATTTTAGAACCAAATATCATGGTGGACATGGGTAGACCCATTTCAAAAAATCATGTGAAAAAAAATTATACTGGATATGATATATGAAAATTTTATCACCCCTAACCAATGTTACCTGATTCTGGTGTCTACATTATTATATTAAAATATTATACAAAGAATCAAATCCAAATGAATACATAGTTTAATAGTTTCATTGTCATAATATAGACATAATTCATATATTACAATTGAATATTAAAATTGTAATACAATTATTTTGAGAATAAAATTATTCCTTATTCCATATCTTTTCACATCGTTCATAGTAAACTTCATGGAATCCTGGGAAAAGAATCCAAATAAAGGTGATCCCATGTGATCAGTAATGGTCATTTCTAGTAAAATAAATCTACAATTAGTATGAATTGTCTATATTTGAAGACAAATAACTAAACACACATTCTATTTAACTAACAAACAAAGAATCACGTTAATAAAGAGGTAATATATAGGCCTAAGATATCAAAAAAAAAATCAATATGGTAATATAAGTAAATTTAATTTTATTCCATTTATCAAATCACATGAAAATCATAACTTTATAATTAATAATCAATATGACAAGGTAAATTACTAAACACACATTCTATTTAAATATTAAATATTTGAGGAAGTGCATATAAAGATAATATCAATGTGAAAATAAAATGAATAAAAATCAATATAGAAAGAAAAATAAATTAAAACACATTCTATTTAATTCATAACATGACATTTATAACAAGATGTGAGATAATAAAATTGTAAAGGAAAATAACAAATCCCAAATTCCATGTAATAAATAATTTAGAATGAAATGAATCCATATATAATATTATTATGAAACTATCATGGATAGTAATAATTGTGTTCTAAATGATTTAAATTGATATGAATTTGATATCATGTCTCATACACATAATAACACTACACTTAAGATCTACACATATGACAATTTAAAACTATTGGGTACAAAACACAATGGGTTTGGAAAACCGATATTATGCTATATTACGAATTCACCATAAGATATTACCTTTGAATTGAGGGGCTATATATCCTTAGTCCTCACCCATGCAATCATGTCCAATGAATTAAAAATTTATTTAATAATAGATTTAATTAATCAATAAATTTTCTCAATATCAAATAGTTGTATTGAGTTTGAAATATTGATTTAACAATATTTACCCACATAAAAATAAAATTAAATTAATAGAAATATATGTGGGAATTATATGTTGTATATAAAATAAAAATTAAAATGATAAATAATATAGAAATTTGGGGAAATTTGATGTGTATTATGAAGAGAAAATTTCATGGTAAATTTAATGACTATGAAAAAGAATCTTGGATGTTAATGTTAATACATTCCTTGGTCTAAATTTTCATAGTCCAATTAGAGGAATACTAAGGAAAGATCCAATAAAACAAATTATGAATGTAACAATAACAAAGGGATGAGTTCAATGATGAATATGATAATGTAAATTTATCATTAATAACAATATAGAGGAAAATGTAATTTTCATTTAAAAAATAATTTTTTTAAAATAATTTTAACTGAACCTTATGAAAATAAAATTCTATTTAAATAAACATTATAATTTTTATAGTAGTTTTAAAAACAATTTGTTAGTGATGAAAGTGTCCAAATTTTTTTATATCATACATGTTAAATAAAATATTTATTTCATTTTTTCTATCATAGAAAATAGAAGTTTTATATAAAATTACATGAATGTTCATTAATAAAAATTTGTAAAAAGAATAAATATGTAAGTATTTATTAAATATATCATTAGAAAAGTGTTTAATTTTTTAAAAACCTTATTACAAAACATGGTTTGAGAGGAAAATAGTTTTTTGATATAAGATAGAAATAAATTAATATTTTATTAAAATCATTATCATGATTATATGAAGTAACAAATAGTAAAAAATGGTACTATAAGATTAAAATATCATTAAAATAGGATTATATGAAAATTAAAAGTTATTATGATAAAATAATAAAATAATTTCTTTAAATTGAAATTCAAGAATAATTTTTTTTTATTTTAATGGGATTGGGAAATTAACCCTTAAATGATCATAATATTGAAGTGATATTTCATAAATGAATATGTTATGTGTATAAAATTTAAATATATATTATATTAGTATAAATACAACATAATATAATCAAAATTAATTAAACACATAATCATAGAATGATATAGTAAATTAGGTAGATGTTTTACCCAATGAATGAAAATTACAATATGAAATACTTTACCACTGACAATGAATCAAGTAAAATCCCCTTGAATTAACTAATTAAAACTAATACATTGAATAAAATGAACTATTAATAGATAAATCTATTATATAAAATAGAGGATGTATATAAAAGATATAAAATAAATTACGTATATAACAATATGTCTCGACGAAGTGAAATTTCGACCACATCCCCTTTCTAATGATTTATTTACTTTAGTGATATTCATCCAGTTGTATAGCATTCTAAAGGATTTTATTAAATTATAGAATAACAATATTACGATTTATAATATCAAATGTGGTCATTTGATAACATAATATCCATTATTTATTAATTATCATTAATTACTCCCATAATTTCGGTTTCTAATTGCCTTGTTTTCTTATTGATGAACTGTGATGAAATTTCAGATTCTTCTGAATATTAAATAGTCATATAAAATACAGAAAAATAATTCAGACATAGCTAGAATATTTTTCAATTAGTTATAATTTTAAAACAAATCATGAAATATATTTTTGAGAAATGATGTATGTTATGATGATGGAGGTACATGTTGTGTGTGTGCATGAGTTACGTTATTATTTTTCAATTACCATTATTGAAATGAGGTAAGAAATATTTTAAAATTTGAAAATATCATAATATGATATTTTTTTATTTAAAAATTAATATATATATATATATATATTATTAAATTCATTTGGGGATGAAAGGAGATTCATATCTCTTACTAAAGGTGATTTTCCTCATGTTCTTGAACGTTGTTATCATCTTTCAATGAGTAAAAAGAGAAAAAGAGAAAATGATTTTTTATATTTTTAGAATGATAAATGTAAAATTAATATCTTATTTATTTCATTTATTTCACATATATTCATTAACAATATCTTTAGTAATTTCCATGTAATGAGTTAGTGAAAACCAAATAATATCACTTGGTGAGTCGGTACTCCAGTCTACAGACGCGCGACATTATTATATCCCATACAAAAATGAAATTGAAATAGTGTATATGATGTATTTAAGAAGTATTTTTTATTATGATATAAATTTCATAAATATAATTTATACCCATAATTGTACACAAACGTTAAAGGTAGTAATAAAAGAATGAATAACATAAGTTTTGGAGGAGGTAGTCACCCATACACACGAATGGTGATGTCTTAACCCATTTGATATAAGTGGGGATGGTGGTAGGTAATTTCATTATTATTTAAAAATATAACTATATTGAATATATATATTTTTTATTATATCATTATTTTTTAAAAATATTTGAGTAATGTGGTGGAATAAATAAAATACAAATGCTAGTTAAATATTGGTAACTCTTTTTTTAGAAAACCTATTTGGTTGGAAATAACAACCATATTACGAAGGAATTAGTCTCATAATAAGTAATATAGAATAATAGTTTGAGATTTATTAAGTTATTTCGGAATTTATTATGTAATAAAAATTGATTGATGGTGTGAATATGATAGGAGTGTTTCATCCATTAATAAGTTAGGTGAGTAACACAATTGTTATTTTTTAATAGTAAATGGTGTAAAAATGTCTCTAATAGAAAATTGGTTGAATAATAGATAATGGTATATTTATATTTATTCAAGATTCTAAATATTCCAAAAATATATATTATAGAAATTTTTAGGTTATTTTAGCAACTGTATTTTTAGATAAACCCCTATTTAAATCTATTTTATACCACAACCACAATAATTAATTATTATAATATTAACTAATCATTTATGTCAAAAAACATTCTTGGCGTTATTATAAAATATAATTTTTCTTAAAATATGAAATCCAGTTTTTAATTAAAATTTCTCGAGGTGGGAATATTTAATATAAAATTAGTCTTACAAACAAGATGATAGAGTTGAGTTTTAAAGAGAAACTGTTAAAATGATTACAAATTGATTATATAATAATTAAATTTTAAAATGATTCTAATTATATAAATTCGATTAATTTATATATAATTTAACTAATTTCACATTAAAAAAAATTCAAAATATAATTTATCTTGATAAATTTTTTAAACGAAAATGTAGTTTTCTATCAAAATTCTGAATTTTTATTTAATCATCAAAAAATGAAATATTTAAAAAGAATCCCAAAACTTACACCTATCATAAAATTTACATTATAATATTTATAATGATGTTCATTTTCTGACATATTTTTTTTTATTTGAAAAATATAACTTTAAATTGTGTACATAAGGAGAAACTAAAATGACTTATAATAAAAAAATGTAATTTGTTCCAACCATTAAATTATATTTTAAAAGATTCATGTATTATTTATAATCAATAGTTAAACAAATTCATAATTTTTTATATTATATAATTACATTACAATTTAACTTATAGGTTATAACATTTCTCTATATTATAATGAATTTTGACTCATGGTTGTGTATTCGATAAGAAATCAAAGACATTAAATTTAAAGAAACATATTTCATTGAGTTCTTATGCGTGGTATTGTGTTTTTCATATAAAATAATATAAAATATTATTCTATTAAAATTATGGGGAGTCACATTTTCCAAACAAGAAATTAATTTCAACATGTAAATTATTACTTGCTCTTCGTAATTAATGGTTTATATTTGAAAATTTGTTTACTAAAAACCCACATCATTAAATAGAGTTAATAAAACATCTTATTAATAAGAGAGATAGTGATGTACTATAGTCAAATGGAGTGAAACATAACCAGGATAATATATGTCAAGGTATTGGTAGAATGTTAATATATATACATAAAAGAGTATCATAAATAATTATAGGGAGTTAATGAGTTCATTGATGATAAACAAGTGAATGATCAATGGACTGTTAAGGGAATCAATTCAATAATTTAGTAATGATTTATATTACCATATGATTCATTAGATATGATTCAAATGGGATACAATTATTACTTTAAGATATTTTTCCTGATGTTTTGGAATTATTTTACTATATTATGACAATATATAATATACGTACTAGATAATTTTCAATTTCCAAAAAATAATTCTATCATTTCATTATGATTTTAGCAATTTATAATTCATCATTTACTCCAAAAATTGAATATCCAAAAATTAAATTTTACGTTCTAAGAACGAAAATTTACTTTTAAAATAGCTATAACCCATAAAATAGTGACATTTATTTTCAATGGTCTCTAACTATTTTCTAAATCCAATATGTCTATAAAATGTTATCCAATATAATAAATTAATTGAAAATCATCTAAAATAATAGAACTAGTTAATAATTAATTTTTATCCAATAAATTAAAATAAAATAGTGATGTATTAAATAGGATATTTTTTACACTAGTGGATGGAACTAAACCCTTATCGACCATCAGTAATGGGTTTACGGCAAATGACCAAGCCAGACTTGATTGGTTGTCACCCACCATGAATGTTGTCCTTTTTTCTAACTATATTAATATAATTCCTATAACATTCTCTAAAAAATGTGATGTATGTATTTAAAAGAAACAAATCATTAAGTAACCATTTTAAAAAAAATCAAGACAACCCTTTTCAATAAGTTTAATTATCTTATTTATCTATTTGTACAATGTCATTAATGAGAATATTAACCATAAACATATACATACCTCTAGAATTTTGTTTGTAAAATATAAAGTTATTATTTTCAAAATAAAAATTTCTTTAAAAATTATACTAAACTAATATGTTATATTTCCATAAATATTTTCCATTATATCATTAATCTTTGTATAATATCCTTACATAAATGTTAAAAATAGGGTTTTTAGATAATGAACATATTATCAATATGGATCTCATAAATACTTGATGGTATATATAACTTATATTTTATTGAAGAATCAAATTCGTAAAAACATTAAAACAATCCTCATATGTTTCAAAATTAATATCCCCAAAATACCACTGGTATAAAAAATACTATTATAATTTAATTATTGATCCCAAAAATATAAGTAAATCAACCATTTTATTTCTTCATAGGTCCTTAAATGTTATATGGTTTATCATTTTGATAAAGGCATTGAATAAGATAATTCAATAAAAAATATCCACATTTATGAAAATTTATAATAAATAAATCCATATGGGGAGATTTGTTCCCTTAAATCGTACTCTTCATTTTCATTATAAAGTCTGTAATTTATGTCTTTTATTTTCACACATAATGAATTTCACCATTCCATTGAGAAACATTTTGTGGTGTCTCCCAACATATTTATTTCATTATGTAATTGATTCTTCTTTCATCTATCATATCAATTACTGATGTTCTTGGTGAACTCCACCCTTCTCTTATATGGGGAGTTTGGGAGTCTGTTATGTTATATTTTATTCATAAACATTTTTTGGAATAAGAAAAATACCTTTTAATCCAATCATCATCCCATTTGGTTTCTCTTTTTACCACCTTCTCATTCATATTCAATTTTAATATGATTCATTTAGGTTACATCCATCGACTAAAACAAAAAATAATAGTGTGATAAAAAATATTCATAATGGGAATACCATATAATAATTTATAGGGTGTTTTTATAATTTAATGAAATTTTTAATCAATCACACTTAATGTTTATCCTGGTTCATTAATTTTAATAATATATTCAAATATTTTATAATATTTCATAAATGAAATTTATATTTCCTTAATAAAATTATCTTATATTTTAATCTGAGGTGCACAGTAATACTTATTTTCATACATGAGGCGATGATCTGGTCAAGCCCAATACAACCCTTTTGTTGTTATTACCCCTAGGTATATCTATTCCAAAAATATGTACACATCTAATATCCAGATTGGTATATTTCAAGGAAAAACCTAGAATAACTACCTCACCAAAACATTTTCATTTTCTTATACTCTTATCATCAATGAAAATATTATATGTATTTCCCTCATCTATTATTTTCTTAATGCAGTTTCTAATGTTTCTACAACACTTACACTAGTATAAATTTTAGTGACCCTGAACTGTATATCCCAGAGTTAGTGTCTACATTATTACATTGTAATAAGTTAAATGGAATCAAATTTGGAATAACCATATAGCTTAATAGTTTTGGTAAAATAGATAACTATATTTATCATGGATTACATTTGAATATAAAAATTATGACACATTTCATTCAATAATAACAATATTACATCTAGAATATATTTTAATATCAATCATAGATAACTTCATTGATTCCACGAAAAGGAAACAAAATATGGTTCACCTCAAATTATCAGAATGTTTTATGTCTCGGGGAGGAAATCATGAATCAAGAAGAATAATCAATATTAAAAGGAAAATATATGAACACCCACGTTGTGTAATAAATAAACTCTGAAGTTTCTCAATCAAGAGATAATGTCTATGTGAAAATATTGTCGAAAATAATCAATATTTAATTTAAAATCACTGAAAACACAAGAAATTTAATCAATAAAATGAATAAAATAATTGGATATGGCATGATCCATATGAAAACACCAATTACTATTCACATTCATCAAATAATTAATAAACTAAGATATAATTTCATCCAAATATTATATCAATATGAAATTCTTAGGGATAATAATAAATATGGAAATATAAATAATTGAAAATAGATTTCATTTAGTCACTAATATAATTATATTAAATAAAAATGGAATATTCAATCTGGAATGATAAATAACTGAACTCACATTCTATGTAATAAATAACTAAGAATTAAATTCATCCATAGATAATACCATATTGAAGATATCCTTGATAATAATTGAATTCTGAATGATGAAAATTGTTAATTTTTGAATGGTATTTCTCATGAACGTGATACCACAACGATTAAGATCTATTTTAGTGAGAGTTTAAACCTATTGGGAAAAAACCCATTGAGTTTGGCTAGCTGATTTTATCCAATATTATTGATTTACATGCTATGAAAACTAATCCTACAAGATGCCATCTATGACCAGGCCCCAGTCATGACTATATTTACAAATAATTCCTCATATATCAAATAATTAATTTAATTCATCTATAGTATTCTTTACATAAAATATCATTATTATGTAGAGAATATGGATTTATTATTATTTTCCATAGACAAAAAATAACAGTCAATACAAAAAAACGTATATAGGATTGATATATGGTTTACTAAATAAATATATAAATGATAAATAATATGGATACATTGGGGAAATTTAATTTCCATTGGAAAGTCACTGATTAAAGAGAATGTTAAAGATTACCAAAATAAACCAACGGAGATAATTTCAATTCCTTCCTTGGTCAAAATTTTCATAAACATTTTAGAAATATAATAATGTTAGTATCAACAAAAAGTAATATCATTAGTGTTTGAATAATGTTATGTTTTCATTGATGAATATATATACATTAATAATATCATTAAAAACATTCGTAAAAAACATATTTTTTTTCATTTTAAAAATCACTTCTAAAAATAAAATTTCAAAAAAATAAATATAATGTTTCGTTAATATAATTTTTATTGAAAATATTTATTTAATATGATAATATAATATTTTAAAAATCATAGTGTTCATGATGGCTGAATATACTATTCATTTCATATGCATTACAAAAATATTCCTTTTATTTTTTAGTTACATTTATTCATGTATTTTTTTGAAACAACCTAAGGATTCCTTTCACAACATTTTTTAACATTTATACATGGGAGGGAATTTATGGAATAAATCATTTTATAAATGGATAATAACATTTTTGATAACATTTTTTTGAAAGTATGGTTTTTGAATCAAATGGATTTCTAACCAAAGAGAAAAATGAAGTCATATTTTCTAAAAAACATTTTCTCAATTATTTTCCAAAAAAATAGAATGAAACTACTACTTTTATTTGAAAATACATTGAATATTTATATTAGTGTAAATTACAATTTGTATATTATATAATTATCAATTAATTTCCTTCATCCCAAATTCAATAATAAAGAATCCCATTTTAAATTTTATTTTAAAATAAAACCATATAGCGTTCATAGCATTGAAGTGAGGATTAATAAATAAATTAATTATATCTATCAACTATGAAATAAAATAAAACAAGTAAAAATACAACTTAATTTACTAAAAATTCATTAAACATGTAATATTATCATTCCAATATTATTTTAAAATATGTTTATCCAAATGAATTGAAATTTATTTAAGAAATTAATTCCCATAAGGTACCTCTTAACCAAGATAGACATGGTTGAAATAATTCAAATTGAAAAATAAAATATCATAAATTTTTAATTTATCTTGATATTACATATCATTGTTTATTATATATACCTTGTAATGAAAATTATGTGCATAACATTACAATATGCCATAGTGAAGAGAAATTGAGGCAAAGTCTCTCACCGTATGCTTCCATTTGGTTGACTATGATTTAACATGAAATATATTTGTTTAAAACATGTTATTAACATATAATAAACAATATTAATAATTATAATATCATATATTATCTCTTTATAGAATCTTATCACCTTTTCTCTAATAATATTTCATTATTCCCATTGTTTTAAGTGTTAATTTCATTGTTTTATCCATCATTCTATTCAAAAATATTTCGAGTATTGTTTATATTGTATTAATGTATCATCTCTAGAATAATAATCCTGGAATACATATCATATTTTAAAATTAATTATAAATTTAAAACCAATCATTACATATGGTTCTGAGAAATGAAGTGCATTACAATCATGGAGACGGTAAGCCATATATACGAATGAGTAAAGATTACATTTTTTAGGATAATTATTGAATGAAGGTATGTACTATAATAAAATTAAATAATGATCACAATATATTATATTTTCATTAAATATAGTAATATATATCATCAATGGGGTGTGATGATGAAAACAAAGTCTCATTTCTTTGTAACGCCAGTAGTCCAAAGGTTTAAAAAACTGTTATCCTCATTCCATGAGTGAAATGAAAAAAAAAGAAAAAGATGTATTGGCTTATTAGAATGATAAAAATTTAATAAATATAACAATATTTTTATTAATATCACATATATTCATTAATTTTATCCTTACTATCATCTATTAAACGAGTTAGTAAAAAAATAAAATCATTGTGCGAGGTCATAATACTCATTAAACACAAAGGATTCCATCATATAACCTATGAAATGAAAAGTAAAAACAAGAATATAATATATATTAACTCAATTTATATAAATATTTCATGGATTAAATATATTTATATATACATTATATCACTATCCTTACTAATTCATTAAAGGTGATATCTAAAAAATGAATAACATTCGTTCGTGAGGCGATAATATTCTGTTCACTTGAATAATGATTTTCTAATGATTTTGATGGAAATTGGGATGGTTTTAAGTAATTATATTATAGTATCAAAACACTAGGTTGTATAATATATGGAGATTAATATATAGTAAATTGTTATAATAATGTAGAGAAAAATAAAATGAAATAAAAAAATGGTCGTTGAAGATAGTTATCTCTTCATTTGGTATACTAATTAGTTTTGCAAGAAAATTATTCCTATTATAGATTTTTTCCCAATATAAATCTTATTGGAAGAAATTTTGGAATTTTTTAGTGAATATCGTTGGTATATTACTTAAAAAATAATTTATGGCATTAATAAGATAGGGGAGGGGTGACATATTATAAGTGAGGTATATTATACACTTCTAATTGTTGAAAAGATAAAAGTTACCCCATGTTTTTCACATGAAACCTGAAACCAAAATTGAGTATTATATATTTTAGGAAATATATGTACCAAATTAGTCCATAAAATAGATTTTAGGCAATTATTTACATCATTTAAACCCTTATCATTTTATTTTAACCCATGCCATAAATCAAATTTTATGTTAACTGATGTTATTAATTTTTACTCATTCCACAATTCATTTCAGTCAATTTTTTTTCAAATTGTTAATAAATATAAATTCCTCTAATTATAGATACAAAATACATTGTTTGAAATTTCATTCACAATATTGTATGAATTTAATTTAAATTTAATTTGTCAGACACAATTATAATGTGAAATTTAAAAAAGAAAATTTTCAAAATATTAAAATCTTTTTATATAAAAATGTAATATAAATATGATTCTAAAGAACTAAGTAGAAATTTTATATAAAACAGAATAAATGTCATTTTATAAACAATTCAAAAAATCATAATCTTTATAATGAAATTAAATGAAAATGTTGTTTTTATTTTAAATTATTTATTTTTCATTATTCATTATTTAATGATATATTTTATAAAAATCCTAGAATTTATTCATAAGATAATATTTATATTATGATTTAGAAGATGATTTTTTATTTTGAAAAATAAATTTATAATATTAGTAAACATTAATTTTAAATTGGGTGAACAATGTGTGACTAAACCTTATTTTAGAAGAAATATAGATTTTGCGAAAAATATATTATATATTTTAAATGATTTTTAATATATTTTTATAAAATATATACCCATAGTTTTCAACATTTATTTAATATTATTCATAACCTCAATCTAAATAGCTTGATTACAATTTTATACCATAATATGGTTCATTTTGTCTCGGGGTGGCATACTACACAAGCTATATAAGATATTATTTTAATGAAATGTATTTGATGTGTTATTTGAACTTTATGTTGTCTGTCCAATAAGATATCAAAAAAAAATTCCATATTTTATAATATCATGTAATTACATTCTTCCCACCTTAAATAACATGTAACTTAGAGATTTGATCTTGTTCACAATAATCTAGGGGTTGACTTATGAAATTTTGTTTGATTAAAAAGAACACTATAAAAAGGGTTATCACAACATTGTATTAATAAGATAGACTGGGAATGAAATATGTCCTTATGGAATAATATATCACTAGAATTATACATATGAGAACATTAATGTGAATTGATGATATGGACATGGAACTAAATAGTAAATAATAACAGAGAATGATTGAGGTCACTAATCACAAGAAACTAAATGACCATTGGAATGTTGTGGTCATAAAATGAAATATTAATAATGATTTAAAAAATCATATTCATATAGTATGAGTGTAATACCATAACATGAATACCGTAGGATCCTTTTTTCTAATGACATGGAATAATTTTACTACATGTGGATATAATTAAATTTACATACTTAATATGTTTCTCTTTGAAAAGAACAATATCAACCATTTGATGTGATTTCATAAAAGTATAATTAATCCCTTACTATAATAAATGAATATGAAAAAAAATTATTCGTAATTCAATAATATTTAATTTTATTAAATCATATGTCTTCTAAAGTAGTGAAAAGTCTTAACTTCATCCTCTAACTTTTTTTTTCACAACAAATATGTTTTGCACTAGTTAATGAATATTACAAATTAATATCTAAACCACTAATGTAACATCACTGATTCTTAAATAATATTTATTTTACAAATTAGTTAAATAAAAATAATGAACTATTTACCAAGACAATGTGTAGGGCAGTGGTTGGCTTTAAACCCTTACCATCTTTAGATGGTGATTTCAATCCCTAAATCCTTGAAGAATACAATGGGTTTTCACCCATCATGTTGGTTATTCATTTTCTAAATTATATTAATATGATTCCTATAACACTTCACCAAAAAAATATTATGGACATCCTTGAAATAAAACTAATCAATATATATACTTTTAAATATGGAATCAATACAATTTTTTCTTCACAATTGACAATAATATTATTGGAATATTATTACAATATAATTAATAATCCTGCCTGCGGGGGCTGGGTGAGTTGGTTCAAGGCAGCGGCGTCCTGTCGTTGAGGTTCCGAGTTCGATTCCTCCCAAAGTCAACGTGCACCACATGCCAGTGATCCACTTGTCCCCTCGACTCCGTGGGAACTGGCCCAAGCCCATGGTTGGCCACCTTGGGCCTAGCTGGGAATGTGCGACATGGGATGGGGTAAGGCCGCCTCAATACCCTCTAAACCAACAACACATTTGCCCGCGGGGGCTGGGTGAGTTGGTTCAAGGCGGTGGCGTCCCGTCGTTGAGGTTCCGGGTTCGAGTCCTCGCAAAGGCAACGTGCACCACATGCCAGCGATCCACTCGTCCCCTCGACTCCGTGGGAACTAGCCCAAGCCCAAGGTTGGCCACCTTGGGCCTAGCTGGCGATGTGCGACATGGGGTGGGGTAAGGCCGCCTCAATACCCTCTAAACCGACAACACGTTTGGAATAGGGATGGGGCTACGGGCTGTAGGAGTCGGCGCTCCCTCTTGCTTCAATGGATTTTAGGGTTTTGGTTTGGCCATAGCGATTCCATTCTTTCTCGGTTTCAATCGGCATTCTCATCATGGCGGAGTGGCATCGGCGGCTCCATCCTCGACGTCTGATTGCGATCCTTGGTGATTGGATGAGGTGTGTAACCCTGCTGTTGTGGTGAAATCGATCTCTTCATTCGGTGTTCATGAGGCTTTGAAGCCTCGAGCTGGATCCGCGGAAGCTTCCCAGCCATCTCATCCGATCTCGAAGTCTGATGCGAGACGAGCTGATTTGTGGTCTTCATCAAGTCGAGAGGTGGTTGATGCGGCTGTAGCCGCTGTTGAGGCTTTTCTGGTTCTGCCCCGTGAAGAGTTTCTTCGTGATTCTCTTCCGTCCCGTGGTGATGTTATTCCTGGAATTAATTCCTCTTTTGATGAAATGAAAAAATCAAATGCAGGGTTAAAATTGGATGGAGCATGTTCATTTGCACGGTTGAAGGACTCAGGTCCTAGTAAAATTCTTCGGAAGGGTTCATCAGCTCACGTTGAAGCGAATTTTGTATCTCTTGATGAGCGAATGTCAATTGGAAAAAATTCATTGATTACATGAATTGTCCTTACTAAAGGTGCGCAACTGTGGAAGTTTTATGATTTGATTCGTAGAACCTCGCTTTTGTGGGGTTTCTCTAATTGGAAATGTGTTTCGCTTGGTCGAGGATTTTTCCACTACCTTTTTCCGTCTGATGATCTGATGCTTCGAGCATGGAGCATGGGAACCTTGTTTCTCAAACCTGGATGGCTTCATTTACATGAGTGGTCATTTGATTTTAATGTCTCATGTGCACGAAATTCTTTTTCTCAGTTATGGATTCGTCTTCATGGACTCAATTGGGTCCTCTGGCACTCGAAAATTCTGCATGATATTGGCATGGAAATTGGGCTCTGATTCGGCTTGATAAAGAGACCGAGGATGTTCGTTTTGGTCATTATGCTAGGATGATGGTGTAGGTTGATCTCAGTACCACTCTGATTGACAAGGTAACCCTTTCCACTCCTTCTAACAACATTCACAGTGATGTTGAGTATGAAAAAAAACCTCTTTTCTGCAATGAATGTATGGTCGTTGGACACTCATTGGAGTTATGTCAGAAGAATGTTTCTTGTGGGGAATGTGGGGTGAGAGGAAATTCAGAAGATATCTGTCGTAGGTTGTCAAATGGGAAGGATTTGATGTTTCCAAAATCTACTTCTCATTATGGTGATTCACTTAGCGATCTCGTTCCCAACGATACTGGTAAAGGGTTGTCAATTGATGTCTCTCCAATGAAGGCCCATCATGGCCCCTCTACGACTCCTTCTACTTTAGTCAAAGAGGTTACATCAGTTGTGGACCCTGATATGCTCCAGGTTGACGTCTCCAAGAAGAATGATGTGCAACAACATTTTGATTGTCAGCAAGAAATCCAAAAGCTTTTCCAAGTTTCTGAATTACCTGACAAATGGGGGAACGTTTCTGAGGGTGAACAACGGAATGTGGGTACCCCAATTAGGGTCTCAGACAGTGGTGGTCACACCTCTTACAGGGATGCTGTTTTAAGTGGCAATACAAAGGGTTCTTACAGTGAGGGTTTCACCTCTGTTCTCGTAAAGCGGAGACCACGCAAGGATTATTCTAATGTCCCTAGAAACGTGTCTACCAGATCGTCGTCTAAGGTGTCAAGGAAGGTGGATACAAATATTTTTCAAATCTTAAATCGAGATAAGTCTCAATCAGAGTGGGAGATAGCTGGTGACTCTGATTATGGAAATTATTTGTCGTATTATGATCTCTAGACCTGTTTTTAGTGGATGTGGGAATTTCTGTTTGTTTGATCCCGTCCGCCACTCTTATGTACTTTTTTCCTTCTTTTAATAAATGGTCAGAAGCTTTGCTTCTGACTAGACTTGTCAGGTAATTAATAATCCTCTTAACCAGAAATGATATAAATACCTCTAAAATTATATATATATATATATGTATATAACATAATTGAATTACTTATCAGATAATTTTTTTAATAAAACATATACTAAAACAATGGGTGGAATTTCCAAAAATTTCACCCAAAGTATCCTAAATGATTATATAATCTAATCACACAATACCATAAAAAGGGGGTTTTTTGTATTTGAACGTATGATCAATATTAAAAACATAATCCCATGATGTATACATAACTATTATTCTAATTATGATACATAATATTGTAAAATTTAACCCAATCCATGAAGAATTCATTATATTTATCACCAAAATACTATTCGTTAAAAATACTTCTAAATTTTAATTAATAAACCTTAATATATAAATATTTCATTTTTTTAATCTCATCAAAGGTCAAAACATGTTATAATAATTATCATTTAGAATTTGTAATATAATTACAAAATAAAAATGTTATCCATATATTAGAAAATTATTTATAAATGCATCCCTATGATGGATTTATTTCCTTTTACCATATTTTCATCAGTAATTATTTCCTTTATACGCATGTATTACCCACATAAATTAATTTTTCATTCCATTTAGGCTCTTTCCTAGGTTTGACCATTCACATTTCTAACATGGTGGAAATTCATCCTTTTATCCAACGTGGTCTTCATCACTCGATATCTTGGGAAAATCCATCATTCATATCATTGGTCATTCTAAGAGTTGTTTGAGATATCTATTGTTAATCATATTTTAGAAAAACATATTAAGAATAGTCACTATATATTTAACTCATGTCATAATCCCATTTTATTTCCAATTATCACCCATGTCCATATTATTTAAGGAAATAAATATTCCTCAATATTCTATTGATTGACTAAAACAGAATAGTGTCAGAAACAATAATCATACTGTGAAAATAATAAAAACATTTATTGGGAATTTGAATCATGACACCTCAATTTTTAATCCATGAAACCTTTTTTCTAAACTAGTTCATTAAATATAATCATATATTCAAATCTTTTATAATTTTTTATAAAAAAAGTGAATTATCCGAAGCATATACCCATGGAGTGTCAAAAGAGGTGGATGTGAGGCCTGTTTTCACGCACCCAGTGATGGTTGGGTCATTACTAGTGCACCTTTTTGGAGTTATTACAACTAGGTACATCTATTTACAAACCAAATCCAATTGTAGTATCCAGATAATGGTGTATTCCAAGGAAAACCCTCATAATTTATACCTTACCAACCATTATCATCTTCAACTTAACTTATCATTAATATATACCAATTACTTATGTTGCCAAATCTATGATTTCATTAATATATTTTTCAATGTTTCTACTAATCATCCTATTATAAAAACTACATAAACCATGGCCCATGTAATCAAGAGTCAGTGTCTTCATTATTATATTATCATAAGAAAAATGGAATCAGATCCTGAAAGACCAAATAGTTTATTATTATTGGTAATCTAGATAAATATATGATTATTGTGTTACATTAGAATATAAAAAGTAAAAAACATTTATTTCCATAATAACATTATTCCTTATAGAATATCCTTTCATATCCATTATAGTAAACTTCATGGATTCCATGGATAAGAATTAAAACAATGGCGATCTCAAATTCTCAATAACAGTTTATTCCAATGAAATCAATTAGTAATTAATATGAATATTTAATATAGAAAGGTAATTAACTATCAAAAAATTCCAATGAATGAATAAACATAGATGTATTTCTATCAAAAGATAATTTTAATGATAAAATATAAGGCCCCAGCCTTAAACATTACTTAATCATGAGTTTTTACAAGATTACACATTGAGGATCTTTTTGGGTTTAGAGTTTTAGAGAATTAGATCATAAAACTTGAATTACATTCCACATATAAACAAAGTGGTTACATAAAGATAGTATTCTTCTTTCCCATCAATGGAAACATATTTAAAATAAAACAAGTATTCTTTCTTGACACTTCCTTGACACTATCATCATATCATGTACCTTTCCCTTGACCTGTGAAAAACATTTCAAAAAACTTGGGATGAGCATAAAAAGCTCAGTAAGGGATATAAAAATATGGAAAGGAAACAAGGGTATATATATACATAATAATGAAATCATACTTTACCCATAAAACATAAGTACTTTAATATACCTCATCAAATCATGAATATATCATAGAAATCATAAGACATAAAGGTAACTTGAGGCATTCATAACATTCTTACGTAGGGAGTAACCCTCTTGGTTACGTTTGGAATACCCATCACAGTATATTTCCTAAATCTCTTCGGAAAAACCTTAACGTTTCACTCTTTCACATTACCCAATTCATTGGAGAGCTATATCGGGCTCACCCGCCCTTAGTCTATCACGGAACCACCCATCTTCATAATAATGCCCAAGAACCTCAACATAATCATATCACATAAGACATGCATAAAGGAAACATAACATTTCCATCTTTCAATCACAAGATATCAATACAACACATTGATATAATAAAAACATTATGAAAACCATTTTCAATACCAATATAAATGAAAATAAAACATGGTATTTAATTTTCTTTAAAAAAAAGGTATGGCTTGTAGAGGAAGCCGAAACTCAAATAATGCTCATGGCGGCGGAGAAGTCATTGTCGCCGCATACGTACGACAAAACATTCCCTTTTTTCTTTTAGTAAAACACTTCATATAAAAAAGATTCCTTTTGGATAAACTTAAAAGTCAAAGGGGTCTATACACCGTATAAAAAAGGTTGTGTATAAAACAAAATATGCCTCAATGAAAAGAGATTGAGACGAAGTCCCATACCTCGGGTCTGACTTGACTCGGTCGTTCGTTAATCTCCTGAATAATAAACGTGAGTTAATTTATACTTGTTTAATAACATTTTTCAAGATAATTATTCCTTTTATATCACTTATTTCCATGTCATGAACACTATGTAATTATTTAAGTTAATAACGGTCGTTTTAACGATCATTGTTACTTGAGTCAAAAATAAGCCCTTTATAATTACAAGTTGATCATGTATCCATTATATCCAGAATAGTATTAATGATGTAGATATCATATATGTCATATATATCCAGTACATGCATGCATTTATAATATTACATAATCATTTAGAGGTAAGAAATAAAATACACCGTTCATGGAGACGGTAAGCCGTACGTACGCATGAACGGTACTTTCATTTCTATTTCGTATTTTATATAATAGAATCATAGTTATATAAAGGTATATTATAATTTCATTATAATATCATATATAATATCATAGTTCCATCATTTATACGTCCCACATATGGTATTTAACGAATCAAATCACTTTGAGGGGGCGGTAGTCCGCACTTCCTTAAATGAAGATATCGCGTTTACCCATAATGGAAACCATAAAGGTATTCCCAAAATGAAAAATACAGAATCTAAAGGAAAACATAAACATATTATATATATCATATATAAATATAGTTACATCTTAATGGCCACCTTTGAATATGTTAAAAGAATGTTGAACAATCATCGTTTCGGGAGGCAGAAATTCACCATCAATGGAAACAGTATGTTCTTTAACCATTAGATGTAGGTGTGTGTAAGTGAAGCTCGAATAATTATTAAAAAAAAACCTAGTATATTGAAGATACTAGAGTTGTTACAAAATAAATGAATAAAAAGAGTTCAGGGGGTTGGAGAAGAAAAATAATACAAAAGGACTCATGTGAAGTCATTACCTTAAAATCGGGTAACTCCTATTGATTGAGCTCAAAGGCTTCCTTGGGAAGACTTCGTCCCAAAGTGAGGCTTCAAGGTGTAAGAGAGGTATGTGTAGAGACAAAATGGGCAGGGGTTGGCCGAGCCAAAGGCTTTGGGACTGTGGGTAAGGTGGTAGAGGTGGGGGCCTTTTATAAGAGGAGTGGAGGGGCACTCTTGGAATGTAAAGAAAAGTCACTTTATTTTAAAATGGTATTTGGATTTTAAGAGGTCCCACATTGATATAATTCAAGGATAAGGTGATAAGGGTTCTATGTCCACTAATACAATAGGTTTTGGACATGTGTGGGTCTTCGATATTACATTATCTTTCCAGTTTATTTAAATCGTTAAATAATGAGGTCATCGCTGCATCATCATGATGTCATAAATAATTTAGTTTATTTAATGTCTAAAAATTATAAAACAAATACTATGATGTAGGAAATATTTTTAGATTTCCATTTACTATTTATAATAAAAAATCTGACTTGTATAACCCCATGTAAAAATTGTTTTAGTAAAATATCTCATGTTTGTGTCATTTTTACTTTAACATTAAATAAAAAGTTATTTATGTCATTTCCCAACCCAAGTGGCTCCATGGGGTCCCCAATTTGACCTATGGATTGTCTTGGTCAGCCATGACACATACAATGAGGGTAGGACATGTGTCATGTTCATCTCATATTATTAAAACATTATTTTTACCTTAAACTACACTAATTACCACGAATCGCGATTAAGAACTTAAAAGTTACTATTCAGCAAAAAATTATTTTAATATCATTGAACCACATTTTACTTCTTAATGACAACCATGTATGTCGGATTTTTGAAAATCAAATCATAGAAGTGGAAAATTATCATTTAAACGAAAAATTAGTTTTTTTAACTACCGCTTAGTGGTTTCACTATTCATAAAAAATTGAAGTGTTTCAGAAAGATACCAAAACTTCACCCTAAGATATAATTGATATTCCAAATTAAAAAATGATGTCTATTTTAAAATTCAAAACATGTAAGTTTTATTATTTAATTTAATAACTAATTCCTGCTGTCATGACAAATAGCGTGTTTTTATGAAATAATATGTATCAAAAGATTGACATTAGTTTAGGTCCAATTTCAAAGTGAAATTGATTCCAATGACCACCATCGGATAAAATGGTAAAAATATATTCTAATTTCACTTCAAAACCAATTCAAAAGATAATCTAATCATATAAATAAATTAGGTTAAAAAGAGGTTTTGAATTAAAATACCACATTTTTAACTATTCATTAAAAAATGAACATTATCGGAAAAATACCAAAAATTCACACAAAATAAATTTTGATGTCCCAATCATAAATAATAAGTTTATTTTAACAAACATAGCTTATATAATTGTCAAAAGATAGATTTAAAAAGGGTTTGCCATCAAAAGGCAGTAAAACAACCTTTTAAGAATATTAGTGTATTCCATGCATAAGATTGTATTTATTTTTATTTTAAGCCTCTAAAACACTATCTTAATCTTCAATAGACATAGATAAAAATATCTATTATTCATTACTTACTTGGGATGTTATATCCTTCCACCCTTTAGAAAATTGTGTCCCCGTAATTTATTTACTTATCGAATAAATGGGGGTACTTATCCTTCATTGCATTTTCAGATTCCCATGTTGCCTCTTCCATCATATTGTTTTTTCACAAAACCTTTACCTGATTAATCACCTTATTCCATAACACTTGCTCCCTGTGGTCAAGAATCTGGATCGGTTGTTCCTCATAAGATAGGTTCTCTTCCAGCTGAACTACCTCTGGACTCAAAACATGAGATGGATATGGCATGTACTTTCTCAGCATCGAAACATGAAAAACATTGTGTACCTGAGATAAACTCTGAGGTAAAGCCACTCGGTAAGCAACAGATCCAAGTCTCTCCAGAATTTCATATTGTCCAATGAACCTTGGACTCAACTTTCCTTTCTTACCAAACCGCATCACACTTTTCCATGGTGATACTTTGAGAAAAACATGATCACCTACCTCAAAAGATAGATCCTTCCTTCTGTTGGTCGCATAACTCTTATGCCTGCTCTGAGCTGTTCTCATGTGTTTCTGTATCAGCTTAACTTTTTCTGCCAACTCTTCTACCAATTCTGGTCCCATCAACTTCCTTTCACCCACATCATCCCAAAAAGCTAGAGTTCGACACCGCTTCCAATATAATGCCTGAAATGGTGCCATATGTATACTAGAATGAAAACTGTAATTATATGAAAATTAAACCAAAGAAAGATGTTGGTCCCAAATTACCTGATAATCCATCGAACAAGCTCGTAGCATATCCTCCAAGGTCTGAATTGTTCGTTCTGAATGCCCATCTGATTGAGGATGAAATGTTGTACTAAAATTTAATTCAGTATCCAACGACTTCGGAAGGCCTTTCCAAAAGTTAGAAGTGAACCTGGGATCACGATCAGATACAATGGAGAGGGGAACTCCATGTAACCTGACTATCTCTTTAAGATACAAATGGGAAGGTTGATCTAGGGAAAAAGTATCTTGTATAGCATGGAAATGAGCAGATTTAGTCAAGCGATCAACAATATCCCAGATTGCATTATTACCTCGAGATGTCTTCGGTAATCCCACAACAAAGTCCATGGATATATTCTCCCATTTCCACTCTGGCACAGGTAAAGGCTGAAGCATCCCTTTTGGTAATTGCTGCTCTGCTTTAACCTGTTGACATGTCAAACACTTCACAGTAAAATCAGAAATATATCTTTTCATTCCGTCCCACCAGTAATACTCCCACAGATCTCTGTACATCTTAGTACTGCCAGGATGAACTGAAAACGGAGAACTATGAGCTTCACATAACAAATATCTCTTCAACTGTGAATCACAAGGCACACAAAATCTCTTCCCAAATCTCAAAACACAATCACTATCAATTTTGAATTTAAGCAAATTACCCTCCTGAACTAGGTCTATCTTTTTCTGCAACTCACTATCTTGCTTCTGTGCTTTCTTGATTCTTTCTGATAGAGAAGATTTCATTGATATCTGAAACAAAATAGAAGAACTTCCTGCACCAACAACTTCTATGCCAAAGTTCATCAAATCCTTAACCAAAGGATCACGTTCCAAATGCAACATTGCTAATGAATCATTACTTTTTCGACTCAAAGCATCAACCACTTTATTTGCTTTTCCTGGATGGTAATGAATTGTACAATAATAATCCTTGATTAATTCTAGCCATCTACTTTATCTCATGTTCAATTCTTTCTGATTGAATATATACTTTAAAGTTTTGTGATCAGTATATATTTCACACTTTACTCCATACAAATGCTGTCTCCAAATTTTTAAAGCAAACACAACACCAGCTAATTCCAAATCATGTGTAGGGTAATTTACCTCATGAGTTTTCAACTAACGTGAAGCATAAGCAATTACCTGATCATTCTGCATTAGTACACAACCAAGTATTTTCAATGAAGCATCACTGTATATAACAAACTCACCATTCCTGGAAGGTAGTGCCAAAACTGTTTCATTCACCACTCTTCTTTTCAATTCCGGAAAACAATCATCACATTCTTTTGTCCTGATAAACTTAACACCCATCCGAGTTAGCTTAGTCATTGGGATAGATAACCATGAAAAATTTCTAACAAACCTTCGGTAATAGCCTGGAAAACCAAGGAAACTACGAATCTTTGTTACATTTTTGGGTCTTGGCCATTCTTCAACAACATTTGTTTTTGCAGGATCAATGGTTATCCCATCTTTAGAAAAAATGTTACTAAGGAAATAAATTTGTTGCAACCAAAACTCACACTTGCTTAATTTCCAATACAATTTCTTTACTTTTAAGGTTTGAAAAATAACCCTTAAATGTCTTTCATGCTCCTATTTACTTTTAGAAAACAACAAAATATCATCAATAACACAACCACCATTTATCACCTGATTCAACTGAGCCATCACTGTAGTAAACTGCTCAATTCTGATTATGACCATCTCAGTATGCCGATTTAGAAGGTCATTTCCCTCAGTATGCCTTCCCAAAAAAGCTTCTCTGTTTCCTCTACAAAAAACCATTCTTAACACTGAAATACCTTATGTGAAGCAACATGGTAATCTTCAAATTCTATATCATTTCAAAACAAAAATGGATAATCATTTAATAGAATTCTAACACCTAAAGTTATCTAAACCGACTTCTGATACCAACTATAAGGCCCCAACCTTAAACCTTACTTAATCATGAGTTATTACAAGATTACACATTAAGGATATTTTTGGGTTTAGAGTTTTAGTGAATTAGATCATGAAACATGAATTACATTCCTCATATAAACAAAGTGGTTACATAAAGATAGTATTCTTCTTTCCCATCAATGGAAACATATTTAAAATAAAACATGGATTCTTTCTTGACACTTCCTTGACACTATCATCATATCATGTACCTTTCCCTTGACCAATGAAAAACATTTCAAAAAACTTGGGATGAGCATAAAAAGCTCAGTAAGGGATATAAAAATATGGAAAGGAAACATGGGTACATATATACATAAGAATGAAATCATACTTTACCCATAAAACATAAGCAATTTAACATACCTCATCAAATCATGAATAAATCATATAAATCATAAGACATAAAGGTAACTTGAGGCATTCATAACATTCTTACGTTGGGAGTAACCCTCTTGGTTACGTTTGGAATACCCATCTCAGTATATTCCCTATATATCATCGGAGAAATCTTAACGTTTCACTCCTTTGTGTTAACCAATGCATTGGAGAGCTATATCGGGCTCACTTTCCCTTAGTCTATCACGGAAGCACCCATCTTCATAATAATTCCCAAGAACCTCAGCATAATCGTATAACATAAAACATGCATAAAGGAAACATAACATTTCCACCTTTCAATCACAAGATATCAATAAAAAACATTGATAGAATAAAAAAATTATTAAAACCATTTTCAATAACATAATAAAAGAAAATAAAACATGGTATTTAATTATCTTTTAAAAAAAAGGTATGGCTTGTAGAGGAAGCCGAAACACAAATAATGGTCACGGGGGAGGAGAAGTCGTTGTCGCCGCATACGTACGACAAAACATTCCCTTTTGTCATTTAGTAAAACACTACGTATAACAAAGATTCATTTTGGATAAACGTAAAAGTAAAAGGGTTCTATACACCGTATAAAAAAGTTTGTGTATAAAACACAATATGCCTCAATGAAAGTAGATTGAGACGAAGTCCCATACCTTGGGTCCGACTTGACTCGGTCGTTCGTTAATCTCCTGAATAATAAACTTGAGTTAATTTTTACTTGTTTAAGAACCATTTTCAAGTTCATCATTCATTTTATATCACTTATTGCCATGTCATGAACACTGTATAATTATTTAAGTTAATAACGGTCGTTTTATCGATCATTGGTACTTGAGTAAAAAATAAGCCCTTTATAATAACAAGTTGTTCATGTATCCTTTATATCCAGAATGGAATTCATGATGTAGATATCATATATTTCATATATATCCAGTACATGCATGCATTTATAATATTACATAATTATTTAGAGGTAAGAAATGAAATGCACCGTTCATGGAGACGGTAAGTCGTACGTACGCATGAATGCTACATTCATTTCTATTTCGTATTTTATAGAATGGAATCATAATTATATAAAGGAATATTATAATTCCAGTATAATATCATATATAATATCATAGTTACATCCTTTATACGTCCCACATATGGTATTTAACGAATCAAATCACTTTGAGGGGGCGGTAGTCCGCACTTACTTAAATGAAGATATCGCGTTTACCCATAATGGAAACCATAAAGGTATGCCCAAAATGAAAAATAAATAATCTTAAGGAAAACATAAACATAATATATATTTCATATATAAATATAGTGACATCTTAATGTCCACCTTGAAGGTGTTAAAAGAATGTTGAACAATCATCGTTTCGGGAGGCAGAAATTCTCCATCCACGGAAACAGTATGTTCTTTAACCAATAGATGTAGGTGTGTGTAAGTGTAGCTAGAATCATTATTATAAAAAATTCCTAGTATATTGAAGATACTGGAGTTGTTACAAAAGAAATTAATAAAAAGAGTTTAGGGGGTTGGAGAAGCAAAATAAAACAAAAGGACTCAAGTGAAGTCATTACCTTAAAATCTGGTAACTCCTTTTGGTTTGAGCTCAAAGTGTTCCTTGGGAAGACTTCTGACCAATGTGAGGATTTAAGGAGTAATAGAGGGATTTGGAGAGACAAAATGTTCAGGGGCTGGCTGAGCCAAAGGCTTTGGGAGTGTGGGTAAGGTGGTAGAGGTGGGGGCCTTTTATAAGAGGAGAGGAGGGGCACTCTTGGAATGTAATGAAAAGTCACTTTATTTTAAAATGGTATTCAGATTTTAAGAGGTCCCACATTGATATAATTTGAGGATAAGGTGATAAGGGTTCGAAATTCACTCATCCATTAGGTTTTAGACATTTTTAGGTTTTAGATATTACATTATCTTTCCATTTTATTTAAATCATTAAATAATGAGGTCATCACTACATCATCATGATGTCATAAATTATTTAATATATATAGTGTCTAAAAATTATAAAAGAAATACTATGATGTAGGAAATTTATTTAGATTTATAATGAATATTTATAATAAAAAATATGACTTGTATAACCCCATTTTAAAATTGTTTTAGTAAAACACTTCATGTTTGTGTCATTTTTACTTTAACATTAAATAAAATGTTATTTATGTCATTTCCCAACCAAAGTGGCTACATGGGGTCCCCAAGTTGACCCATGGATTTTCTTGGTCGGACATGACACATCCAATGAGGTTAGGACATGTTTCAAACTCATCTAATATTATTAAAATATTAATTTTACCTTAAACTACACTAATTACCTCTAATCGCGATTAAGAACTTAAATGTTACTATTCACCAAAAAATTATTTTAATCTCATTGAACCAAATTTTACTTATTAATGACAGCCATGTATGTCGGATTTTTTAAAATCAAATCACAAAAGTGGAAAAGTTTCATTTAAATGAAAAATTAGTTTCTTTAACTACCACTAAGTGGTTTCACTATTCATCAAAAATTGATGTTTTTCAGAAAGATGCCAAAACTTCACCCTAAGCTATATTTGATATTTTGAATTCAAAAATGATGTCTATTTTACAAAATTCAAAAAATGTAAGTTGCATGAATTAATTTAATAACTAATTCCCGCTGTCATGACAAATAGCGTGTTTTTATGAAACAATACTTATCAAAAGATTGACAGTAGTTTAAGTCCAATTTCTAAGTGAAATTGATTCCAATGACCGCCATTGGATAAAATGGTAAAAATATATTCTAATTTTACTTCAAAACCAATTCAAAAGATAATTTAATAAAATAAATAAATAAGGTTAAAAAGATGTTTTGAATTAAAATACAACATTTTTCACTATTCATTAAAAAAATGAACTTTATCGGAAAAATCCCAAAAATTCACACAAAGTAAATTTTGATGTCCCAATAATAAATAATAAGTTTATTTTGATAAACATAGCTTATAAAGTTGTCAAAATATAGATTTAAAAAGTGTTTTCCATCAAAAGGCAGTAAAACAATCTAATAAGAATATTATTGTATTCCATGCATAAGATTGTATTTATTTTCATTTTATGCCTCTAAAACACAATCTGAATAATCAATAGACATAGATAAAAATATCTATTATTCATTACTTACTTGGGATGTTACAGAAAATATCATATATAATAATCAATATGGAAAGGTAAGAAACTAATTACACATTCAATTTAAAAAATAACATGATTCTCATAACTGTATAGGGAATAATTAACATGGAAATGGAAATAAATTAATAAAAATTAAATTTATCCAATACATTGATAAGTATGTACATCCATAGATATTTTCAATTCAAAAATAGCATTGACAGTATTAAATATGTAAATGTTAATAACTGGAATCAATTATATTACATCAATAACATGACTTCTATAACTGGATAACACAGGATAAATATAGAATTGATACATAATGGAACATATATTTCATTAAATATATAACTAATAATTAAATGAATACATAGATAATATCATTGCACAAATCTTGTGGACAATAATAAAAGAATTCTTAATGAAGGAAATACTTAATTATTAGTTATCATGTATGAAGAACATGACACATCTACCATTATGATATATCACTGATAAATTTTAAAACTATTGTCTAAAAACATACTAGCTTTGGAAAACTGATTATATGTTAACTTAATGATTAAATTAATTAGACTGCTAATGCCATAAAGGGCTATCAATAATGATTCCCCACCTGTCTCTGCATGTCCAAATATTACCTCATATTTTCAATAATCAATTTAATTCATGAATGATTTCCTTACAATAAAATATATTTATTTAATAGAAAAGATGTATTTATCAGTATTTTCATCAGATAAAAAATAAATCTCAATATATAATACTATATTTAGGAATAATATTGGTCTTATTAAATAAAAAATCCATGATAAATAATATTGAAATTTAGGGAAAATTAATTTCCATAAAAAATTTAATCATTGAAGGGAAAGATAATAACTTCAAAAATAAATCAATAATGTGAATTTAAATAATTAACATGGTAAAAATGCTTTTAAAACATTCAGATTAAGTGTATTTATTTTATCAACACAATATATATTAATTAGGGTAAGAATATATGGTTTTTCTATTTGGTGAATATAAATACGATAAAATTATCACTAAAATATTCTTGAGAAAAATATTCCTTTAATATTGAAAAT
Source organism: Viscum album (assembly GCA_963277665.1). Classification (NCBI taxonomy): domain Eukaryota; kingdom Viridiplantae; phylum Streptophyta; class Magnoliopsida; order Santalales; family Viscaceae; genus Viscum; species Viscum album. Next base: position 1,425,120,373 of record OY728133.1, read on the forward strand.
AACTTTTTGAGACTAGAAGTTCACTATTATTTAGAAAATAATTTTATTTGAAGATAATAGTTTAAAATTATAAATTTTGATTTAAATCAATTAATTATTCTGGATAGTAGGAGATTCTCTCTGTGACATACCAGTTAAAATAGAGATTCATTTCCCTTTTTATGTAATATAAAACTACACTATTTTTTTAAAAAACATGAAGAATATAATAAAAATACATTGTAAAAAGTAAATAATATTAAAAAAATAAATTATTTTTCATGAAAATATATTATCAATTACTTATAGTACCAAATAGTGTAAAATTTTACTTTTAAATGAAAATTTAATTACTAAATATAATAGAACAAAATTAAATTTTTTTATTAAAAAAATTTAAAAAAAAATTCCTCAGCCATAATTAAAGAATAATCAAATTTTATTATAATGTTATTTTCCGGTAAAACCATAAAATTATTATAACATTAAATTAGGAGATAATAAATAAATAGATTATGTTTATCAAATTTTAATACAAATAAAAAAGTTTAAATTATGTAAAAGATAAAGTACTTCATTATAAACATAATATTTTCATGGCATAATTAGTGTAGAATATGATTATACCATGTAGTGGGAATTGAGTTAAGAATATATTTACTACATTGAAACTCTTAGGTAAAATACCATTAAATTATGTAATTAAAATCACAACATAAAGTACAATTATTTATTTTTTAATCATGAATTTAAATTTCAAATAGGTATTATATACACTGTAGAAATGAAATTAGGTTCGTGACATTATAACATGACTCAATGAAGAGAAATACCAATAATGTATGATACCTCACACATACTTCTGTCTTAATGAGAAATGTACAGTTGTTTTAAACATGTTATCAACTTATTTAATAACCATATTAATAATTATAATTTCAAATATGATCCTTTTATAATAACTAATCATCTATTCATTAATAATAATTTTTATTCCCATTGTTTTGAGTGTTAATTGTCTTCTTTTCCTATTGATTAATATTCATGAATTTTCTGATTCTTGTGCATATTATATAGTTATATCATCAGAAGAATAATAATAATGAAATAATTATCGTATTTTTACATAAATTATTCTTTTAAAATAATTCTTGAATGGTTATTTGATAAATGATGTACGTTAGGATCATGGAGTTGACATTCCATATTTATACATGAGTAACATTTACACTTTTCGTCGATCATTATGAAGAAGTAGTTGAGAAATATTTTTCCTTTCCATAATGATAATAAGATTTTATTAAATCATTAAATATTATTATATATTTCATCTACGTGGTCTGATGATGATAATATGTCAAATCACGGTGTGAAGTTAGTATTCCACATGTTCATGAATGATGTTATCATATTTCAGTGAGATAAATCTTAAATGTATAAAATGATATATTACCTTTTATGAATGAAAAACATGTCATGATTACCAATTTTATTCATTTTTATCAAATATATTCATTAATGTAGCCTTTATTACCTTCCATTTAAGCATAATTGAAAAACAAATCACCTCCCTCTACAGGGAGGTAGTCATCCATACACACGACCAATATTATCATATAAACCACAAAATGGAAAGTAAAAAATTCTATAAATGATATAATGACTACAAATTTGTAATTATGTTTTAAATATGAGAAATATAATTTATATCCCTCTCCATACCCAACAAGTAATAGTGGTAATAGAAGAACGAATTATATTGGTTCGGGAAGAAGTGTTACACTGTGAAGACGAATAACGATTTCATTTCCCATTTATTGGAAATGAGGAAGGTTTTATGAATTTACCATATAGTAAAAAATATTAGTATATTTTTCATATTTATATGTTGATATAATATTTTTCCAAATAAATATTTGTGAGGTTGAGTAAGAAATAATATAAAAAAACATCGTGAATAACGTTACATTTTTTTGTAGAATCCTTTGGGTTCTACCAAAATTCTACTTATGCTGGATTTTTACCCATACTACGAATTATATGATTACATGAGGGTATTTTTTATGTGACTTGGTTAGGTATTTTTTATCCAAAATGGTTTTAATGTTTCAATAATAAGATATATGTGTGTGTTTTTATATGTGAGGTGTGTGAAAAAATTTTAATAGGTGAAACAATGTGTACACACATCTTCTACCCACAAAAAGAGTTGAAAGTGGATTATTCAAGAGCCTTAAAAATAATAGGGTTGATATATTTCCATAAAATATATTTTTAATTGATTTTATATCACTCAAATGTAGATATTTTTAGTTTAACACTCAGTAATGTGTTTTACCTTTACTATAATATTTAATTTTTACTTTTTAAAATATTCATTTTTGAGAGAAAAAAATAATTTAATCTTAAAAGAGAATACAAATTATTCAGAATAAAAATATTAAATCTAATTTTACCAATTATTTTATTATAATTGAAGATATTAATTTAAACTTAACACTCAAGACATGACGAGAAATTTGTTTTAAAAAATAAAATGTTCAAATATTTTCATTGATTTTATTTTAAAATTTAAATTAAAAATAATAATAATAAGATAAATTGTAGTAATTGATATTTAATTTAACTAAATTCTCTGTAAAATAACTTCTAATTATAATTTATCTTTATAAAAAATTTAATCTAAATCATATTTCTAAATTAAAATTCATTATTTCTCACTATTAATCGAAGAATGAAATATTTCGGAAAAATCCCAATAAATCATAATATATTTTTTATATTATGATTTAATAAATTTTTTTCATTTTATAAAATATAATTTTTATATGGTTTTAAAATTAGTTTTACATTTTTTCCACAAATCACGGTTATACCGTATTTTAAATAAGAAGGTTTTTTATAAAACATTTCATATTATATTAAATGATTATTATGTATTTATAATCAATAGATACAAATAAATATTAAAATTTACATCATACTACTCATACACGCAAATGTATCTTTTATTTTATATCATTATACTATATTACATTTAATTTCGACTTGAAAATGCTTGTTTTCCATGCTATCAAATAGATTAAATTTTAAGGAATATATTTACTATGTTGTTTGTAATCATGGTTGTGTGTTTTAAATGCTATCAAATACCACAATAGTATTTTATAATTTTTGTGAATTACAAATATTATTGTCAATATTAAGGATATGTTATTTATCTAATTAGATTCTATCAAAAACACATACAATTTATGTTATTGGATGAATCCATTAATATGAAGCCTTAAGGAACTCTACATCCTTTATTAAATTATTATTTAAAACAATAATTTGATAAATTTTTATCATGGAGTCATTGGAGCTATGTTCTAGAATAAACAATATGTTTAATATTTTGGTGGTTTTATTAAATAAATATGAAAAAAATTGTGAATATATTTTATATATCTATGATGTAAAATCAAAATAATTTTCAAATATGATTTTATATTGATAATGATTTTAATAAATGTCATAAATGTAATAATAGAGGAAACATGTGTATTTATGTATCACAAAGGGTGTTTCAATACTCTCAAGATGATTTTGAATTATCCACCAAAGAGTATGATATAGGAAATGTTGAATATACATTAAAATACAAATGATATTTTATAATCTAAGAACATGCTCCGAGAACGTAGAATTTCATAATAAGTTATTAATATTGATAAATTGTTGTTGTATAATCATTAACTATTATGTTGAACCAAATTATTTTGAGGAATATTTTAATCATACTAATTGGACAATAGTAATAAAAGAGTTTATGATTCAAATTTAAAGGAATGAAACATGGGATTTTGAAAATATACCTAAAAATAATAATGTTATTGGGAAAATGTGGGCAATCATGAATAATAAAAATTAAAAATTAAAAATACAAAAAAATCACAACATTGTTTTAATAGAACTCTCATGATAACAATATTGAATTTGATGAGAAATTTTTTCCAATCCCATATATAAAATTTATTAAAAAAATTCCCATGATATATTCTAAATGAAATTAAATGGAATTATAAGTAGTCATGATTTAAACATTTCTAAATTAAAAAATTAAGGAACTTACTGGTATTAAACAACATCATGGTTTTTTCCATGATAATGATGATTAATTAGTTTTCAAGAACAAGAAAATAATTATATAGATTCTTCTCTTATTTTACATGTTAATAAGTTCTATAATCATGTTGATGGAATGTGTATGGATAAAAAATAGTATAAATGTAGTTTTGGTACCTATCTTATACTAACGAAATCTATACCCAGTTATCTACTTGTAGTTACACATTGAAAATGATTCAAAAAAAATCCCTAATGATTATAATTTTATAATACTGATAAGAATTTTATGATATATCAGTTAAACCCTTAATTATGTTTTATGGAATGAAAATATATAAATTAATACTTATAGATTTTTTGATACTGGTTAGGTAACATATATGGATGGGAGAAAGATTACATCAAGTGGAAATTTAATTATTATTGAAATAGTATTTTCTTATTAATCTAATAAGAAAAATTATATCACATTGAGTAGAAAAAATTGAAATATGGAAGAAATATTTAATGAAACCAATGACATGGTTTAATTAACATCTCAATGATCTGAAATTGGATATATTATACCCATTATTGTCTGAGTGTGATAACATATGTGAAACAAATTCAATGATTTTGGTGAAACATTAATTATTAATTTTCCTTGAAATTAATTAACTCCAAATTTTGGAAAGAGTGGAGTATAGTAATATATTTTTTGAGTATACATTCAAACAACATGAAATTAATTAATATTGTGAAAACCCCCTAATAAAGGATTCCTTATAGAAGAGTAGATTGTTATTTAAAGTACATTATGTCACAAAATTATTATAAATTTTATATTTTGTTTTATTTAATTAATTCATTTATATTTTGTAACAATTGGGAGAATAAATAATTATCTGTTATTGAAAATGGAAAGATACTATAGTTTCTCTCCAAAGGCGTTGATGAAGGGGGAGACATGTTGATGCACGATTATTTTAGAGATGCGGATATAAAAAAGAGATCATTGATATTAATTTGAATGTTTCTAAATACTATAATGGGGATGATTTAATAGTTATGTTTTCTTATAATGGTTGATGGGTATTTTGAATTAAGGAATCTCATATTAAGTAAAATTGATATAGGTATAGTATGGGCTCATATTATTTTAGACTTGCTAAAAATTTTATTTTTACCCTATGAGATCCAGTGTTTTCATTTTGGTTTATCCTATGGTGTAGTGAGTAACGAAAATTCACATTTAGGGAATGACATTACTAGAATATTAGGTAAATTAATATAGAGATTTTAGAATAATTTCAAATTTTATTTTTTAAAATCGTGCTCATAGAATTTGTGGAGGCCTTGGAGTTAAATAGGGATGAAATAGAAATCAATTTTTCTATGTTTAGGTGTACAATTTCATCAAGGCTGAGGTTTCATCATAATGGGGATGATAGATGTAAATAATTTATTCTTACTTATTTTTATCACAAAATAGTGGAATTAAAAACACAATGAATGAGTTGAGGCTGATAATAGGTTTATTATTATGTTTAAATAATCACACCACTGAGATTATGGTTATATAATGAATGATATTCCTAATCTATCATCGAAATAACAGTTCACTATGATGATTATACCATAAATAAAGTGTTGTATAGGATTAGGAATCAATTTTCTTCAAGAACCAATGAAATAGTTAATATTTTAATGGGTTCGATCATAGTGCATTGTATATTACATTAGAATAATCTGTCTCACTATAATTAGGATTAAAACTACTCATGACACAAGAATAATAGACACATCATAACATGTATTCCATAGATATGGTAGATAACGGTGGATATAAAAATCCCCCAATCATGAATATTCAATGTTGCATCCATGATCCATATTATTCAATATCTCTCATCAGGTTGTGAGACTAAATATCAATTTAAAACACTAACCCAATATTTAAATAAATAGGTTTGTATCCCAAAAAATAAAATATAGAGTTAAAACTCAATGTTTTCCTACTATTTGTTTTGATATATTTCTTAATGGGGTCTTATAAGGATATATGGTGAACCAAAATAGTACACTAACATCACAATTTCTAGTTACACTTGGGAAAAATTAAATAAGAGATAGATCAACATGTTCATTTTTTGTTATTTTATCATATATGTAATGTTTATGTACATCACCTTGATCATTTATAATTTCTTAGTGATAATTAAATAGAATTATGGTTAAAAGGATCATAAATGTTTCACACCAAGGATAATACATTTGATTACTATAGTAAGTGAACCATGTGTTTGATTATGTGTTATTTGTGTTCTTTCTCCCTATTTACCCATCTGCATTTTGTCGTCTACAATTTCAATATAGATTCACTACTAATGAAATAACACAATTTTTTAGTTATTCTTTTATTATAAGCCTTGATCCATCCCACCCCTAGTATTGGTTCTTTACTACCTACTAGGCCATACACATAATTTTTTTTGTGAGAATGGTGACACCATATAACATCTAATTTGGAAGGAAACACACTGTAAAACATTTATGTTATCTATGAAATATTTTAAAAAGACCAGCTAATTATTTAAAATAATGTAGAAAGAATATTTGAGTGATTTTTTTTTGGGAAAGTATAGAAATATAAGTAATCATAACTAGTTCCACATGATACAAAAAAATGATAACTTAGAGGCAATATATAAATTTAATTGTACATAACTATATCATGTGATTAAACATTTCTTAAATAGAGTGAAATTGTGAAAAATTGAGAAGGAAATTAATATAAAACAAAATAAAGTTACTATAATTAATTTAGATAACTCATAATGTTACTTAAAGTATAGAGAAACGGTTTTCTTGAGTTAATTAGTATTTAAATCTATGAAATAATTAATCAAAGTAAAATTGGATGAATCAAATACTTTCAGTGGTGGAAAATAACTAATATAAACCTAAATATTGCAAAATATAGAGAAGATAATATTATTGTTTCACATGGATCATAGAATATTTAAAAAATATTGAAACTATTTGTTATTTAAAATTCAAGAGAATTTAATATTGGGGTTTGTGAATAAAAAACAAGATTTGGTTTTTCTATTATAGTGTTATATTTTGTAGATGTTGTATTGTAGAGTAATATTTTATAGTTCTTCTTTATTCATTAATATTTAATTTATTTATAGATGATTCATATTTATATCTAAATATCAAAAGATCAGTATTTATTGGATAAATGTAACACTCTATGATTTTATAGTATGTTATCTCTTCAAAATAATTCAATAACATGTGCTACACGCAAAACCGAGTTCGAGTGCACCATGACTTACCAAACTAACCGTTCAAAAAAAGGTTATGAAAAGTATAAACTGAATTCTGAATTTTATATAATCCATATAATCTTAAAATCCTGATTTTGTGATTCTTAGTCATAAAATAAGAACAAATATATTTTTTAAGATAAAAGAGGTATTTTTAAAAAATGTCTATTTTACTGCCTTTTAATGGAAATCCTTTTTCAAAACCAATATTTAACTCTTTAATATACTCAATTTAATGAAATTTATATCTTTTTTAAAATCAGAAAATCCAAATTATGTTTGGATATATTTTTGGTACTTTTTGGATAACTTTCTTAATTTGATGAATATTGAAAAAATACTAAATTTTAATTGAAAACATCTTTTTAACCGAAATAATTTACAGTGTTAAATTATGAATGTGATTATTGTAGAAGTATAATTATATTTTATTTTTATCATTTAATACAATATAGGTCATTACTAGAAATTTCGCATTTAAATTTTACATAAACACATTGCAATCTTTTGATAGTTTTTACTTTTTAATAACCCGCTTTTTGTTATTGACAACAAGAATTAATTTCAAATTAATTAATTCAACTTCTATGTTTAGTGTTTGGAAAAATAGAATTCATTTTGAATTTATAATATCAAAATTAGGTCAGGGTGAATTTTTGGTTTTTTTTAAAACATTCAATTTTTGATGAATGCTCAAAAACACTGCATTATTATTTAAAATTGACTTTTTATATAAAAAATTATTTATTTTATTTAAATTGCATTTAAGTAAAAATATATATATAATACCTATATAAGTTCAATGTAATTTAGTGGGGTCATTTTATAATAAAAGTTTTTTTATAATAATTTATTGAACTTTTTAACGTCTTCTACCCACCATGTAGGCACATTTGTAAATTTGCATAAACCATAATTTTACCACTTCTGTGAATTGAATTTCAAAATTAGGAGAAACACTCTTAACATTAGTATGTAAAATGTGGTTCAATGAGATGAAAATAATTTTTTTGAATAGTAACTTTTGACTTTTATTTACCACGGTTTAATTATAAATAGGGTAATTAAATGTAAAATCATGTTATAATTACCCATTCACATGTCCTAATTCTATTTGATAAGTTTATTTCGACAAAAACCAAACATAAGAATAAAATATGATCCTTTTTCCACATGGATTAGATTAGGACATTTATTATTATATTATTTAAAAAGGAGTTAAAAGTGTCAAATTCAATGTTTTATAAATAAATAATTTTTAATATAGGGATACAAATAAGATAAATAAGAATATAAATATTCATTATAATGTTAATAAGTTTTAAAATATAATGGAATTTTATTTATAATTTTTATAGATTAAATTATTAAATTTGATTATGACACAATGATGATAATGTAATTAAATTATCTTTGAATGAATAAAATATTAAATATTATAAATATAAAAACTAATCTAAATTGAGGCTTTTTATGCCATATAAACAATTTCTAGGTTAATTTTACATTTTTTTTGACTAAATAATTTTTTTGGAAGTGATAAATTTATTATGGCTTAATCAAAAACGAAATACCAAATAGTGTCAAAATTGACATAAATGAATTTTTTTTAAAAATGCTATATTATTAATTGACATAATATTTCTAAAAATCTAAGGATCAGCCAAAGTACTTATATAATGTTAGATATATAAATAATTACCCACTTGGGGTTTTCTTGGCTTTTTATATTATTTTTAGTAACTATTTATTATAATAATTCAAGAGGACATGGTAATAGTTAAACTATTTAACTAAGAGTTAAATCTAAATGATGTGGTCAAAATGGTAACCTAAACGTGTCTAAAACCAATTGGTTGAGAGGTTGTAGACCCATAGCTACCATATATTTGAAATAAATAAATTTTGAGACATTATAAATCGAAAATTATTTTATAATAAAATAATATTTTAAACATTTCTAAAGAAACCCTCACCTCTCTTATAAATGGGTCTTTCCCCTTCTCTAAAAATCACACCCCCAAAGTCATTTGGATCAGTAAAACCCTATAAAAATCTCTACCCAACTTCCCTGAATTCATCCAAGAGGCTTTCCCTTGAGTAGAACGTCATCTTATGGGACCCTTTTGTTCAAATCAAATGGAAACACCCAAAAAAGAGGTAATTATTTTATCACCACATTCAAAGTTTATTTCTTCATCCACATTCTCTTTTTTGTTATTTCTATTACAAAATAATAACTACAATAACTTATACATAATTTGATGTTATTATAAATATGTTACACCAATACTCATTATTCTATCCATCATATGAATGATAATGTCACCATGCATGCGTACGTGCGGCTTACAGTCTCGACGTTGTAGTGTAATTTTTTATTCAACACTATGTTATTTGGATGGATATAATGAGAAGTAATATTTATATAAATAATGGAAATAAAATTTTAATTTATATGTAAAATTAATATTCCATCCAATTCCACATGTTTTAATCATTAAAGAAATGATATCATCGCTCGTGTGTACATACAACTTAAAGTCTCAACGACGTGATGAGATTCATTTCCACGTTCACCATTCAACAATGAATTTAAAAATACATATTATTAATATGTATGTAATATATGACATAATAATTCTACTAGATATATATATGTGTGTGTGTACTTAAATATATCTTATTAACTTACCTTTGATCAATACGATATGAAAATGGAAACAACATTTATGCGTTCGTACGACCCACCGTCTCCATAAACGGTGTTTTCCATTTCATATATCTATCTATAATACATAAATATATTATAAATATATATATAATATATAAATTATTTTTATATTCTATAAGTATTTAAATCATGATCTAAATGATATGATCAAGAATAACAAGTTAAAACACATACGATAATGAAAACGATTATTATCCTAAATGTTAATTTATCATCAATATAATTATAAAACGGGTAGTACAAATTCATAAGTGAACCATTTATGATATAATAAATATTTATGTTTCTGTTATAATTTAATAACATACTTTGGTAATTATATAGAAGTTCAAAACATTCCATCGACAAAGGGAAAGTGCAAGGTAAGTGTTAATTCTTTAATCTCATTATTATCCGAGATTGTTTATGTGTAAGTATTTTCGAGAAAATAATTATTATCCATGTCCATGTTTTGTAAAAGACATTTCTGAATGACTCTTTTAAGGTACTCTATTACTAAAACATCATTTTAATTGTTTTAAATTTTTATTCTCTTAAATCATTCTCATCGATGTTCATGTTTTCAAAATGGTTTTATGGATTTATTTATATAGACATGATTGTTTTAAAATGTTAATTACATTCAATAGTTTCAAAATTTTATGGGACACATTGATTCAAAAATATCTATTAAATGAATTCCTTCATAAATGTGTGACTTTTAAATGATTTCATAAAAAAAGATATTTCTCTCATATGGTTTTACTGACCATTTTCAACTATGTCAACATTCTTTCCTTGATATTATTCATGATTAAGTTTGATTTATTATAATACAATTTTCCATATTGTATTGAATGAGTTATGATATGTTTGACAGTGGATGTGCTATTTTTATACCCTTCGTGGTTTATGTTTGAGGTATTTAGATTTCATATTTTAGTTTTAATCAAAAGTTTTATATTATGGTTAAAAATTTCATATGATGAATGCATTGGACTTAGTAAGTAACAGGTGGTGCCTACTATATCCACTCTATTAATAGGTAGGTTTCCTGATACAAACTAGTGTCTTGGCACAAGGCCTTTAAAAAATTTATTTTTAGTCTTCGTACGAGGCTTTGACTATGTGGTAATGATGTCCGGTGTTAGGAATTCCCTCATTAGGAAATTAATTATTACAAGTGATTATTCGACTAGTAGAATACCCATGTCCATTTTTATATGGTAATGTTTTATTTATTTATCTCAATATTATGTTCATGTTTTTGTTTAAATGGTTGTTTCTTTTATTACACATCATTCAATAAAAGTATATAGCTTCTGCTAAATTGTTTACCCTTACATAGTATCTGAGCACACCCAATCTTCTGTTTCGTTTTCCCAAGATTCCAAGAAATGTATTATGTTTGATATGTAGGGTTAAGCTAGGGGAACAATAGAGTTCTAAATAGAATGTTTATGTTGTGTTTTATATCTGAGTGTGTAATGTAATGTTCATGTATATATTCTATTTTCCAAGACAACTAAACTGATCGGCCTTTCGAGACATGATTCCTTATAATCATGTCAATGTATTAAAATAATTCCCCGACTCCGGTCTTCTAGGGTCGGGGCATTACATGAAATATAGTATGTATATTTATATGTCCACCTATACATTATATTTTTTTCTCAAGGGTTACAAGATATAATTATAGGTAGTATGAATCAATTTTTTTAATCTTCATGTATAAATTTAATATCATTGTCTAAAATAATACCTTATTTAAATTAATGGATATTACATTTAATGGGGTTTTATACTGTAATTTATATTTTTTGTTAAATTTTATGAAATTTTTTGATATTTCATTTATTAAATAGAAATAATTATCAGGGGTTTAAACCATGATTAATCATTATATTTTATCATTTTCAGTTATATGAAATTTTTAATGAGTGTAATATATATCATATTGGTGTATTTTCCACATGCTCATGATCATTAATGGTTCGAATGTCCATAATAAGGTGAATTAAATCATTGTGAAATAGGGGTGTGTAATGGCCTAGACCTCTCCAACCCATTCCTTTGTCAAAAAGAAGGTCAAGAAGTGTTTTGGAGGGTAAAATGGACTTTTACCACACTTTCCAGAATTTTGAAACTACACACCATGTAGTTTGAGTACACGCCGTGTACCCACTTCTTGGGTATACCCCGTGTTGCAGACCGTGTCCTTACTGTGTGGAATAATGGGTGCATGCCATGTGTCTTGTTCTATACGTCATGTAGTCCTTCCTCGCGTACGCATTACCAGTCAACGACCGTGTACCGTGTTGGAGCCATGTCCTTGCCGTGTGAAATAAATTAGTACACGCCGTGTGTCCAAACTACGTGTTGTGTAGTCTTTCCCCGCGTACGCATTACCAATCAATGGTCGTGTACCTTGTTGGAGTCATGTCCTTGCCGTGTGAAATAAATGAGTACACGACGTGTGTCTAAACTACACGTTGTGTAGTCCTTCCCCACGTATGTGTTACCCTCAAACCGTGTGTTGACTAGTCAACGGCTACAGAGCCGTGTTGGAAGCCGTGTGGAGACCGTGTAAAAGAACTGAGTACACACCATGTACCATAAAGTACACACCATGTAATTTTTCATTTCACGCCTATAAAAGGAGGGGTCCCCTCCTCCTTTCAACTCACCCATCTCCTCTCCTCTCCTCTGAGCAGAGCTCTCTCAAGAGAATAGAAGGCTCTTCCTTCCATAACTTCTTTGTCCGAGCTCTGATTTACGATCCATCAGCGGCCACGGGATTGTAACGATGAGGCGGAGTTTCTGAGCCTAGGTCCTTTGTATTTCCTTCGGCCTTTCCATTCCAACTTCCACCCAAGGATGTTTTTCGGGGACCCGACAGAGGTGATGGACACCGACGGACTTCTTCTAAGGTTGATCCGGGGGAGCGTTGCGATCAAGAACCTCTTGAGGTAGGGATCTTACCTTCGTCTCTAAAATTTTTGCATCATGCGGTGTGGGTGTTCTATTGATTACGTGAAACACTTTTGAACTGGTTTAATAAAGATAATAACTGGCTTATATAATGGGGATGGAATGTTTTGATTGTTGTTACTTTATATCCTGTGATATTATGTTGTGAATTGAATTAGCTTCTGCCTACGGAAAATCATAGCTGTTGTTTGCCTTTGCTTACGCAATTAAATGTTTTTCCCTCTCCTTCTGGATTTTCTTATGGGTGGAAACCTTGTGGAATGCGTAATTTTGGTAAATCACGTAAAGATGGTTGTTTTAAATATGGAACCCTTGTGTGATCACCCCGGTTAAACAAAATGGAATAATGAACATGTGGGTGTTGGATTTGTTACGTGGCATGTGTTGGGGGTGTTTTTGTGGGTTGTTGTTGATCGGGTGAGCAACGGGGTTGCGGTTGACTTGGTTGTGGGTTGGTGTGAATTTTGTGTTGGTAACAGACAGTGGGGCTGCAATATATGGTATTAAAGGGATTATGATGTGTGGTTTCGGTGCGGTTGTGGTTATGGCGGTTGGCAGCGGGGCTGCAGGGTTGGGTTTTAATGTGAACGAACTATGGGTTGTGGTTAATAAATAAAAGTGGAAGAGTTAGTGAATGGAGGGGCGTGGTAATGAAACAGAAATAATAATCAATGGGGTTTGTGGGTTGATAAGAGGTACTTTGTTGTGCTTCTTATGTTTTCCTAACTTGTTTTGGGGATGGTAGGGATGTGTTTTATTAATGATTTTGTGGTTAGTTGTGGATAGTTTTTCAGTAGTTAAGGAACTAAATAACTATTTCTACTGAAATGTGAAAACCTAAAGGGGGTTGGGTTTGTTTGTTATATGCATGCTTCGTAGTAGCAATGCCGAGGCACGTGTTCAGTTTCTCTTTTTAGAAGCCATGGGATGGGCTGTGAGGTTGGTATATATATATATATATCTTTATCTTTTGTGTTTTGTCGCACCCCACCCATGTTTAGCACTTAGTGCCGAACACTCCCATTTCATGGGAGAGGGTGTTTTTCCCTTAGTTACTAGCTCCTTCCTGCTCCTTCTCCCCTATGATGTGATGGATTGAGGCGACCTTACACCTATGACTCTTCAGGTAGGTTTCGATTGTGGTGGATTTAGCCCAAGACTCTTCAAGAAGGTTCTACTATTTCCCCAGAATCTTCGGGATGAGGCCTAGGTGTGTGCGGGCGGGATAGGTGGTTGTGAGGCCTAGGTGTGTGCGGGGGGGGGGGGATACGTGGTTGTGAGGCCCATGTGTGTGTAGGCAGGATACATGGTTGTGAGGCCTCGGTGTATCCGGGCGGGATACGTGGTTGTGAGACCTAGGTGTGTGCGGGCGGGGAGAGTGTGGCAGCGCCAGGATGTTCGTCATTAGGGAGAGAAGCTAACTAAATGGAAATGGTTCAGGGTACCCAAGACTCTTGTTTCTAATATACTACTACCTGTTGTGCTTGTGTTTTTGGTGAGTGTGGTCGGTGAGGTTGGGTGGATAGGATTCCTTGATACGTTTCTTCTGTTGCTCTCATGGGACATTAGGATGTCTCCCCACCTGTGCATCAAAGCTTTAGGTTTCCATACTGAGTATACTGGTATGGTCACCCTACGTCTACTTTCAGGTTTCCAGGAGGACTACCAGGGTCGTGTGGGACCCTACTAGTCGGACAGTTGGAGTTGTTGCTATTGTTGTACCTTTGTTTTCTTTTGGTATTGTACATTGAGCTTTCTTGTACTTGTACCTTGTTATAAACTGTTTAAACATGCATGTGGGTTTGGTTTGGGTTTATTTATATACACATGTTTCTTTTCCTTTTGGGTGGTTGACTTGTCATATTTCTCGATCCTAAATAATAAAAAAAGGGTAATGCCTACCATATTTGTTAAAACTCATACCCTTGGTGATAGTCGCCACCCCGGGGCCTACTGGAGGCGGGGTTCGGGGGGTCATTATCTCCCTTTCACCATTGCCAACTCAGGAGAGGCATCTTTGGTGGGAGGCGGTTGTGACAGAATGGTATCAGAGTTGATGGTTGAGAGATAGGATGGAGTATAAGAGTTATGCACAGTGAGGATTGCATGGGATGGTAGGGAAACAGTGTTAGTTAATCTTGGTGTGTGACATAAGCTAGGAAAGACCGGCTAGGACACGGGATTTTAGGGACCCCCTTGAACCGATGTAATGACTCTGAGCCAACCGAACGACAAAGTGAGACTACACTGATTGCATGGTAGAGACCCTAGGGAAGGTACATGCATCATTATGATTGTGTTTTACTTGATTTGGGTGTTCTGGGATAGAAATTGGAATAAAATGAAAAAAATAAAACCTTGAGTTTTCCTTACTACTCGGGCTTAGGCGTTCTTTTTTTACCATACCGCTATGGCACCTAGTCGACATCAGAGAGGCAGAGGAGCTGGGCGAGGATAGTTGCACACAGCAAAGTTGGCACCTCCAGCAGGACCAAGGATCAATAGAGATGTTTTTGGGTTTTCTTGAATGATCTCCGTTGTGTTTTGTTGGGATCATTACACTCCATTGTTGGAACTCTTTTTCTCATTCTCTGGGCCTGAACCCTGTTTTTGTGAGTTTTTAATGCTATGTTGTTTCCCGCTTTTCTTTAAATGTATGTGAAGTTCCCTATCATGTGGGGAGGGGAAGACCTAATCCCTAATCGAGACGCATTAATATGGATGCGATTAAACCCGTGCAGGCGAGTCAGTGCCGCCAAAAGGGGATAATATCTCGACATGGGAGAAGGAATTCCCCAAGCCATGTGTCTGGGCAGTGTGTGGGTTGTACGGTGTTCGGGGCAGTGTAAGTTGGAAAATCCTAATATATGGAAATGGGAAGGCCTAGTCCTTAATCGAGACACATTAATGGGGATGAGATTAAACCCGTGTAGTCGAGTTAATTCCACCTAAAGCAGATCATATCTCGACATAGGAGAGGGAATTCCTAACTAATATGATTAGGGTTGTTGGTTGGGTTCCTGTTATAACGAGAACCCTAAGAGGTATCTTGTTGGGTTTCCTCTAGGTTGGTTTTTGAATTCTCGGGGATGAGAATGTTTTAAGAGGTATCTGATGTAATGGCCCGGACCACTCTGTAACATTCTTTTGTCAAAAAGAAGGTCAAGAAGTGTTATAGAGGGTAATATAGACTTTTCCCACACTTTCCAGAATTTTGAAACTACACGCCATGTTGTTTGAGTACAAGCTGTGTACCCCATTCCTGGGTATACCTCGTGTTGTAGACCGTGTCCTTGCTGTGTGGAATAATGGGTGCATGGCGTGTTTCCAGTTCTACATGTCGTTTAGTCCTTCCCCGCGTACGCGTTACCAGTCAATGGCCGTGTACCGTGTTGGAGTCGTTTCCTTGCCGTGTGCAATAAATGAGTACACGCCGTGTGGCAAAACTACATGCCGTGTAGTCCTTCCCCGCGTACACATTACCAGTCAACGGCCATGTACCGTGTTAGAGATGTGTACATTCCATGTTAAATAAATGAGTACACGTCGTGTGTCCAAACTACATGTTGTGTAGTCCTTCCCCGTGTATGCGTTACCCTCAAACCGTGTGTTGACCAGTCACCGGCCACGGAGCCGTGTTGGAAGTCGCGTGGAGACCATGTTAAAGAACCGAGTACACGCCTTGTACCATAATGTACACGCTGTGTAATTTTTCTTTTCACGCCTATAAAAGGAGGGTTCCCCTCCTCCTTTCAACTCATCCCTCTCCTCTCCTCTCCTCTGAGCAGAGCTCTCTCAAGAGTCTCAAAGGCTCTTCCTTCCATAAATTATTAGTCCAAGCTCCGATTTACGATCCGTCAACAGACATGGGATCATAACGACAAGGAGGAGCTTCCGATCCTGGGTCCATTGTCTTTCCTTCATCCTTTCCTTTCCGACTTCCACCTGAGGAGGTTTTTCTTGGGACCCGACAGAGGTGACGGACGCCGACAGACGTCTTCTAAGGTTGATTTGGGGGAGCATAGCGATCAAGAACCTATTGAGGTAGGGATCTTACCTTCGTCTCTTTAATTTGTGCATCATGCGGGGTGGGTGTTCTATTGTTTACGTGAAACACTTTTGAACCGGTTTAATAAAGATAATAACTGGCTTATATAACTGGGATGAGAAGTTGTGATTGCTGTTACTTTATATCCTCTGATATTATGTTGTGAATTGAATGAGCTTCAGCCTACAGAAAATCATAGCCGTTTGGGGCCTTTGTTTACGCAATTAAATTTTTCCCTCTCCTTCTGGATTTTCTTATGGGTGGAAACCTTGTGGAATGTGGAATTTTGGTAAATCACCTAAAGTTGACTGTTTAAAATATAGAACCCTTGTGTGATCACCCCAGTTAAACAAAATGGAATAATGAACCTATGGGTGTTGTCTTTGTTACGTGGCATGTGTTGGGGTTGTTTTTGTGAGTTGTTGTGGATCGGGTGAGCAGCGGGGCTGCAGTTGACTTGGTTGTGGGTTGGTGTGAATGTTGTGTTGGTAACGGACAGTGGGGCTGCAATATATGGTATTAAAGGGATGATTATGTGTGGTTTCAGTGCGGTTGTGGTTATGGCGGTTGGAAGCGGGGCTGTAGGGTTGGGTTTTAATTTGAACAAACAATGGGTTGTGGTTAATAAATAAAACTGGAAGAGTTAATGAATGGAGGGGCGTGGTAATGATACAGAAATAATAATCAATGGGGTTGGTTGGTTGATAAGAGCGACTTTGTTGTGCTGCTTATGTTTTCCTAACTTGTTTTTTGGATGGAAGGGATGTGTTTTACGAACGATTGGTGTGGTTAGTTGTGGATAGTTTCCCAGTAGTTAAGGAACTAAATAACTGTTTCTACTGAAATGTGAAAACCTAAAGGGGGTTGGGTTTGTTTGTTATATGCATGCTTCGTAGTAGCAGTGTCGAGGCACGTGTTCTGTTTCTCTTTTTAAAAGCCATAGGTTGGGCTGTGAGGTTGGTAAATATATATATATATATATATATATATATATCTGTATCTATTTTGTTTTATCGCACCCCACCCATGTTGAGCACAAAGTGCCAAACACTCCCATTTCACGGGAGAGGGTGTTTTTCCCTTAGTTACTAGCTCCTTCATGCTCCTTCTCCCCTAGGCTATGATGGATTGAGGTGACCTTACACCTAAGACTCTTCTGGTAGGTTTCGATTGGGGTGGCATTAGCCCATGAATCTTCAGGTAGGTTCTACTGTTTCCCAAGAATCTTCAGGATGAGGCCCAGGTGTGTGCGGGTGGGATACGTGGTTGTGAGGCCCAGGTGTGTGGGTGTGATACATGGTTGTGAGGCCCAGGTGTGTGCGGGTAGGATACATGGTTGTGGGACCGAGGTGTGTGCGGGTGGGAGACGTGGTTGTGAGGCCTAGGTGTGTGCAGGCGGGGAGAGTGTGGCAGCGTCAGGACGTTCATCGTTAGGGAGAGCAGCTAACTAAAGGGAAATGGTGCGGGGTACCCAATACTCTTGTTTCTGATATACTACTACCTATTGTGCTTGTTTTTTTGGAGAGTGTGGCCGGTGAGGTTGGGTGGATATAATTCCTTTCTAGGTTTCTTCTATTGTTCTCACGGGACATTAGGATGTCTCCCCAGTTGTGCACGAGAGCTTTAGGTTTCCCTACTGAGTATACTTGTATGCTCACCCTACATTTACTTTCAGGTTTCCAGGAGGACTACCAGGGCTGTGTTGGACCCTACTAGTCGGACAGTTGGAGTTTTTGTTGTTGTTGTACCTTTGTTTTCAATTGGTATTGTACTTTGAGCTTTCTTGTACTTGTACCTTGTTATAAACTGTTTAAACATGCATGTGGGCTTGGTTTGAGTTTATTTATATACACTTGTTTCTTTTCCTTTTGGGTGGTTGAATTGTCCTATTTCCCGATCCTAAATAATAAAAAAGGGTAATGCCTCCCATATTTGTGAAAACGCATACACCTAGTGCTAGTCGCCACCCCGGGGCCTACTGGGGGTGGGACTCGGGGGGTCATTATCTCCATTTCACCATTGCAAGCTTAGGAGGGGAATCGTTGGTGAGAGGGGGTCATGACAAGGTGAAATATAGGATGTAAATTTATAAATTTATATGCCAAAATTATCATATTACACCATTTATTTAAATCCTCCCTCCCTCACTTATAATTTTAAGCAACAAGGTAGTAGAACTGAGACACATTATATTCACATGGTTCACCCAAACTGACTATTCTATGTACATTGAAATGATAATGTGTCATGAACCTTAAGAAATAAGACATATGTTTTTATTTAATTATGGAGTTTTTAAACTATCCCTAGGGGTTCACAACAATCAAAAAATTATATATATATATATATAATATAAAAATCACTACTCCAATTGTAATCATCTATCACTTCCATAAGAAATCAATATAAATGATAACTTGGATGATGTAGAAATCAATAATGCTCATTTTAATTTATATAATTTAACCCCGAGAACGCCATTATATTCTTCTATAACACTCCAATGAAATTCTATAATTTTTATCCATAAAATCTAACACTTTTCCTCTTTAATATTTAACTTATCCACCTCTTTTTCATTCCATATGGAAAATTTATAACACTTTATTTACCATAGAGATAATATCTCCCAATATGTCATTATTATATTTTTTGTTTTATATCTATATATTTATACTTTTTATTTACTATATATTAATTTCAGAGATACTATCCTTACTTTGAAATGGAACCTCAAAAGTTAATATCATGGTCTAATCAAACATTGAATTCCAATTGAATCATTCTAAAAATATAAGAATGAAATAGATCATTAATCATTACGCAAATATGTTTTATTAAAAATATAATTCACTATTGATCGCCACAAGTTAATATTTCTATTCATAAGGTGAATATTAGTAAATAAATTATCCAAAAAATGTAAAATCATTACGTTAAATTAGTGTGATATCAATGAATAATACTATTTTAATTTTGGAATTTTTTATATAAAGTCTAGCTAAAAATTTGATCATATTTTATGACTAATAAAACATATTTTATATATAATTTGGGATAACCTTATCCTAGTAATAAAACTAGAAATGCACATAAGCATTATAATATAGCTGTGAGATGACACATACAAAAAATCCATTATGAAAAATAAGTGACCTACATTTTTTCTAAATAAAATAAAATAATCTTACATAGATGTACAATGTCCCTTATGGTTTCATTATTTTATAGAAAATTAATTTTAAACATCATTAAAAATGTTTATATAAATACTTTTACTTTTCCATTTTCCATAGTGTCCCATCATAATAACTCTTTACCATACATGTAGTCTTTTATCCATAAATAATTTTAAGTGAAAACAGAATACATAACTCTCACAAACCACTTCATGATACTTATTTGAACAATGGGTAATTACATAATAACATTTCCTATTGTTTATTATTGAATAATTTTTACTATTGTGTGAGGCATTAATGACCTATTCAAACAAGATGTAAACTAATTTAGTTAAAATTAAGTGAACCAAATTCAAACATAATTATTATAGAAAACCTATATACTTCGAAATACATATCATTCATGTATTATTATGGTTATTTGAATTTTCCCTCAAATTTATGATTAATAAAAACAACCCCGAATCCAAAAAATATTTTTTTTAATATTCACACCTTGGGGTTTGTTGAAAACTCCAAAACAAATTCGAAACATATTGACTTGAAAACATTATAACAAACCAAATATAACTAGATACACCTTCTAAATATCATTGCATCATATAATCACTTAATTATTCACTAATCATCAATTATAATCCCACAATAGTCAATATTATTTTTACAAATAATATTTTAATGAAATAATTTAACATTTAAACACATCTTTTATTTTCATGCAATGTAAATTCCTCAAAAAAACATCTATCCTTGAATAAATACCGAAACGACTCATCCTTTGTTAAAAAAATATGTTTTATAAGGTATATATTTGTAAATAATAATTAAAACTCTAATCTATATATTAATGTCAAATCATGGATAATAGCTGTCAGTAAAATTATTGAAAAATTAACCCCATTTAAAAAAAATCCATAGTGCACTTATTTTAATGTTTAATGGATTGGGTTAAATGTCTAAATAATTAATTAAAGATAGTCATAATAAAATTATATAAATAAAAAATCCCACGGGGGTGTGGTGGGTAATTTTTTAAACCATTTATGTGGATAGATACTATTTACATCTAAGAATCTAATCATCATTTTTATAATCCATTCATCTATAGGAAATTTTATTATGATATCTACAACACGATTTTTTGTTGGAAAAAAATACAAAATAACTTTCCCTTTATCAGAATTCTCCATGATAAAATGATATTTTATAAAAATGTTTTGTTTTTATGAATTTTGAATATATTTTTTTTATGATTCATAGAAGGTGAGTTATCTCAGAAGATTTCAGTTATAGATTTCACATCAATATCAATAAACACAAGATGTTTCTCCATCCATGCTAATTGCGAACATATATGATTAGATAAAATATATCCATAAAAAATAATTACAAATGAAACAGAATATTTATTCTTACTCAAAGAATAAACACATGAGAATCTAAGATAAAAATCACTACCTGAAAAAGACTTGAAATCATCCACTGATCCAAGACATTCTACATTAGATTACTCAAAAATATCATTAAATAAATTTTTATGGTAAACATAGTGAGCCACACTCTTCATAAATAGATATCCTATCTTAGTATTTTAATGTTCATTATATAACATAACGATCCAATCCATAATCATATAAGTCTCGTGTCGTTGGAAACATTGATACATATGTAATTGAGTATTATGTGGACTACATAATCTCACGCTATGTTTCTACTAAAAAATACCCTCTTAAACATATCAAACAAATTAATTTCATCATAACATGATGAATGAAGAAATAGGAATGGGTGGGATTATGTTCTTAGTTAGGGTAATCAAGGGATTTTTTAATAATGAATGAGAATATTTTTATGAGAACTTGATAAAGAACTTGAAAACCATACCCTATGTATCATACATAATTAAAATAATTCATGGAATTAATCACCCAAGTTCATAAGTTGTTACAATTTAATTAATCAAAGAATATAATCAATAAAAATTAACATTATCATATGATATTCATTCATTGAATAAAGAAAAGTGTAAAAAAAATCTAATATTGAGGTACCCACCAAGGCATTCATTACATGTTACACATAAGCTGAAAACCTATGTACTTACTTAGGTATTGGGATACCCTCCCAAATACCCTCTTTTGGTATTCTGATAACCTCATGTGTACCCTCTTTAGAGCTTGGAATAATCATCCATGTTTCCATTGTTATTATATAACATTAATCACGAACCAATTCATTAGAGGGAAATATAATTCATGTACAGGATTTAAACTAATGTATTCCATATATATGTGTAATATATGACAATAGAATATTCATCCTAGAATAAACAATTGAAATGAAATAGATTTTATAAAAATTTGATAATAGAATAAACTATGGAAAATATATTTCTTTCATACTTATAACCCAGGGAAAAGAAATGGGTTTCAAAAACATCTAGCTATCATAATCATAAAAAATCCAAATAAATAATCGTGAAAGTCTCATTGAACCATAATCCTCATATAGAATAATTATAATTAATGGTTGTTATAATTGATGAATATAAACATCACAAATAAATCACTAAAAATATTATTTAGTATAATTACCATTCCACTGTGAAAATACCTTTTTGAAATCTAACTTTTTTTCAAATATTAAAGAAATGTTTTCTTTTAAAATAAATTGAAATACTTTTAATTGAATATTTAAGAAAATTAATTCCCCTGATGGTTTAAAATTATTTTTAATTTAAAAATTTTAGAATAATGATTTCATTAACATTATAAATAAAAAATTAAAGTACCTCATTTGAAAAAAAATACAAGAAAATCCTTTTTAATACATTTTTTAAAGAGAAAAATGTGGAAAAAAATTAATATAGTAAATCATTTTATAATAGTAAAATCATTCTCCAATTTTTTAAGAAACAATTTACATTGAAGATACATGACTTTCAAATAATGATAGATAAATTTAGTTTCCCTTCAATATATTATTGTGGTTTTTTCTGTAAATAATGATATAAAAATTATTGTAAAGGTCTAAATTAAAAAAATTAAAAGAGGAGAATAAATTTGATGAGATTTTTCGGAGGTAGGTGAAACAATTTCATCATCTAAAACATATTTAAAATCAAACCTAGAAAACCTTGATATTGCGACAATAATAACTTACCAATATTAAAACATTTGAATCATAAATGCCATGAAATATTGAATTTTAGCGAGATATATATTAAATAATATTCATGAAAATAATAATATTTTACTATAATCGTAATTTTATATAGCCCATGAAAGAATCATGTTGTTTATAAGGCATGTGTCCCACCAAAATGAATGTGAGATGACAATATCATACCTCAATACTTGACATAATTTGTAAATGATCAAACCTCCTATAAAATTAATATTTTTTTATTAAGAACTTATAAAATAACCATACCCATATTTATCGATGCATCTATTTTTACCTTTATCCTTTTACCACAAGAATATTAAGTATTAGTTTGAAAATTTACTGTTATTAATGATAACTACTTCGTTATTTTTAAATGTTTTGTTTCTATAGTTTTAGTCCTTTTACTCTGATTATGGTTTAATCATACCAAGAATGTAATCCCAAACGAAGATATCACATATATTAATTACATACTTATTCATTATCATCCATAAATTTTATATATTAAAAATTCAATTACACTATTCATGGAGATGGTAAGCTATACAAATGAATGAGCACGATTTACATTTTCTCGATTAATGGAACAAAATTAATGTAAATAATAATTCACCAGTAATAAAAAAATTTGAAATCATAAATACCATATATATTCATTTTTTATATCATTATTACTATAAATTTTAGAATAAAATAAAAAACATATGACATCACTTCTTAGAGGTGGTAGTCCACACATACGCTTGAGTGACGTTATAGTATTCCAGTAGATTATAAGGTAAATCATATATGTGATTTAATAATTAAAGAATTAAAAATATTAAATATATATTATATATGTATTTTTCTAATCATTATACGAATTCATGAGCGGTGGTGATTGAAAATTAATTACACAGGTCTGTTAGGCTGAAGTAAACCATTAGCACAATTGACATGTTCATTTCCCTTTCGATGGGAGAGGTGATGGACACATGTTATAAAAATAACATAAAAACTTCTTGATATATTTTATATACTAGTGTAATAATTTTTTAATATTTTAACTATATTTTAAAGAGGCATAAAATGTAATTGAAAAAAAAATTGTTGTTAAAAACTGTACATCTTTATCAGAGAACCTCTTTATGATTACACTTAAAGACCTCATATAATGGTATTATGAAAAAAATTGTAGCCTTGGTCGTTGTTAGGGATTTAATTAAAGGATTTGGGTATGGCCTACCCCAAAAAAATAGATTTATGTGTTGAGAAATGTAAATAGGATTTGACAATTTATTAGGTGGGGGGGGAACCCAAATGAAAACAATATGAAAATTTCTTCAATGAATCCGAAATAAAAAAGTATTTCTCAATAAATAGGTTTCAAAATTGAAATATATAAATGGTTCTATATAATAAGGTAGAAATATGGATAGAAAATAAGGCTGGAAAAGAATAAATTTCAAACTTACCCTTATATTTTTGATTAACACTTCAATAAACCTATTTTGACAAGAACTAAAATAATTTATTTTGAGTTATTTTACAATTATTTATAACCAAATGTTATTCTGGTATTTATAGTAAAAACAATTTTTTCTAGTTAAAAAATTAAATCAATTTTAAAAGACTCAATTTACTAGATTGATATTATTTATTTTAATATTAATGCCATATATGTGATGGAAAAAAGTATTTTTCATATAAAACGATTTTACAATTATAAAAGTTTTATATAAAAAATCACAGTGAGATATATTAAAATTACTTAAATTTGATTAATAACAATAAAATTAAACAATATTTAGTTATAATCATTTTAAAAACAATATGGAACTTAGTAAATTCTTTAAATAAAAATTTAATTTTTAATAAAAATCTTTATTTTTCACTATTAATTAAAATACAAAATATTTCAGAAAAAATACAAATATAATATAAGGTAATATGGAAATGATGATCCCAAAAATGAAGTTAGTTTAATAAAATAAAATTCCTAAAATTTTAAAAAATAATTTTAAAATAAATGTGAAAAACTCAAAGGAAATAAGTTTTTTTAAAAATTCATTTATTAAGCATAATATTTTATTTATTCTTACCATATTCTAATAAAAAATAATAAATTAATGATAATTTTTTTCTGAATATATAATATATAAATTTAATTAAAATCACCCACTGATAGTTATTATTATAATTTATTAAGATAATAAAACAATTCACATAATAAAGTCATTTAAATAATATATCTTCTACGCTTAATATCCTTTAGTTTTCATTCATAATAATTTTATAACTAGTGTATTTACCGTATAAATATATAAACCATATAATATTCATAATTTAGTAAGTCTTATTCATACCCACAAATGTTAATATTAGTATATAAATATCCCATTAAATAATAATATTTTAGTTGTATATGTTGTTTGTTTAAACATAGTATTGTGTATAACACATGCTACCAAATAAATTTAATTTCATTTTAAATTTATATTTAATAGAATATTAGTTTGTCACAATAATCTATTATTTAATTGATTTTTCCATTGAAATTATATCACTATAATTTAAAAATTGGGGACACATCTACCTCATCATATCCACAGGTTCCCAAGTAGCTTCTTCAATTTACTTTTTCACTATGAAATATTGACACGAGAAAATGATCCCAACTCTCCAGCATTAAATTCAATCATAAAGGATCATTCTATATTTGTATAAAAATTAGTTTCATTACATGTGAAGGGTTAGGTTTCTACATCTTTAGGATATATAGAGGGAACACATCCTAAAATTTATAGAGGTTCCGTGGAAGTTTTATGTGATAAGATACTATCCCTACTCAATCATGAATGTTAAAGGGGCCAATTTCCGTAAGTCTCATATTTCAATTCATACTGTTTATTATAACCTTATTCCATGGAGATAATCATATAAATTCCATAAAAACAAATTTTAACTATAAATATCATAATGAAATTTCAAAACATGTTTTCTATCCACCTTTAGTTTCTATATTGACTTTCTATATTTCTCTAACATTATGTTCTATTTCATAATCCACCCTATGATTTAGTAGAATTATTTCTCCATCATCATCAAAATATGTGGGAGTTTTAAACGTCCTTTCATATAATAATTTACTATGTATCAATATTAATGTTCTAGGGAAATAAATTTTTTTAAAAAAAATCAACATTACGGTGTTGTTGAACCTAAACACATTTAAAAAACATCGATCAAGAGATCAACACACACTATAGGGTTTGAATTATTACTTTAGAATCAACATCTAGCTAAGGAAGAAACATAGTGAGAAATCATAACACTATCTATAGTGCATTATGAATACTTCTATATAACATTGAGGTAATCTTCATAACCCAGTCTGGTATAATATGATATTCTACTCCTGGATACCATACCACTTCCTTAGATTATATTCAAGTAAGATGACCTTGAGAGAAATTTTATATGATGTAAATAAATTTATCTATAATTTTAATGTGATCAACGGAAACCAAAATAGAATTATGTTCTTTAGAAATTTTGGGGAGTCGAAAGGAATAATCAATGGTCTTGTTTTCCAATTTATTTTTTGTTTGGGTAATGGTTGTAACATCACCATATATTTTCTTCTCTATTCCATTATTTATTGACATAACAATAATCAAGAAAAAAACATTACATTATATCTCTTCATTAAATCCAATAAAAACCATCTTTTATATATCTATAATAATATTTACTTCTATGATAACTAGATAATTAAGAGTTATGAGTATCCTATAACTTCTCCTTATTAAAATATATTATAGAAAGAACACATAAATAGATTATAAACTGTTGGGAAAAAATCCCTCAAGTTAACATTGAAGTATTTTTGGTTTGATTGTGTTTGTTGACAAAGCAGGTTTCCATGGAGAATTGTCGAGTTCCTAAGAATTTGTTGACAATCCTTGTTGACAAAGAACGATGACAAAGGAAAGGACGATCTGGAGGTGGTACAAAAGAGCAGTACAAGGTGGTGTCGTTTTCCAGTGTTTTCCAAATTTTTGGGGTCCAAAATTTTGAATTTGGTGAGCATCGCGAAAATAGGATTTCCATGAAGATAATAATTTAATATGGCTAAGGCCTGAATTTTGCGAAGATAAGATTCATGGTTTGGAAATCGCGAAAACCATATGAATGGAGGCAGTGAGTCTTTGCGATTACGTCAAGATTCGTGAACGGTAGAGGCTGAAGCGCATCTCGACGGAGAAGGGCTTCATGAGGGAGCTTTGCGGCGAAGGCGCGAAGGAATGTTGGCGGTGATTCTTCGCGATTACGTCAAGCTCCACAAACAGAAAATTTCCGTGGTGCTTCGCGATTTGGACAGAATTCGGGTGGAATATTTGGAGCTTCACGATTTGAGATGACGTGGCATTGAATTCGCGCGGAAGGGACGATGGTCGGTGAAATCGCCTATAAATAGAGGCCGACCCCCTCGAGGGAAGTAGAGAGAATTTTCAGAGAAAATCTATTACTCTCTGTTCGCAGAGGTGGTTCACGAAGGTAGTGTGCTTCACAAAAGGGGAGCTTCACGGCGGCAATTCTAGCTCCGCGAAAGGTGTTTGCCCCACATTGTCTCAGTGAGCTTCGCGGAGAGGCAGGAGATCCGTGACAGCCTAAGCATTGCGATGGTCTGTGCATCACGCGAGTGCTTCGCGATAGAGCTTCGTGAAAAGGTAGAAGCTTCGCGAAGGCTTGTTTGAGCTTCGCGAAATTGGGAGCTTCGCGAAGTAGGGTTCTTTGCGAAGGTGTTTCCAAAAGGAATTGCCAAATGTTCATAGGCAAATAGGTATTAATCAGTGGATGAAATTTGGAAATTAAAATGGCATCCATCATCAGTTATGGATGCATTCTTTCATGCAAATGAAGAGACCCAAAAGTCTATAAACTGTGAGTGAATCCCTTCACAGAGCAGTGAGCTTAGGAAGAAGAAAAAGTTGATCCTCTCCACCGAAAGTGAGACGGAGAGAGAGAAACAGGGAGTGACCCTTTGGAAATCAGTGAGATGACTTTAAACATTGTAAAGGCAGTGAGCCTGGGCATAGAAGTTATCAAGCCCGAACATTATAATCCACAACTAGTGAAGTTTAGCCGAATTGGTACGACCGGTAACTTATCGGTGTATGCTCCTTGGACGTAGCCCTTTGCGGTGAACCAAGTAAAATATTTGTGTCTTGTTCATGCTTTACTTTCTGCTTACATTGTGCAATAGGAAAGAGAGAGAAGAGTGTTTTTCTTAACAATGAAATAGGATCAGAACATGTGTTAATTTTTAATTAGCCATACCCTGATTCACCCCCCCCCTCTCAGGGCATTCAGCCTTGTGGACCTAACAATTGGTATCAGAGGGAGAGGTTGATATTAGTTCTTCTCTAAATGGAGGTCACTAATCATAGAGGGATTCCGATCTTCGACGAATATAATTTTCAGATATGGAAGAATCGCATGAAACACTATTTCTGATCGTTGGGAATGGATGTGTTTTCAGCAGCTATGCATGATATCACAACTGATATTACTAGTGGTGCATTATCAGAAGCAGAGCATAAAGAGTTGGATGTTGATTCCAAAGCAATCAATGCCTAAGGGGGATCCCTTTCCAATCCCATATATAGAAAGGTGATGTCATGAAAAACGTTACATGCCATGTGGGAAAAGCTTTTGAATATATATAAAGGGGATACAAAAGTCAGAGAGGAAAAGCTGCAAGTGTTGTGGAACAAGTATAAAGATCTGAGAATGAACACGAATGAGTCTGTTGATGCATTCTTTGACAGGGTATATGCTGTGGTAGAAGACATGCAGGGTCTTGGAGAAATT
The DNA here is from genome assembly GCA_963277665.1 of Viscum album. Classification (NCBI taxonomy): domain Eukaryota; kingdom Viridiplantae; phylum Streptophyta; class Magnoliopsida; order Santalales; family Viscaceae; genus Viscum; species Viscum album. The sequence continues at coordinate 1,425,149,734 of OY728133.1, forward strand.
ATCGAAGATATAAAAATTGTGAAGCGCATATTGAGAAAACATCCACCTCGGTTCAATCCGAAAGTTTCAGTTTTGGAAGATAAAGTCCCAAAAGAACTGACATTGGATAACCTGCACCACAATCTTGTTGCATATGAAATGTGAAATGATGATAACGAGACCGTGGAAAAGGGGAAATCCAAATAGGTGGCATTCAAGGCCATGAAGAAACTCACCATTGAAGATTCTAATGAAGAAGAAGAGATAGATGAGGTGATGTCATTCCTTTCTTCAAATATACAAAGAGGAAGAGGAAAGTTTAATGGTAAACTTCCACTAGCATGCTTTCGATGTGGAAAGGTTGGTCATCTAGCAGCAAGATGCCCCAAGAAATTTCAAGATAACGATGATGATGATGATGAAGTAGAAATTCCCAAGAAGAAATATTCAACCTATGTGAAAGGAAAGAAGCAGTTCAAGAGAAATTTCTTCAAGAGGATGAATCTTCTTTCACAAGAAATAGACAGTTTAGATGAGTCTGAGGATGATGTGGTTGAGGAGTTTGAAAATTGTAAAGATCGTAGACAAAATTCTATGGTAGAGGTCATCAGTAGTTCTCAGGAAAAAGAAGAAACTGACGTTGGATAATAGGAAGAAGAAGTTGAAGGAAGAGTTTATATGGAAGCCGAATTGGAAGAAGCTCTTGAAGAGATAGATGTATGGAGATCCAAAACGAAGAAAGACAATAAAGTGGTTCGTGATGCCAAACTCTATATGCAACAAAAATATGATGAAAAGTCAGAACTGTTAGAAGAAATTGAAATACTAAAATCCTCAACACCAGAGAGATCAGAAAATATTGTTGAGCATAAGCTTAAAATTGAGGAACAAAAGAAGGAAATTGATTGTTTGACTAAGACAAGAAAGGAGCAGGTCCGACGTATCAAAGAGCTTGAAGAAGAAGTGGTCCGTCTGCGACGAAAAATGAATGACCATGAAAAACTCTTGACCCCCACTGTGATATCAGAAAAGTAGGCCATTCAGAAGATAGAGAAGATGAAAGAGGAGGCTCATAGTTCATCAGGAGTGAAGCAGCAAGAAAGCTCAAATGCTAATATTGATTCAGGGCTTGATAAGAAACAAAAATCTATGGCAGTTAATTTCAGACCGCAAGCACCCGTCTCGAAATTGAAGGTTGATTTGGGCACAAAACAGAATCAGAATATTCATAGATCCCAAAAGAAAAATCATAGTGCTGAAGTATCACGAAGGAATGTATCCTATATCAGGTGTTATTACTGTGGGGAAATGGGACATTCACATTATGTGTGTTCCATAGCCAAGAGATATAGAAGGGAACAAGAACAGAGATGGAAACCAAACAGAGAACGGTTTTCCAGAACATGTTTCGAAGGACACTGGTTTTGGTGCGGAGGATTTGGGCACATGGCTAGGTACTGTACTTCGACCATTCAGAGAAATGTGCCCAAGAAGTATCAAAATGTTCGCAAGCAGCAGGTCAATAAACCGACAGGTGAGTTAAAACATAGAATAGATTCGCAGCATTGCAAGATGAGGTTGGTCCATCATACTCTGAGAAATAACAGAAGTCTCAATCCATGCCGAGTGTGAAAGAAAAAGTATGGACCAAAAGGAAGAAAAATGAGAAGGTCATGGTGGCGGAGATTGCCCTTAAAGCATCAGATCGATCTGGTGTTTGGATCCTTGACAGTGGTTGCACATCCCACATGACGGGTAATAAGGTTCCTGTTACAGGCATCAAATATGACAAAGAAGGAGTTGTCAAATTTGGAAATGATGAAGGCCTGAAGATTATTGGCTCAGGGAAAGCCAAGTTTGGGGGAAAAGATATGAGACGTGCTGATGTCTTGGTAGTAGAGGGTCTCAGCCATAACTTACTCAGTGTCAGTCAACTATGTGACTCTGGGAACTCTATCCGATTTACCAAGAAGATGTGTGTTGTGAAAGGAAAAGATAGAGAAACTGTTCTGCATGGAAAAAGGTCAAAGGGAAATCTCTACGTTTTAGGTGGGGAAGAAGATACATGTCTTTTATCCAGAGAGAAATAAAACCAGCTGTGGCTTAAGCGACTAGGTCATCTATGCCAACCATTCATGGAGGATCTCATAAAGTGTGATGATGCTAGACACCTTCCCAAGCTATCACGTGATCGCACTCATACATGTGATTCTTGCCAACAAGGGAAGATCATCAGAAAGACATACAATCCAAAGGAACAAAAATCAACTAGTGTGCTCAAACTGGTTCATGCTGATGTATGTGGACCTATCTCACCACGAGCTATAAATGGGCAAAGGTACTATATCCTTTTCATTGATGACTATAGCAGAATGGCCTGGGTATTCATCATTACCCATAAGACAGAGGTGTTCAGTTTCATAAGGCAGTATAGGAGGGAATCAGAAAAGATGATTGGGCAGAAAATTCTGATGTTTCGTACTGATAACGGTACAGAATTCACAAACAGTCAAGTTGAAAACTATCTCGAGAAACATGGGATAAGGCATCAAGTTTCATCGGTAAGAACTCCCCAACAGAATGGAGTGGTTGAAAGGAGAAATAGGATCATCAACAATATGTACAGAATGATGCTTATTGATAAAGGCCTACCAGAGAAATTTTGGAAGGAAGCAGTTTTGACATCGGTCTATGTTTTGAACAGGTCTTTGTTGTGTCCAAAGCAAGGGAAGACACCGTATGAACTGTGGTATGGAAAGAAGATAATGTTTAAATACTTTCGAATTTTTGGAAGTAAGTGTTTTATTTTCAACAAAGAAAAGCATAGGAATTTTGAGGCACGAGGAGATGAGGGGATATTCCTTGGCAACTCCGGGAAAAGAAAAGCGTATAAATGTTTCAACAAAAGACTGGGAAAAATCATTGAGAGCAATGATGTCACTATAGTTGAAAATGAACAGAATACTCACCGATCTAGTGAACAGTTCCTGGATGGAAGTGATGATGAGGTAAGCAACCCAGGGGGAGTAGAAGTGGCAGAAGCTGACTCAGAAGAAGATACTGACGATAAAGAAGAAAGTGTCAAGTCTGTGTCTACGGGGAAGCCAACAGTCAAGCTGAAATTGATAGGCAGAATGTCATTGGTGATCAAACAGCTCCAGTTCAGACTCGAAGAATGAAATCATCACAGCAAACATCATTTTTGTCTCAAGTGGAGTCGAAATGCTTTTCCGATGCAGATGAAGATGAAAACTGGGTTCAGGCTATGAACGAAGAGCTTGATCAGATTGAGAAGAACCAGACATGGGAGATTGTTTCGAGGCCTGCAGACAATAATGTCGTCGGGACTAAATGGGTCTATCGCAACAAGATGAATGAAGATGGAACAGTAAATCGGAACAAAGCATGACAAGTGTGCAAGGGGTAATACTAGATCGAGGGAATAGATGTAGATGAGACATTTTCACTAGTTGCAAGGCTGGAGATAATTAAATTATTTTTTTCCATAGCAGTGCAACGAAAGTTCAAAGTGTTCCAGATGGATGTCAAATCCGCATTCTTTAATGGGGTTCTGGAAGCAGAAGTGTACATTGAGCAACAAGATGGTTTTCTCATTCATGAGGATGAGAACAAGGTTTGTAGGCTGAAGAAGGCATTGTATGGGCAGAAACAAGCACCAAGAGCATGGTACTCAAGGCTTGATCAGTACTTGAAGAAGCTTGGTTTTCAGCGTGGAGGAGTTGATTAAAATCTCTATTTCAGTAATGACTGTAATCAAAGGATGATGGTGCTAGTGTATGTCGATGACATAATCTTTGGTGGATCAGATGAAGCTCAGTGCAAACAGTTTTTCGAATTAATGAAAAATGAATTAGAAATGTCAATGATTGGAGAGCTAACGTTTTTCCTTGGTCTACAGGTGACACAAGGAAGGAATTGAACATTCATTTCTCAATCTAAATATGCCAAGGAGGTCCTGAGAAGGTTTGGAATGGAAAATTCCAAGGAGATTAAGACTCCAGTTTCCACCTGGATGAAATTATCGAAAGATGAAGATGGCAAGGAAGTTAATATCACAGAATATAGGCAAATTATTGGAAGTTTGTTATACTTGACTGCAACAAGGCCTGATATTGTTTTCGCCACATGCCAAGCAGTGAGATATTAGAGAAATCCCAAGGAAATCCACATGCTTGTAGTGAAAAGAATACTTCGGTATATCCAGGGAATAGTGGATTTCGGCTTGACATATAATGATAAATCTTAGACAGAGTTATTGAGGTATACTGATGCAGACTGGGCCGATTCAACGGATGATAGGAAATCAATGTCAGGTGGTGCTTTCTATCTTGGTGGATTGTGCATTTCTTGTCTTAGCAAGAAGCAAGATTTCATTTCATTGAGCACCGCAGAAGCTGAGTATATTGCGGCCACTCAAGCATGCACACAGTTATTGTGGATGAAGCATCATCTTGAAGATATGGGATTTGAAGTGAAGTATCTGGTCGGAATCTAATGCGACAACTCAAGTGCTATAAATCATAGCAAAAATCCCATCCATAATTCAAGGACAAAGCACATTGAGATTAAGTATCATTTTATCAAGGAGAAGGTTGAGCAGGGAATCGTGAAGTTGGAGTACGTGCCTATAGAGCTACAGGTTGCAGACATTTTGACAAAGGCCTTTCCCAAGGAAGCTTCTGAGAGGCATCGACTAGCTCTGGGAGTTCAGTTGATTCACCGCACTTGAAATAGTGTGGATTTGGGACCCCCCCTCTCCCTGAGGTATGATGTGTTTTTCCCTGTTGTGCTAATATGTGTTCTCTACAATGTTACAGACTACAAAGGAGTGTCCTTTGGGTTCGTTGACAAAGGGGGAGAAAATAGTGATTGTTAAATGGGGAGCCAGTGTGGAGATTTGACAAATCATGAATGATATGGGGAGACGCTGACAGATGGAGCAGCCAGAAAGGGGGAGCAATGAGAATGGGGGAGAGTATTAAACATGATGATGCTAGAAGTGATCGATCAAAGCATTGATACCACGACAGCTGAGGATCGTGATAAAAGTAGAATAGTGGTGTTGGAATGGTGTGAAAAGGAAGCTATCATTAGTTGGTATCAGTTTGGTTCAACAATTGGTATCAACTTATGAATTGGTATCAGGTTGGAATCGACAATTGGGGTCTAACATGAAGTGATTCATTGATGAAATTTTCATACTACTCTTTTTTCTCACGCCGAGCATTACTCATGTGGGCTTAGAGTACGTGTTAAGTGATTCCTTGAACGCTATCATAATCACAAGAAGCAAATGGTGGTAGAGGCTGGAAGAAGACTCAGTGAGGTATCAAAGTAAAGAAAATCATTCTGAGCAGAGTTGTGAAGAGTTGTCAAAAAACCCAAATGGGGAGATTGTTGGGAAAAAATCCCTCAAGGTAACATTAAAGTATTTTTGGGTTGATTGTGTTTGTTGACAATGCAGGTTTCCATGGAGAATTGTCGAGTTCTTTATAATTTGTTGACAATCCTTGTTGACAAAGAACGATGACAAAGGAAAGGACGATCTGGAGGTGGTACAAAAGAGCAGTACAAAGTGGTGCCGTTTCCCAGTGTTTGCCAAATTTTTGGGGTTCAAAATTTTGAATTTGGTGAGCATCGCGAAAATAGGATTTCCATGAAGAAAATAATTTAATATGGCAAAGGCCTGAATTTTGCGAAGATAAGATTCATGGTTTGGAAATTGCGAAAACCATAAGAATGGAGGCGGTGAGTCATTGCGATTACGTCAAGATTCGTGAACGGTAGAGGCTGAAGTGCATCTCGACGGAGAAGGACTTCGCGAGGGAGCTTCACGGCGAAGGCGCGAAGGAATGTTGACGGTGATTCTTCGCGATTACGTCAAGCTCCACGAACAGAAAATTTCCGTGCTGCTTCGCAATTTGGACAGAATTATGGCGGAATCTTTGGAGCTTCGAGATTTGAGATGACGTGGCATTGACTTCGCGTGGAAGGGACGAGGGTCGGTGGAATCTCCTATAAATAGAGGCCGACCCCCTCGAGATAAGTAGAGAGAATTTTCAGTGAAAATCCATTACTCTTGGTTCGAAGAAGTGGTTCGCGAAGGCAGTGTTGTTCGTGAAAGGGAAACTTCACGGCGGTTATTCTAGCTCCGCGAAAGGTGTGTGCCCCGCGTTGGCTCAGTGAGATTCGCGGAGAGGCAGGAGCTCCGCGACGACCTAAGCATTGCGAATCTCTATGCATCGCGAGAGTGCTTCGCGATAGAGCTTCGCGAAAAGGCAGGAGCTTCGCGAAGGCTTGTTTGAGCTTTGCGAAATTGGGAGCTTCGCAAAATAGGGTGCTTTGCGAAGGTGTTTCCAAAAGGAATTGCCCAGTGTTCAGAGGCAAAGAGGTATTCATCAGTGGATGAAATTTGGACATTAACAGAGCATCCATCATCAGGTAAGGATGCATTCTTTCATGAAAATGAAGATACCCACAGGTCTATAAACTGTGAGTGAATCCCTTCACAGAGCAGTGAGCTTAGGAAGAGGAAAAAGGTGATCCTCTCCACCGGCAGTGAGCCAGAGAGAGAGAAACAGGGAGTGAACCTTGGGAAAGCAGTGAGCTGACCCTGAACATTGTAAAGGCAGTGAGCCTGGGCATAGAAGTTATCTTGCCCGATCATTCTAATCCACATCTAGTGATGTTTAGTGTAATTGGTACGACCAACAACTTGTCGGCGTATGCTCCTTGGACGTAGCCCTTTGCGGTGAACCAAGTAAAATTGTTGTGTCCTGTGCATGATTTACTTTCTGTTTACTTTGTGCAACAGGAAAGGGAGAGAAGAGTGTTTTTCTTAACAGTGAAAACAAGATCATAACAGGTGTTAATTCTTAATTAGTCATACCCTGATTCACCCCCCCCCCCTCTCAGGGTATTCATCCTTGTGGACCTAACATAAATCTTATCGTTACATCATAATGACCGTTAATATTAGGATCATTTCTATCCTTATTCAAAAAATATATATCATACTTTTACTCGAAATTAATCATCATATGGATAGATGGTTGAATAATAAATTGATAAAGATAAGATAAATCCCTTTTTTCAAGATTTCAATACACCTCCTTTGAAAATAAAACAAAATTGGATATTTTTTAACAATTTCATGGATAAGGTTCCATGATATGTTCACCTAAAAACATCTAATTCCTTATCTTCCTTCCCATTAGGATAATGTATTGATCAATCATATTATTTATTCAGCTCAAACAAACTTCTATGGATCATGATTAACTCATTCTTTGTGAATATATAAATTAATATTTTAAGATAAGTATATATATATATTTGGTTTGTCTATAAATATAATTCCTCTGTATCATTAATGATTCAATTATAATAGTTAACTCTAAATAACGAGTAGGGTAATTTTTCTCATGAACCATTAATTTTCATGAGGAATATGTTTCCACCGTATCATCTTATATACTAATGATTCCAGGTATTTTCATTGATTCATCACTATTGATTAAAAATTATTCTACAATGTAGTGTAATATAAGCATTGATGAATGAAAATCCTTTTATTAACTTTCGTAAAATTTTATTGGCATTAATTCGTGAAAAGGAACTTGTCTCCATTCAATGAAAACATGTTTAGTTTATTAGATAGTCATAAAAAAATAAGTACATGTTTTGAATTAAATAATTATAAATGAAAAAATATTTATATCATAGTTAATGTTTTTAGTCTGGACCAATTTTCAGTCACATTTTTCATTAATGGATCCATAGATGTACCCTATATTGAAATTATATGACCCAAAATAAACTATTTCAAGAAGAAAATCCATTTTTAGTTGATTTCATATATAGATTATCCTTCTTTATGTAATCAAGTATAATCTATATAATATTTTCATTATCTTTCCTACTATATAGTATATATAAAATATGACAAATTTTTCAATGTAATCTATATAGACTATATTCATTAAATACATGAAGATAACGTGGGCATTAGTAAGACCAAATGGCATTATCTTATATTCATTGTGTTCATACATTGAACATAATATTTCCATTGGTATATCCCCATTCATAAACCTTATTCGATGATATAAAAAATAAATGTGTATCATATAAAAAATAGACACATTTTTTATCTACTAAGTCATATATTTTTATAATGAAATTGTTATTCATTATTTTGATCTTGTTTAGATCCTAATAATCAGTATATATTCAGATTGAACCATATTTATTCTTGATAAAATGAATAGGTTCACCGCAAGGTTATAATATACACTTAGCAAATTTCTTATCACGATTGGGATATCAAATTAATTATATATGGAATACTAGGTAATGATTTTTGAAAAAAACTCATGAACAATAGGTATATCATCGATGTTGAGTTTCTCCCCAACCATATGAGATGAACACATTATTTAAATTTGAATCAAGACCAATAAAATTGATTTTATTTCCATAAAAATTTATATTCATCATCATAATAATAGATGATCATATGTATGCTTGAAATGAAACATATGACTTACCTTCTGTGAAATGTCATGTGTGATTTATATAGATAGGTCTAATTCATGTCAAATAAAACATAATATTCATCCAATGGGAAAATATAATAATTTATAGTAAGAAAATTTCCATAATCAAATAATAGAAAAGAATCATAGGCCTGAGATGAAACACCATACCATTTGGTGTTTTAACTATTAATTAAACATCTAATCATCTATGGTAGAATTTTGATACCCTCAAACAAATATTTAGACAAAATTGTCTGATTAAAACTGAAGTTGAAGAATATATTAGTAGTTCTAGATTGGTTTATATATCCACCTTTCACAATGATTTTATTGAATATCAAATCAGAAATTGTGATCACAAGAAATTTTTCTTTATCTCTATGTTCATGACATTACTGTTGTCGATCATCGTCATTACCCTTGGGATTTCTGGATTTCTTTGCATAATTCACATACTCATTTCATTTAAAACACTTGAGTGTGGGAGGTCCATTTTATAAATATTTGAATTTATTCAAACCATTTGATATCTTTTTCCCATCACTTTGATATTCATCTAATTAATAATATTCCTTTAAATAATATTCACTAGTCCCATTAAAATGATTTTATCCAAGATTCCTTCCAAACTCAATGAATAAAGGAAACCATATCTTCTATTATTCAAGGATTTAGAGTTTCACTTGAATTCTATCATCATTTTTTTAATTTAAACCATGAGATTGATTTATAAATCTAATTTATATTCCCACCTAGATATCATATGAAATTATTTATTTATAGGTAACAGATTCCAATTTGGATAACTCCATTTGGTGACATAGATTCGGTATCCAGAACAAATGATCAAATATATTTTGAAGTTCGATGATTATACAATAAGTGTACATCACATTTATAGTAAAAGTTTTGTCTTATTTACTAGTAGATTCATATTTATTATTCTATAGCTAATGCAATTCCTTATCTATAATATATGAAGAATTTGATAAAGGTTATTATTGAAAATTCAACACCAAAACTCATCCCACTTCATGAATTCAATTTCAATTAGTTTTCCTTCAATTCATCATAATTTTCCACCACAAATCATCTTTACCTTCGAAATGATTGATAACAAAATATAACATATTTTTTCTCTAATCACTGAATAACAAGAAATATCTTTTCAATGGAACTTATCAACTTCTCGGCAACAACTGGATAAGTGGACCCAAATACATAATATCAGTGTGGCCTCATGAAGGAAAAAAATAACATTGTTCACTAATTTCATTGGGACTCTCAACTTGATTCTTTAATTGAGAATGTTTTTCCCATCACCCATTACATTTGGATTCAGAAGAAGAAAATCAACAAATTGTCTTTACTAATCATCAATAAAATGATTCCATCAGGATATAAAAAATCAACTAAAACAAAATAACATTGTATGATAAATAATAATCCTTGTGCGAACCCACAAAAAATTAAAAAACCATTAATTAAATATCTATTTCAAGGAAAAACGCCATTCATTCAATTAAATCATAGTTTTAACATTGTTCCTATATGGCCATAATAAATCCTTTAGGATAGATTTTATAGAGTTTGTGAATTTCAAAAAAAGTACACTTTGGATTTTTGAAATAAGTGTATAGTAAGGCTCATTGTTCTACTTCTATTGACTATTGGGTGAAAGGCCAATTTTCTCATTTTCGTGTTATTACACTAAAGTAAAACTTTCTAGATCCACATATACATGTGGAATCCAAATAGAAATGTACCATAATGAAATCTACTCACACTATCCTTCACAAAATTCCATGCAATTTTCCTATACAGTTTCATATCCCAATTGTAAATACTAATGTTTTTACATGCCAGTTTTAAAAAATTATTAACCGTTTATTTTTTGAAAACAATTTAGATTCATGCTTTTCATACAGATACATCACTTCAATATATATGAATATTCATTAAAAACATAATGATACATGCCAAAACTATATAGATGTAGTTCTTTTGGAAACAAGGTTACATAAGAAACTGATTGTTAATTCGGATACATCATCTCCCACTATGTTTATTTAATATCACTATTTTGGAGATATCATACATAATATTGTTCTTTATATCATAGGGAATGGATACACACAAACGGATGATATTATATGATCCCTAACGGTAAACAAGGGAGATTCAAATATAACCTGTGAATAAGGGTTTAAAATATTATGATAAATTTTGAAAAAAATATCATAAATATCATAGAGCATAAACCAGAGTCATGGAATAAATAATTGTTGTTCATAATACATTAATCATAATAGAATAATAGAATATAATGTGTTTCATCCTAACAGTAGCATAAAAAATATATTTTTAGTATACACATATTTATAGAAACTCTCAGGTAAATTTTACCCAAAAAGGCATTCTTAACATGTTTGTCTTGGTCTAACCCCTAATGTACATGATTTAGTCTTGGGAAAACCAACTTTGTATCCTATTTCAGTCTTTGGATAACCTCTTGGGCACCCTCTTGTGTGATTTTCAAAACATCCAATGTACATAATTTTGGGGTTGTTAAGACCTCCCTAGTACACTTTATTATAGCAGAACATTAAAAATTACCCAATACAGTGGAGGGATATTCAATTATAGTCCCAAACATCACATAATGTAAATTATACCTATATTCTCCTCATGTTCACAAAAAAATTATCATAACCTGACTAATAGAGAAGAATTGGATTTCATAAAAATTTCAGAATAGAAAATCCCTTGGAAAATAAATTTGTTTCATAAAAATACACTATAGAAAATAAATAGGTTTCATAAACATGTTTTAATGATAATTATTAATCATTTAGTGGATGAATATGAATGCTATCATTGGATTGTATCTATAGTAAAGCATTAGGAGAATAAAGGGTTTTTTCATTGATGAATAATTAAATTATTAAATGGTCTTTAAAAACATTTTAGTAGAAAATATGATTTCCAAATTGAAAATTTATTTTTAAAATATTAAATATATTAAATATTAAATAAATAATTTTATATTAGAAATAAAATGGATAATTGTAATGGAAGCTTAAAATCATTGGGGAATAGTGATTGTTGATAATCACGTTCTAGTAATGTATCTGAAAAAACTAATTTAATGATAAAAATTTCTTTAGTCAGCCATTTTATAAAAATAAAAATATTTTATAAAATATTAATAGAATATAATTGCATTGATGTGATTGGATTTTCAATTGAATAGGGACTGATTTTATTTTCCTTAAAAATGATTAATTATATTGGGAAAATAAAAAGTGGAAATTGAATGGAAATACATAAAATTTTATAAATAATTTTTGGATAAGTAAATTAATGTCTTTCATGAGAGAAAATTAAATGTATTTCATTATGAAAAAAATAATCACAAAAATAATAATAGACAATGATATTATTACATCAATACCTTACTATTTTGGTTTGTTTTGAGTTATAATTCTCATTAAAGAAATAATATTTGATGGATATTTATACCCCAAAGCATATTATAAGATGAATCAAAAAATTCAGTCATGGGTAGTATATAAAAATCACAAAATAATAAAGTGGTTTATATAAAATGGTTTATACAAAAATGTTTGTGAGATGAAAATCTCTAACCTAAAGTCTCGAATTCCTTCAAAAAATATCAATCCTCTAAAATAGTAAATATATTTTTTATACATTTATTATAGAACCATAACCATATATATTATACAAAATATTATTTAATTGTAACCTTTCTCCAATAGTTTATTAAAAATTATTTTCTAAAACTACTATTAGACACAATAACAACTAATTTTACCATGTATGTGTTGTTTCATTTGTGTTGGTCCTTATACTTTGATTATGGAAACATTTTAACTATACAATTAAAAATTAAATAAATTAAATATGAATTAACTATATATATATTTATAATAATCTACATCATTAATAGATAGAAAAATTAATTTCATCATTCATGGAGAGGAAGGGACCTACGTTATAGTGAACATTGTTTACATCTTCTAAACAGATAGAAAAAAATATAGTTAAATATAAATTCACCTATAGAGAATATTTTGCATATTATTTATATCATATATATTAATTAAATATATCTTATTTCCATACATATAAAAATTTAATGAACAACCTACCAAATCTCTTTATATAGTAAATAGTCCACACATATGCACATGCGATATTATAATTTTTCAATAGATTGTAAGCTAAGAAGGTGGATGTGATATTATAAATTCAGAAATTTAATTATATCATAAAAATCATAGATATACGTATATTCAATCATTTTATGATTTTTTGAAAGGTAGTTATTGATCACTAATGACATTGTTTCGTAAGGTATTAGTCTTCCGTAGATATGATCAACTTTTTTTCAAATTTTATGGAAGATGATGTGGATATAGGTGATTAAATTAGAATAATGACATATCATATTATGTAGATACTAATTTATTTTTTTAAATATTTTTTATAAAACATAAATGAGGTGGAAGAATAAATAAAATGAAAAATAATAGTAAATAAATATACCTCTTCTTCAAAGTGCCTCCTTGAGATCATACAACAATCCTTACTTTGATAGTTTATTGATCAAAACATGGAATCAATATAATCGGGATGGATGTAAGTAATTTAATTTGATAAGGAATTTCTAAACCAAATTCCCCTAATGTGGGAGTAAGAGAGGTAAATATGTGTCCATTTATATGTGGGGGGAGCGAATCCACTTTTAAAATGGTTGGAAATTTCCAAAAAACAATCTGAAATTAAAATCTAATTCCCTAAAAATTGCCTCAATATAGACATATGTTTTAATTTTTAATAATATAAGTTCATAATATGTCAATACAATAGGTTTTGTATATGTTATAATGGGAAATTACCCTTCTTTTTAAACCTGTCCTAGATATACCCGTTTAACCTTAATTGCATTAATAAATTCATAATATCATTGAAATTAATTATCAAATAAATATTATAATTATTACCCAATATTAATTATTATTTATATAATTATAGTGTCACATTTAAAAATTAAATTCATAAAATTTATATAATTTAATTTAATGTTAAATCTATAGATGTGAAGTGAAATATTATTCAAATGAGAATGTCTTCATATGTATAACAAATATATATATATCATAATTAGGCATAAATGTAATTAATATTAAATAATATCTATTATGAATAATATAATTAAAATTATTTTAAATTTAATCCAATTTAAAAAAATATTCATCTATTATAATGTTTTAAACAATCATGAAATTTTTAATAAAAATTTATTTCACTATTCATCATAAAATATTCCTTCTAGAAATTAGTAAATACATAGTGTTTGATAATTTTAATGTTTGGATTCAAAAAATTATTTTCATTTTAGGCAATAAACATTATAAAAGTGTGATATTTTAGTTTAATATAAGTACACAAAATGAAATGATACAACCTTCTAGAAAAATAACATATTACAAAAATAGATTTATTCTTATCTATTGAATAGAAAAAATATTATATAAATGGTAATACATATATTAAGTATATAATATGAAAATTTCTATAGAATCATTCACCATTAGTGATTTTTATGATTTATTATAACGAAACATCAATGCACATATTAAAATATTTTACATAGAAATAATTATTTTACTTCAAATGATTAACATTTTCAATAAAAATAAATTAATATCCAATGGATTCATTAATTATGTTTATAAAAAATATAATTTTCCTAATTTAGTTATTAATATTTATAACCACCATTTTTTAGACTATTTTATAACTACCACATTAAATATGAATATTTTAATAGTGTATCATGTTTCATTTAAACTACATCTTATGCGTAATACAATCTATTGAAGAAAATAAATTTCTTTAACTTTTTTCAAAAAAAATCAATTTTACAAAGAAGGAAATTGAGAAATACATTTTTTTCTGTATAAAAATTTACTCTTTTAATTTATAGTTTTTGGTTGTTCATAGGATATCATTGCTAAAATATATATATATTGTTGTGTAAAACACAATGTCAGGTTTTGTTAATATTTTGTAAAATATACTCAAATTGTTTTTCATGTACTCCTTGATATTGAAAAAATTTTATACCACTATCATTTGAAAAATATATTTTTGTAACTAACATGGTTGTCATTTCCTGTTTTTTTTTTCAATTATAAATTACTTTGTAATTTTTTTGGTGTATGTTAATTGATAAATAAATGTACTAGAGATTTTTTGTGTCACATGAAATGTAACGAATACCTTTATGTCCCCCATAATGGAATTCTAAAATTTATAGTAAATATATTTTGAAAATTTATCTCAATTTTGATCATTCCCCCCCACCAACCAAAAATTTGATTCATGCACATAAATAAACGAAAAACATTATTTCGAAGAAAAAAACTCATGATTGGAAAACGTGGTCAAATTTTTCATATTCGAATTCACTCTTCATCCAATATTGATAATTCCTAGAATAGCAAGCTATCTGTGTTTTCTTCATTCTATAAAAATCCATCATAAATTGGAAAATACTTTTATCAACCTAAAATATTGGGAATAAATTTTTTTTAATCGATGTACAATTCCCCCACAAGGAATCTATTATTAAATAATTATTTCAAATCCATTCAGTACATCGTTAATAATATGTTTTCCAATGATTCCAATAAAAAAATTATAGATTAAGACAATTATAAAATTGAAAATGTGTAATCAAAATCAATTTCCTAATTTTTGGAGTACCCTTTTTACACATTTCATTCATTTATTGACTCCCCATTCCTTCATTATTAAGAATTCTCTAGAAGGCCTTCTTGGTTTGGATGATGTTTTTATCATCGCGGCCCACAAATACATCCAAAATATTACTCATTTCAATTAATCCAGACTCCAAACATTATTCCATTAATAATTTTCTGTATTTGGAAATGTAATAAAAAATATTAGTCTATACATGAGATAAATGAATTGTTTTTTATATAGACTTAATACTCAGTGTTTTCCTGAGTGTTATTGAATTACTAACAATATTACTCTGATTGATTTCATCCAATTTTTTTCAATCGTATCACCTTATGAACCTTTTCTATTTTCATCACAATTATTAAATTATTCTAATTCTATTATAGACCCTTAATCCTCTATTTCTAAAAAAATCATATTTTTTAAAAATATTTATTCAGTATTCTAATATGAAATCTTCTCACATTATTTCATAATATAATCATTTTCCCAACCATTAAATATTGAATTTGAAAACGAAAATTAATATTTTTATTATAGAATTTGTATAAAATGACATTAGATGAGTATAAAAGGAAAATTCCATCATCTCCATGAGCAACATATATTTTATTGTTTTCTATGTAAAAAAATTTACATCTATAAATTCAAAAGAAAATTATTACTATCATCTTCCTATACTACATCTCTAATGATGTATTCACATTAATTTTAGATAAAATCTCATAATGTTGATATGGAAAAATATAATGAAAATTTATATCACATATATATATTTTAGATTTTTACCAAGGATCATTGTATTGGATATATTTTTTATAATATGGTTCATCCACTCTACAACAATGTTTTGCTGAGGAGTCCTTAGTGAAAAAAAATGATGTCCAATCCTTTTATTTCTTAGATATTAATAAAAATAAAAATTCATGAACATATTAAATATCCAACAAAGAATTTATTTTCCTTTAATCTATTATAATGAATTTATGTATCTATATACTTTGGATTTATGAGAAGTTAACATGATCAATTTTATCCCATTGTAATCATTAATAAATATAAAATTATATACATTCTCGTAATTTGATTTGGGTGATATTGGGCCAATGGAATCTACATGTAATAACTCAGACAACAACATTGTCTTTTTCTCTTATTTAGATTATACAAAATTTTAATATATTTCCATTTTTAATAAGTTTCACTCACGTGACAGTGATCTCATGATAGTATAAGGATATAAATTACTCACTAATTCTTTACATAACTAATTGTATTTATCCTTATAAATAAATATCATTAATTCATTAATTGTAATAAGGTATATATTTCCCATTGTGGTATTATAATGTAAAAAAATATTTACAGCACTTCTTTTGATAATGAAATATTTTTTTGTGAAACTAACTTCTTTTCTCAAGACACATTGTTCTCACAGTCATAGTAAGTTGTCACTAAGGACTTTAAAAACCAATAAATTTGTGGAGATCTAGTATTTCTCAAGATTTTTTAATTTTCTCTAGGAAATTATATTCAAAAAATAATTTTATTAGAAGGTAAAGAGACGTTATCTAATAACATTTATGAACAAAACATTGTTTTTATAATCTTGTAGAAACTACGCCCTCTATCTATAATAGATACCCTAGAAAGATCCATCAATTTTAATTAAATATCAATAATTTTGGAATTCATAAATTTTTCTTTTATTGGCCAATGTTTACTACATTACACAAGTATTTAATGAGAGTTTTCACATCTATATCTAAATAATCATATTAATATTTCATGAATATGAATTTATTATAAGTCCTCATCTTGATTGATGACACGTTCAACTATAATGATATACTTATTGACATATACTATAGAATATTTATCAATAAACATAATTATATATTCATGAATATATTTTAATATATATTACACAAAAAATATCAATTGAAATACTAAAAGGTATAGGAAATTCCAAAAGTCTTTTTTAATTTGATCCATATACTAAATTGTTTAGATTAAACACATATAATTTTTATATAGTATCACTTCCTTAATATTAAACAAGATTCATTTTCTATTACTATGTGTATTTTATTTTCATAAACTATATTTTTGGTGTATCTTTAAATTTACACAAAAAACCATATTATGAGGAGTGGGTAATTATAACCTATCACCAGTCCTAAAAATTTTTTTATTGTGAACAATACCTATAATATATTTTACATAATATATAATTGTAACACCCGAGACTTTTATGAGAATTTTTTTGTTTTTATGTTATATAAATCATCAATGGAATATTTCACTAAACACAAAACTTTCTTGGTTTTCTTTACACGCAATCACGACCTTCCTCGATAGCTTGCGTCGTACACAATACCGAGTTTCCCTAAACAACGATATGATATTAAAATATTATTAAAACTAGCCGTTATGAATAGTAATAACCTCTTTTTAAAATTTTGAAAATTTTATTTTAAAAAATGGAATTCATTTTTGGATTCGGAATATCGAAATTAGCCTAGGGTGAGATTTTGGTATTTTTCTGGAAACTTTCAATTTTTGATGAATACTGAAAACACTAGGTTACTATTTAAAAACCGACTTTTTATTTAAATAATTATTTATTTTAATTAAATTTATTTTTGGTCAAAATTGATACATAATACCTATATAAGTTCAATGTAATTCATTGGAGTAATTTTATAATAACTTTAGATATATAAAAATTTTAATGAACTTTTCACCGTCTTTTACCCACCTCCTAGGAAAATTTGAAAATTTACATAAAACATAATTTTACCACTTCTATGAATGGAATTTCAAAAATCGGAGATACACGGTTAATTCTAGTAAGTAAAATGTGGTTCAATAAGATGAAAATAATTTTTGGTGAATAGTAACTTTTTACTTTTTTTACCACGGTTAAAAGTAAATAGGGTAATTAAGGGTAAAAATGATATTATTATTACATTAACACATGTCCTAATTCTATTGGATAAGTGTAATTCGACCAAAAACAACCTTAGGAATAAAATATTACCATTTAGGCCCACATGGATTTGATTAGGACATTTTATATTAATTTATTTAAAGAAGGGTTAAAATAGTTAAAATCCAAGTTTAATAAGTAAATCATTTTTAATATAGGGTTATACATAAGATAAATTCGACTATAATTATTCATTATAAATCTAAAAAGATTTCCTACATAATGGTATTTTATTTGTAATTTTTAGACAATATATAATTTAATTTATTTATGACACAAAGATGATGTAGTAATTATCTTATTAATGAAATATTGACATAATTGATGTTATAAATACACAAATAAATGTAATATGAGACTTTTTATGAATTAAACTAATTTTATAGTTTAATATTACATGTTATTATTTATTTAATTAACTTTTTGAGAACTAATCATTCTGATATGATTTACACAAAAAATCAATTACTAAATAGTGTCAAAATTGACATAAAATAGTTTTTAAAACAAATATTATATTATTAATTTTTATATTATTCCTAAAAATCTAAGGATCTGAAAAATGACTTAGATAAGGTTATATATATTAATAATAAACAACTTGGGGTTCTTTTGGCTTGTTATAGTATGTTTATTAACCTTATAGTGTAAGAACACAAAAAGACACGGTAAAAGTAAATTTATCTAACATAAACTTAAATCTAAATGATAAGGTTAAAATAGTAAACTAAACATGTACAAATTCTATTTTAAGAGAGTATTTCGACCCATCCCCACCTTATCTTAGAAATAAATCAATTTGGAGCTATTTAAAACCGAATATGGCTTTATAATAAAATAATATTTTTTTTCCAAAGGTGCCCATCTACTACCATATAAAAGGGCACCTCCTCCCTCTCTTCCTCACACCACTTTGAGCCTTCATTCTCGGAAAAAATCTGATAATTTCTCCTCTCCACTTCCCTAAAAATATCCTAGAGGTCCTGGTCTTCTTCAAAGACCAATTTTAGTGCCCTAAAAAGAGGTCTCAAAGAGGTGCTTCAAAGAAGAGGTAATGTCCGTTACCGATTCTTTCAATTTTATTTCTTCTTCCACTTATTCTTATTTAGTTGTTTCATTATGAATTAATAAAATCATTATCACTCATATACTGATATTTTATTATAAGTATGAAACAACCCTATTTCACCATCTATCCATCCTACGGAAAAAGAAATCACCGCGCGTGCGTACGTACGGAATACCGTATCCACGCCGTGGTTTAATCTATTTTCCACCACCACATTACTTGGATTGGTATAATGCTGTAATGAATGAATATATATGATTATTGTAAATTGATATTGATTCTGAAATTTTATACATACACTCTAATACAATTCCACGATCATGGGAACGATATCATCGCTCGTGCGTACGTACGGAATACCGTCTCCACGATGTGATGTGACTCGTTCTACCTGATTTTCATTGTATAATGATTACATAATTGAATTGAGTGAATAGATATGATATATATTACACTAATAAAATTCTGGAAATGAGGTATCTATAACCTAAAAATAAGAATAATAATTTATTCGACAAAACACGCATAAGAACAAAAAGTAATAAACACCCGAATAACAGGTAGAAATGAAATATTACTAATAATAAGCTAAGAATATGACCATATATGATATCATAACAATGGGTATGATTCTGGAATAAGTCAATGACATTATTTAAATCATTATACAGGAGTTTCAGACACTTACGAAGCAAATCGGACCTAAGGTAAGTGAAATATCACAATCCCATTTTTATCCGAGATTGTTTATACTTTGGAATTTAATGGGGTGTATTTTATCATCCACATCCATGTATCCTCAAAATTTAATATTATTTCCATCCACCTTCAATTTTTTAAATCCAATTTTACCCTTTGGTGAGTTTTTAGTAAAAGATATTAAATGAATCTTTTGTCGTTTTCGTACGAGGTACTTTTTGACTTTTCCGACAAAAGTACGAGAAGAATGTTTTTTTAACTTATACGGAATGAATGGATTTTTAAAACATTATTTCCAAGAAGCATACTTTACATGTTTTCAATTTTATTTATAATCAACTTCATTTAGTTTATAATTGTATGACATGTTAAGAAAGGAAAAGTGTTTTTGAAGTAGAAAAGATATTTTCCTCAAGAATGGAGTTCAAGTGTTTTATCAAAATTATTTTCCATATAAGATAATAAAGGTTTATTTTTCTATCACTATTATTACATTGATTTGATTATGTTGTTATGGAATTTTTTTTATGAGTTCCTTTATCTTATATGAATTGTTTTATGATGTCACGATATTTAAGAATCCCATTTTTATTATATGGGTTATTCTATAATGTATGGTTTATGATTTTGTGTCACACATAAGAATGGAATAATTATGAGATGGGTGGTACCTATATCTCCCTCCAATGAATTGGGTAAAGATTTTATATCTCATGAGATAGACATGGCTGGAACAGCAGGTTAAACCGGTTCAGTGAAACAGGACTGAAATGAGGAATGAACTCGGTTCAGAAATGGGCTTTGTCCACTAAGATAGTCTTGGCAATGAGTCTTGACTAATAAGAAATGATTCTCTATGATTATGTGTGTATTCAACAAAGCTTCATGTTTTAATTTATGATTATAGTGATTACATTTCACTACCATGATTTATCCCATATTATGAAATTATGATCTCTTTTGAAGGGTAAGATTTCCAAAAATGTTATGTTCTTATGAATATGATGTGATTGATATTTCTTTTGTTTACCCTTACTGAGAATTTGAGCTCACCCTTTTGAATATTTTATTTACCCAGGTCAGGAAGAAGGTTATTAAGTATGATATGACAAAAGGAACTATAGATATGATGAAATAAATGGGAGACATTGTAGACGCTTTATGAACCAGTTGATTATGTTTCCCATTTTCTAAAGACACTATACCTATATGGTCCTTTCATGGTTTTTTATATGTTTTAATAAGTGTACTTAAATTTTGAAGTACTAACAATGTATGTAAAGTATGGGTCGCTATAATAATGTTCCCACATTGTGGGAAAGTGCAATTTTTTTACAATTAATGCACATACTTAATTTATTTTCTAGCTTGTGTACCCAAATGTTCTGATTCCATGTTGGTATTTAAAAGTATATCTTGATCATAATGAATCATAACATCATAATGAAATCAATTTATAGTTCCATAATTCTTAAGAAAAATATTATTTCACTATATCAGTCAATACATAAGTACCCATAACTTGAAATTTAATTTTTTCAATTTATCAACACAATTTAATATGTTCCCATTAATACAAGACCTAATTAAAATAATTTTATCATTAATCATGGACTTATATTTTTTTATTATAGATCAATATAATTTTTGGAGACAAACCCCAATCCAATAGATTTCATTCTTTTGTATATCAAAACAATAATTTCATTATTATATTCTTTATGTTCATAATTGAGGATTTTTATTCCCCCAAATTAAGAACCATAATAATCATTTTTATCTACTTTTATTTTGACATTTATTTCCATAATGAAAAAATATTTGATGTATTTTAATTAACCTATTTATTCTACTATTGTTTCTTTATAGCTAAAATTTTCCAGGGAATAAAAATTAATTTTTAAAGAATGTTTTGTATGGTATTCACTTAATATTATCACTATTAAATGATTTATTCATGGGATTTTCTTATTCATAATCAACTCAGAACATATTCAGGAATATTGTATTGATGTGAACAAATTTTCCACAAAGAAATAATTAAAATATATGATTTATATTTAATTTTTCATTTCATATTTTTTGATTTGATGTATTAAAATGTACCTATTCATCAACATCAATATCTTAAAAATAATTATCTTCTATGATTGTTTTATATCCTCAGTGATAATTCAAGTGATTTATTATATTTGGCCAAATCATTTTCTTTGTTTCCCATATCCTATAAAATAAGAGTTATATGAAGAAAATCATGGGAACCATCATTGGGTATTTTTATACAGTTAGTGGTAATTATGTGTTGACATATAAGGGTAGTCTCCATGGATTATCATCATGATTTTTATGTCATATGCATTTTACCTATGGCTATGAATATAATACAAAATTATTATCACCGAATAATATAATACATCGATGAAATAATTTTGTTTTATTCTCAAATCCACATTATTTATACATAGTACCTTTAATTTTGATTGATGTTCCTTGGAATATCCTTCATAAATATAGTTATACTTTTCCCACGAATCTAATGATTTATAGAACACAACATTCATATTAATAAAAGTTGATAGTTCTCCCCCCAATTTATTAAATAAATTACTATTAAAATCCATCTTATAGAGACCTTGGATTATCATATGTTGATATTGAAGAATTTTTTTAATATTAATTGCAATCCATTAAGACACCCCTTAGGGACAAAAAATGTTATTTCCTTTGGAAACAAGAAAAAATGAACACGACTCCATATTTGGGATAATTCATCTAAAACTACATTCTTCATAAATAGAAAAAATATTAACACTATCCTACAAAATAGTTTTCATGATATCCTTGAGAAAGGATACACATGAATGGGTGTGATTTGATGCCTAGTATGGGTAATCAACCCTGATACAAAAGCATAAAATGTGAAAAAGTGTATGAGAACATGATCAAAACATATAATTGTAATCCCATTTTGATCATTGATCATAATATTAAATCCTGGAATGAAAATTAGCGGTTCATAAGAAATGATTCTTGTAGAAATAAAAGAAAAATTGGAATGGGGGAATATCCTTAGCCAAAGACATAGATTTTTTTTCATACGCATAAGAATAGAAAATCATTTCCAAATTACTCATGTATCACTACCAAAGATATATTATTGGAATTAGTATACTAAATAAACTGTCACTATGGAAGACGTTCATTACTGATCGATGTAAACTCTAAATTTCATCCTGGTCTTAGAGAACCAGGTTCTGTCCCTATTCCATCCATGTTTAATTACACCAAGGTCACTCTCTGTTTTAGCCCCATCTCATTGAAATTGATTCACTCCCCATTCCATTCTTGTCTATCTCATAACACATAAATCTTTTGACAATTAATTAGTGGTATGTATAGGTTCCAGCCATATTTTTTTACAATATGATCACCTTCTAAGGTTATTACGTAACCAACATCACATAATAAAAGTGATATGTAAGTGTTCCACAACATCATAACAAATTCATCACATTGTAAACCATGAAAAAAAATCGTTTTAATAAGTATTTTATCATTTATTAACCTCTGGAATATATAAAGGTTCAATAATCAATTCATTATTTCATTATAAAATAAAAACTTATAAGTTGTGGGTTTTATAATTGCTTTATCATGGTATATCCCATGGAAGAGAAATGGGTTTCATAAACTTCTTCTCATCATATAACTAAAACAATCAATGAAATTATACAGATTGTATCATTGGATCATATCCACAGAAAGTGATAAATTATATCAGTTGATGTCATCATGGTTAGAGAACAATTTTTAATGATCTTTGGGATCATTTCTTATAGAAAATTACGTATCTTGGAAAATAAAATTTTAAAATGAAAAACATATTTAAAATAATTTTTTGAAAATAATATTTATAGATTTTATAATATGATTTAAAAATAATTTAAATCATTTGTTTAGGGAAATATCATTTCCACTATAAAAATAATTTTATAAAATTTAAACCATTTTCAAAATCATTTCATTTTGAAATAATTTATTTAAAATATAATAATTTATACAATATTAAATAAAATCTGTTATTTGAAGTGATATTTGAAAAAAATTAAAGGAATATTGAATTTATTGAGTTATCATGGAAGTGGGAAATATTTTTATTCTAGTGCACGTTATAAACAATAATTCATGTAACATTTTTGATAATTTCCAAATGGGCATTATTTTTTAAAAATAACATGATGTTTATTTTGAATGTTTTTATACACAATTAAAATGGTTAAATATTTTTTTAATAAATCATTTTCAATATATAAATGAAGTATTTTTATTTTTTAAAATGCATTATTTAATAAGGAAACCCAAACTCAGACTGAAGAAAGAAATAATATCTGATTTTCATAAAATAAATTTTCTAAAATTTTATGTTCCAAATAGTAGAAACTTTTTACCATTAAATGAAGAAATCATGAATGACCATATGATAATAAAATTCATGTGAATTATTTAGTGGTAGATAATGAGATTTCAACATTGGATACTTAATCTTAAAAAATCATTATAAATGATTAGGCTATTATATAAAATCATTACCACTTATTCAATATTGAGTAATAAGTCAAAATATAGAATAAAAATAAAGGGAAAAATAAAATGGGGATGAATAAATTTTTTATATTGAATTTAAAAGTAATTTATATACACCTCATTAATGAATATGTATGCATAACATTGCATTCATATCAGTGTGTGAAAAATCATATAAAAACCCATAACATTTTGGTAACATTTTAACCCTAAATCTCATGAAAGAGAGACCCTAAAATGTATATGTATATATAAATAATTCCCATAATAATAATCCAAAAATACAATCATTCAAATAAATACACACCACAAAAAATAAACATCTGTTGAATATGGCATATATCTCATGAATTTAAAAAGATAGATGGAAATACCTTACCTTATATCACGATTTCCATCACACATGATCAAGCCTCTTTTATAAATAATATGAATTTATTGTGAACCTTTTAAAGAACCATATTAATATATCTCATACCATGTATGATTTTGATATGACATTATATTACCTGTTTATTAATAATTTCATTTTCACGTTGCATTTCGAGTGATGGCAACTTTGTTACTCATATAAGGTCCGATTTGTTATATTTTGATTTCTCGTATATTGATCATGGTTCTATAATCTAAATAATGTAAAAAATTGAATAATTATAATATATATATATTCATTATATATGTATTTAGGATAATCAAAATATATTAAATATATGATATGAAATACACTACTCATTGGGATGGTTGACCGTACGTATGCGTGAACATTGGCTCCATTTTCCTTTTAGATTGAATGATATAAATGTACATGATATTTATCTTAAATCTAGATTCATTTTGATGTCACATACATAGAATATTTTAATTAAATAAATTCCTAATATAATGGAATTATTGTTGAAACGAATCACATCTCTTCGTGAGGCGATGTTCAATTATGCACAAAAACGGCATTATCATATTCTTAAAAAATGGAAAAAATGATATGTGTTATTCAATAATTATAAAGAGATAATAACATATAAAATTTAATAAATATCACTTATATAAATAATTTTTCAATAATTATGTCTATCTAAGATAGGAGGTAATAGAAAAAATAATGACACCAGTTCTTGTGGTAGTAGTTTTTCGTACACACGAGCAATGATTTTATAAAACGTTTGATTGAAGTGGATATGGTTTAAGGTTAGTAATGTAACATAAAACATATCACTATATTTAAGATATTTATTTTATAATATAATCATCAAATAATAATATGAAGTGGTGTATGAATAATTAATTCAAAAACACTCATTGATGAACATTACCTCTTCAACATATATCCTCATTAGGTTTTACATAAAATCCATACTAGGACATCATTATACATAATGGATAAGTGTACAGATTATGGAAAGTTATTTTTTTTGGGTATGGATGAAGAAAAGAGGATTGATGATGTGAAAAAGATATGATATGGGGTGTGATTTTATAATTGGGTTTGAGGATGCACCCAATATTATAAAAAACTATTCAGTGATCCCACATATTTCATATGTAAAAAGTGTAAAAAATGATGACTATAGAAAATTATAGGTATAATAGAAATTTTTTTAAATAATATATAATTTGGAAAATTTAAATTGTTGTTTAAACCCTTGTCATTTTATTTGAACAACTTAGTAAACCCATTTTTACCATAACCTCGTTAAAACATTTTTTCTTCATTTAAAATTCATTATCATCAAAAAAATATGATTAAATTAATATAAATAATAATATTTACTAATTCCAAATATGTAAAAAAAATCAAATTCTATTTAGATAAGTGTAAAAATTACATTTAAAAATATTCCAAGAGACATAACGAGACAACTTATTTTTAAAGAGTAATCATTCATAAGATTGAAATGATATTATATCTAGATTGAATATAAAATTGATTCCTATGAAGTAAAATGGATTAAAAGATATAATTTTTAACTATATATAATATTAAAAAATAATAATATATAACATGACATTATAAATAATTTAAATAAAAATCTAACATTCAATTATAATTCCATATTTTTCAATATTTATAAAAATTAATGTTTTTTTCAAAAATACCAATTTACAATAATATAATTCTCATATAATGTGTCCAAATATTTTTTTTATTTTCCAATTAAATTTGATAATTGATTAAAAAATATATTTAAAATATATGCACCCTAAAAAGGTGAAATATTTTCTGAAAAAACTGCTATTTCTAAGCATAAAATTGGATTTAATCTAATATATTTTTTATGAAACACATAAGTTGAATGCCTAAATTTTATAAAATTTTTAACATATAAATTTAATTAAAATAACTTAACAAACAATATTTGTTTAATTTATTTATATAAAATGTATTTTTACAGATAAAAATAGTTTTTAGACAATGATTACCTTTTACCTTCAAATGGGTTTTATCTACCCTTAAAAATAAATAGTCACTAAAGAGTTCATTTTCTATTCATGTTTAAAACATATTTTCATAATTTAGATAATCATATTCAAAACTTCTATTCCAGTGGTTATGTGAAAAAATCATATAAAAAATTAATATTTTAATAATAGGTCATATTTCATTTAAAAATAATGATGAATTTAACTAAAAAATGGATTCATGTAATGAAAAATCTGAAAAGTATTAGATTAATTTTTGAAAAAGATCATGACATCTCAGGGTGTTAAATTCTACCCCCTTAAAATGAAATTTTCCCATGAAATTCATCTTGAACATCAAAGGTTTTACATTTAAAAATTAATTTATTGAAAACCACACCTTAGAAATGTATAATAAAACATCACATAAAATGTTAAATTTTGGAATAGTAATATTTCTAAATAGAACTCAAAATTAGGTTTCTACATAGGATAACATTAGTGGAATGTGAAGATTTTTACACGGATGAAATTTGTAACTAATTAAAGAGAGTGATAAAGATCACTGATCAAGATACTATTGGTGGTCCCGGGATATTGATTGACCATAAAACAATATAACAAATAAAACATAAAAAAGACATTGATATCATAAAAAATGGGGATAATAGTACCCTATATTACATAATTGACCTTTTCCAAATTTGGAATAATTATAATGAGAGGATAAATATACATGATTTCATTACATTTCATAATCACAATCTCTCCATAGGGTTGT
Source organism: Viscum album (assembly GCA_963277665.1). NCBI lineage: Eukaryota > Viridiplantae > Streptophyta > Magnoliopsida > Santalales > Viscaceae > Viscum > Viscum album. The sequence goes on from OY728133.1 coordinate 1,425,177,591, forward strand.
ATCATGTTCAATTTTTATTTCATATCATAATCCACGAAATGAAGGTGACATTTTTATTCATGAATCATTACTGGATCATAAGATCCATATATTGAATGATATTCCATTTCGTCTATCTATAATTATCATCATAGAAATTCTTAGTATAGGTTATCCATTATGAAAAAATCATTATATGAAGAAATAATAAATTAATCTCTAAAACCTCAATCAAAGATAATCATGAATAGTTTTATATATAGTTAACCATGTGACCATTCTGAAATCTTAAAATCGAAACCAATATAAATAAAATATATAAATTTTTAAACTGAACATATCATTAATCCTTCAAAATCCAAGAAATATCTATTAATTTTTACATACCAAACAAGTGAATCTATTCAATAGTTATTTTATTGAATCTATAAATACTACAAAACCATATTGAATAATACAATATTATTCATTGTTTACATAAAACAATTATTAAATGATCTATTTCATAAGTCCAAAAATCATTTGAACTCAGTAAATTATTGAATAAACTAATTAATTGAAAATTCAATAATCTGTTACAATGAATATTGTACTTTCATATTTACATATATATGTCCTACATCACTTTTTCATGTAATTATTATATCAATATCTAAAACATTTTAAGGGTTATCTTTTAAATTTCAACTTTCCATTTATTCACATTTCTATTCAATAATCATAATTCATCATATTCATTAACATCATTAATGATAAAAATGTACTAAACATTAATTATATATTATATAACTTAGATCACACAATATTCAAATTAAAATATATAAAAAATTCATTCATCCAACTTCCTTGTCAAGAATTTATATTTTCTCCATTGTCTCATTCCCCTAATAACTATTTCCATTCACATGTAAAATGTATTTTCATCATCATCTGTAACATATCCATCAAAAATTCATCCATTGTGATTTTAATCATGGGATTTCCACTTAGGAAAACTATTTTCATAATTCCCATAAATTCCTCATTTATTGAATTCAACTGTAGATTATATCATTGGGAGACCAATATTCGCATCCATTGAGTTAAATTAAATGTTAAACTTTTCTTATATAATTACTTGTTTTGTGTACTAATTATAAATAGTAAAAAAAACTTCTCATTCCGTGGAGAAATTCAATTGGGTGTTTATTCCCACTTTCTCAACCCAAAATATATGGAATATTATTTTCTCCATGGTTAACATCACACTAACTCAAAGTTAACTCTTTCCTTGTCTTACTTGGTGAAAATGAGATTTGGTTATGGTATATGTTGTTAAAAAAGTTCCATGATAAGAGGATAAGAATAATAAAAAAATCAATTACTCTAGTCTTGAAACCTTTCAGTTGTTCATTAGAAAATCATTTATCACATTCAATGTTAATATAGTTTTTATCATTCTAACCATTCACCATGACCGAAAATCAAAGTGTGGGAAACACTAATCATAAAGGAAAATCACATTTTTGGAAAAATTATTTATGTGGTCTTAATCAAGTCAGGTTATTATTAATTTATGAAACCTTAGGTTTATCCTATATCATTCATAGTCATAATTTATTTAAATCCATAATGATATATCAAAAAGGGGTACTTAATTTCTAAATAATATCCCCCATGAGTGAAAAATTTCTTGTGATGTAAGTCCCATTGTAATGCAACAGTTCCAGATTGAGTCTCCCTCAATATGGTTTATGGTCTTATTACCCCTAGGTAAACCTATTTTAGAGACATGGTCACTTTTAGTATCCATAAAATTTTATAATTTCATGGAAAGCACTTGCTATTTTCTTTATAAAATTCAAGTATATTTTATTAAACTTTTATTCATCCATAAAAATATCCTTAGGGACAAACCAAGAGATATACATCAAAATATAGAAAGGTATATAACCAACTATTTCATTGATATAAACTATAGAGATGTAGGCTTATTACATGTATATATTATATCATTTATTCAAAATAATTATTACATTACACTAAAACACTCCTGTGGACCATAATATTTTAGTGCCTTAGGAAACATTGAAAAATAAACAATAGCTCATAAGTGATCTAAGTCATCTCCCAATATGTTATTCATTACCTGAACCCCTCTAATTTATATCAGAGACAATAAATTTTTTCTTATCCTAAGAAAAGGAATCATAACATATGGTCATCATAGTTTCTCAGTAAAGTAAATAAGAGATATACAATAGTCTAACATATGCATAAGTGTATGAGATCATGATAATAATACTAGAAATGAATAACCATCATTCATAAAAATAATCAAGAATAATGTAATATATTTTGTTAGTTCCTAAAACATTAATTAAAAGGATATTAATGAACATTATCCATATGAGAATAACACTGTAATAAGACATATAATTTGTTTCTTAAACCTTATCATATAAAATAATTATTATATTAGTAAATTATCAATACCAAGGATATATTTTTTTGAAATTTTCCACACTCCATAGATTTGTAGGGGAAAAATTTTCTTAGTGTATTTGGTTCACTCCCCGTTCTAGCCATGTCTTACAGAACCATGTTTACTACACATTCCATTCATGTCATACAAAATTGGGTTTACTCCCCATTCTAACCATGTCATGTTGAACTATTTTCACTCACCATTCATGTCCTATCTATATCATTAGATATATTTATTTACCAAAATAATTGGAGGGATATAAAGGACCCAACTATCATTTTTGAAAACTTAACAACCCTACTTTATAATTATGTAACCACCATTGTTGGTTATAACATAGCCACAATAACATACTGATAATTGTAAATACGTGTTCCCAAAATCATAAAACATTCATAATATCAAAACCAAGGAAATAAAAAATGGATTTATAAACATTTCATCATTTCATGACATATGGAAAACATATATGTTTTATTATTATTTCATCGTCTCATCATATTGTAACACATGAAAAGAAGAGGGTTTCATTAAATATCTATCATGGTATAATCTGTGTAGAAGAAGAGGGTTTTATAATAATTGTTTCATTATATCATAACCCATACCAAGAAATAAAAAATAATTTATTTCTTCTTTATATATATATTTTATATCATTATTTTTATCACAGGATATCTTCATATATAGATAAAGAATTTTAAGGATCATTTGGTTCATTTCTTGTGGAAAATTAACTTCATATGAAAAAAATTTAATGCATATAACATATTCAAAATAATTTTCACTAAAAATAATAGTGAATATTATAATTGATGATTTAAAATAATTTCATAACTTTATTATAGAAAAATACTTTCAAAATTGATAATCATTTCTAAAAGTATTAAATCTTTTCAAAATCTTTTCCATTTGAAATAATTTTTTAATCTAACAATTTCCCAAATATTAATGAGAAAAATTTCGTTGAAGGTAAATTTGAAATATTTTAATAGATTCTGCAAATCAATGAGCTATCGTGATAGTCAGAAATACTATGTATGGGATTCATGTTAAAAACAAAGATTATTTTATCCTTTTTGGTAATGCCCAAATAACCATTGTTGATTGAAAATAAAATTATGTGTAACTGTATTTTTTAAAAAAAATATAATACTTGGGAAATAATTTATTCAATAGTTCATTATATATAAATAATATTCATTTTTTGATTTTTTTAAAATTCTTTTGGAGGAAAATATTTTTCTGACTGAAGGGATAAATAATGATAAATTATTCAAAAACAATTTCTTAATAACATTAAGTACCTACGGGTTATAAAAAGATCCAATTTCAAGAATATATCATGAGTAAAAATTGGAAAACAAATTTCATGAGAATTATTGTAAAGAAGATCTGTATTTTATAATATATGTGATTTAATCCTAAACAATCCTCATAAATGATAATATTTTAGGATAAAATTTTTATCTCATTAGATACATTGAATCATTAGAACAATGATAAAATAACATAAAATAAAACATAAAACCCAATTCTGATGAATAAGTTCATTGTAAAAAATGTAAAACTGGATGTATATATACATTGTGAAATAATTTTGGTTCATAACATAACATACATCTCAAAAAAGAAAAATTGAGACAAAAATAACTCATCATTTTGGTAACATTTTAACCATACAATTTATGATAGTGAGATCTGAATATGGTTTTTTAAATAAATATAATTATCAGTAGAAAAATAAAAAATACACTCATGGGATATATACACACCACATAAATGAAATACTTGGGGAATATATTGTGTGTCTTAATGAAGTAAAAAAAGATAGATGAAAATATCTTACCTTATGTCTTGACTTATGTTGATTCAATAATGACTGATATATATTAAATATAAGTTTTTGATAATTATATTTAAACAATAAATTCATATATATCAATCAATATAAGATGTTATCATGACTATTTTTCACCTATTTATTAGTGGCCTTATATTAATGTAACATTTCTAGTAATAACTCTTTTGTATTTTTTATATGTTTTGATTTGTTATATTTCTGGTCCTCTAAAATTTATTATGGTTTCATAATATACACAATTAAAAGTAGGTTATAAATATATTATATATATATATATTCATTATATATGTATTTATAGAAATCCTTAAAATTTTGAGATTGGAAATCAAATACACTATTCAGGAAGAAGGTAGGCCATACATATGCATCAACATGATTTCCATTTTTTCTTTTATATTAAAAGAAGGAAAATTAAATTATATATAATATATTACATTATAATTTTTATATCATATATATATAATATTTTTCTTCATCTAAACTATAATACCTTTCATATAACTTATGAACGAATCACATCTCTTCACATGGTAGTAGTCCTCGAAAACATAAACGATGTAATCATATTCCCAAAAAAATATGTAGGTATATCTGAAATACAAATTATATACTAATACTTAAATAATAATAAAAAAATATCCTATATATACTAGATATACATCATTCTGTTCAGCATCTATTAGTGTTTATGGCAAAACAAATTACATCGATTAATAAGGTTATAGTCCTCTATATGAATGAATGGTGATTTCTGAACCCAATTAATGGATGTGTATATGGATTTATATCATAAAAATTAACAAAAATCATCTCATTATATGTGATATATTGAGGTTATTATATAATTAGTCTATAAAAATTATTTAAGGGGGTGGAACAAATAAAACTTTAGTGCACATTGATGATCATTACCTCTATTTCAGGGTTCCTCCATTAGGTTCTACTAAAAGTCTTCCAATAATTATTTCAACATAACCTAATTAATCTTGGATCAAGGGAATGGATTAGGAAGTGATAGGGTGATGTATTGGATAATCTAATCTGGTTTTATGGTTTTAATAAGATATGATAGTGTGTTGCCTTTTATAAGTGGGGAAGAGGATATACTTTTTGTTTTGGAAACAAATTCAGTGATCCCACAAATTTTATTTGTCTAAAGTGACCATAATAATCCATTATCTGGCCATATAGTTTAAATGGTCTAAATATGTCCATAAATTAGTTTTGATAAATATTTATAGGTTATTTTTACCCTAATCTTTTTAGTTTGACCCCATTTTTACTTTATCTGTAGTAATTTATTTTTATAGAATTCATTATGTTCATAAATTAATTTGAACTTAGTAGAATTGATAAATTATGATGATAGAAATTATTGAATCATAATTTTTAAATTTTATTTACATAACTAAAGAAATGTAATTTAAAACTATTATCATAGAGGCGAATAGAAAGATTATATCCAAGGAGAGGAAACCTAAAAGTATTAAATATTTTTATATCAAAATTCAATATGAAATTAATTTATATGAAAAAAATTGGATTAAATGACATAAAATTGAATTATTTTTATTTTAAAACTTATTGAATAATATGATTTTCAATTACATATAATGTATTTGAAAAAGATTATTTCAATAAAAAATTATGTATTTGTAACCATTTATCAAAAAATACAAACTTTTTAGAATAATATTAGAAATTACACAAATAGAATTTTTATATGAAAATTTAAAAATTTATGTATAATTTAAATATAAATTTTATATTATTTTAAAAAATTATTTGTCAATACGTAAGCTAGAGAAAAGTTATTTTTTAATAAAAATACTCTTGTAAGTATAAAATTTTTATTTATTCTTATATCATGTCTCTTAAAAGAATAATATGAATTTCAAATAGTTCAATGAATATATATATTATATAAATTTAATTAAATAAATTAATAAAAATTGATTCAGTTAAATTAGGGATATGAAACCCAATAATAAGCATAAAACAATTTTATTCAGAGGATGATTTTCTTTTATATTCAATAAGGGTTTGGATTAATTTCTATTTAGGAGGTCACCTAAATAATTAATTTTATATCAATTTATAAAGAATATTTTCATAACATAGTAAAAATTATTATTATCTTTTATTACAATTGCTACATGAAACTAATAATGTTAAATAATAATAAATTCATAGTATGTATCATTTCATTCAAACTTAGTGTTTCTTGTAACTAAAGGTAAACATAGTGTTTCATGTAATAAAAAATATCATGAAAGTTATATTATTTTTAAAATAATTTTATTTCATAAAATTACTTCACTTTACAAATATCACGTTGTAATTTTTCTCTTAAATCCCCATTTTTCATTCTGGATTTCATCCCATGAATTAAATACATGTTAACATCAATTACTAGCAAACCAAATAATTTATTGCAATTTTCGTTCTAATAATATAAATTAGACCCATATAAAACTGAAATTACCTTACAGTTCACAGGAAATACCATTACATAAAAAATCACCCAGAAATTGTATCTCTGATACAACTTGTTAGACCCATGAATGTTAAACAACATGCGAAGAAAGGTGAATCATTGCATTTTATTTTTCAATAAATCTCATCCTATTATATATTTCTATAATTTTATTGAAATATCACTCCATAAAATCTAATATAATGACATAATGTTGAGAGTGGGGTACACAAGAAATTTATTTTGTTCTCCGAAACTATAACATCTTAGATATGTTGCCACACGATACTTCCCCATACTGATCGGTCATATGAACACATGCATGCCTCCTTGTATGACTGAGGCTACTGACTACCATCGAGGGTGTAGTAATCCATTCATGAGTAGAGTATAACTTATTTTATCAGAGTAAAATACTAGTATAAATAAATAAACAATAGATGAAATCACATATAATCATAAACAGTACCAATATCAAATGATAACAAAACATGAAAATACAGTACTGAACTGAAAGGGAATATGAGAAGCCAATGTAGGTTCCATTGTGACTATAATGAATCTAGAATTAAAGAACCTAATAACTCTAAACTAGGTTATGAACCACATTAGGAACCCTCATCCAAGATCAATCTCATTTAGCAATATAACACCGAGTCTTTCTCTGTACCATGTCTGGTAACCATTTAACCCATCTGGGTACTGACCAGGTAGCCCGAATAGGGTGTGAGTTCAACATATTTAGACACAACAAATGATGTCTAATGTAAACATAATCAAAAATAGTGTATACAGTTATATATGGAATAAATGAATAAGTAATGTTAAAAAAATACATTTACTCAGTTACCCAATATTTTTCCACATTTTCATTGATGTTCCCATCAAAACCTAATCCACAATACATGCTTCGGCGCACTCTGGAGTCATACACACACCCAAGGGATATCTCAAATATGAATTTCCCTCTTACCATCCAATATCACAATACAAATGGAATTTATCAAATAAATAAAACATTTAAATCAGATGGGTATGCCAAATGTGCATTATGGGTCCTAACCTCAAGGGTCTAAAGTCAGTAATACAAAAAGAAGAATAAATGCTTCCAATGAAAAATTAGAAATATCCCTATGTATTTTTCCACGATGGCTCAAAAATCCCGTAAAAAATAGATTCTCACATAGTCTTCATTGCTAACTTCTCCATAGTCCATGGGAAAACAAACAAAAGATCAGGTAGTCTTCTTCCTCAAAGGCTCACACAATCCTTTGGAAAACTATAACTGTTGTTCTCTCAATATTCCCTTTAAATACCATTCTCACACCCTTGTTATCCATTATTGTACTCCATGCCAAAATAATCACATCTAATAGTCATTTCACAAAAATAAATCCATTAATTAATTTTCATTTAATTAAATGTGACAAAAACTTTTAATTAATTGAGCAATCAATTTAATATTACAATCCCTCCAATTAAATCATCAATTAATTGGTGAAATCAACTCTATTAATTAATTAATCATTTAAATAACTATATTCATTACATTAATTAATTAACCAATTAATTAATCACAACCCATTTCTAATAATTATTCCAATGATTAATTAATCACATCAATTGCATTAATTAATTTCCACAATTAATTAATCATTCTAAATCAATTAATTAATTAAACCATTAATTAACCATGTTTATCTTATTAATTAATTCACAAATTAATTAATCCCAACCATTATATTATTTATCCGAATGCTTAATTATTCACATGATCTTCAATAATTAATTTCCAAAATTAATGAATCATTCATGATCCGTTAATTAATTTAGTTATTAATTAACAATATCTATCCCATTAATTCATTTAAAAAATAATTAATCACAACCCGTCCATTAATTATTCAAATAATTGATTAACCTTATAACGTCCAAGAATTAAATCAAAAATTAATTAATCATTTCAAAAATCAACATCTAATAATTAATTCATCAATTAATTAATCTGAAATTTCATTTCCAATGCAAATATTATTTTGTCAATATACACCAACTGAAAATCCCATATTTAACCCGACAATTAATTATCTTATTCATAATTTCAATTTATATATAAGTAATTAGAAAATTAATTATTCAAATCATTATTTCATAATCTAGACCATTCACCCTCCATTAATTCTATGACCAATTAATAATGGTCAATAATATAAAAACCTCTATAATTAAATAAACAAATAATTATTCAAGATAAAAAATCAAAAATAGTAATTCCTCATTTTATTTAATTAAATTATTAAAATGAAATAATTATTTTAATCAAGAACACAATTTCTAAACACCTAATTTTTTTTACAATTAGATATACTTATTTGTAATCATGAATATGGGATTTCAAATATAAACCACTACCCACAACATTAGTGAAGAAGAATTATCAGCAACAAATATCTTCAAATTTAGTGTTATTAATCAAGAACACATTGAATAATAGTATTTATATCTAAAACCTTGAATATGGATGATGATGTGACAGAAACCCTACTCTTATGATAAATATAAACTGCTGATTTCCTTTTAATAAGATCACAATAATCTGTTAATAATGGAACATGAAGTGAATTAATAAATGGAAGGCATGTATTAAATATCAAGGACCAAGTATCCAAAATCCGATGCGAGATCACCATCGAATCGAAGAACACTGTCTAAAATCCATGTAATAATACCTACATTAAAAGGGGGGGAGGTGCACGAAGGGTCTTTGTTCGACGATTACAATGCGCAGAGGATTTTTGGTACAAGGTAGTGGTGTGTGGGATGACTTTGGTCAAATATAGTGGGGCATGGTGCATCTTCTGTTATGAAAATTATGTGTAGAGGGTTCCCACTATGCATGAATCATGTTTCTGAAAAATATGGTGTTGAAAATTACAATACATGAATCCTCATTTAATTTTGTGTAACGGTTTTTAACTTATTTCCCATTATTCCTAAGGAAATCCCGTAAAGCTATTAAAAAATAATCAAATATTAGAAGTGGTGAAATACAATTACACGCGGGGAAATATTACACATGGTGAAATCTAACTAAACTTGGTGAAACTAATTGTACATGGTGATATATTATTGCCTGACATGCCGAAAAATAGTGAAAGACAATTACATGGGGTGTAATCAACAATTGTGACATGTTGACACATGGACAAAACCACTTACATGGGATGTAAATTTTCAGGGTTGAGAATTAATTTAATCCCAAAAATAAATTCAAAAAAACCCATAATGACCATAAATTTAAAAATATTTGTACATGAGAATGAATGGGACTCACAATCTCCCCACCTTATAAGAAATCAGCATTGACACTCACTCCCAAGCGTGACTATGATTCCAATTAAAAAATATTAGTCCATTAAGCACACGTATCTACCTCCCTTTCCCATGTCTTCTCTTGTACACGTCTATTTTTCCATAATACACAAACTATCATCATAATCATTCCACTGAACACATTCTCACTAAAATCCAATACACATCTTAGATGCTCCTCAAATAACATATCTATCTCAAGCTATTCATCATCCACATTGATAACATGATAATGGATCGTGTGATATTATCGATGTTTTGATACATGGAAAACATCATGCATAGAGATATATTTCTGTGGAAGAGACAATCATTATTCCACTCGCCAAATTCTATACATAATCTCAAAAGGTCCAACAAACATGGGTGCCAACTTTCCCTATCACTATATCCTGTGGCGACCCAACCCAGGTGACACCTAAAGGAATACACCATCACCCTCAATAAACTCTAGGGGGAATATCTGTATTTATTCATATGACTTCTTCCTACTTTGAGTAGTTGCAATAGGTTTCCAAATCAGTTAAACCTTATCCACTATCTCTTGCTCAATACTCAGTCCCAACAACTCCAACTCACCACCCTCCATCCAGCATAGAGGCAATCTATACAGTCTTCAATAAAGATCCCTATATAGTTTCAATTGTATAGTTTCCAAATAACTATTGAAATATAAAGACTCTAATAAAGACTTGTTTATCTCTAAACACCCACCAAATTCAGGAACACATACTTGTAGAATATCATCAATCACCTGTATAGTACACACCCGCATCCTATCTATCTATGGGTGGAATGTTATAATCAATAAAACATGTTTAAGAAGTGTCTTCTATAAACCATTCAAGAAGTGTGAAGTAATGAATGAATCATGGTATGAAAATATAGTCTGTGGAACCCCATGTAGATGTGTTATCTTCCAAGCCTATAGTTCTCCCTACTACTCTTCTGATTAAGTCTATTGTATATGTACGAAATTTTTATCTTCAGAATTTGTTCTGTAACTACCCATATAGTGTCATTAATCTTAATAATCATTGGAAGACCTACCCCACAATCCATTATCACGTCATCCCACTTCCATTCCAGAATGGTCCAAGGCTGTAGAAAAACTTTAGGTCATTGATGCTTTGCCTTCACTTGTCGATTGGTGTAGCATCGTGTCACAAACCCTGTAATTTAATATTTCATTCCTATTCTCCAAAACCATTTTTGTATGTCATGGTACATTTTGGTCACATCTAGATGCAATTTCTGTATAGAGGCATGAATTTTCTTCATGAGAGCATCTCACATGCTTGTAGCCATAACAACTCGATTCTTCATGTATATGATCTCATCTTCATTCATCAACCAATCCTAAGGTGTCTCCTCACATTCTAATCCTTCCACCAAGGAAAATCACTAAAAATCCTCATATTATCTATCTCAGATATATATCAAAAGAGTAGACTCCACTAAAAGTGATATAAGAGAAATCTACTCCTGGAACTTCTAGACCACAATGTGCATCTTATCTAGCAACTTCATCATCTTCAACTAAACACCAGACTACTGAATCACACGAGTATGACTTTTCCTTATCAAGGTGGAAACCACACTATTTCCCTTTCCTAGTGTCTATTCTCATTCAAAATAATATATATATATATATATTAAACTTATCCTTAGAGCCTAATATTCAAATATCTTTGTGAGAAGGTATACCTCAAGTTCTTATTATCATTATAAAATTTAAAACATTCTCATAATAGATAATTTATCCAATACTTCGGATCATAAACCACTACTACTAGCTTGAGGTTGTTCATATGTTAGTTTTGTTCATCTGGTTTCATTTATTGAGACCCATATTCCCCGAATCAATCTCCTTGCATCAACATGGCTCCAATTATGATCCTAGAATAATCACAATACACAGGGTACTCCTCACATGATTTAGGTTGGATAAAAATTGGTGTCAATTTCAAATGCATCTAACATTCATGGAAGGACTTATCACATGCTTCTAACTATTCAAATGTTATCTCATTTTTTTCATGTTCAAAATTAGTGCTTCTAAATGGGGAAAGTCGAAGTTGAATCTCTTGTAATACCCATATAATCAAAGACATCTTTGGATATAGGAATCATTGTTAGGATGCTCCAATGAAACCATTTCATTAACCTTCTCTAGGTACACTGCCATAAATTTTTCATCAAATGATGTTCCCAAACAAGTGTACATAGTAAATTCAAAACATACACATAGATAGCTTGGCGTATAGCTGATTTTATCATAGTGTACATGTGATGATGTCAAGATGTTGGTCATGATCGTCATGAGTCTTTGAGTGCACCAAGATGTTGTACCGAAAAACTACCACAAAATGACTTACGTAAAGATTTAGGATTCTTTTAATCAAGTCCATAATAACAATTGGTGTGTTCCTTAGCCCAAAATACATTACAAAAAACTCATACAGGACATAACTACTTCTGAAAACAATCCTTGGTATATCAGAAATCTGAACTCTAAACTGATGAAATTAGGATGTCATGTAGATCATTGAGAACATGAAAGATCCATTTAATCCGTCAAACATATTATTGATATATGGATGAGGACATCGTTTCATCATAGTCATATTTTCCACCATCTAGTAATCAATATAGAAGATCAAATTATCATCATCCTTCTTTGAAAACTATATAGGAGAACCCCATGGATATGTAAACATACAGATAAATAACTTGTACTTTAATTCCTCCACCTGATCATTCAGTTCTAGAAGCCCTGTCCGGGCCATTTTGTATGGTGGGAAAGATATTGGTTCAACCCTGGACATTAGATCAATAGTAAATTCTACATCTCTCTCAGGTCGGAGCCCTGAGAAGACCATGAGGAAAAATAATGAAATTATTCTAGTAGTTTTGGAATGATCCCTTGTTTTAAACCTCTGTCGTCTATTAATAGACTAGGAACTAGGGTGCGGAGATCTGAAAATTGCTGAGTAATTGGCCCCACTAGCCCTTTTAGGATATTAAACTCTCCCCGGTGAATCTAATAGTCACCCTTAGGATATGAAAATGTTACTCTCTTATGATAACAATCTGTGTGGGATTGTTATGAGACTATCTATTTCATAATAATAATTATGTCAAAAACTATCATAAAAAGAATATAGAGATCCCACATTAAAAAGGTACTTGTCAATCTCATGATAGAACCCCATTAACCAACAAATGTCCCTCCACCTCACTCTGAATAGTGTCTCAGTAGTCATTAACCTGCTCACAAATTCCTCCACCAGGCTAAAACCATTAAAAAATCATATAATATCGAACGGAATGAGAGGAACTTGTATGAAAAAAGGAAATATCTATTATTTAATCTAAATATTATTACCTATCACGGTTGATTTACTATCCTCATTATGCATATGTATAGGATGAAATTCTTGCAACTATCCTACCCCTCTTCCCTATTTTTTGTGTGACTACCATGAGTTGAACTACTCTGTTCATGAGGGCATTCTTTCCTATAATCACTATGTCCCTTGACTCTACTTCCTCTACCAATAGATCTTGAGCTGCTCCATTGATATAGTGCATAAGATCCCCTTCCTTACACTTGATTCTGTCTAGCTATACTATCAATGACTATCTTCCTCATGTTCATATAGAACCTATATAGATGTCCCATTTTTTCCAGCTTCGACACACCAATGGGGGTTCGAGGAAATAAGTTCTGAAATTACTCATCCTACCAAACTATTAGAAACCCAACATGGTATGTTCTTGTGTAAAAATCCTTCCACTAGATACTCTTCAGACTACTGCTCTAGGAGAATGTTCTGTAACGACGATTCCCTCTCTTTGAAGACATACCTCTTGACCATCTAGAAGAAACCACATGTCTCCCATTAGATGCCACCCTGACGATCCCCTCATAAATGATGGACTGATTTACCTATTTCATAAACTTATTCAGCCTAATGATATCAATGTGGGACTTAATTTTACACTTAATCCCATCCTCAATTCATTTTTATAACATATGCCTATCTACTATAAATGATGTAGAAAATCCATGAACAATTTCAATTTAATGGAATAATGTACCATAGACTTATTTACTTGAGCCCACTGCATGAACATAGATACTCTCTCCTACCCCAGTCACTCTATGTAAAAGTGTTAAAAGTACTTCTCCTAAAATTCCTTTCATTCCATAGATTTCATCTATACATCCTATGTCTGGATGTCCCAACAAATTTTCTCTTGACCATTCAACATTTAATCTAACATCATTACTCTCTTATCAACAAAAGACTCAATGTGGTTTAATATTGTCTAGATAGACTCAATCCAGAACTCATCCCTCTTAGTTCCACCCTATCAAGTAAATATTGGATGGTGTTTCAATGTAAAATACATTTCCAAAGTTGACCAGATATTTACAACCCACCCTAGGTCTCTATCCATCAATTTCTTGAAACGAGTGATGTTCTCTTGGAACTGTTTCCCTTCTTCCTCCCATGTCACTATCTGTGCCTCTTGTTCGACCACTGAAAGATCATTCATAGACAATTCCTTTTTTCAGCCTCTCAAAAATAACCTTCACGAAGGAATATCTCTTCAAATAAAAACAAATGTATTTAGAATCATGAAAAAACAATATCACATTTACGTTATATGAAGACATCAACAATCCATAACATGTCACTTACAAAACCCACACTACATGGTCAAAACTGAGGGTCTATTAGTACCATCAATCACCCAACACAAATGTCTTAATTCATATTAGGCACAATTTTTAAATAAATTTCACAGGAAAGGAAAAAACATTCTAATTATAACTACTTACCATAATCACATTTTCTTGTGCATGACTAAAAGGATTCTTATCACAAAATATTCCTATGTTAATAGAATGATACATGTATAATAAACCATTGTTATTTTCTAGAAAATGATTCAATTATCAAATATCTCAATAATAATTGTAAATGAATAAAAAAAGTGCATCATCCAATGTGAATTAATATTCAATTATAACATCAAATAGTAATAACAACATCCCCACCCTTAGTACATGGGTTCCCCCCCTAGATGGGTATACATATCCCATGAAATATCTCTTTAATAATCCATGACTCTTCCTAGTATATTTTCAACCATTCCCAAATAGTTATACAAAATAATAATAAAGAAAACTAGACCCAATGATACCACTTTGTGACATCCCGTCATAGCTGCCACATGATATAACCCTTAGCCAGTTAGTCAAATGACCTGACACATGCCTCCCTATATGCCAGAGGCTATAAAACACTAGCAAGGCTATGGTGAGTCATTAATTGGGAGACTCTACCCTCTTTCATCATTGTAAAAACCCATTGGATGGAAATAGATAATATAATATATAATATATTATCAAAAACAGGACCACTGTCATAAAAAACCAAACATGAAAATATTTTAATGATATGAATGGGAAACATTCCTTGAAAAGGTGGGTTCCAAAGTGTCTAAACTGAAACTGAAAATAAAGACACCAACGGATCCCAACTGGTTCTCAAACCATGTCTGGTTCCCTCATATAAGCTTTATACTGATCAGACATTTAACACAGTGCCTTTCCCCATAACCTCTCCAACAACCATGTAATCTATTCGAGTGCCTATTAAGAAACCCATGTACGGTGTTATTACTACTCAGTAGGACACCAATAATGTTTTCTAATACAAATTTAGTCAATAAAAGTGGATAAAATTATATAATGAGTAAAAAACTATTAAAGTTACAAAATATTACATTTATTCAGATAATTCTTAATTAACAAAATTTTCTTCCGAGTTCCCCTAGACTCCCGATCCACATTACCTACTTCATTCCTCACCATTGTTTAAACTATCACCAAGGGAAAACAAAAATCTAAATTTCCATGTTACCATTCATTACCATAATTTATTTATAATTTATCAAATACATAAAACATGTCAATGAAATATGCATGAGTAATGTGCACTATGGGTCCTACCCTCATGGTTTTAAAGTGAGTAATACTAAACGTAGAAAAAATTATTCCACGAAGAAAATGGGTAATCTCACTCAGTATTTTACCATGAAGGCACACATAGTGGTTAAAAAACAAAATCTCACATAGTCTTATTATTATTAGGCTCACACATGCCTTTGGAAAACTAACAGATGCTCACACAGTCTTCATCCTTGAAGGCATAAATTTCCCTTTTAGAAATCAATAGTTGAAGCTGCTTCAGTCTTCAATGTTAATCCCATTATAACACCCCAATTATCCCATGTTCTACTTCATACCAACAAAATTACACCTAGTTGTCATATCTCTATACATTCGATTAATTAATTCATAATTAATTAATAATTTCCAAAACCTATAGTAAATTTAAAAATTAATTTACCAAAACAATCCCCTCAATTAATTCCTTAATTAACTGGTCACATTATCCCCATTAATTAACTTAAAAATTAATTAACCAAAATCATTCAATTTATTAATTCACAAATTAGTTATTCATAAATCATTTCTACTAATTAACCCAATGAATAATTATTCACATCAATTCCATTCATTAATTTCCACAATTAATTAATAATTTACAATTGCATAATTAATTCAATAATTAATTAACCATGTATATCCCATTAATTAATTATCAAATTAATTAACCACAACCCTTCCATTAATTAACCCAATGATTAATTAATCACATCAACTAAAAAAATTAATTACCAAAATTAATTAATCATTCTGAATCCTTTAATTGATTCAAAATTATTTAACAATTCTTATACCATTAATTAATTCAAAAAATAATTAATAAAAACCCTTCCATTAATTAATTCCAAAAATAATTTACCATATAAAGTCCACTAATTAATTCAAAAATTAATTTATAACTTCATAACTCAACATCCAATAATTAATTCTATATTTACTTATTCCCAATTTCCATTAATAATTCAACAATTAGTTTTTCCACATCCACCAACTCAAAATTGAATAATATAATCCAAAATTAATTATCTCATTAAAAAGTTCAACATATCAATAAACATGTCGAAAACTAATTATATAAATTATTATTTCATAATCCAATCCATTATGCTTAAAAAATTCTAAAATTAATCAATCAAGTTCTACACTCCAAAAAACTATATAATTAATTTAACAATTAATTATTCATTATCTAAAAACCCAACATCCCAATTCCACATTTCCTTTAATTAATATATCCACCAAATTAATTAATTTAATCTAGAAGACATTTTTTTACCATATATTAACAATTATATAGTTATATATAGTTAATTTTAATAAGAAATATGGTATATTGATTTTGACAAGACTTACCTCAAGATCAGTGATGAAGAACACTCACCAAAAAAATTCCCCAAATTGAGCATAATCCATCAAGAATGTTTTGCAGTATAGAATTTATATTTAACTCCTTCAAAGTGGACAAAATGGTGACCAAACCCCTACATTTCTGTCTAGAATGGGCAATTGGATTCCACTCAAGAAGAACCAAATAATATGCATTCAATGGATCTAGATGTAGATTTATAATTAAATGGCAGACCTTAATAATCAAGGTTCAGATATCAAAAATATATGCATTATCAATTTTTGATTGAAGGAGACTCTTAAAAATCAATGAAAGGTGTCCCACAATAAGGCGGGATGTGCACAAAGGGTCTTTAATTGATGACTACAATGAAAGGATCAATTTCAGTCCAAAGATGTGGTGTGTGGGACATAATTATTCAAATATGGTGGTGTGTTGAGGGTCTTCAGAAAAGAAAATCAGGTGCTGAGGGTTCAAAAGACACTGGAAACGTGTTTTTAAAACGTTTTGTGTTACAGTTACATGTTGTGAATCCAAATTTCACATTCTTTAGTGATTTGTAACTAATTTCCCCTTTTTATAGAAGAAATCCCATAAAACATTAAATAAAACATTAATCAATGTTTACACATGGTGAAATCCAATTACATGTGAAATCTTACACACAGTGAAATTGAACCAAACATTGTGAAATCTAATTACATATGGTGAAATATTATTTTGTGACATGTCATCACGGGGTGAATGTCAGTTAAAGGGGGTGTAACCTACTTTCACGACATGTTGACATTTGGCCAAAACTACTTACAGGGGGTGTAAAATTTAAAGGTTGTGAATTAATTTAAGCTATAAATTAAATTCAAAACAACCGATATAGACAAAAAAAATTAAAAGATTATTGCGTGAAAAAGATGGGATCTTTTTCAAAGATGGATAATATAAATATTATGCAATAATAATGTATCATAAACTTGAAACACTATGCACACCAATTTTATTCAAAAATAGAGTCACCACACTTAACCACAATGTCCATAATCATTATTATAAAAATAAATAAATTATTATCCTTTATACGAGAATGATATCATTTCTCCACTATTAAGAATATTTTCCATCCATTAAATATAGTAATAAAATACACTAGGGATATTGTATCAATTATAATTATATCCATGATATTTTTGTCAGTCATATCTAACAAGACCATCCCATTAAAATATAAATTTGAAACATGATCCGTGAATAATTCCCACATATTCAATAATGTATGGCCATTAATATATAATTCGTTTTCTATTATTATTTTTCAAAATCAAAAATGTCAATTTTATTTTTCAATTAAGAGAGTATATTCCTAATTTTTACCTTATTTATAATTATAAATCTCCATTTCAATATTTTAATCCCTAAAGATCCACATGAGAGATATATTACATATTTGAATATGGAATATATATGGTGAATTCTTTGATTTTCCATAACATTGAATTCTTAATGTGTATTCTTAATAATTTTTGAAATAAAAAACCAGTAATATTTAGTAAATACCCATAGTTTATTATTAAAATATTCCTCAGCTCAATACAAATGGAATGTCTTATCTATCTTAGTGGGAAGGTTTTTAAAATTAATGTCCATAAAAATATTGAATTTTAGTCCCTGAAAAATCATGGAATAATCCTCTATTAATTTTGGGAAGGATATATCTATAGAATTTG
Organism: Viscum album; assembly: GCA_963277665.1. Lineage (NCBI taxonomy): Eukaryota > Viridiplantae > Streptophyta > Magnoliopsida > Santalales > Viscaceae > Viscum > Viscum album. The sequence continues at coordinate 1,425,196,846 of OY728133.1, forward strand.
ACAGAACTATCACACCCCATTATTTATTTCTCAATTTGTTGAAATTTTTTACAATCGTCATTTTTTTTCAAATATATTTTTATTCTTAAAAAAATAATTAAATTATCTCATGTATTTATAATTTTATTATTATATATAATATAACCACCCTTGATAAACTAATTTCCTATAGTAGATATTGTATCATATTAGGTGCATGGTTCAACTAGCCATGTAGAATAATATTGTGTTGTTCTACTGGTGTTCCAATTATAGGGTGAAAAGATTTAATATTCTTTTATAAAACAAGTGGAAAGACCATATGACCTTCCCAAAATAATAATATGAAATTTTTTAGAAATTCCATTCTAAAATTTATGACCTATTATCCTCCTTCTACTCTACATTAATTTTGAATCTCTTTAGTGATCCATTGTCATATACCACTTTTCTTCTACATTATTTTTCCCCTTATATCGTTGATTCATTGAAATTCCTTCAATGATTTCTTTACTTCTTTCCTTACATTATCATCCTTTTTTTCATTATTTATGTTTTATTATAGGGTGGTATTTCTAAAACCCTTGTTTGGGTTCTATCTAAAATGTGTTTTTTGTTTTGGTTTTTAGGTTATGCATAATCCCCTTTGGACTCTTTAAAATTTTTATGTAAAATATTTTATTCATCTTCTCATAACCTAGTAATGTGTTTCCATGTATTTTTTATATTGTTACAGTTATATAGTGTGAATGAGAATTATAAAATGGGTTTAAATAAATTGAATTCATCATATTGATTATTTTAGTTCCATTAGATCAATTTTGGATTACTGGGTTGAGGGGATTAATGGTAACATTTATATTTTCTTTAAGTTGAATGATTATTAATTTCAAATTGAATTATTTTGAATCCACAAAAATGTGATTCAATTATGATCTAGAAAAATTTAATTTATATTCATTTCTTTAATATGTATAAAATATTTGGTGATATCTAAAAAATATATTTACCTTCTTTAGTACAAAGAAAAACTATATTACATATTCGTTATTCCAGCCATTGGATTTATTTACAATATAAATGGGGTTACAGCTGAAAAAACTAATATTTACACATCCCAGTAATCATTCATTGAGAAAAAAAATGTTTTACCCCATTGTAATGTTCTATTCTTCCACAGTATATTTCAACCCAAACTATCAAAATTGTATCATATTTATTCATAGTTTTTATACCCCTAGCTAAGAACAAACGTCTATATCTGGTTATACGCCCAACTATTATCAATTTCATTAATTTTTTTCTATTCCAGTGTAGAAATATTTTCTCATCCACATTAATCTTGTTGGATCTCATTCACCTATGTATAATCTTAATGATCTTCAACAAAACTATTAATATCCTATTAGACTAGACGCTTCCTCTTAATCTTTTAAGCCCAATATAATTTCATTAAAAATATTTCAATAATTTTTTTAAGGAATCAACCATTTAAATTATTCATTTGACTGAATCATTCCATAAGTTCTTAGTGTTTTCTCTCCATCTGGTTTGTCTCCATTTGATACTCTATTATGAAATTCATTTTTTTTATATTTGTTCAGAATCTGCGTCTAATAAATATATTTTATGATTCTCTATATAGTAACTCATTTTAATTTTAGTGCACATATTGATTCATCAACTGAGTGGATATTTATTTCGACACCCTCCCATTAAATCCACTTCATCCAACGATTCATGGACCATTCAATGTTGCTCAATGTCAAATGATCCTTTTTTACGATGAAACTATTATTCAATTAGGTATGAAACACGGTTTGAAACACATTAAACTAAATCCTTATAACATATTCTCCTTTATATGTGAACAATTTTTTACACTCTATATGTGTTTTGTAGATTTCTATAAGTTATCTTCAATAAGATTGTGTAGAATATCAATTTAAATTTCTTTCCCTTTGAAAAAAAAATTGTGAAAAATAAACTCAATTTTATTTTTTGGAAGGAATGTCAACAATGAAACAATATTATCATATAGTCTTTATTTTTCATGAATTCTCATCCTTCTTTTAACTTTCTTATACATGGTGCTAAGTAACTTTTTCAAACATAATTAAGCTTTACATGCTAAGAAACTTTGAATATATGCATAGAATAATCATGATAAAGACTCTACATAGTTTAGGTGAATATCCATTGATATCCTATGAAAATTTTTATATGAATTGTTCCTATATATATAATTATGTATGAAATGGTACAACATAAACAATATATGTCATATGGGATCAAACACATTCATCATCACATTATCCCTATTTTTGTTTCAAAATTTTAGGAAACGTATATTAAAATTTATTTGAATATTAATATCTAATGTTCATTCATCTTAGTTATTTCACATTTTTCAATATGATGACTATAAAAAATATTAATCGATAGGAAATTTTGAGTGTCGGTTAACAGATCTTCATCTGTTGCAATATCATACCCATATTTGTCAGTTTCTCTACTTAGATATCCTAAATTTGATATATTTTCTTCATTTAAAAGATTTTAAAATATATCCTCCCATCCTGTAACATAATAGGTAAAAAACCAATATGAAATTTTCATATTTTTTAATATTTATCAATTAAATATTAATTTTACTTTAATGGAGATGTCATGTTCGATGTTGTACCTGACCCGCAACAATGGGTTACTTCGACATCTTATGTTGCACACAAGGCTATGTCATACTAAAAAATAATAATATATAATTATTTTAAATTGTAGTTAAACCCTACACATTTTGTTGGCAGGAATGAACCGAACTATCCATATTATGATATAATTGTTTATTAAATTTTTTACATTTATCCAATAATATTTAGAGGCATAAAATGAGAATGAATCAAATATTAAGCATAAATACTCAAATATTTTTGAAAGTTAGTTTTACCACATTTTGAAGGAGAACACCATTTAAATCTAGTTTTTGTCTCTTTTATATATTCTCTATGACAAAATAAACTTATTCTTTAGAAGCAGGACATCAAATTTTATTACATTGGTTAATTTTTTTGTATTTTTCTCATAAAGGTCATTTTTTAATTAATAGTGAAAAATACAACATTTTAAGTCAAAATTGGATTTTCATCTGATTTTTTTATAAGGGCGGATTATCTTTTTAATTTTTTATGAATTTTCGTTAGATTATATTTTAACCATTTAATCCCATGTTTATCATTGGAAGTAATTTTACCTTGAAATTGGACATAAACAATGTCAATCTTTTTGTAGTTTTTACTTCATAAAAACATGCTATCTTATTTTGATAATGGAAATTAATTATTAATTAATTAATGAAAATTATAAGTTTTGAATTTGGAAAAATATGCAGAATTTTTGATTTCGAAATATCAAAACTATATTTGGGTGAATTTTTGGCATTTTTCTCAAAACGTTCTATTTTTTATGAATAGTGAAAAACACTACATAGTAGTTAAAAACCCAAATTTTTCATTAAAATGATATTTTACTACTTCTGTGAATTGAATTAAAATAATTGTTATACATTGTTGTCATCTATTAGTAAAATTGGTTTAATTGGATGAAAATAATTTTATGTGAATAGTTACTTTTGATTTTTATTTACTGCAGGTAAAGGTAAATATGTTAATAAAGGTAAAAATAATATTATAATAATATAATTTTACATTAACACATGTCCTAACCATATTGAGTGTTTCATGGTCAATCAATACAACCCATGGGTAGAACCTTTGGCCCTTGGAAGCTGTTGGGTATGATAATTGCATTAGTAACATTTTATTTAATGTAAAAATATAAATATCATAAAATTGTTTTTCTAAAAAAATATTAATATTGGGTTATATAATTGATATATTTGACTATAAATATTAATTATAAATATAAAATGATATCCAAAATCATGGTATTTTATTAGAAATTTTTAGACATAAAATAAATAAATTTCTTACGACAAAATAATGATGTAATGATTACCCCATTAATGAATATTTTAGATAAATGAGACTATAAATTTTAAAATAAATTTATGTTGAATCTTTTCATGCCCTCTACAAATTTTAAAAAATATAATGACTTTTTATCTTTGAATAAATGATTTTTTATGAATTTATCATGTTTTTGTGGAATTTTAAAAAATTCGTGATATGAATAGTATAAAAATTGACAAAATATGATTTTTTAGAAAAATTATTATTTTATTAAATGATAAACTAGTCTTAAAAATCTATGATTCAACCAAATGACATATATGATGTTCAAAATTTCATTAATGATCCATTTTGGGATTCTTGGAATCTTATATAAATATATTAACTGTATAGTATCAATATACGAGAAGACATGGTAAAAGTTGAATAAGTTAACAAAGGGTTAAAGAAAAAAGATATGGATTAAATAAATATCGAAAAAACTGTACAATTCTTATTGGATGATTTTATTTCTAATTATATTCATCTTTTCATTAAATTTAATGATTTGTTGACCTTTTTAAATCAAAATTTATTTTATAATAAAATAACACTTTTAAACTTTCATAAAGAGACCATCCCTTCTCTTATTAAAGGACACCACAAATAACCCATTACTCACAAATCTCAATCCACTTGGATCGTCCAACCTCTACCAAAATGAGTTCCCAAAATCCCGCTCTTCTTCTTTTAAGCCTTACATTAGGAAAAAGGCACTTCACGAATGCCTTTTGGTTGAAACTAAATGGGGTTAAACGATATAAAGGTAATGACTTCCCACAAGTTTTCTATTCATATAATTATACACACCATAGGATCTTATAGTTCATTGTTGACATAACAACACCTGTATACTTAATATACAAGGTTTTTTTTATGAAATGTATTCGAACAACACATCCATACACCTCCATCTAAAGGATAGGTATATATTGTTTATGTGCATAGTGAACTACTGCCTCAAGAATTGATGACTGTTAAATATTATCATGGAACTGTATTTAAATGTGATATATATTATATTTTCATTGTTTCTATGCTTCTGTATTTTTAATTTAAATCATATCTCTATGGTTTCCATAATTGGTAAATACGAAAATATCCTTTGAGAAAGTGTGGACTACTTCCCCTCAAAGTGATATGACTCATTCATGCCATAAGTGGAACATATAAGGGATTAAGTTAATGAAATTATACATGATATTATAGTAAAATTATAGTATACCTATGTATCATTATGTTTTCATTACATTATATACGAAATAGAAATGAATGTAGCGTTCATGCGTACTTACAGATTTTCGTCTCCATCAACAGTGCATTTAATTTCCTATCTCCAAATGTTATGTATTATTATAAATATATATATACTAGATTTATATGATATATATGGTATCAAAATCCTGAATATCATTCTAGATATGATAGAATTTTTACCACTTGTACAACATGTAATTATAAGGAGTTCATTTTTGACTCAAGTACCAAATATCGGAAAAATGACTATTATTAACATATATATGTATGAAATGTATATAACATGCTAATAAGTTATATAAAAGGAATAATAAACTCAAAAAAGGATCTTAATCATGTATAAATTAACTATATTTTATTATTCAGAAGACTAATGAATGAACATGTCATGTCGGACCTAAGGTAGGGGACTTTGTCTCAATATTCTTTCATTAAAGCATATTTTGATTTATACACGAATTTATTTTATACGGTTTATAAACAACATTGAATCTTCATTTCATTCAAAGGTTATATTTTTCTACATATTGTTTTACTAAACTATAAAAAATATTGTTTCTTTTTATTGTATGTGTTGACAACGACCTTTCCCCCGCCGTGAGTATTATTAAATCTATGGCTTTCATAACAAGTCATAATGTTTTTTAAAAGGAAACTATATACCATATACCCTTTTAACGTATTTTGGTATTCAAAATGGTTTTGAGAAAAAATTTATTATTCCAGTATCTTGAAATGATATATTGTGATCACAATATGGAAATGTTATCTTTTTTTATGATTGTTTTATGTGTTATGGTTTATGGGCATTGTTTACGTATACAAGTGGTTCCATGATAAACCTATGGTGGGTGAGCTCGAGATAGATCTCTGAGTCATTGGGTAGCGTGATGTAGGTAAATATTAATGTTTCTCCTAAGTAATTTATGGAATATAATATGATGGATATTCCAAATGTAACTCCCCACATAGTTGTGAAAGCTAAAATGTAAGTATGTTATACATGCCACAAGATACCTTTATGATTTATGATTCATTAGTTCTATGTGTTATTCATAAATATTATTTTTCCATGAGGTGTGTAAAAGAGATTATGTTTTTTATGTATTGATAGAATAATGATTTATTTATTTATTTTATAACACTTACTAAGCTTTTTATGCTCATACCATGTTTTTTCTGAAATGTTTTACATATGATATAAGTCATGGTAAGAGATAGACAAATTCAAGAACATTTATATCATGAAAACAATTCTTGTTCTAATTTTAGAGTTTTTATTTTATGTAAAGATGTATACTAATTATAAGTGTCAACTTTGAATTATTTGAGATTTAATGCAATTGTTATGGCTTAATTCCCTAAAACTCTAAACCTGAAAAGATACGAAATGTCAATACTTGAGAATAAATCTTATGAATCCATGGGTTTTGTTAAAGGGCTTATGTTTTTTATGTATTGATGGACAAATGAATTATATCCTTATTTTATAAATCTTATTGATCTTTGTATGCTCATCCCCTATTTTTTTGAAATTTTATTCATTGGATATAAGGAAAGGTCTGAGAAAAGGGAAAATTCCAGAATATTTCCTTCAAGAAAAGAATTTTTGTTTTCTTTTAGGAGTATTTATTTATGAAAAAATGGATACTGATTTGAAGTGACTACTTTGTTATATTTGAGATGTAATTTAATAGTTATGACCAAATTCTATAAAACTATAATCCTAAGAAGATCCTGAATGTGAATTCTTGTCATAACTCAAGATAATGTAATGTTTAAGTTTGGGGCATTATAGTTGGTATCAAAGGCTGGTTTACACAACTATAGGAGTTATGGTACTGTTAAATTAATATCCATAAATTAATTTATGGTAATATAGAAATGATATTGAATTTAAATACTACCATGTTTCTCTACCTGAATATTTTTGTGTTCAGAATGGTTTTCAACAGAGGAAATATGGCAGTTATGATGGGACAACATCAAAAGGGGAACAACCTTCAAAATCAGCAATCTGAGATGGTTGGAAAGGGAACTAAACTATTTTTTGCAGTGATGGAACATCATAAATGGTGGTTTTATCCCTGCGCAATATTATCCAGATCAACCATAGAATAACATGTCAGTAGTAAATCATTTCATGAGGCAACATACCCCATAATTTAGAGGATCATTAGACCCTATGATAGCATAAGGGTGGATTATAGAACTGGAAATAATTTTCAATGTCATGGTATGTCCAGAAAATCAAAAGGTTAGTCTTTCTATATACAATTTGGAAGGTGGAGACGATCAGTGGGGGTTGACGGTGAGAATATCCAGGATAGTGAGGTGATTAATGCTCTTTAATGCGATGAATTCAAAGATATGTTTCTTGAGAAATATTTTACTATGGTGGTTAGTCTAAGGATTGAAAAATAATTCATGGAATTGATTTAGGAGGATGACTCAATGGCTGTATGTGATGAAAAATTCACTCGAATTGTAATTTATGCTCTAAATTTCATTTTAGATATTGATAGTAAAATCAACCATTTTTTCTCAGGATTAAATAAAAATTATCGAAGGGATTTAGCTTCTTGTGAGTTTTAAAGTTATGGAAAAGTTGTTCGATGTGCGGAGAAGGTGGAAATGGAGTTTTCAAATGATCATGTCTTCTTTAAAAAATAACATAATAGGAGGTTGATGTGAAATATGTATGGTAAGAACTATTAAAAAAGTCTGATGGTAATAAACTGATGTTTAATATTTGTGAAAATCGTGGTAAAAAGAATGATGGGGAATGTATTTTTGGATTCTTGTAAGAGCTATCGATGTGTTAAAATGGGTTATAAGGCTCGTAATTGGAATAAAAAAATATTAGGGTAATGTAAGATAAAATCTGATTTATAATAAGTAAAATGTTATAAGTGTATTGAAATGTGTCATTATGAAATTGAGAGTCTTTCGAAGAACTCAAATTATAGGAATCATCCAAACTACAAGAAAAAAAGGGTGATGAAATCCTTTGAAACTAATTCTGCAGATGTTGGGCCTTCAAATGAAGTATTATCAGGTAGACTATTTGTTTATTCAAATTATGCCAATGTGTTGTTTGATTCGAGGTCTACACATTCTTTAATTTATGAGAAATGATCTAGTAAAAAAGGAATTCAATCTCATTACATGAATCATGAACATTTGGTAAAAACACCTAAACGAAATGTTGAGAAGAAAAGAAATTATAAGAACCTTATTGTCCTTCTGTGAGGGAAGAATCTTCTGGAAAACATTGTTGATTTTACACTAGTATAGTTTTATGTTATTTTAGGTATGGATTGGCTTTTTGTCTATCATGTTATGATTGACTGGAGAGATAAAGGGTTTTTTTAGCAATTTATTTCAATTTTTGTACAAGAATGAACCTTTACATTTGAAAAAATATATCTGGAAGCTAAGAAACTAGTAAAATATGGAAATGAATGTTACCATTCACATGTTGAATAAAATAGATGAACTGTTCATATTAATGATATACAAATGGTAAATGTGTATCTTAATGTTTTTCGTGATGAGTTTCCTGTTATAATACCTAACCAAAAAGTTGAATTTTATGATGACATAGTTCTTGATTCTAATCCAGATTTCAAAACCCCCTTATCGAATGCCTCAAGTTGAAGTTTCAGAGTTGAATAAATAATTGTTGGGGATGTTAGATAAATGTTTTATTCGAACTTGCACATCACAATGGGGTGCTCTCGTTCAGTATCTTAAAAATAAATATTGTTCAATTAATCTTTTGATTGATTATATAGCCTTGAATAATATCACTATTAAGAACAAGTATCCTTTGCCTCATGTCGATAATTATTTTTATTAGCTCAAGGGATCCCAGTATTTCTAAAATATTAACATGAGGATGGGTTAACATCATTTGAATGTAATGGAACCAGAAATTCTGAAGACCTCATTTTGAACTAGATATGGCCATTATGAATTTGTAGTTTTGTATTTTGGGTTAACCAATGCACCTGCTGTATTCATGGATCTAATGAATAAGTTTGTCTGTGAGTTCTTGGATAAGTTTGTGGTTTTGTTTATTAGTGATATATTTGTTGATACCAATAGTAAAGAGGAAAAGGAATGTCATCTAAAAGATTTTTTGAAATCCATAATAGAAAAGAAACTGTGTGGGGAATTCTGCAAGTGTGAATTTTTGATACAAAAAAATTCATTCCATGGAGATATTTTTTCAAAAATGGAATAACTATTGATCCTGATAAAACAAAATTTATTGAAGAATGGATAAGACCCAAAAATATAACCAAGATCCAGTATTTCCTTGGGTTAGAAGGTTATTATTGGTGGTTTGTTAATAATTTTGTATGGTTATCTAGCCCACTGACTCTGTTAACTCTAAAAGGAGTTATGTTTATTTGGAAAAAGGAATTCAATTATTTTTTTCAGGAATTTAATGTAACATTGGTGTATGATCAATTATTGGACTTACCTTCCAAAAATGGTGTGTTTGTTATCTATAGTGATGCTTCATTGAAAGGACATGGTTTTTTCCCAATTCAGAATGATTAGGTAATTGTTATGCTTTACTTCATTTGAAACCTCATGAGTTAAGTTACCATACACAAGACTTAGAATTAGATACTATTTTTATATATATAAAATTGGAGACATCGTCTGTATGTAGAAAAATGTGAAATATATACTGACCAAAAATTTTTAAATATATATTCACTCATAGAGAATTCAACAAGAGATAGAAGAGATGGCTGTAATTAATGAAGGATTATGATTTCATTATTTATTGTCATCTAGGAAAGGCTAATAAAATTGAAAATTCATTGAATCAAAAGATTAATGATACACTGAACATGTTATGTTTGGAAAAAGGTCCTTTTATTAACGATTTGATGAATGTTTGCATTGAATTTTTTGGTACAGGAAATTCCTCTATTTTGTATCAGGTGTATGTGAAATCATATCTATTAGACATAATTAAGCAAGCGCAGAATGAAGACAGTGATTTGTAGAAAATGGATGAGTTGATTCAGAATGGTAAGTTGCTTGAGTTTATCATTGAAAATGATTATATTTTATGATTTTAGAAAATATTGTGTAAGCCTTGTGATTCACATTTAAATAATGAGTTGTTATTTGATGCTAATAGTTCTGGATTTTCAGTTCATCTAGGCAGTACTAAGATGTACAGAGATCTCTGGATGTATTACTGGTGGGATGGAATGAAAAGATATATTGTTAACTTTACTATGATGTGTTTGAATTTTAAATAGGTTAAAGAAGGGAGAGAGTTACCAAAAGGGATACTTCATCCTTTTTTAGTGCCACAGTGGAAATGGGATAATGTTTTTATGGACATCATTGTGGGATTACTAATGACATCCCTAAGAAAAAATGCAATCTAGGTTATTGTTGATCAATTGATTAAATATACTAATTTCCTTCCAATTCGAGGAACTTTGTATCTAGATCAACTTTCTAGGTTGTATGTTAATGAGATAGTCAGGTTTCATGAAGTTCCACTCCCCATTGTATCTTATCGTGATCCTAGGATTAATTCTAACTTTGGGAAAGGCCTTCAAATGTCATTGGGTACTGATTTAAATTTTAGTACAACTTTTTATCCTCAATTGGATGGACAGTCTGAATGAACAATTCAGAATTTAAAATATATTCTATATTCTTGCTCAATTGATTACTAGAGAACATGGGGAAAAAATTTTGAATTTTTTTATAATAATAGTTTTCATTCTAGTATACAGATGGATCTATTTATGGTATTATATAGAAAATTGTGTTGAAATTCAGCTTTTGTGGGATGAAGTAGGAGAAAGGAAGTTGGTGGGACTAGAATTTGTAGAAGATATTACAGAAAAAGATCAGTTGATTTAGAACCACAGAAGAACATCTCATAGTAGGAAGAGAATTTATGAAGAAAACCGGAGGAAGTATCTACCATTCGAGGTAGGTGATCATTTATTTCTCCGACTATCTCCATGGAATGTTGTGATGCAGTTTGGTAATAAGGGAACACTGTATTTGACATTCATTGGACCCTATAAAATCTTGTTGAAAGTAGTGTCAATTTTATATAGAGAGGAATTACATCCATTTTTATCCCAGGTATATAATGTTTTTCAAGTTTCAATATTGAGAATGTATATATCAGATCAATCTCATGTTTTGAGTCTAGAGGTAGTTCTATTAGAACATAATCTCTTTTAAGAGGAACAACCAGTCCAGATTCTTGACCAAAGGGATAATGTATTGGGGAATAAGGTAATTAATCGGGTAAATGTTTTGTGAAAAACCCAAACTTTTGGAGAGGCATTGTGAGAATCTAAATATTCTATGAGGGATAAATAGCCTCATTTATTTGATATGTGAAAAAAATTGCAAGGAATGAATTTCCAAAAGGGGGGAAGAATGTAAAATTATAGGTAAATAAAGAATATGACCATTTCGTGTTTATTAATAATTTTGAATTAACTATAAATTTTTCTTTAAAGGGGATGCAATGTTCAATTGAATAATCGACACACAATATTTGGTTTCTACGAAATATTATGTTTCGCACAAGGGTGAGTCAAATTAAAAAAAAATATAATTTTTTTAATGGTAGTTAATGCCTAGTAATTTTATTTGTGGGAATTAACAAAACAATATATATTATTATTAATCATGTTTGTAAATTTATTTACATTTATCCAATAAAATTCAAAGGCTTAAAACGAGAATGGATCCAATTTTAAGAAAAAATACTCAAAATTTTTTAAATGATAGTTTTACCACATTTTGATTTATAACCCCATATAAATATAGTTTTTTAAATTTTAAATTTTATATTTTAATTATTAAACCTCATCTTCATATGTTGGACATCAAAATTTTACTTTTGGTAAATTTTTTGGTATTTTTATGATAATGGTCAATTTTTAATGAAAAGTGAAAAATACTGCATTTTAAGTCAATACTTTATTTTCATTTAATTTATTACAATGGTTATATTATATTTATATTGGCTTTAAAGTGTAATTAGATAATAGTTATATCATATAATCCAATATTTGTCATTGGATGTAATTTCACTTTGAAAATGGACATAAACACAGGTATATATTTTTGAATTGATAACTTCTTAAAAACACGCTTTCTAGTTTTGAAAAAGGAAATTAATTTTAAATTAATTAATGAAACTTTTATGTTTTGAATTTCATAAAATATACATCATTTTTTAATTCATATTATCAAAATTATCATAGGCTGATTTATTGGTATTTTTCTGAAAACGTAAATTTTTTTATGAATAATGAAAAACAATGCATAGTAGTTAAAAAATTGAATTTTGTATTTAAATGTAATTTTACCACTTATATGAATTTGAATTTAAAAAATATGAACTATATTGTTTTCATTAGTACGTAAAATTTAGTTCAATAGGCTGAATTGTTTTAGTAAATATTAACTTCTTATTTTTATTTACCGCTGTTAAAGGTAAATAGTGAAATTCAAGGTAAAAATAATATCATAATAATATAAAATTACCTTCAAAAATGTCTTAAACATATTAGATTATTCATGGAATATCAAATAAAATCAATGGGTTTATCTTTTTTCCTTTGAAAGCCACTTGGATATGATAATTAAATTAGAGGCATTTTATTTAAAGTAAAATTAAAAATATCACAAACATGTATTGTTTTTCTAAAACAATTTTAATGTGGGGTTATATAATTGATATATTAGACTATAAATAGTAATTTAAAATATAAAAAAATTCATGCATCATGGTATTTAATTTAAAATTTTTAGACGTCAAATATATAAATTTAATTTTGACCCAACAATGATGTAATGATTTCCTCTTTAATGAATGTTTAAAATAAATTAGATTATAAATATTAAAATAAATTTATATTGAATCTTTTTATTCCATCCACAAATTTTATGTATGATTTTGAAATTTTATCTTTTAAATAATGATGTTTTTTTGAATTTATCATATTTTTTTGGATTTTTTAAAAGGTAGTGATATGAATAGTAGAAAATTGGCATAAATGAGTTTCTAAATCAATTAATATTTTATTAAATGATAAAATTGGCCTAAAATATAATATTCTGTAAAATTACATATATGATTCTAAAATTTCATTAATGATCCATTTTGGAACGATTAGAATATTATTGTAAATATATTAACCATATAGTGTAAATATACAATAATTCATGGTAAATGATAAATAAGTTAACAAAGGGTTAAATAAAAAAGATAAGGATTAAAAAAAATTCCCAAACTAAGGAAATTATTATTAGATTATTTTATTTCTTCATAAATTCATCATATATTCAAATGTGATTAGTTGTGGTCTGTTTAAAACAGTAAATAATTTTATAAAAAATAATATTTTCAAACTCTCTTAAAGAGCCCCTCGTCCCTCTTAGAAAAAGACACCACATCCAACCCATTACTCACATCTCTCAAGACCCGTGGATCATCCAAACTCTACCCAAATAATATCCCAAAATTTCCATGTTCCTCTTAGAATCCTTACCTTTGGAAGAAGGAACTTTTAGAAAGCTTTTTGGTTAAAAAACAAATAGACATGCCCGATTTAAAGGTAACATCTTCCCTCACGTTCTGTTCTTTTATTTTACTTTTTCACTCACTATTCTCTTCTTGTTATTTTTTTAAATAAAAACAAAAATATCCAAAATATAATAGGTGTTTGTTATGATAATTATTTTAACCACACTTCCACACACCACCATCTAATTAATACAACATATTGTTTATGTGCACGGTAAGCCATTACCTCACAGAACGACGATTTTTCAATCTTTTCATCAAACCTCTTATGGTGGACATTATGATGTCATAGTATTTATATGTTATATATATTATATTTATCTTTTTCTATGATTCTGTATTTTTCATTTATATAATAACTTTATGGTTTCCATAATTGGTAAATATGATATTTTCATTTCAGGAAGTACGGACTACCGCCCCCTCAAAGTGATATGACTTGATCATTCCAAAGGTAGAGAGTATAAAGGATGGAGTTAATGAAATTATATATGATATTAAACTTGAATTATAATATAAATATTTATCATTAAGTTTTCAATCCATTAAATACAAAATTAAAATTAATGTTTCTTTCATGTGTCTGTACAACTTACCGTCTCCATCAACAGTGCATTTCATTTCTTATCTCCAAATGTTATGTTCAATTATAAATACATATATATATATATATATACTGGATATATATGATATATATTATATCTAAATCATGAATATCATTTTGGAGATAATGTAAGTTTGACCGCATGGATAACATGTAATTATAAGTTGTTCATTTTTGACTAAAGTACCAAATATCGAAAAAAGAACCATTATTAACCTAAATGATTACGTAATGTTTATAACATTGTAATAATTGATATAAAAGGAATAAGAAAATTTAAAAATGTTTCGAATCAATTATAAATTAACTTTAGTTTATTATAAAGTAGTTTAAGGAATAAATGAGTCACATTGGACACGAGGCAAGGGACTTCATCACCATATTTTTCCATTGAGGCAATTTTTTATTTATAAACAACATTATTCTATATGGTGTATAAAAACCTTTGAATATTAATTTCAGTCAAAGGAAATCTTTTCCAACGAAGTGTTTTACTAAACAACAACAAGGAATGTTTCTTTTCATCATATGTGTTGACAATGAACTTTCTACCGCAGTTAGTATAATTTGATCATTGGATTCTTTAACAAGACATAGTGTATTTTAAATGGGAAATAAATACTATATATCCATTTTATATATTGTGGTATTGAAAATGGTTTTCTGAAACCATTGATTATTTCAAATAATTAAATTATATATTGTGATTTCTATGTAGAAATATTATATTTTGTTTATAATAGTTTTCTGTGTTATGGTTATTTAGAATTGTTTACATATATCGGTGGTTCCATGATAAAGCTTGGGCGGGTGAACCCGAGATAAGTCTCCAATGGATAGGGTAACACCCTACATAGCTGTGAAAGATACAAGTTAAGTATGTTACGGAAGGCACAATTTACCATTATGATTTGACATTTCGACAGATTATTCAGAAATCTTAGGATTCCACGAGGTGTGTTATAGAGCATATGGTTTTTTATTTATTGGTGTACTAATGATTTATTTCATTATTTTATAACCCTTAATAAGCTTTTAATTCTCATACCATGTTTTTTTGAAATGTTTTCCACATGATATAATGCATGGTAAGAGAATGTAAGGATTCAAAAAGGTTTATGTCAATAAAATAATTCTCATCTTCTGTAAAGATTTTTTATTTAATGAAAAAATAGATATTTACAAGAAGTCTTTACATTGTTATATTTGAGATGTAATGTAATAGTTATGGCATAATACAATAAAACTATAAACCTAAAAAGATCTTCAATGTGAATTCTTGACATAACTCTATATTATGTAATTATTAAGGTTTGGGCCTTATACTACCATTATTTCTATCGACATTACATAGGTCATAATAATCTTCTACTACCATCATATAAAACCCACCATACAATTATATTGGTAATATGATACATATGGAACCATTACATAACATTCTCTCAGTTACATATCCCTAATTTTTAATTATACATTAGGTATGTTTGTATGATAATATGTATGACGTCATAGTGCTTGTAAAAAACATAGTAACACATCCCACCTTTTGATAACAAGAATATAGTCTATCTGACCACGTTTCTAATCATCAAAAATTAGATTTTTTAAGATTCCATGTTGATCTATGTACTTATATCTAGTCTTGGAAAACTCTCATGTTTCATATCTCATTGTAAAATTATTTCATTTATATCCCCATATACTGTATACAATTTCTTCTTTTTTCAGATCATCTTTTTCTCCTAACGTTACAAAAATAATCATTCTTGTACCATCAATATAGCTCTTCAATCGACACTTTAAATCATAAGATTCTACAATTTTTATATTTATGATTTGATGACCTTTATGAAAACCATAGAATATTAATTCTTTGTAAGGGATATTTTCAAAATCAATTTATTAAAATTTATAACAATGAATAATGAATGATACATAATTCAAATCTCAAAAAATTACTTCTATATTAAGTGACATTCAGTGTGAACACATATTGATGTTTTGATAATAAATTAAAACGAAAAAAATTTTCCTCTAAAATAATCCAAATTGTGTTTCTTTTAGTATCAACATTAAAATAGAAAAAATCTTTGAATCTTACATGTGTACTCTTTACCTCCCCACCCCAAATGTTGTTTTTACATTATTATCTAACAACATTAATTTTCCCCATTGTTCAAAATCAAATTCAAAGGGCCCTTATCATATTTTATATATTCATATTAGGGTAATTAAATGTTTTCTCAAGGGAAAAATAAAATAGCATGAGTTTATTAACTAATATACTTTAACAAAACTACTCGATGTTTATATAGGAGAACCCATTATAAGAAAAATAATTATAATTAAGTTGATCAATGTTGTAAATAAAAGATCATAATTGTAATATTATCCTCAAGATCATTCCATCATATTTATAGATTGAGAAATTTCAATAAGTATGTTAAGATAAATATCATGCACCATTCTCAATAAAAATATCTATATAGTTAATGTGTATAAAATATACATCTAAAATATCATGACATTCCTAAAATCACTACCATAATTTAAATGAAAAATGTGTTTCTCACATTTCAACATTAAATATAATCCCATTAAAGGTCATCACCCCCTTAATCATTATATTGAAAATAGTGATCCATTATGTATTTCACATACTTTCTCCAAAAAATCTATCATAGGCAGACATCATCCTTCTTCCCCATCAATAATCAAAAATATAGTACAAATAAACTTTTCAATTTTAAATATTGATGAACCTCAGTGATCCTAATAATTAATTTTCAGACAGTGAATGTTCTCCCAATATAAACTCTTACATCATAGTTTTATATTTTTAATTTAATGTTTCTTGATTATTTTGATATTTTACCCCATATTTTATAATTCATTTATTTTCATCTATATATTATTGAAATTATGTTTTCATCTTGTCTCTAGCTTTCATATCATCTTTTTTATATTGTTTTTTGTTTTTCTCATTGGAATTATATTTGTTGTTTAGTGAAGTCATAATTTTTTGTGACATTCCCACATTTCTCACAACTATTTTTATTTTTCTATGTTTTCAAGAAACCATCTATTATCATTTTCATATCAATATTCATCTCATTTTAAAAAAAAATGTTCCATTTTTTGAAACTTTTTTTGTGGCTCCCCAATAAATCATTCTTGTTCTATTTATTTAATCCAAATAACTATGAATTCTTCCATTAACTACTAGAAATACCTGAGTTCATTTCCTTTCCCTATTTTCTTACAGTTCTCATCAATATGAAATATCTCACATTTTTTTCTTCAGTCATTAACATTGTTCACAAACATAGCTATCTTTTCAATCTCAAAAAAACTTTTTTGATCATTTATATTCTCTACTAAACATAGATCCCCCTATATACATACATGATTCCTTGTAATGAACTATTTTAATAAAATGATTATGGTATGGCCAAAAATATCTTGAATAGAAATAGTGACATTTTAATATTGTTAATTTAGGCATGGTGAAGAATTAAATGAGATATTAATATTAAATTTTAAAAAAATTTGGGATTCATTGTTTAGGGATATAATTTAATTTTTATTTATACACCTTCAAACTAGATGTCACAACCCGTCCACCGGTGCCCATGTCGAAACTACCCCTAGTCCGCCTTCAATAGACCAGGGGCTGGCAATTATCAACAAAGGAATATATCCCTAAACTGGGTAGGCATTGCCTTTATAACTATAAACAATCACATTAGACTATACAACTAGAAGCAAAACACTAAGTGAAAACTGTATACAAAAAGTGTGATGGAATGTAAAAGGGGTCGGAAATACAAGCCCAACAATAAAGTACAAGTACAACTGAAAAATTTACAAACAAATGAAAGTTAATGTGAACCACATGGATCTTCCTTCGGGGTTCCTACCTGAAGGGTAGGTATAGATGGCCAACTCAGCACTCCACGTACGTTAGACTCCTCTTTGTACCGACTCGTCGTATAGTCCACCTCTAGGTATCGTCTAGTCCTGGAACTCTCGGCCTCTATCATCGATGTCCGTCGTCTGTATCTAACAAAACGAGGTGCGGGCATAGCCCGTGTAGGGCTGAGGATAAAGATACTCAGTAGGGACACCGAGACCCTCAAGGTCTCACAAAATCCAACAAGGATAAATCACAAAGTACGAAATCAAGGGATAACCATTACATAGTTATATTCCCATACATATAACTGAGTTATATTGTAACCCATATCAATCATGAGGAAACAGAAAAGCCAAAGACTCAGCTCAAACCAGTATTTTTATTATCGAAACCATGGCTGGTGGTATACTCCTACTTTATCTAGTACAATGGGCATGTCATGTCACATAGAGGAACTTACCACTATCTTTGGACTACTGATATACTCCTCCTCTTGATTATCATGGGTCTCCTACGTCACACAGAGGCTCTCCCCATCGTGGGTCTGCCACGTCACACATATGCACTCCCCATAATAGCCTGTAGAGGTACTCCTCTTGTCGAGTACCAGGGGTCTTCCATGCTCACACAGAGGCGCTCCTCCCACCATGGGTCTTCTGTGTCACACATAGGCGCTCCCCACTAGGATAGTCAAGTCATTCTGAGTCGAATCAGTCAAGTAGTCATCAGATGTCAGCCAGGTACGAGGTCTCTGTACTCTGTCTTCTCGTCGCCAGAAGGATCTGCTCCATGAGCTACTGGTCGACACTCCAAGTGTCATGAAGTCTCACATAGATATATCTCAATGTACTGCTACGTCATATGGCTCTCAACGCAACAGACGGTGTGTCAATCAGACGCCCGGTCTGCGAGTTATTAGCCTTCTAGTCCCGGGGGCTCGGTTGGATTCAGGTACGAACGAACCCGACTGTATCTCAACTATATGACAAACACCAGTGGGGTATACTCAAAGGAAAGGTCTCACATCGATATTACCAGTGCCACTAATGTCTCTTCAAACGGACGTCTGGTTCCACAGATATGGCCAAAGTAAGAAAAGGGTTGGAAGTGGGCCGGACTCCGGTCCGACCTAGTAGGGCTGACTCAGCCCTACTCAGTCTAGGCCGACCCGGTCTAGGTCATCCCAGATAGACTGGATTGGTCTGACCTAGCCTATTGGGTGGGTTATCCCACTAAGTTAGGCCCAGTCTTCAGGGCCCGACCCAGTGGACCGTGAGGGTGGTTCAACCCATATTCCGCCAAGCAGGTGGCTCAGCCCGATGGTCGGGGCTGGTTCAGCCAACACGGCGAGGGGCGTGGCTCGGAAGGTCGGCAGCTGGGAGGCCAACGGGTAGGCTGGATGGTCGCCGAGCAGGCCGCGGGTGCGTCGGGATGACAACGGAGGGGCGCGGGTAGCGTGTGGTGGCGCTTGGCAGGGCGCCGGCGGAGCCGGGCAGTGGGCAGGGTGCACGAGATGGTTGTGCGGGGTGCGGCGGCGCGCAGAAAGGCGGCATGGGGAGAGGCGACGCGCGGGAAGGTGGTGTGGGGTGGGTTGGCGCATGGTCAGGCCACGGGGCAGGCAAGAGCGTGCTGGGTAGCATGTGGGTAAGCCGCGGTTCGCGGGGCGGGGCGTAGCAGTGTTCGTTTGGATGTATAGGTGCACCACAGGGGCAGTATTATTCCCGGAGGCCACGGGAAGCACGGATGAAGTCATTAATACCTTCGTTGCTATCGCCTCATCTACATGCCGAGGAATCCTTACGAGAGAACATCGGAGGGAGTCGGCCCATATTAGTTTTTCCCGCACCCTCCGTGTTTAGAGATGATATCATTTGGCTCATCAGAATAAATCTCAACAATTCTTTACCACACTTTGTATCAATTTTCTTCAATCGATTATGAGAGGATAAAAAGGGAATCATTAACATGAAATAACCTCCTACCTTATTATTTGTCGTTCGTTGTTTGATGACATTTGAAGTCACGGGAAGAAGATGAAAGAATTCGTCATTCGTCTCGTTCGGCAGGAACTCCGAATCCCTAGTTGATTCGGTCGCGAAAAGTGCTCCACGTCGGTTGGATTCGAGGAATGATGTTGAAGAAGAAATATGGCATTCTTCGCATTGTTAGTTCTTCGTTGGGAGGAGCGTTTTTCGTTGGGAGCGCTTTTCTCCCAGGCTCCTCTCAATTCCATCAAAATCGAAATTCCAATGAAATAATAATATATTAGTCGTATAATATTACGTTGGCACACCAATTCAAAATGATTATTAAAAACCCGGCTCCACCAAATTAAATACACAAGTGTTGTCTCATTAAATTGAAGGATGCCAAGATGCTCTCCATAATTAAACACATGTGTTGGCGCAATTAATTACGCATGGAGGTGAAGAGGCTCTCCCTCAGTTATGAGTGACAGTGGAGAGGTTTTATCCTCCACCATCAATAGGGGTCAGGTTGTCCCCACCCCTATAATTAATATGGAGGTTATGCAGCTCTGGTGGTCCCCACCTCAATTATCCTCCCATGGAGGTTATTCTCGGGTGGGCCCCACCACCATAACCTCTCATGGGAGGTTAGGGTGTGGTGGTCTCACCACAAAATCCCAAGGAGAGGTTTTAACCAACACACTCAACACATGTCGGCTTAAAAAAATAAAGTGTTGTACTTTATTTTATTATTATTTTTACAAAAAGCCAAAAACTAACTTTTATTCTCGATCGTCTTCCATTGAGGTGAAAGTATTCTTAAGAGAATACCAGCATTGTGAGTTCAACGATTCCTTCAGATTTCAGTTCCAAGCACCGACTCAAAAGTTTATTAAATGCGCTCATACGTTTACTAAATGTACCCGAACAAAACTTAGGAAATTGATTCCGGGCACAGCGGGCCTCAAAATCACATTCCCTCAATTTTCGTGGACTCATAAAAATCCAATGTATTTAAGAAAAAAAATTCCCAGGAAATTTCTGGGTCTTTACATTCTCCCAACATCAGGGCTATAGGTCCCCGTATACTACAACTCAGACTAAGGGAAAAAATGGGGATACTAAGCACACATCTGAGCCTCCTGATCCCATGTGCTCTCCTAGAGGTTCTCGTGCTACCAACAAATGCACATCAGAGATATCGACCATCCACGAAGGACCCACTCCTAGCGATCGTCAATTTCCACTCTAACATCTATGAAATTTTCCCCATTGTCGATATCCAGCTCCACATGTTCGATGATATGAGAATGTTCATGAACAAATCTCCTCAGCTGAGATACATGGATGATGTCATGCACCTGGTGCTATTGAGGTAGAAGATCTAAACGGTAAGCCAACTCATCTAATCTGTTGAGGACCTGGAAAGGTCTGATGAACATCAGAGATAACTTTCCCCCTCGGCCAAATCTCTGTAGACCTCATCGAGGCGAGACCTTTAGGAAGACATAGTGGCCATCCTTGAACTCTATAGGTCTCCACGTCCTGTTAGCATACGTCTTTTGTCTGCTTTGTGCAGTCTTCATCCGCTCCTCAATGATTTTTAACTTCTCCTTGGTAGCCTGTACCATCTCTATCCCCACTAGTGATGACTCCACTGGGTCTTTCCAGCACAGTGGCGATCTGCAAGATCGAACATACAAGGCCTCAAAATGTTACATGCTGATGGTGGAGTGATATCAGTTGTTGTACCCAAACTCTTCCAAAGGTAGATGAACCTCCCAGCTACGACCAAAGTAATGTATATGTGCACGAAGCATGTTATCGAGGGTCTGGATGGTCCACTCGGTCTGACCATCCGTCTGGGAATGGAAGGCGGTGATCAACCGAAGATGTATCCTGAAATCTCTCTACAACCCCTTCCATAGCCAGGAAGTCAATCGTGCATCACAATCGGAGAAAATAGTTGAAGGTACTCCAAGTAGTAGCATAATCTCCGACCCGTAGAAGTGTCCAAAACACTATACTGAGCCGTACTCTCTGATTGGTAGGAAGTGCACCAAATTGGTGAGTTTGTCGATGATCAACCAAATCGATTCATTACACCTGGATGTACGTGGAAGACACATCACGAAGTACATGGATATCCCATCCCAATACCACTTGGGGACCTCTAAAGTCTAAACAAAGCCTCCTGATACCTGGTTCTCCTCCATCACCTGCTGACAAGTGAGGCATCAAGAGACAAACTCTGCTACTCCCTTCTTCATATGTGGCCACCAGTGCTGTCGACGAAGGTCTTGGTACATATTCGCCACTCCCAAATGTACCACTAAGGTGAAGGGTGGAACTCCCTCAACACTTCCTCCTAAAGTTCCACTGGTACCATAATACTTCTTTTGAAGAGGATGATGTGCTCCCCACCTTCAAAAAATCCATCAGGTTCTTACCCTATGGATATGTGAGCATGTGGTGTCTCGCAGTCAGCATCCCCATGCTATGCTACCCTGACTCACTGAAGTAGTTGGGGAGTGACCGTAAGAGACTGTAGGAATGATGCTCCATCCCAATCCACAAAGGATATCTGTAAGGAAGCTAGTTGCTCTATCGCCTCTTCTAGCAGCTGAATACCAGTCCTCCTGCTGACTGCATCTGCAACAACGTTCCCCTTTCCAAGAGTATAGACTGTCTCGAAGTCATAATCCTAGAGGAACTCAGGCCAACAATGATGTCTCGGGTTTAGGTCCTTTTGAGAGAAGATATCCCAGAGACTCCTATGATCAGATTTCACGATAAAATGTTTTCCCATAAGATAGTGCCTCCACATCTTCAAGGCAAAGACCACTGTTGCAAACTCTAAGACCGGGGTAGCATAGTTTATCTCATGTTGTCCCAGCTTTCGAGAACCATATTCTATCACAGCTCTCCACTGCATCAGGAGGCACCCCAGTCTGGTCCCTGATGTGTCGTAGTAGACTACGTACCCTATTCCTTCCTATGGAAGCCTCAAGATGGGGGCACTAGTCAGCTTCTGCCTCAACTCCTGAAAGCTCTGCTGGCATCTATCCGACCACACGAAGGGTTTCCCCTTCTTTGTCAGGGCTGACAGTGGTTCCACAACTCTGTAGAAGTCTGGAATGAATCTAAGGTAGTAGCCAGCAAAACCCAGGAAACTTCTTACCTCTATCACACTCCTGGGTGGCTCCCAAGCATGTACCGCCTAGATCTTCGCTGGATCTACTGCAACTCCAGCCTCAGAGATAACATGTCCCATGATGTTCACCTCTCACTTCCATAACTGGCACATTGGGAGATTACCATAATGCTGGTTCTCTCGGAGTGTATCCAGTACTACCCGTAAATGGTAGGCATGCTCCTCCTCAATAGTTGAGTAGATCCAAATTTCATCGATGAAGACTATGACAAAGCGATCAAAGTAAGGCTGGATGATCATATTAAGGAGGCTCATGAACACTGCTGGAGCATTGGTTACGCCGAAGGGCATAACCAAGAACTCATAGTGGCCATTACGACACCAGAAGGTCGTCTTCTACACATCCTCCTCTCTAAATCTGAGCTGGTGATAGCTGGATCTGATGTCTATCTTAGAGAACCACCGAGCTCCCTTTAGCTAATCCAAGAGGTCGTCAATCCTTGGGAGTGGGTACATGTTCTTCACAGTCACCTGGTTCAGGTGACGTTAGTCAAACCAAAACCTCATGATCCTGTCCCCCTTCATGGAGAACATGAATAGGGGCTGCTCAGGGATAAACACTAGGCTAGATGAATCCCTTTCCATGCAAGTCCTCTAACTATACCCGCAGCTCGGGAAGCTCAGCAGGATCCATCTGATATGCTGGTGTAGATATCGGTGCCATCCCGGGGTACAGGTCAATGTAGATGTCCACATCTTTGTGAGGAGGTAATCTCGGTACATCATGCGCGAAGACATTTGTGTACTGGTCCACCACTACAGGATAAGTCGGACTCTCCACATCCACCGCTCTAAGGGTGAGGCAATCCAACTAATGAGTGATCGGCTACACCCTCCTCCGAGTAAGTCCATCCTATGATGCAATGACTCCCTTCTCACCGGTGAATGTAAAACTGGTCCCATTCATGGGGACAAACTGCATATTTCGCATAATACAGTCGATATAGGCTTGGGATATAGATAACCAGTCCATACCCAAGATGACGTCGTAAGGCCTCGACGCCGCTACTAAAAGATCTCAACTGAAGCTCTCACCTCCTAGAGTAATTTTGCAATTATAGAACTAGTTCTTAATCATTGAATCAGCTCCCTTAAGAGTCTCTAGCCGTAAGGATCGAGCCAACAGATCCATCGGAATCTCAGAGCTCCGTACAAGGGAAGTGGAAATGAAAGAGTGACTAACATATGTGTCTATAAGAACTGCTTCTAAGGAGGAATAAACACAGATCGTACCTTGTATCATCTTCGGAGGACCATGTTCATATTCTTTAGCTACCTGAAGCTGAGTCCTCCCGTGTCGACCTGCTTTATGCGGTCGGGGTGGACCTCGTGGTGGTGGTGGCGGAAGCACCTTGTAACGTCGTCCACCGCCAGCTACACGACCAAATTTTCTCCCACGTTCGCCTGAGCCCTGTAGACAACCTTGATCGAATCCCTGCCTCTACCTGAGAGGTCCCTCAACAATTTTTTGATCATCAGAGCAATTAGTCAGACATTCACGAGCCATGTGACTAAGCTCGCCGCTTGAGTAAAACTACCTGCTACAAGCATGTGTGTCACTGCTCTGTGTGTCCCACACAACCGCTCCTGAGTCATGTGGTCGACCACCAGTAGGACTGGTCCTCTTTGACCTCTGCGACATCTGTCTACTTCCAACTACAGAAGACTCTGCTGCATGTCATCAAGTGGTGGGTCTCGCTGCTGGGGACTTCTCAGCAAAGAAAACTATCCACTATGTGAGCTCTCTCTAACACCCCCACCTGAGTCGGGATGCTAAGTGAGATCACATAAGCTCTGATCTCACGCCCGAGTCCCTACTCGATGGTCCGGGCCCTAAAGAATGGGTCCAGTAACAGATCAGTGGAGTAGCGCGAGAGGACGGTGAACCCCGCTGAGTACTATGCCACCGTTATGATACCCTGTCATAGATGAAGTATCTTTTGTATCCGAACCATTTGAAGGGTGGCTGGGATGAAATCCACCCAGAATAGGCTCTCGAAGTCTTCCCAAAGAAGTGTCACCTCGTTATGAACCTGGAGCATCATGCTCCATCATCTGCCTACTGCTGCCTGAAGGAGTATGGCAGTAAGGATTGCCATAAAGTCTACCAGTGTCCCTACTAGCCTGAAAACTCTCTCCATAGCCTACATCCAATCCTCAGCTGCCTATGGTTCGGTCTCTCCCCTGAACCTAGGTGGCCTCTTGTGTTGGAACTCATGCAACGCGCTCAAGTAGCATGCACTCTCTACAGCTGGGGCTGCTGGAATTAGTGGCCCGAATGGGAGTGGAACCAGTGGTTCCCCCACTGGTGCCACAACTTGAAGGGGGCCCTGCACTGAGTCCTTGTCGCTCATTGGGCTGTCAGTACGTACGACTCTCGAGGCTCTAACTGGTCATCTGTGGGGAGGAATTCTAAAAGAAACAGATGTGACAAAATCAAAAGATTATACCTAGTGAGATTACCTGGTTGAGCTGACATAAAGAAAAACTTTTGGAAACCCACATGCAATCTATGTTTCTGTGCACTGAGTCAGAAATCAGAAGTCAGGGTCCTGATGTATGGATACGTCATCCACCCGCACCAACACTGTACTCCCTTAACTGAAAACCACATATAGTAACCTTAACATTGTTGCTTCATAGAAATGAAATATCAGATTCCTATGTTCTACGGTAGAGCTGACCCCTTTGATACCAATTTTTCATGACCCATCCCCCAGGGCATGTGTCATAACTACCCCAATCCCGCCTTCCATAGGTCAGGGGCTGGAAACTAGTACCAAAGACGTATATCCCTAAAATGGGAAGGCATTGCCTTTATAACTATTAACAATCACATTAGAGTACAAAATTGGAAGAAAAGCACTCAGTAACAACTGTATAAAATAAGTGTGTCAGAAAGTAAAAGGGGCCATAAATACAAGGCCAACTGTAAAGTACAAGTACTACTGAAAAGGGACAAACAACTGAAAGGTAAAGAGAAGCTCATGGATCTTCCTCTGGGGTTAGTATATGAAGGGTAGGTACATATGGACACATTAGCACTCCACGTCCGTCAGACTCCTCTGTGTAACGACTCGTCGTAAGTTCCACCTCTGGGTACCATCCCGTCCTGATGCTCTCGGCCTCTGCTAGCGCTATATGTCGGCTGCATCCAACGCAACGAGGTGTGGGCATAACCCGTGCAGGGGTGAGTATAATAATACTCAATAGGGTCCCCAAGACCATCACAGTTTCACCAAATCCAACAAGGATAAATCACAGAGTACAAAATCAACGGATAACAATTACTTAGTTATATGCCCATTCATATACCTATATTATCTAGTAACACATCTTAATCACAAGGAAACACAAAAGCCAAAGACTCAACTCAAGCCGAGATTTTTATTATCGAAATCTTGGATGGTGGCATAATCCTCCTCTATCAAGTAAAATGGGCATGCCGTGTTACACAGAGGCTCTTCCCACTATCTTTAGATTTTGGAGGCACTCCTCCAGTCGAGTACCTTGGGTCTGTTGCATCACACAGAGGCGCTCCCCACCAGGGGTCTGTCATGTCACAGAGAGGCAATCCCCCTAATAGCCTGCTGAGGTACTCATCTAGTCGAGTACCACGGGTCTACCATGCTCACAGATAGGTGATCCTCTACTATGGTACTATTGTGTCCCATAGAGGTGCTCCCCACTGGGCGAGTCGAGTCACTCCGAGTCAAATCAGTCAAGCAGTCATCAAATCTCAGCCAGCTCCTAGGTCTACGTACTCTATCTTCTCGTCACCGGAAGGATCTGCTCCATGAGCTGCTGGTTGATACTCCATGTGTCATGAATTCTCATGTAGAAGTATCTCAGAGGACCTCCATACAACAGGCGTCTCAACGCAATAGACGACGTGTCAATCAGACACCCGGTCCGTGAGTTATTAACCTTCTAGTTCCATGGGCCTAGTGGGATTCGTGTACGAACCAACCTGACTATATATCAACTATACCTGGATCTAAAGTGGGGTAGACTCAAAGGGTCTTTCTTTCATCGATATTACAAACACCACTAATAGCTCATCAAACGGACGTCTGGTGCCACAGATATGGCCAAAGCAAGCGAATGGTCGGTAGTGGGCCCGATTCCGGTCTGACCCGGTCTGGGTCATCCAAGACAGACCTGATGGGGCTGACCCAGCCGTTCGGGTGGGATAGCCTACTATGTTAGGCCTAGTCCACTGGGCCTGGCCTAGTAGACTATGAAGGCGGTTCGGCCCGGATGCCGCCACACATGCGGCTCGGCCCGAAGTCCGGGGCCT
Organism: Viscum album; assembly: GCA_963277665.1. NCBI lineage: Eukaryota > Viridiplantae > Streptophyta > Magnoliopsida > Santalales > Viscaceae > Viscum > Viscum album. Next base: position 1,425,224,698 of record OY728133.1, read on the forward strand.
GTTCAGCCAGTGCTGTGAGTGGTGAGACTTGGGAGGTCGGTGTCTAGAAGGCCAGTGGCCAGGCTGCACAGGGCGCAGGCAGGCCTGGAGGCCATTGGGCAGGCCGTAGGTGCGTTTTGCAGGCCGCGGTGGCGGGCAGACTGTAGGCGGGGGTGCAGGGTAGGGCGTCAGCGGAGCCGTGAAGTGCGTGGGGCGTGTATGCATGCAGTGCGTGGGAAGGCGGCGTGGGGCACATAGGCACTCGGGTAGGGGTATGGAAGCGCATGGGTAGGGGGCGTGGGGCGCGGTTGTGCACGGACAGGCCTCGAGGCAGGCCGAAGCATGCAGAGCGGCAGGTGGGTAAGCCGCGGTTCACGCGGCGGGGCACGACGATGTTCGACCAGAATTATAGGTGCGCTGCGGGGGCGGTACCATTCATGGAGGCCACAGGGAGTGTTACTTTCGTCATTTCCGCCTTTGTTTTCTTCACCTCATCGCAATGCCGAATAATCATTACGAAAATAACGACAGAGGGAGTCAGGACATGTTAGATTGGCCCGCACCCTCCGCGTTTAGATATGATATCATTTAGCTCATCATAATAAAGCTCAACAATTAATTACCACACTTTTAATCATTTTTTTCATTTGACGATGAGAGGAAGAAAAGGGAATCATTAACATACAATAACCCCTACCATATTATTTGTCATTTGTCGTTCGTTGACACTTGAAGTCGTGGGATGAAGACAAAAGAATTCATCATTCGTCGCATTCTCTATGCTCTCTAAATCCCGAGTTGAGTCGGCCATGAAATGCACTCTGCATATTTAGGATTCGAGTAAAGAAGTTAAAGAAGAAATATGACGCTCTTCGTGTTCTTCGTTATTCGTTGGGAGGAGCATTCTTCTTTGGGATTACTTTTCTCCCATGCTCCTATCAATTCCACCAAAGAGAAATTCCAACAAAATAATATAAGATTTTTCGTCCAATATTACGTTGGCACACCAATTCAATAAGGATAATTGAAAACCCGGCTCCAACAAATTAAATGCACAACTGTTTTCTCATTAAATTAGAGGATGCCAAGAGGCTCTCCTTAAAAAACATGTGTGTTGGCACAATTAATTGTGCAGGGAGGTCAAGAGGCTCTCCCTCATTAATGAGGGAGAGTAGGGAGGTTTCATCCTCCACCATCAAAAGGTAACGGGCGATCCCCACCCCTATCATTAATAGGGAGGTTATGTGGATCGAGTGGTCCCCACCTCAATTATCCTACCGTGGGAGGTTATGCTCGGGTGGGACCCACCAACATAACCTCTCATGGGAGGTTAGGGTGTGGCGTTCCTAGCACTAACTCCCAAGGGGAGGTTTTAACCAACACACTCAACACATGGCAGCTTAAAAAAAATAATATAATGTATTGTACTTTTTTTTAAAGCCAAAAACTAAATTTTATTCCCAATCATCTATCATCGAGGTAAAAGTCTTCTTAAGAGAGTACCAACACTGTGAGTTGAATGGTGCCCTCAGATTTCAGTTTCGAGCACCGCCTCAAAAGTTTTATATACCCACTCGTATGATTACTGAATGTACCTGAAGAAAAGTACAAAAATTGATTCCGGGCACACCGGGCCTTGGAATCAAGTGCGGTCAATTTTCACAGACTCTTAAAAATCCCATGTATTTAAGAAAGAAATATTCCACGGAATTTTTGGGTCTTTAATGTGGAAGATGATTTCTAAATAAATTTTACTTTGAAACCTACATTTTTAGTAAAAATATATGGGTGTTGAATTTTTTTGGAAATGAAACTACGTTATTCTATGAATCCTTCTATCCACCATCGTAAGACGATTGACCTTTAACCTAGAATATATTAGTGATGTCTCATCTCATTTTTCTAAAATAACTTTTTATACACAGAAAATTTGATTTTTTTCAGTAAAATATTTTTCTCTGTCAAAGAATGATTTTCTATGACAATTAAACACATTCTAGACATTATATATCCTCAACAAGTTCTTCATAACTTCCATAATGTATTTTCTTTCTACCATGTACAAACTCTCTTTCAGGAAATAAGTTTCTTTAAAAAATTTCAATTATATTTTACTCTCAACCACATTAATTTTTATCCTTAATCATAGTGAGTAATATTTATTCCATAAATATATTATAAACATTTTAAAAAGTTTTTTCCTTAACATGTTTATTCAAGACAATCAATTTATTATCGTGTTATTAATTTTCATAAATTGTTACGTCAAATTTTTATTTTAGAATTCACTCAATTTATATTCTCTCTTGACCGTCATTATTAATATATAATTAAGGTCTTAATTAATTACATGATGTATAACTTTAAAAAGATAATAAAATTCATTATTGGATAAAGGATCATCTATATCAGTTATCCTCAACAAAAAATGGAGAGCTCGGAGATTTGTGACGATGGAACCCTAGGATGATCAAGGAAGATTCCCCCCTCCCAAAAGTGGGAGGGGTGTGGAGGAAATCATCTTACCACCTTAATGCTCTAGGAAACCCTTTATCCCCTTTTGTAACCCTAGCTTCCTCCCAGATTTCCTGGTGATTTTAGTAATCCCGATGGATCTTGAACTACATCTTGGTGGCCCTCAGCTACCGATTTTGTTGTCCGAGTTCTACAAAGCATCAAGCCTTTTGAATTTGACATCGATAGAATGAATTAACCATTTAAGGCCCTCAGTTTATGAATTTTATTGGTTCGTTAATGTTAATTGAGACTTTTAGGACTGTGCAACTATTGGTATTCATGATAAGCTACACCTCAGGATCTAGTTTTCTTCCGAGGATGATCTAGTCCCGTCCTAGACCAGCGCTCCCCATCATTGCACTGGCTGTAAGTTCTTACTATTCCGATGGTCATTTGATATCTGCCTGAATTTTGACCAATTTTCCATCATGACATGGGTATGTTTACCTCATCTCCATTTACCCATTCATATTCCTGTAATTATTCATATGATAAGAAACATGGTTGAATGATTTCACTATTTTGATGACCATACTTATACTATGAGTCATCTGATCAAATGACATATTTTTGTTGAGGTGGATGTGTCAATGCCTCCGGTGGTGTGGAATTGGATCACAGTTTGTGCAGATTTTTGATGGAAACAATCCTTTTTTGAATCCTGGGTTAACTATTGTTAAAATTGTTTTCATTTGGGGAATGTTTTGTCGAACATTCATATTGAATGCAGTAGCAAGTGGAATTGTGATCTAAAGGAGAGGACATGTGAGGTAATAGGAAGATGCCCACTGTGGTTCATGGAAAGGCTTCTGGTTCTGAGAACAGCGATGCATTAACAGTGGAAAAATATGAAATTTCCTCTTCCAACCTGATGGTCACTATGATGTTTGATCAGATTAAAAATTATCTGAAGGTGGGGGATAGTGTGAAACAGGTAGCTGCATGGGGTGTCTCTAGAATGGGTTCCCTAGTTAGGAAGTTAAGTTGTTTAGCAGCAGCATGGTTGATGTCTGGATTGAGAGTTTGCATCCTGTGGCAGTTGAGAACATGGATTCTGTTGTATGTGATGCTAGTCTAATTATGGGGGTTACAGATGTGTGTGTGGTTGGGTTCAATGGTCGGGTTGATGATTATGGAGGTGTGATGAATATAGTTTCCACGGGGAATCTATTTCATTGGTTGGGGAATGAGGGTATGGAGGAGGTTACTCCAATACATGATGGTGCCAACATGCCGGTCGAGCACCCTTATTAAGAGGATGCTATAGGGAATGAAGTAATGAAAAAGGGATATGTAAAGGCCAGTAATTGGTTAAACAACCACATTTACTAGATATGAATGACACTAACTAAATGATTTTGAATGACTGGATAGTGAATTATTAAGAGATACAGATCTCTATAAAAAGGGGGATATCTCTAATGGTGACAACAAAATGATGGGGGCCTGGTCAGGCCCCCATATAGTGACATTGTCCAAGGAGGTACAAATATGTTGTCTGGAAACTAGGAGGATATGATTTCTTCGCCAGGAAGATGGCCGAGGAACAATTAATCATATCTTTCAAAGATGATTTACACCAGGTCCTCTGTCAAGAAATAAGGTGGGGAAGTATTTGGATTCAATAATGGTAGGGAAACTACTAATTAGTTTCTTTTATTGGATCGGTTGAATCATAAATGAAAGTATGTAAATGTTTATAAGCATTATGAATGATCGGAGTAGAAATCAGAAACTATGAAAAAATATTTTTATCATAGAGGTGGTGATGTGTTTGTTTGGATGATCTGTAGTGTTTGTTTTGGTCTTGTGGTACTTATTTTCTGAAATGTTATTTTATTTAAATAAATGGTCAAAGGTTTACCTCAAAATAATTTTTTTCGACAAAAAAAATTATTCATGTTCTAAGTAAATTGTTTCTTATTATTCTTTCACTATTGTTTGTATGAATTTTTATAATCTTCTTGAGGCATATAATTTTCATACATATTCTTGGTATATTTTTTTACAAAAAAGTCATCAATTTTACAATTAAAAACATTAAGATAATTTTTACCATTCCACCCACTGTTATTGTATCCCTTTAAAAATAGGAAAATTATTATTGGATTTATTCTTCATTTACATCTATCTCTAAATCATTTGAATCTTCTACAAGTTATTTATTTCAAAAATTAAAAAAAGATAAATATTATTCAAATTCATGTTATTCCTTAGTGTTATAATTATACAGATTATTTTCCTCATAACATGTTCTATAAGAATTTTATGAAGTTAAACCAAAGTTAAATATTATAGATATTTAAAGGACTAGAATTTAGAATCAAATCTATATGGAATGTTTCTCTACTTTTTAATCGTATAAGAGTCATTTATATTCTCACTAAAACTTATAATAGTGTTGAAAGTTGAATTTAATCTAATAAGGTATTCATCAACACATTCTACATTTTCTATCTTTATATCTTTAATAATGATCCTCTAGATTTATAGCTTAGGTTAATAAACATCAGAATTTTCCCCATATATAAATATCAATATATCACACCTCTATTTAGCATTTGGAAACTCAAAAATATTTTTTTTAACATACTCTACTAGAGACATGAACATAGAAATAGAATATTTTAAATTAATGTCCAAATTTATGTTTTTGATAGTTGTCCTTGAAATATAAATTATGGGAGGAAATCTTATTATGGTTGAACCTATAACATTATGCTAATGAGATATAAGAGAGTGTAACATCCTATTCTTAGAAATATGATAGTTCTTCAATTTAAATCCAGAACAACCCTTCTGTACACTAGATTAAAATTCCCTATCATTAGTAGTATGATTATTCAAATCATTCAAATGGAACCTTATTAGAAACAAATTTTCATTACATTTAATCAATTTAGGATCATTTAGTGTTTGTATTGGGGGTGATTCAATTATCACGTTTACATTTTTCCAGGAAAGTATCATAACTCTATAAGGATATTTTTCCTAACATCAAAAATCATTAAAAAGTTGTGATCAACATAAATTTAAATATAAACCTCACATTATATATAAAGATAATATAAAGAGACATTAGAATATGTTATTTAAATGGTTATGTATAATGACATACTTCTTTCCATGTTTACATTCACCTAAACAATGAATTTTTACTTGCATCAGAGGATTATATATTCATAGTTAGAAACAAGTTATAAAACCCATAAATCATTCCTTTAGTTAAACATGTTTCTTCCCTATCAATCATTTCATCATTCATAGATGGTTCTATACCCACAAATATCATATCTATATCCTACATATTCAGATCTAATTATACTAAAAATATAACAATATTTTTTAAAAAATGGTTATAACCAAAGTTAATATTTAATTATTTCTTATTTTATATTCTATTGATGAGAGGTATTAATTTCCTCAACTATCATATTTGATCGACTTAACTTATGCATGATGTCTAAGAACATTAAAAACTCTATTAATATTTTAATTAAAAATAATCTTTCTAAAATATGTGTCTGATATAGATAACATAATTCAAGACATTTTAAATCATTGACATGAAAATTCCGTAAAAAATATTTTCTGGTTAAATATTTTCAATATTACATCTCAGTGATTACTATATCCATTTTCCATTTTCAAGATGCTCCCTATTTATCTTCAGTCTAGTAAGCTATGTTCCACAACTCTATTAGATGAACCCATATGATACATTGTGTTCTTGTAATGAAATCCCAGTAATGTGTGATTCCTTCTTCTTTGATGGAGTAATAATTTAGTCAAATAATCTCCCATTGATAACTTTTAATATGATTATTCATGATCAATATCATGTTATACTCATTTTACTGATACACAATATCATTGAACACTTTTCCAGGTAGGAATGATCCTTGGTTATAATACCATGGAATAATAACTTCCGAACAGTATCTCATATTAAATTGAATAGTATGATACACATCATTCATTATAAACCACATTATATAGGTGTAATTTTTGAGGTTTTTTGGGAAATAAAATTTCATTTCTCCCTTATTGGAACATTGTATCTTATATATTCTACTCAATTTGTTTTCAGAGGAGTCTTCGTATCTTTTCTAAGACATATTCTAGTACTGTATATTTTTTTGAATCCCATGTTCTTCAAACAATTCATATACTCAATTATATGGAACATCAAAAAACATCCTTATTCTCAGTAATATTGAATACATATAAGATCCACCCATCTATTTTATTTTAAAATAATTACATACATTATGTAAATAAATTTTTTATCCTCTCTTTGGTATGTGACCATCCAATTCCTTCATAAGTGTTTCTTTATCTAATGGTACAACCTCAAAAATACCAATCTGATTAAATCACAGAATTTAATTGGATGGTGGACCTTCATTTTGTTTCTTATTAATAGGAAAACTCATTTTTATTTAATTTTATTATTTTTGTGCGATTTTCATCTTAATGATTTCATTCGAATTTATCAATCTGATAATAGTGGAATGTATCCATTCATTTGATTTTTCTATTTTATTTACGATGCTCCTTGAGGGTGTTTTTTTCATATACCTTCATCACTTTAAACTTTATATATATCTTTTTTAGATTATCTATAAGGATATCATCCACCTGAGAGACATTATTAATATGATATATTTGACAAGATAAACTTATCACAAAAATATAGACGACTTCTATTTTTATAGGAATTTTACCCTACATTTACCTAATTAGTGTTACCTTAATAAAACCTCACCATATTCTCTTATCCCCTTTTTTATAGTTTAAACAGTAGGCATTTTCATCCATTAATACAAATGACATTGTAGATCTTGGATTTCAATGATTGTAACATGGAACCCTTTCTGATAACATGACTTTGGTCTCTCTAATAACATTGAGAACCCTCATACAAATAGTCTATCAAGTCATTTATATTGATATTTTTAACTCCACGTGATCATTTAATAATTTTAATTTGTATATATTTAGGTAAAATTCTTTTACTTCTCTCCATATAGATATTACAAAACAGTTTCCTCATCTAATATTCTTTTTATGGTGATCTTTGTCTATTGATCTATATCTGGAAATATTATATATGTTACCTTTAGTATTGAACCTCAATCTAACCCGTTGAAAAAAATTCATGGATCATGATAATTTTTATGATATTAAAATAACCCTAAAAATATGCTAGCATTGTCTAACATTGTATGTGATGTTTCTTAACATTGCTTATTAAACATTATAACAATTCATAAAGAATGTTCTATAATTACCTTCCTAGAATGGACATGAACATGTGTTATTATTTTTTATATTTTTTTTGATTAAACAACGTTATAGTCCATTTATAATCATTTGGTAAAATTATTCCTCAACATTTTAATGGTTTATTAATTTTAATGATAATAAATTTAGATTTTCTCTTCATTTTAAAGAGTTTTGAATATTTAATTTCTCATGAATTTTTCTTCAAATGGATATAAATATATTTTTTATGTTTTTTTCTAATATATAAATAGAGATTGTTTTAAAATAGTTTCATGGTGATGATTTTTTGAATGGAAAAAATAGTGTAAATGCACAAATCCTAGTTGGAATATTATTTAAATGGTTTTACATTACTACAGAATATGAACCATTAACCTAATCCCCAAATATTAAATTTAAAATAAATTCATTTGATGGATGTGATTATTTTTAATACTTATGTCTATGTGTAATGTGACACAAAACCTTTATGACCCTCAATTTATTATATCAAGTAGTTTATAAGGATATAATGAGATATTGAGAGATATAATCTATAGTTATCATAATGAGATATACTTGTATCCTCTAGAATCTGAAGAGTACGGACTATATGGATTTCTTTAGTTCAATTAGTTTATAGAAAGACAATAATTTTTAAACTACCAATGCATTGAAAAGTTAAAAATGTATTCTTCATGACAACAAATTGGATTTTCTTACTAGATTATTTTGGTTTTCCCATGATTTGGAACTATTTTTTAAACCTTTTTTATACTTGATTATGTTTTTATTTTTCTCATTTCATTGACTTAATTACTATTATACTAGATTTTTATTTTGTTTTATTCATTACTTTATAGATATATACTATTTTATTCCATTTACCTATGCCCTTTAATAGTCAATATTGTTATATCCCTTGTTTAATAGAATTTTTTGTCTATTTGTATAGTTTATGATTACTTATGATCTTGGATTATCTAGAAAACTATTTCAGTTATATTTGCGAGGCATAGTTTTGCTTGAGAGATTTATTTTCATTTGAGGATTGACTTCCTTCCTTAATATTATTCTTAATGTGGTTTAAAAAACTTTTTTGGAAATTGAATATTAAAAATGGGTTTTAAAAGAAATTTTAAATGTTTTTCTCATATATATTTTTTTATGTTTCCAAAAGAAAACTTATAAAAATATTATTATCGGGTTTTTATTTTGAATTAAAAAAAATTAACATAATATACATCAAACAAGAATTTTAAATAAAAAAAAGAAATACAGTTTCTCTTTTGAGAAATGAAATATTTTTGTTAACTAACTCCCAACTTATACCACTCAAAATTGATATAGTCGAATTTTTATAGGATAAAGTGATCTTTGGTAGGGATATCAAGTTATGTGGACTTATCCTTTTCAAAATATCTTGGAATGTGCATTTTATATTGGGACCTCAATTTTTTAGGTTCTCTCTTCTATTCAATGGATCATTTATATTTCAGGAATGTTTACCTTTAATTTTTATTTTCTTTCAATACATTTAAAATATTTATATTATGGTCGATATTTATTTTCATTGTTTGATATTTACTCAGTTTTATGTTTGAAATTATTAATTTAACATTTTATAGATATATAATGTGTTTAATTACAATGTTATATTCTTGAAATAATTCTATCTCATGTGAAATTTCCATTATGTAGAATATTATTTATTAATGAGTATGCCTTGACTCCTATCATTTTTTACCATTTGGAGACTGAGAATAACAATTGAGCCTTCATATAGGCTAGAATAGGTTATTGAAAACATGGCGACCATGGATGGTTGATGAAAATATGATATCAAAATTCTTTAATAATTAAGGTTTTCGGTAGATGGAAGATAAGATCACCAATACTCAAGAGGTACGTTAGTTAAATGTTCTTGAAAAACACATATTGGGTTGCAAATATATTTTTTAGGGAATGTTTCATTACATGTTTTTAATATTAATTTTTATTAAAATAATTTGGTTGTAATTTTAATTTAATTGATGGTACATGACTTACATAGATGTTGTGAAAGTGATTTTTTGATTTTCCATATTTTGGGGAGAAACTAGCTGTTGAACAATATGTTAAGGATTAGCTCATATAGTATTCTAAACCATGTTGGCCCCATTTTAATGATTTGGAGAAAAAACCATTGCTAATGAAAATTTAGTATATGGTCCCAAAAAAATTGGTTCAAATAGTGAACAATTACTAACCCATCTAATAATTTGTGATGAATTATTTTTTATTTTGAATCTCTTTTGGGATGACGTATATTTTTATTTGAATGAATTATGGAGGGTTTTTAGGACTATTCATTGATTCTTTTTGGTTATTTGAAATAAATTTCTAATTTAAAATTTTTATTTGAAAAAGGAATATATTTCCTTTAGTTGTTATTAGTGAAATTTATACTGCCAAAATAAAATCTTGTTCGATTTAATGAAATTATAATGTATGTCCATTTACAAAGGTGTGTATTAAAAACACGATTCATGAAAAAACCATTCTTAGGGAAATTAAATCTATTATCTTCTAGTTTAATTATAAATATTACATTCTATGCGGTGTTTATAGTTCGATTAATTGGTTCCATTCAATTATATTGTGGTGGAATATGATTTTTTTAGAGTCCAATTTTTAGTTTTGTTATTTTGATCATCCCATCATGAAATGTTCTGGGTAATTTTAAGAATTTTATCTCATGGAGTATTCCATATCCTACTATTTATCTATGATTTGATATGATAATTGCAAATATATAACAAACCAAGACTCAATGTCGATTTGTAATGTTATTCCATCAACAATTTTCATTTTTTTCTGGGGTGATCAATGAAGTCAATATTCAATGAGGTGACTATTATATACATAAGGAATAATTATTTCACTAAAACCCTATAATTCATTCAATTTTAAACTTTTTTAGTATTAATTTATTTACTGGGTCTATAATTGAAGAGTTAAATCATTCCACTTCAACTATAGAGTCAAAATTCATCAGAACTCATTTCATGCATACCTATTTAGAGAAACCCGAGAAGGATAATATGGTAACAGACATCATCAATATCTAGAAAGGTGAAGATATTCTACTAGAATATTTCAAATATTTCAATCATTTGATTCCATTCTCTTATGATTAGGGTTTTATGGAATCATTAACGATTTCTTAGTTTTTGAGTGGTCTTCATTTAGGCCATAGTTTAAAAATGTCTCTATTTTCAATTGGATTATGTTAGGATATAGTTTGTATGTACATGATGGGGGAGTAGTTTTATATGGGTCAACTCAATATGGGCGATGAACATGATCCTTTTGGATTTAGTGATGGTTTTATTACTTGAGATTAAAATAAACGAGGAATATTTATATGAAGTTAGATCACATTGGTAAACCAATAAATATTATATAGTAACCCCTATCATGTTTTCCATATTCTATTGAGTTCCCATAGTACTTAGATAATTACTTTTTTTCTTCATTTCATTCGAACAATTGTTGTATTTTGGATGGAATTATTCTTATTTGGTGACATTATGTATCAGTATTCAATGTACGGGGAAATGTTTTTAGTTACCATGGGAAATTGGATGTGTATCTTCTATAGTTGTTTTCACTAGGACGGTAGTCACTGTTTTATCCACTAGGAAAAGTGATACCCTTAAATTAGGGGTAAAACTATTAAATTTCTCACATTTTGATTTTTTATATGTTTTCCCCATTTTCACAAATAAATATTTACGACTGGGTTATTGTTTTGAATATATTTGAAGTGCAGTTGGTTTTCTTCCAGAACAATATATGTTAGTTTTATAATATTCCTTGATGATATTATGTTTCAATGGGACTTACTAGACATTATGGGGGTGATTTTTTTTGGACGGGAAGAATATTTACACGCTGATTTTCAGTTCACTTATTATTTATTTATTTATTAACTATTACAATTTTCTTCGAGATTAATATGTATGACCCTTTTGTTGAATATGTTGTGTTAGTCGAACAATTTTAGAATGATTAGTGATATCATTTTGGCCTACCTGTTAAAAATATATGAAATTATTCATAATTTTTCACATTATTGGTTCAGTGTTTTCATAACATTGTGGGAAACCTATTTTTTGTGGGCATGGTGTGTCCAGTGAAGGGTACATGGTTGGTTCATGTTTTGAAAACTGTGTGATGTAGCTATGTGATTAAAAATTATAAATTTCAAGATATTATTTATTAAATTTTTAATCCTTGAATTCTTAATCCACCTCCCCATTCATGTCACACCTCTACAGGTTGAACAATGTTCATCCCCCATTCGTACAACCTTGTCTACGATTTTTGGTTATCAATCCAAGGGTTTTCTTCTATTCTATTCTTCCTTTACCATCACTATTTTTTCATTATTTATATCTTATTTTGTGGTGTGGTTTTCCAAAACCTAGATCTGTTTTTCCTTAATCCATTTCAATTGATGTATATATGGTTCATGTAATTCCCTTTGAAACCTTATCTCTCTAAATTTCAATTCTCTTCTTCATTATTGCTTTACCTAGGTTTTTGTTTTTGTGCCACTATTTTTAATGACCTTTTATTTTGTGTATGAGGTCTCTGAGATGGGTATCCATTAAATTTTAACATTTTATGAATATGAATAACTTCCTAAGATTAATTCTCCATGTGATTTGTATTTTAATTGGATTTTACCTTTCTATTATTTTTTCATAGAATGACCAGGGGTTTTGTGGGGTTATTTATTGGTATGTTCATATTAATGGACATTAATGTGGGGATTGAATTTATTTTATATTTTGGTTGATTATAAATTTTTATTTTGGATGTACGATGACCTGGGTATGTTCAAATCTGAAGTTCTTGAAGACTATTAATGTTAATGGTTTTAAAGAGGGATCTACAATTTGGATTTAAATAGGTTTTAATGTTTTATTCAATTACAAATTGTTTTAAAAATGGTTATATAAAATTATTCTAATGGGTTACCTCTAAAGTATGGTTTAATTTCATGTTTAGTACCATGGAAAATAAAAATATGAATAATATATTTTGATTATTTGTACTAGAATATTTTGAAATAGTAATTTATGTTTAAAATCCCAAGGCCCAATTGGAACCTTAAATAAATAGTTTTCCTGTAATAAATTAGATTCACCTTTAAAACAATCCATGTTTATTATGTTTCAAATATATCCATTTAATGGATGAACTTACTGGCGACTCCTACATTATTTAAAATGGGGGCATAAAGAGAGTTGTGTATGTGGATGGGTTGAGGTATACTATTTGAATTATTTTATTTATGTTTAATTATTGGTTTGTATCCGATATGACACACACTAATCCTAACTCTCCATTTTCAGTATAAAGGGGAACCTAGTTGTTATTGTAGGATAGATGGAGATGGGTTTTATATATATCCCAACTAAGCTAATTTCAATCCACTATCATTATACCAATACTGATTTGTGGGGTTCTATAGCTATGTATAGTTAGGAGTATGTTAGTTGAATGTGGTCTGGGGATGCATCTATAGTTTAATAGATGATTCTACATGGTTATTTTTTTATCTTTTACCTGGAGGTTTATTATATACCCATTATTTGTTACTCTCCTTTAAACCTTTTTAATTATATTGGACTATATTGACTTAAATAGTTATTTTCATTTTACACATTAATATTTTTTATGATTTAATTTCATGGATTATATTACACTCTCAATATTTTATGTGTCATGACCAGTTGTATTCGATAGATGACTTGTATATGAAATTTTTTTTAAGACATTATTGTTCCTCATTTTTGGTTTATGGATTCTTTTTAAACGTATTTTATCTTGTTACTTATTTATATATATCTTGGTTGTATTTGAAATATTTATATTCAATTGTTAAATTAGTTTATTTCCTATAATGTTTCAAAATGATATTTATATGTAGTTTTATAAAAGGGTAATTTAAAAAATTAATTATCTTCCTAACATTATTTATATTTTAAAACAGAATCTACAAAATGTTTGTCGTCTTGTTTTATTAAAGCATTATAAATCCCTATATTAAACTAATTTATTTTGAGATTCTATTTCATTAAATCCTTAAAATAGAATTGGGATAAATATTTTGTGAAATAATATTAGGTTTTTATCTCACAAAAATCATATACTAATTATTTTGCGTAGAATAATGTTTCAATAGTATGGGTTGGTTCATGATTTTTGGATGCACTGATTATGTAGAAATCTTCTTTTGGTGTTCCCCTGAAGGGGGGGGGGGTGTCTGATGGTGTCAATGGGTCACAAGAGGAACTGTATATAGTATTTCAGTTTTATATGTGGTTTGGGTAACATTAATCTATCATTCAACTAAAAATTTATTTTATATTTTTGTCAATTTTTTATTTTTATACTGATATGGATATTTATTTTTATGTACTATTTTATTAGTTTTCATTATATAATTGTTTATTTCATTTTTCAAAGAAATAAAATGTATAGACACACCATGTGGGATTCTCAATAAAGGAATGCTATATGTAATGTATTATTTACCTCAGTGAAATCATTTCATATGAGTATGTTTTAATTTTATTATTAAATTTTCCAACCAATTATGATTATGAATTCCTATTTATGTCTTTCGACGTGCTGGCTTGCGTTCCCATAACAAGGATATATTTGGATTGATCACGAAGACCATTATTCAAGATTTTTATTAAAATATTATATATTAAATGTGTTATAGCATAAAAATACCATGTCATGAAATAGGTTTTGAACCTTATGTATTGTTCTTTGGCTGTAAGATGAATCTTAAAGATTCCCTATTGTATAGTAGATGGGACTAAGATATTTTTCATTTGAAAAAAATGTCTCCCTTACACAAAAAAACCCATGACACTGAAATTATCTCCCATTTACCTCAAATGAATCATAAAAAGTTCTTGAAATGACACATACATATACTAGTTCATTTTTATTTTTCTAAAAAATATATCCTAATGACACTTATAGTTATATGGAGTAATCCATAAATATGAAAATTAATGTGAACAATAAATAACATACTATTAAAAAATAATTAAATATATATTAATGAAAATTGGTGAATTCCTTCAATAGGTATATTATCCTATATGACTAAAAATTTATTACTCTTACAGAGAGTGTTAATAACCAAAAAAGTGAAAAATAATGAAACATTTAAAAAACCTATACAATCTAGAGTTAGATAAAAATAATAAAAAACATATATTGACGTCAATAAAAACATAAAACAAATAATTATAATAATCCTTGAATGTTTTTTTACAAAACATGTAAATAAATAAAACCCCAAACAACAAAAATATAACGGTTTCTAATATGTATATTCATGTCAGGCTTGCGGTTTAATCTCCCAGCAACACCACTAGAATATGTTAACTTATAGTAGGTGATCCTATTAATATATATAGGGGAAAATTATCATATTAATATAATAAGTCCTCTAAAAATATGTATTGATACTTTTTAATAATCATAAATCATAATGTTTATCATGGATTTTATATTTTATCAAATTGAAAAGATGATTTTTTAGGAATTTTGAGAAGTTTTCTTCGTTCTTAAGGATGTTAAACCAATAAATGTAGTTATTTTAATCATTCTACTACACTTTCCACCAACTAGTTATAGTGATTTATATGGAAATATAAATCGAAAATTTATTCTTGGACTGAAAATAGCAAGTGGAAACAGTCCTTCTTCTTGAGGTTATATGATTTATAATAATGATTTAAACATCTTTTCTGTTATTCCATACATTTAATATTGAAAACTCAAATAAAATTCTATTATATATGATTATAACATAAATTTTGAAATAAAAATTCTTATCAGATGAATAGTTTTTCATGATTTTTTTATTTTTCAATTTTATATCATTCAATAATTAGTTTTTTCTATTTTCTTCATTTTCATTATTCATTTAAAGAAAAAAACATGTTGAATTTTAATGGATAATCAATAATCAACGTAAAAAAATTATCATAACTTGAAAACAATAAGATATAACATATAAAATAATTTGGCATATATGGTTTCTGAATATTAATACACGATGCACATTTTTAAAATCTAAGGGAAATTAGATTACCTTAAGTGAATAAAATATTTTAAAAAAATATTAAATGAATAAAATTATGATAAATATGGATTATAATTATCAAAATTAATTATTTACAGTTAACCCAAATGAGGAGTATATGAATATGACATTTTATAAAATATTTAAATATATTTGTTGTAAAATTACAACATTTATAAATTTGGTTAAAAGGATAAATATGATATGATTGAAGTATTATGTAATAAATTTGTTAATTTTTGGATACATCATATTGAATGAATAGGTAAATTTATTAATATTATCATTACATTTTTTGGATCAATATAATTAATTTTAAAAAGTTAAATATTTTGATACTAAATTGAATACATTAATAACACTTATAGATTACAACAATGAAAAATTTTCATCCGTAAAATAACCTTATCTAAATTCACATATAAATGATGATTTAAAATGTAAATTTGAGGATCATAATATGATACTGGATTTTGGAGGAATTTCTACCCATTCATTTGAAGGTATAAATATCATGGGAATAGAAAATATATAATTGAATTAACAAGAAATAAAAAAAATTTGTAATGATTTATTTTAATTAATTTAGAACAATCTAGTAAGAGGAAATAATTCAGTTAAAAGTAATTTATAAATTCCATTATTTAGATATGTAATATCAATTAATATATATATATGGTTTCTAATAACTTATTAAAATGAAGAATAATAATTTTATTCCATAAGGGTATGGATGAATATTTCCTTCCAACAAATAACACTGAATTTGGGTTTGATAAGAAATAAAAAGTATGTTTTAATGATGAATTTATTTGGTTAATGTGTTAGAATCACATAATTATGATTCCAACAATAACAGATAGAGGTGACGAGTTATTGTTTGTACACATTTACTCTAATTTCCATTTTTAACCCTTTACGACAATTCATTTATTCAATTGGAGGATCTCTCCCTCCTTATCTCTCTTGGGATGATATACATAAATAGAAAGGGAAATCTATGCATGAGAACATAGAGTTTTATTAATGAGGTGAACCTCCCTATGATTTCCTATATCCCTAATTAATCACGGTTATTATACATTTTTATACATCATCCTCTTTTTATTAAATATTCCCTGATATTAGGCATAACCATATTCTCATTTTTATTTTCTATAACTATATACAATGTATGAAGTGGATTTAAAATATGTAATTTTTTGTTGAATGAAACAAATATCATATTATTTTTTATATTTATCAGAGTAAAGAAGTATAAATTTTCTGGAAATTGTAACTCATAACCTTCAATAACTAAATTAATCAAGATATATCCCTAAATATTTATTAATATTCACTGTTATTTAAAATTTCTTTAGATTGGTATAATAGTGTGTCTCATTCTATATTTCTCAATTATTAAATTCTAAATATTATAATCATTAATGATGTATAAAAACTCTTCTCACCATATTTTTCATCTTCTGCAATGGATTTGTATATCTATGAGACACATTCTTCTATTTATGACTTCAAAAAATAGTTACATATATCCAATGTTAGATTACACTATCACTCTATCTTTTTCATATTATATAATATTCAACAATAAATACATTAATCCCCACACCCATGTTATCCCATTATTATAATATATATTTCCTATATTTCATTCATATTTTATGTATAGTTCTCATACATTGAATCCCATAAACAACATCACTTCAAGTTTACTTATTTTCTATTTTTGGAGACTTAGTATTCTCTAACTCATTCAATCACATAGTATATAAAATGCAGCATCATTGGCCATTATCATCTTTGAATTTTATTTTTATTTTTACTAATGACTATACAATTTTCTATATATAGTACTTTATTAATGTCTTGAGATTAAAATGAATATAATAATGGGTCATATTTACATTCAATCTATAAAAAAGTCAATATAAAACTATACAATGAAAACATATTTGATTTTAGAATTTAGGAATTTTTATTCTTTTGCTCATATAATTTTATTTTTCAAATTTAACAATGTCATGTATCTGCATGTTTTTGTGAAATAATTAAAGAATAACTTTTTCCTAGACATAATCCTCCTTTTATGGTATCTAGATTCATGGAAAAGATTACTGAATCATTATATTTAAAACATTAAATTTTGAAAAATCCAAATCAGATTTTAATATCATATGAATTTAGAGAAGTTTTACTCTCTAAGTTTACCAACATCAACTATCTTATGATTATTTTAATTTTTTTCATGGAAATTTTTTTAAAAAATAATCCTTCATATCCATGGATTTTATGAAATTACTTATTATATTACTTAAATATCATATGGGGGTGAAAATGACTTACATGCATTATATTTCTCCTTTCCATTTTGCAGCACCTCAAAAATATCATACACACTAACACAAATATATTTTGGGTTGCATTAATATTAAATATTACATTACAATTCAGCATTACATCCATATATCAAAATGATTTCATTTCATTCCTTTTCATATATAGTGAAATTTCAAGAAACCATTTTTTGGGTTTCTAAATCAATTTAGAATTGTAGATTATTCTACAAATCAAAAACATAATCCCAGTATTTTTTAACTCCTTAAACACAACTCAAGAACTTCATAACACCATGAAACATCATCCAATATCCTATATTAATTAGGTAAATCACCTAGGGCTCACAGGATCATTTTTTAGGCTATACAACCAATATTTGATTATATATATATTTCTTATGATTTCATTGTATTAATCCCACCACTATTGGTAAAAACTATTGAAATCTCACATTTATCAATATGGTGAATAATTGGAATTTTTATTGAAAATGCAATAAAACATGAATTTAAATTCATTTTAAATGTTTGTATGTATCATTAAAAATCCTACACTTCATTATATAAGTTTTGAAAAGTATTTTTTGTTAATGGAGATTATTTTTTTGAATTAATATGTAGTTGTATTTTAAAAATATAAATCATGAATATAAAAATTAGGTTACTTATTGTATTTAGAAAAGGTTATTTTACTTTAAAATATGATAACATTATAGAAATTAAAAAATATCACATTGATTATTCCCAACCATTAAGTATATAAAATACAGTTTCTAGGGATTTCAAGGTACATTTTATAATACTTATAGTTCAATTTTGAATGACCTTCAATTCCATCATATAATTATGAGGATTTAAATCATATGAATTTGGATGGATTTTTTTTAACTTATTATGAATTTTGTTTGAAATTTTTGGGAATTTTATTGTAGTGTAAAAATGATCTCAATCCAGGCTAAGAACCCATGGATATTTGGACACACATCTAGAGGCAATAATTTTTTCATCTATATGATTTTGAAAATGGATGAGCATACTGTTGTCGAATGTGGTTCCAAACTGTCCTATTAGTGTATTAACCACTAGTAAAAATTTTACAGATGTAAAAAGCATTACATGATGTGGTTCGGTGCTGTGAAGGAGGAACTCTCAGGTTGGGAATAGTAGTATGACAATTGAGAAACAAATATTTCACTGAGAGTGAAATAGATAGTGTTGGGAATGAAAGTTATTGTTGTAGAACAAGTTTTTAAGAGAAAAAATATTCATTTAGAAATGTGTACTTGGTCATTTGAAAATTGATTGGATACATTATTCTTTAATGTACAATTTTTCTTCTTCTACAGACTACATAACACTAACCACCACTATAGAATAAAATACCATGAACTCCATTATAGTGTTATGAATATTTCCTCCCCCCAAATCTAAGAATCCATAAAATTAAACATAAATATCTTAGATAGTTTTGGAGGGGGAGGAAAGATTTTATCATATTATAATTATATTTTCAGTCATTTTTTAATTCTATATTATGTTTGATGAAGCCATTTTTTCCCACATTGAATCAAATTATGCTAGAAAACACCATTGGGGTACCCCCCATATCATAGAGATCTATATTGGTGAAATATTATTTTAACTATTCTTCATTGAAGTATGTTTTGGAGAAAGAAAATTCTAAATATAAATCTTTCATAAATTTATTATAAATAACTATATATTGGTCACTCATGCATTCAAACATCTAATGAAATGATTTCCCATAGTCTAGAGTCAAGGTAAAGATGCCCAAAACAATCTTAGTGTATATATCAATGAAATAGATATATATTAAGGCACTGATAATGCTAGGGACATGAAGAAGCTATTATTTGTCTCCTGGATAATGGAATAGTAATTGTGGGATGCTATATATATGTAAGTAAATCATAAACATAAGGTTCTTTAATAGATTGGTTTAAAGTCCATGATCCATAAGTTAATATAATTATAATTTATGATTTTCATAAATAATAAAAAAATTGTGGTTTTTCTTAGATACGAAAATGTATCAACATGAATGAAAATTCAATGGATTGGTAATTTCATACTCCTAGAAACCCGTGTCAACGTACCTCTACATGAATAAATTTTATAGATAATTAACTAGGTAAATTAAATTTTGGAAAACCCAGCATGGTGGAATGATGGAGTATGAGTATCAGAAATTTGAATCTATGAGTTGTGTAGCTTGAAAATGAACGCTTACATGACTTATTTTTTTAAGATAATCCTAATATTTTTATATTTTTTTAATGATATTTAAACCTTTATTATTTTGGTTACAATTAGACTGAAGTGGTAATCTTCTAATTCATTGTTGAATGGAAGGTTTTATTTTTATTAAGGATTGAGTATTATAAACATAATAAATAAAATTATCATTCTATAATGTACTAGTTTCAATAATCTACACAATATATTATTATTTGAAATGATTATGTTTGTTTTTAATTTTTATATCATTTATTCATAAAGTCAATGATCCATAATATCCCACCATTTAGTTCAATTCCAAATACTAAGGAATATTTCAATACAATAGATTTAATTTCAAAGTAATTATCAATATGTTTGGATTCGATGTGGGACTCTCGATTATTTATAAAAACCCACAACAAATTACGAATTGGTTAATCTAATTATGGGTGATAAAATGTATCACATAAAAACATAAAAAGAAGGGTTGAATGACTTAATATTTCAGTTATAAATATTATCACACAACCCATTCAACTATGGGTTAATCGGGAATGGATTGTTATTCCTCTCACATATAATTTAATTTAAATATTAGGTTATAAAAATATTTATGATTATAGAATTAAAATTTAAAACCACATCCTAGTTCGATCACCCTTGTCATCTCACATATTTCAATCACTTTATAAAATTCATTCTTTTTTAACAAAAATTAAAAAATTAAAAAATCCCACAATGTTATCGAGAAATATTAATTTACTTATTCGAAAAAAATTTAGATTTTTCTTTAAAAGATACTAATAAGGCACTAATTACTCACTCAGAGTCTGACAACATGTAATGAAACCCAATAAAAATAAGAGAGATTTATGTGCTCCATACTTTACTAAAATGAATAATAAAATTTTTAAACATATTATAGAAAATTAATTTGGATAAAAAAATATTACAATATAACATTCCTAATACTTCAATCATTCAATGTAAAAGAACTAAATAAACACATCAATGAGTTAACTTTAGTGTGATCATTTTTGAATGAAAAAGGAGTAACTGAAGAGAAAGCCACATTGATTGCATTCCCCTTTTAACATGATTGATCTAGAAAATGAAGGTTGTAAAATAAGACATTAAGGAATTTTATTGATTTAGAATATAAATAAAATATATTATTAAAAATATTTTGTTCCATTGTATGAAGAATTGGTATGAGAATGAAAATTTATTCTATATGAAAATCTTCACTAGAATCACATTATGAGTACTTGGAGTTTTGCAAAAAAACATTGTGTCAGCTAACAACATCAAGCTATTGAAGGGAAAAATTTAAATTGTTTTTATACAATGGTATTTTATGAACTTAAAAATAGCTTTTAGATTCAATATCACGAAAATCCTTGATCTAATACCCTCGGATGTATTCTAGGGGACTAATTGAAAATGTAGCACAAAATTGAATAGTTAAACACAAAAGGTATTGGTGCGAGAGGTATTGATGAGGTCAAATTATCTAAACCACCTATTTTTATTGATTCTATACATAATGAAATTTCTACCCATATGAAAAAGTTTCCATTGAAATATATTAATTAAAAATAATAATTGATTTATGTTTGCGGTTTCTGCTCATTACATATCCATTTCAAGAGTAATTTTGCTGATGATCATGGTGTGATGATTTGTATCGAATCCATTCAGAATAATATTTTTTTTAAAAACATCAAGTATGGAGTTGAAATTATACTATTTAATATCTTGTTTTAAAAAATTTAATGAATCCATACAATCTTATTAAGAACATTATAAATAATTACCCCCTTACCAGCTATAAAACAAGTTCCATCAAAACCCACCATATTGTCATCCACACTTGTGAAACAATTTTATAATTAACATAAATGAAGAAAACAACCCATAATTTCCATCAAATGATAACCTGTGAAAAAACCACACTAGTGAATAATCCTGTATAAAAACTAAATAAAAAAATAGTGTTTAAAATCCATAGACCAAGGTAAAGGTGATGAAGAACCAATTTAGCAGTTTATTTGTTGTTTTCCAAAAAAAACCTAAGAAAATATTCATTCTATAATATCCCATAATGAAAAGGATAATGTTATTATGATAAACCAATAATTTCAAAGATTATAAAATCTAATTGCAACTATAAAATTTATAAAATCCCACCAAAACAAGTAGAATTCCATGTTATATGTCTAGGTAGATTTTTGATATCTATCCTACAAAAGTTAAAAAATTTGAGTAGAGGAAGGTAGATGCGATTTTAATTAACAAAAACTAAAACCTCTAAAATGGAATCAATTGAAAAAATAATTCCGACTACCCTTACTCCCAAAAATAAGGATTCAATCAAGGAATAACTAAGAGGAATAATTTTAATGGGAATTTCTTAATGCATTCCAGATATTTGATATTAATATCCCTCTCCAAGTAGAACTATAAAAAATTGCACAAAAGTATAATTACTCCATGAAAATTTTATCATTAAGTGGACACCTCAAGGGAATGATATCATCAGTTGAAAATAAGTTTATAATATTCAATCACACACCAAATATGCACATAATGTTAAGGCCTCTTGAAATTTTCAATATCATGTACTATTTAGTCTCAAAAAAATTCTGATTCTTTTTAAGATATTGGTTATACTGTAAATTTTATTTGATACACTGTGTATAATCTCATAGATATGGGAGAATTAAATCCCAATATTGAAGTTATATTACTTTCATAAAAATCATCCAATATCCTAGATGAAGACTTCAGAGATGTGTTGGATATATTCTAATATCTAAATTTAACGAAAACATTATATTCTCAAAAAATGAGAAATATATGATCACATCACACTAAAACATCATTTTGGGGAGACCTATCTATAATTCATTTTATTAAATAATAAATGATCCTTTTATGAAAATTAATATTAAGTTTAGGGAAAACACTATGCACTTCAATCTCTCTGTCTTTCTAATGCACCTATTAAGGAATTATAAAAATCCTACACACTACCACCACAAAGATGATTTACCATTTGAAAAAATAGTTCGGTTACATGAGTATTTAGATTTACGAATTCACATAATTATTTAGAACACTATTGAGTGTGAATAATTATATAATAGTAGTGAATACTTTTTTTAGATTGGTGAAAAAAATAAACACTAAAAATTCAAATGATTTTAGTTTTTTAATGATGAAGAGTATAATATTGCATCTTAATTGTAAGAATCTTATATTTTGCATGATAGTATCTAAAAGATGATTTCCTCTATAGGAAAAAAATTTAATTTTATAATTGAGGACACTAATAAATAATTTTAAATACGTATACATAATAGATGTAGAAAACCCAACAATAATAATTCCATAGAATCCATACACATGAAAATATAATTCACCGACTAAGGTTTTGATGAAAAATGTGGATTACATTATTTAATGTTTAGATTATATTATAGGATGTTATCTTAGGATCATCATATATTGAATTTATGACGATATATATTTAAAAACAATTTAGGAATACGGAAAGAAGTCTAAATACATCCATGATTGAACTAGTGAAGAATGATATTAATATGGTTTTATAGGAAAACAATTCTACCCAAAATCTAATTGGAAAAGACTTATCCCCATCCAATTCATTCAGAAGAAAATATTCACAACAATTTCGATAAATAGAATAATTGAGTTAGTATAAAAATTAATTCATAAAAATTGGATAATTCGTATAGACTATTAGGAGATAAATAAGGTTTCAATGAAGAATCATTTTCATGTCCCATTTGGATTAGGTAATGATAAGGTAAATAATAGTGGTTCGAGGAATAATGTTTTATATGTAATTGAGTAATTACTAATGATATTTTTTTTTATTTTACTTTTTTATATACTTTTATTATTTCATGAAATATCTTGTATTTCTTTGAAATATTTTCTTAAACAATTAATTTTTAATTTTTCTAAAGATTCAAATTATGGTGGAATGTGGAAATTTTTTTGGAATCTCATCTCAAAAAGTGATTTATGGTAAATAACTACAAATATTATTTGATAAATTCATTTTCTTACCCAATTTTCGTAAAACATGTTTGAAAATTTATAGGTCATGTTACATTTTATTGGTTGTTTATTAAGGAATTACTAATTATAGACCTCAGATATCTAAATCAATTTATTAATAATAAGTCTAGTAATTTAATATATAATTTATGGAAGTATTTTATGAACAGATGAGAAGATTACCCACCCCACTCGTGATCCATCCCCCTGAATGGGATAATACTTTTGAAATACATTTTTATAATTAAAATCATAAAATGGGAGAATCTATTACCCATATTATTAATGGAAATACTTTCTTTACTTATAATTCTTTATAAATGAATGGATACTACCCAACTCAATTACAAGAACATATAAAATGATTTTTTAGTTTTATTTCATTCTTAAATAAAAATCCAACATTCCATGAATGAATTATATAGTATTTTGTGATCACGTATCCAATAAGATCAAAATGAAAAATGTTATATATAAAACTAACTTGTTTATATTGATTCCATTAGTTTAATAATTCAATATATAGATCAAGTACAATAGAGGGATAAGAAATATTTTACTCATCAACTCAGTGGCATTCTTAATACTACTAATGTTGAAATTCTATTACAAGATCTTATAAATGTTTACATTTTTAGAGATAATTTTTTCAATATTAATAATAAAATTATTTAATATTCTGATATAAGAGAATATAGGATTACATTCAAAACACCAATTGGAATGTGGCCTTATAAGTGCATTAATGGATATATTTCTTAACTACCAATTTCTCTAGGATATATATTATATTTTTCTATGATAGAAGTTATTTTTTCATATAGAAAAATGTGACATTCAATGTTTTCAAAAGGAAACACCATTTTAGATAGCGTAGAAGATTCACCACATCGAGCCTAAACAAACAATCAATTATTTTTCTTTAAATGTTACTGTTATAAAATTTTTTTTATTTTGGGGTGTGTGAACAAGATTTAATAACATATTAAAACATATGGTCTACACAAAAATAATATTAATTCATTGGTTTCAAGTTTAATATAAATGAATATATAATCAAATTGACTATTAAAAAATTATAGACAAATATTTTTATGCGATGAATTCGTTTTATCATAATAAATAAAATTATTTTGTATTTATTAATAATTTCAATAAAATATATATGGTACATACACATTTTTTATCATTTATCCAATATATTATATAGGTTTAAGATGAGAACATATCCAATTTTATACATAAACTGATATATTATTAAGGGTTGTTTTCCCCCTTTTAATAGTGAAAGTATATTAAAAATAACTAGGAATTTTTTTCCAAATTATATTATGAAAATAAAAATCATTTTACGGAGAGGAATTTAAAAATTATCTTATATTTAATTTCAGAATTTTTTTCGAAAATATTATTTTTCTTGTAAATTGTGAACAATATGGATTTTTTATTTAAAAATTCTCTTTTTAGTTCAAATATTTAAATGTTATATTAAATTTTCATTTTATAGTAAGAGTAATTATATGACATTATTCATTATCCAATTATTTTATTTTTATTCACTTTCATGGTTGAATTTGGTATTAAAACATTTCAATATTAAAATTTTCATTTTTTCTAAAAAATTGTGTTCTATAGAGGTTATCTGGTTTCATTTTAAATTATATTATATAATATTTATATTTTGAATCCAAAGAAAATTAAATCCATATTTTGAATCAAGTGGTAAAAATTTAGTGAATAGTTTCCATTTATTTTTGTAAAATTATTAAAGTCAACTTAGTAATTTCTTATACCATGGTATAGGGTAAATCATAAAAATAAGGTTATAATAATATGATAAGTCCATAGTAAATGGAGTAAATAATCAATTATAAGTATGTTATGGTACATTCCTGTAGAGTCAGATATGGCCATCATTCCAGGGGTGGGTAGGTATAGTGATATGATAAGACAATATAAAAACCATTATGTGATTCAAATAGAGCATAAAAACATTATAAATTCATATTTGGATGAATCTATCATTGAATAATGTTGAGAAAGAGTTTTTTCAACAATACATAATTTTATATGGTGTAGATTGTTAAGAACAATACTCTATATCTTTATGATGATTTTGATGCTCACAAAGATCATCATTTGTAATTCTAATAATTTTACATGAAGTATAATTCTGGAAAATTATATTCATTATATTCTTATCATTGGAGAAGTATTAAAGAACTTAATCCATGAGGTATATTTGAAAAAGTATTTAGAAGTCATTTTTAGAATCTTCTAGAATCATTGTTAATACCCTACGTTGAGAAGCATAGCATAAGGATGGAATGTGGCGTTTACTCTATGAGATATTTGAAAATTATAGATAAACGACCCTACGTTATCAGCAATGTATGGGGGAAGAAACCTTACATTTGGAGGAACCCAATTTTTGGAAGGAACCTTACGTTTGGGAAATCAGCAATGTATGGTAGAAGATAATTATGTATGTATGGAATGATAAGTTTGTTTCTCAAAAGTATGGTTCATCAACCGTACATTTGTAAACAACAAAAAATTTGAAAGCTAAATATTAAAGTGTGTTTCATCAATCTTACTTTTATGAAAAACTATACATTTTATTGAAAATTTTGGATTATATATCGTATGTTTGAGAGTTGAATAGAAATGTTGGATATCAACCTTACTTTCATAGAATGTATGCTATCTAGTTCAACCCAATGTTTGACATCTGAAGTTTAAATTATGACTTTATTAATGAAATGGTATTTATGAGGATTTTCAGGCTGATTTTAAGCCAGATTAAAAGCTCAAATTTAATGCGATTCATTGACAGATTCAAGGGTGATTATTTGTGATTCAAATGATCAATTTAGGAGGAGCTTTTTATGCTGAATTTTTCGAGGAGTTTTGACTACTATGCTATTCAAACATTTGAATATCCCGATTCTAAAGGTGAATTTTTATGATCTAAATTTAAAAAGAGTATGATCGCCTTTATTCTATAAAAACATATATTATTTTTTATTATGGATACATAAGCGAATTATTGAAAAAAATGTCAACTGTTACGAAGAGCGAAAAGCTCTGTTTTCTGAAAATGAAGAAACACGAATAATGATTCATCGAATCTACATAAAATATCTTTTTGTTAATTGACTATTGTTAAAGTTGAAAATTATATTTCATGATCTAGTGAATCTAGATCGACTCAGACCTACTTCTACTAGAATATTATTATTTCTGAAGACTACAATTCTTCAACTGTCAATTGCGTGCATTAGCAATTGTGAAGAACAAATAGAAAGTATTTCAAAGAACAATTACTCTTTTATTTTGAGTAAATGGATTCTCATACCGTGCTGTGTAATTGGTTCTCATTATGAACTAGAAGGAACTATTTATCCTTAAAAATGTAAGAGTGTAAACATCCTGCACTCAATTGCGGAATGGTTTGTTGATATGAGAACCAGATAGTGAAAATCATTGTGCTCGTAGACTAGAACGTTGTTGGAGTAGACTAGGGGTCTTATGTTCCCCGGACCACTATACATTGTGTTTCATGTGATATTTATTTTTTGATAGTAAATCTTTAATATAAATATTAATGGAATGATCACAATTATGTGATGAAATTTTAATATACAAAATTCACCCCCTCTTCTGTATATTTGGTATAACCGGATCCAAAAAATTGGTATCAAAGGAGAATATTTTGTTAAAGCTATTAATAATTGAAAGTATTTGGATTATACAGAGTACAATGGATAATACACTATAGGGAGTGTCAATGGTTTGAGCCCCTTAATTCAACGGTGATAATTACAGATTTTGAAAATCATGAATTATCATTTATTTAAAAAAACATGGATACAGAGTCCACTCGAAAATTATAATTCCCTATGGGATTCCAGAGAAATCTAAATCATGGGGTGCTAATACAAAAGCATAGTATTATATAAACTCAAAATCTATGAATGATATCATCTGTGGTCTTAGACTAGATGAATTCAAAAGTGTATCTCAGTGCCCAATGGCTTATGAAATGTGAAAGACAATTGCAGTTGCTTATGAAAGAACTGAAAATGTTAGAAAGATGAGGTATGAAAATTATTAACATTAATTCGATATATTTAGGATGTTTTAAGGAGAATGAATTACCCAAATCAATGGAATGTTGATAAACATTTTCATCAATATCACTGCCTTGGGAGATATAATCAAACAAGCTGATCATTCCTAGAAAGTACTAAGAGTACTACCACTAAGATGGTATGGAATTTCTGCTGCTATCGGAGAATCATCTCCTATCAGATATTTAACAATGAGAGATTTAGTTGCAACTCTTATGATGTATGAGGTTGAGATGCTGAATGAAGAAAATGAGCATAAAGTTATGATCAAGAGAGAAGACTATGCCTTTAAGGTGTCATCTCAATGTAAAAGCTAAAAGATGAGGAAAAACGAAATAAACATGAAATCAGAAAGTTCTAATACATCCAATTCAGATGTGGAGCTATCTTAGCTAGCCTTAAAGTTCAGTAGGTTTTATAGAAAGGAGAATGGGTTTAAAAAGCATTTCAAAAAGGATGAAAAGGATGTAAAATGTTAGGAGTGAAAGAAGATGGGTCATATCAGACGTGACCATCCACAATTAAAGGAAGACAAGAAAAATAAATTCTTCAAGAGAAATGATTATGAGTAGAAAGAGAAAGAAGGAAATGAGAGCTACATGGAGTGTATCTGAAGACTCAAGCTGCTCATCCATGTCTGAATCAAAAATGGAATTATCAAATTTGAAAGGTAACATGTGCTTTACGGAAGAAAATGATAAGGTACAATCCTATTATTCTTCTGACTCTAATTATGAATCAAGCTATAAAAATTATCAACATGTTGCCTACTACAACATTGTTGAAGAAAAATATGATTCTTTTTTTTGAAACAGAAGTACTTAACTAATATTCATAATGTTGTTTTAAGAGAAAGAGATACTCTGCTAAAACAACAAAATGAATTACTAGAAAATATAACTCAATAAATACAAAAAAAGACAGATCATGAAGCTAAAATAAAAAAATGCAAAATGATGTAGAAACATGTAAAAGTGCATCTATTATATTTAAAAAGGATAAAATACAATAAATGAAATTATTGGAATGAATGTGATTAAAAAGGGAAGATATGGAATAGGAAGTAATGGTGAAAAGCCTAAACAGTACTAGAGTTACATTATTCCAAGTGCTAGAAAAAATTAATCTATAACTATTGTGGTGAAAAAGGACATGTATCTAAGAATTGTTACATAAGGTAACCCCAAATAAGTTGAATAAATAAATCCCTTTTCTCAAACAATTTATATGATTCTTATGATTTTATAAAAACAAAGCAAATCTGGATTCCATGCTCTTTTTTGGCTAACACAACTAGACCCAATAGAATATGTGTACCAAGACAATATGTTTAATTGCCTTTGCAATAAGCAGGTGAAAAAAGTCGAGCTTCCATATGACATATGGACAGTGGCTGTCGTAGGCCTATGAGTGGAAACTCATCTAATTTAATAACATTAACTCAAAAGGATGGTGGTCTAGTCACATTTTGTGACAATTCCAATGGAATGATAATTGGCATTGGAACTGTTAGAGATATAGAAGTTGTCTCAGTCAATAAATTACTCGATGTACAAGGATTGAAACACAAACTAATCAGTATCTCTCAAATCTATGATAATAGTTATATTGATGATTTTTCTAACAATTACTATACCATTTTCAAAGATAAATTACTTAACTTAAGAGCTCCCCGAACTAATAATGTGTATACACTTTATTTATGTTATTTATGTAAACGACAAGTAAATTGCTTAACTACAAAGATTAATGAATCTTGTATTTGTAGTAGGATAATTTGACAATGCAATGTATATTATTTACATAATTTATCTAATAAACAATTAGTTTCTGATTTCCCTAGTCTCATGTTTGAATGTTATAGATTGTGTGATGCATGTCAACTTTTCAAGCAGCAAAAATCATCATTCAAATCAGTTAACAAACTTGCTATATCTAAACCTATAGAACATATCCATATGGATTTTTTTGGACCTTCAAGGATATCATTCTCGGTTGGTAAACAATATGTATATTTTTTGGTTGATAACTATTATATATTTACTTGGATTGTTTTTATAAAATATAAAAATGAAGCTGTTATAATATTTGAATGTTTTTTCCAAGCTACTGAAAATGAAAAAAAGTTTAAAAATAATTTCATTAAGAAGTGATCATAGTGTAAAATTTGGAATATGGAATTAAATTCCTTTTGTTCAAATATGGGTATTAAACACACCTTATCTTCACCAAGAACACCTCAACAAAATATAATTTTGAAAGAAGAAATAGGACTATTCAATAAATGGATATGACTCTGCTAAATTAATACAGTCTTACTACCTATTTTTGGGTATAAGTTGTAAGTACGACCTGTATTATAATGAACAGAGTTTTAATTAGAACAATTATCAATAATACATCATATGAACTCTGTAATAACTGAAAACATAAAGTAAAATACATTATGTTTTGCGATACAAGGTTTACCCCTTTAACACCACCTACAATCTTGGTATGTTTGATACAAAATCTAATGAAATAATTTTCTTAGGATATTCTACTACATCCAATGCTTATTGAGTTTTTAAAAAAAAGTAATAGATTGTTGAATAATTAGTTTTAGTGAAATTTGATGAATCTGATCCCTTTGAGAAATGGAAAAAACATATTGATAAATATGACTATAATGAAAACATGAGAATTGAGAAATTGAAAAATGATTTGGAAACAGATATTAAGGAAATTCAGTCAAGTCCAGAAGAACATGACACCAAAAAACCTATAAGTGAATGACTGTGTATGTCAAGAACCGTATAGAATCAGCATTTAGAAACAGTAATATGAAACATTGATTGAGGAATAAAAACTATAAGGAACATGCAAAATCGTGTTGACTTCTTTGCCTTTTTATCCCAATTAGAACCCAAGACTATAGAATAAGCCTTAGATCATGATAGTTGGAGATATCAATCAAAGAAGAACTAAACCAGTTCAAAAAAGAAGTTTGGAATTTAGTAGAAAGACTTCAGAACTACACAGTTACTGGAACACAATTGGTTTTTAGAAATAAAAAAGATGATCAAGGAATAATAACTAGGAATAAATAAATACTTGTAGCTAAAGGATATAATTATGAATAAGGTTTAGATTATGATGAGACCGTTGTACCTGTATCATGATTAGAATCCATTAGAAACCTTTTATCCTTTGAATATCATATGATAATTAAACTATTTTAGATAGATGTTAAGTATGCCTTTTTAAATGGATATTTATTAGAGGAATTTTATGTTGAGCAACCTCCTAGTTTTGAAAATTCCCTAAAACCAGATTTTGTTTTTAAACTTACTAAAGATCTTTATGATCTGAAACAAGAACCTAGATATTGGTATGAAAGATGACGTTCTTTTCTTTTAAAAAATTATTTCACTTTTGGAATGGATGATCCAACACTATTTAAAAAAATTGTCAATTCCAATATTTTGTTAGTTCAAATTTATGTTGATGATGTAATTTTTGGTTCAACTAATAAAACTCTATGTCAGGAGTTTTCAAATTTAATAAAAAAATAATTCAAAATGACTATGATGGAAGAATTCAATTTCATTTTAGGAAATTAAATTTATCAAAAATATTTTAGAAATGTATTGAATAAAATAAAATACATTACAGATTTACTAATGAAATTTGGACATGAAAACTGTAAGAAATATACAATCCTAATGTGTAATAATATGAAACTAGATTTGGATGAAACTTTTAAATCGGTTGAAAACATGTTATATAGAGGTATAATTGGTAGTTTATAATATATTACTGCTAGCAGGCCAGATATAATGTATTCAATATGTCCTTGTGCTATATTTCAATCAAATCTTGAAGAATCCCATTAAACTATTGTTAGAATAATTTTTAGATATTTAAAAGGAACTGTTGTTTAATCTCATCTTTATCAAAAAACCCACTGATTTTAATATAATTGAATTTAGTATTTAGATGCAGACATTGGGGGTTTTAGGTAAGATAGAAAAATAACATCAAGAACTTTTCACTTTTCATGAAAATACTTAGTATCGTGGTCTAGTAAGAAAAAACACTCAGCTGCCCTCTCAATAGCTGAGGAAGAATATGTATCTTCTAGTAGTTGTTCTGCACATGTTTTGTTGATGAAAAACTCTTTTACGTATTTTGGACTAAATTTTATTAATAGACCTATTTTATGTGATAATAAAAGTGCTATAAATATTTCAAAAAATCATATTAATCATTCTAGGACTAAGTATATTGATAGAAGATATCATTTTCTAAGAGACCATGTTCATAAAAATAAAAAGGATCTTAGAATTTTTTAGTACAAAAATTCAATTAGCTGATATTTTTACTAAAACACTTCAAACTGCATGGTTTGATTTTATTAAGGGGGAGCTAGGTTTATTTATATTTAAATGAAGTTATATTTTTTGGGTTTAATTATTTGTTTTTATAATAATTTAAATTTTTTTTGTACTTACAGATTTTTTTTTTTGTTTATTTATTCAATGTTTACATAATGTAATAATTAATTTGTGTGTAATGACACAAGAATCATGGATGGCAGATCCTTTTTCGAATTCCAAACCTATTCATTTTCTCAAAACCCTTCAAAACCCCGAATACTTTTACCGCTCTTCTCTACTATAAGTGATCCTTTGAAACCTTAGTTCATTTCAAAACATTATTGATTTATGAAAGAAATGGAGAAGACCAAGAGAACCGATGATATAGATACATGCACTCCAAAGAGGCTTCACTCGGCCAAGAGAATTATTTTTCAAGGAAAATTTATACATCTAGAATGTCTCTATTAGACAAACTAGATGCTAAAATAAGAACTAGATTTTCAAAACATAGAATAGACGTTTAATGGAGATTGTAAAATGTTTCTCTATGAGTTAGAACTTCTTCATTTCTTTATGTCGGTACAGGTGACTCTAGGAACTGATGAGGATTCTATTGTTTCTATGATTGAGGATTAGGATTTCTTAATCTCATCTGTAGAAATTGCTCATGTTCTTAACATCCCTCATGAGGGGGTTATTCTTTTTTATTTAATGAATATTGGTGATTCTGTGCATAATTCAGAAGATATTATGACATTTTTGTTTGGAACTACATCTATAATGAAAACGTTTGTGATGAATTTTGAACCTGATCAAAAGATATTGGTTATGTTTGTGAAAACCGGTTTTGCAACTAGAATGTCTAATATGTAAAATATTATTTACCTTTATATGTATATAATGTTTTTGCTGATGAGTGATATCAAATTTAAATTTCCGAGATACATTTTGACCTATCTCGATTACTGTTTCCAACCATATGCTAGAATAAATATTTGTCGTTTTAGAAGGTTCATCTCAAAAATTCTGTTTAAGATAGTTATGGTAAGATTGGTGGATGCTTGGGTGAGATTCCACCATAGTAAAATCTTCAATGCTGGTACATTGAAAAAATAGGATATTTTTGGTGCACTATAAAAGGCAACCAATTGACTTTTGGTGCATAAGAGGACGATAAAAGATCTTACGCCCAATCCACAAAATCAAAATAATGTGTAACTAAATCTAGAACCAGTGATGTATCAAGAAGAATCAGGTTTGAGGCAATGGATGCACATAAATAAAGAATTCATGAAGGACATCAATTCAAAAGGACTAGGGATCCTAATCCTATTGAGGTGGATACAGTAACATCAATTGTTTTAACATTTGGTGATCTCTTAAGCTATAAGATTGTGAGAGAAGCTGCAGTTGATGACATGCTACATGAATCAGTTGCTGAGGATAAGGTGACTCCTCTAGTGGAGAAAGATATTTTGGCAGAGGAAAGATAAAAATAGAGGCTCCAACATAAAATTTAACAGAGACAGTTGTGGAGGCTGAAGTAGAACCAATAATAGAAAAATAAGTTGAGACAATGCCTAGTGAAGGAGAATATGTAGCCCGAACTCATATTGATCAAGTAAAAGTTGATCAAGTAAAATTATTTTGGAGAATCTAGTAATGGAGGAAGAAAATGAAGATGATGTTCATAAGGAGAATCCTCTAGAACCTATTGAAACTGAAGAATAGAATATTTCAAATGTTCATAATGAGATATTGAATGTCAATTTTTCTGTGAATGAGTCTTGGAAAGGCTCAGAGGAAAAATCTATTGAGAAACCAGTATAGAGAGGGGATAATGAGAAATCAGATGTAGAATCTTTTCCCATTGTGTTTTTACATCATGATTAAACTGAGAATCAAGAACAAGGTGCCACTGATTCAGTAAATTAAGAAGATGAGGAGCTGTATAGGAAGTTGAACATAGCTAAATCTGAGAATGCGCTCTAAGGAGATAATTATAAAAGGAACATTTAACATTTCAAAGACTGAAAACTATTACTATTACTAAACAAGAAGTGGATAATTTTAAGAGAGACGTGCCATATTTATGTTGAAAAGTTGAAATAAAAAATGATTATGAAGTCTTATTTGATGGAGTTTAAATATTTCATGGAGACACATTTTGCATCTGTTAGAACGAGTGAGGATCGTACATCAGGTACTTCACCAGATTTAATTAGATGATATCAGTCTATTAAAATGGTTATTGAGAATATGAATAACAGACAACATGAATTATAGTGAAAAAATGCACATTTGTTAGTGCTATTAGATAATCATAAGTTTCTAGTTGATCAGTTGATTTCAAATGAACCAGGAATTAGAACTGTGATGAATCAGTTTACAGAAGAGTTGACTATTTTTATGAAGAAGGAAGAAAGGATTCATGAGTTTTCAGAGTGAATCTGATTGAATATATTCATTTGACTTAGGAAAGCAGAGATCTAATTTTTCAGTTGGGAGATGGATTGATGAGAAGATTGAGGGAATAATTGGCAAATATCAATGAAATAGTTCAAGGAAGATTAACCATATATCCCACCTTTACCCAACCATGGTTCCTCGTGTTTTTCATTACTGTACCTGTAATTCTATTTTCAATTTATTATATTTACATCTCATTTTCCTGTGTTTTAGTTTTTAATACATACAGTTTATGATAAAAATGCCAGAAATCTAGATTCACAAATTGATAAACAGTTTATAATATCATATACATATGTTCAAAGCTACATTAAAATGTGTTATATTCCTTCTTCAATAATTCTTTTTGATATGGAAAAAATGGAAAGAAATTAGGATAAAAACAAAATTTTATTTTAATATATTTTCATTTATTTAATATTTTACATTACTATTTTTAATCAAAAGGGGGATAAATGGTAAGTATTATGGTAATCCTTTAAAAAGTATAAATTAAGATAAACCTAAAATTGTATTTTAAGTTGTTTAAAATTTTTAAAAATAATATTTTAAAGAAGATATATTGATAACCATAATATTTTATTGCGGGAATTTTTTTTAGGACTTTGGATAATAGAATGTTTATTTTTATTAAATTAAATTTTTCAAATTAAATATTGTATTTATCATTGGAAAATTCATAACTATATGTAATTAATTTTGTAAGAAAATTTCATTAGTTATTTTATGGGGTTTGTTATCATCAAAAAGGGGGATATTGTTGAGAATGTGTTGTTTTCAAATATAAAAAATTCTATATGGGGAGATTTTTGAGAACAATACTCTATCTCTTTTTGATGAGTTTGATGGTCAAAAATATCCTTATTTGTTATTCTAATGAATTTACATGAAGTATATTTATGAAATTTTTTATTCCTTATATTCTAATCATTGGAGAAATATTAAAGAACATAATTCGTGAGGTATATTTAACAATGTATTCGAAAATTATTTTTAGCATGTTCTAGAATCACTTTCATAGTCGACGTTGAGAAGCCTTGCGTAAGGGTGGAATGCAGTGTTTACTCTATGAGATATCAGACAATTATGGTTAAATAACCATACGTTATCGTCTAAGTATGGAGGAAGAAACATTATGTTTGGAAGAAACCCAACATTTTGAAGGAACCTTACATTTGGTAATTCAGCAATGTATGAATTTAGATCATTATGTAAGTATGGATTGATACATTTTTTTCTTAAAAGTAT
The DNA here is from genome assembly GCA_963277665.1 of Viscum album. Lineage (NCBI taxonomy): Eukaryota > Viridiplantae > Streptophyta > Magnoliopsida > Santalales > Viscaceae > Viscum > Viscum album. Next base: position 1,425,261,509 of record OY728133.1, read on the forward strand.
GGTTCATCAACCTTACTTTTTTAAAAACCATATGTTTGAATGCTAAAGATAAAAGTATTGTTAATCAACCATATTCTAATGAAAAATTGTATGTTTTATTGAAAAGTATAGATTATATACTGTACGTTTCAGAGATGAAGAGAAACATTTGAGATCAACCCTACATTGTGACCCATAGGTTATGAAAATGTATGTTATGCAGTTCAACCCTAAGTTTTACCTCAGATGTTTAAATTATGACTTTTTTAGAGAAACATTATTCATGAGGATTATCAAGATGATTTCATACGAGATTATATGGCTGAATTTAAAGATAGTATTTGACTGATTTAATGCTCTTAATTTTCGATTCAGAGATCAATTTAAGAGTAGCTTTTTATGTGGAATTTTCAGGGGAGTTACAACTGCTCTACTATTCAAAATATTGAATATCGTGATTATAATGGTAAATTTTGTGGATCTAAATTTAAAAGGAGAGCACTCATCTTTATTCTCTATATACCTATATAATTTGTTATTACATATACATAGGGGAATTAATGAGAAGATGATATGTAGTTATGAAGTGTGAAAATGCTCGGTTTTCTGAATAAGATGAAACACGATTAATGATTCATTGAATCTACATCGAATTTTATTTTGTGAATCGACTATTGTTAATGTTGAAAATAATATTTCAAGATCTACTGCAACTAGTTCTTCTCAGATCTAATTCTACCTAAAGATTATTATGTTTGAATACTACGATTAATCGACTCTAAATTGTGTGTCATTTAAATTGTGAAGATCACAGGAAAAGTATTTCGAAGAACATATACTCTTTAATTTTGAGTAAATGACTTCTCGTACTATGTTGTTCATTCGATTCTATTTTTGAACTTGAAGGCTTTGTTTATCCTTAATCATGTAAAGGTGTCAACTTCCTCCACCTAGTTGTGGAATGGTCTGTTGATTAGAGGACCAAATAGATAAAATCATTATGCTTGTTGAGTAGAGCATTGGTGGAGTGGACTTGGGGCCTTTAGATCCCTGAACCACTATACATCATGCGTCCAATTCTATTTATTTTTCTCTTCTAAATCTTTGATATGAAGATAAAAGTACATATCACGATTATGCGAAGAAATTATAATAGACACAATTCACCCCCCTCTTGTGTATATTTGGTATAACCTGATCTAATAAATAATACCTTATGGATGGAAACAATATTTGATTAGTATTTTGTCTATCCACTAAAAAAGAAACTACTAAATTTTTATAATGGAAATACATTTTAATAGGTGAAATTCCTATGGATAGATCACCCAAAATTTAGGATTATTTGAATTAAAAAAATGATTAACATATTTTCTTTGGTAATTTCAAGATTATAAAAAAGTTATTAAAGTTGTAAAGGAGAATGGAAGATGTGTAATTCAATAGGGTTCAGTGTAAGGAATCATATTTTTTAATTTAGATTTTTTTCATTAATGGTGTACTTAGGGTATCATATTATGTGTGCATGATAAGGCTTTGGGTTAGGGATTAGGTGTACATGGTCTAGGATTCATGTTTATTATTATATTCATGTTAGGATTTGGATGGAAAAATATTTTATTTATGTGATGAATTTATGTTTCTATTGGATTAGTTTTTGGAGATAGGGTTTATAGTGTACGTATGGATTCACTTTTGGGGGTCAAATATGTTTTTCAATTAGATTTCTGTTGAGAACCTTTTCCTTGATGGGGGGGGGGGGGTTGATTGAGTATTTTGATAAGGAACCATGTTTTGGGATACCATTTATATGTGAAACCTAATTAGACTTTATTGGTTGTTTTTAACTCAATTTTTTTTTATCTTTTCAGAAAAAAAGTTAATTTTGAGAAAATATTTCTTTAAATAAATCAGAGTGAAGTGTGTGAAAATCATTCTTTCAGATAAATTGTCCTAAAATTGAATTCAATATTTGTTTAAAAGGATGATAGGGAGAAAGAAAATAGGTTGGGAAACTGTACTTTTAATAATTATGGAATACCATAAAAAACATCTCATTTTAGGATTCAAAACCCACACATGCATTACGCCACATTCTCTATAGAGGGGATAGAGAGTAAACATAACATGGAAAAATATTTGATAGATCCATTGAATATTAATATTTTATATGTGGAATGAAATGAGAAATCAATGACATATATGGCCCCTTTGAGATGTAATTGGGATGAATTGAAGGAACTCTATTTGAAACATAGTTCCGCATGTTCACTAAAATATGTGATCTATATATGAGTTTGAGTAAGATTTATTTTTTTAGTTCATATATCTTTATATACTCTTGTGTAGTAAATTTCCTTCAATTTTCAAATCTAAATAGGTAATCTCATCCATACTACCCATTATTTTACACACAAATAATTGTATTATGTTTTAAAAAACCTATTCACTTTTTGGGGAATGCATCTATAAATGCCATATTTTCATCTTATAGTGGTCAAATAATACAGTTTTAATTCTCTCAGAATTTTTTTTATTAAAAAAAATATCATAGGATGTTTAAATATAGAATACCCCAAAATAAATTTAATATTATCTAACTAATATTCCATAAATATATATTCTGAAAGTCATATTTTTTTCCATTCGATATCGATTATGAATTTTTATGCCTCATAAGAATGTTTTGAAATTTAAATATAATTATATATTATTCTCTATCAATTAATTTTTGTATTAAAAATAATTAAAATACTACTGGAACATGTAATTTTGGGATCATTTTCAATAGACATCAAAATAATTATAACCTCTTGAATGAAAATATCAATATTTTTATATTATAATTAATAATAAACATTTAATAGATTATTATTATGAATAATTATTTTAGTATTATCCCTCATATTTATCACAAAATAGTTATTTATAAACTCTATACCTTTACAATTTATCCAAATATGGATATATATGCTCTCATTATTCGATCACATTGAGTATAACCATGTAGTAATGCTATTTTACAAGTTATAAATTCATTTTATCTAATATAAGGTATGAAACAAACATCCAATATAAATATTTGAAATTTTGGGGGTAAGATTATCATTAAAATATACTATTGTTTTTATTTAAGGATAATTATAAAATATTGTAATAGCTAAAAAAATTAATTCATTCCAATTGATAGTGAGACAATATTCAATTTTTTTATTTCAAATTTTTTATAGGAAAGTCATACCAAATCTATTTATATCATTCAATAACATATTTAAATTCTAATATAATTGAATATTTTAACCAAATTCTCCAACGGTTTTGGCTGAACTAGGATCCAGGTTTTATTATACATTGATTCAGATTTAAATTTATCCTCAAGACATATATTTAAGTTGAATTACTTTTCCAATTTCATTAGATGAAAATCGTGATTAATTTTTTGAAAAAAATATTTTGAATATTCATTTTATGAATCATTTTCCCATACCTCTTTCCAAAAAATTGATTGATTCTATTATATTATTTTAGTTACTATTAAAATAATGATAATCATTAATGTTTTGTGATGCCATTAATGAACTTTCATTTTTGTAGGCTTTAAAGTATGAAGATACTTTATATAATCCATATTTGTTTCCAACACATTGATAAAAAAATTAATAAAATTACTAGGAGTTATATTTTTTATAAAATCCATTAATGTTTATGAATTGAGTAATCTTATAACTCTTGAAATATATATTCTTTTAATTATATTCTATTGTTGGAATATTGTTTAATATTTTTTCACCACCTAACTATGATCTGAGAAAACACTTCCAAAATACACATATCTCATCCTTATATGATCTCTACAATTCCCTATATTTCATCAAATAAGCATCCTTAAAATCATTGACATCAAGAGTGGTAAATTGATGAAGAAAATAAAATTTTGAATCAAATAATAATAATAATAATATTGATATCAATTTAATAAATTTTCATACCCATATATCCCTTAAAACATTCTATGTGATTTGATATCCGATATGACTCTATGATACTTGTTTTATTGGAATTATATCATTATATATAGATATATATATTCCATGAATCTTCTATATTATCTAGAATTAACATTTATTTTTATTATATTAACTATAATCTACAATTTTATTATCAAATGATCCAGGATTCTTCGATACAGTTTCTCCCATGTCTCCTATGAGATGAACCAACTTAAAAAGATAAATGAAAAGGTACAATTAACTCTCTATCAAAACTAAAAAATGACGTGATTTATTTTAAAAAATATATATATACAAACTGGATACATTATAATCAAATGATGTGATTGATCTTTAGATTTTTCTATATTCATCTCATTATAAGGATTTTTCTTTTACAATTCATTAACTGTCATACAAAAATGTTATGGAGGGAAAGATAAAGAGGCATAATCATTGGATCTTTGATAGATCAGGGATGAAAATGGTTGTGTTATAGACATGGTAGGATAAAGGCTAAAGGTATGTAGAAACATCATAGTATATGAAAATAGTATATGATAAGTGGAACCTTAATAAGTTGAAAATAGGAACATAGGCGTGAACATAAAAGGAGGTTTATGTATTGGAAGAAAACATGTGGTAGATGGGATTTCTAATACCCATTCTGGTTTTGAATGGTTATAATGAATGATCCGTCTAGATTTAGATGATCTCATTCTTGATTGGCCTGTTTATTGACCCCTACTAGTATCCTGAGGAGGGGACAACTCTAGTTCATATAACTGTCACTATAGAAAATTTGATCAATATTAAGATCATGATATTAAATATATTTTAGAATAAAAATATGAAAATTCTTATACTCTCTAAGGGATCCATAGAAGGATACCCTAGATCACAATGTTTCTGATTGTTATCAAATAGTCTATTATGTCAAATTTAATCAATATATTTCAATATATTGAATAGAATGAAATTTAATAAAATTAAATGTTTTAAACATCTTTCATACAATTTCAAATTCAATCAGTTCATAAACAAATAACTCATCACCAAGTGGATGGAAACAATGTGTCACTTGTGTACATCCATATCAACGAATAATATACAATGGTCATCCATAGTCATATATGGTAACCTACAACTACCAAAATCTATGAAAATTTCTTCAAGATACTCATAAAGCTTCTATATATTATAAAAATGATAACTTCTTCTTATATTACATTAAATTATCTATTATTAACTAAAAAATATATATTCTATTCTATTTTAATGTGTAATAAAACTCCACAAAGAAGATTTGTTGATTCTTTAACACAAGCATCAATTATGGATGTTTTCCATAGGTATTTGATGGCATGAAAATATACACTATTAAATCATTTATTTCAATTTTTCCCCAAATATTAAATGAAATCTGAGCATATAAAAGAATTATTTTTTATTTTTAAGGATTTCAAATGTGTTTTAAGGTAAATTTCAATGACCCATAAGGATTATTAATTAAGAATGATTAAATTTTCATTTATATAGAATTAACATTATCAAAAATAGATATTATAATAAAAAATAATAAATAATAATATAGCCAATTGACAAGATTATAAAAAATGAAAATACCATTTCAGTTCCATAAAAAATTCATACATAGTGATAAAAAAAGATACATGAATTAATTATCAAATTTAAAACTATGATGACCATGAATAGACCAAAAATATATGAAGTATAAATTTATGTGAGAATCATTAATGGAAATAAAGAGGTATGAAGATAATATCTCATAATTTTGATTCAGATAATGGATAATGGGTATGTACCACAAAAAATGCAGAGAAACATTATAAATCATTCATATTGTCATGTCCTGGTGCTATTTTCCAATTAGAGAAACATCTCCACAAATTTAAGTAAACATGGTTGTTCTATATCATTTGTGTAACATCCCTGAACTGATGCTCTGTCAACAGATCATACAGGTTGTCTACATGACCCTCTAGTTCACCCCTCCATATGATAGCGGATACCGACAAGTAGTTATAATATGAGGAATATATTGGGGAGTCTATACACTATGTTAAATAGTTTTAGTGAACAAATAATATAATAGATAATTAGGAAAAATAATATAAGTAATGTGGATAAAAATACCCAACAACCAAATATATGAAAAGACTAACTAAATAAATTCTAATAATAAAATAATAATGTAATAATAATATGAATTCAAAAAAATCAATAACAAACGATCATTAAATGTGAAGAATATGGTGACATAAATAAATACTCCAAGCACCTATGTTATGAACCCCATGTCATTCCCATATCCAATATACAACCCATCCAATGAGAAATAAATGAATATCATTGTCATTATCCCTTAAAAAACATCAATGCAATCTTTTATCAATCCAAATAGTGGAAACAATAGGGTATTAATAAAACATTTTAGGTTGAAACCACCATGCCGAAAAAATCTAGTATAAAAAATATATTTCATAAAGAAAATTTAGTAACATATGTATTAAATAATTTATCCATTAATAAAATACATCAATCAAACTTATTTGGTAGCTAGCCAGAATGTCTCTAACCATTTAGCATAACCATGCTAACCACAACCATGATACCAAAAAACCTACTTCATCACCATTCTACAAAATATATTACCATGTATAATAACCATTGTAACAAAAAATCCAATACAAAAGGTACAAAATACCACTGGTTCAAGCCCGCTATATAAGAATCTAATGTAGTGCCATGTCCTAGTCTTGTATATAAGTACTACACCATGTGTCTGGACCCAGACCAATATATTTGAATCATAATGTTTTATGATATATCCTATAATTTAAGATTCAGAGCATTTGTCTGGGAAGAACCCTGTATATATGTATCACATACTTTGTGTGGGCTTAGTTGGGTATATGTACATCGAAGCATGTGTTAAGGACTAGACTTGTATATATGATTCACATAATGTGGAAGAGACCATAATAATGTATATATATAGAAACATCTGTCAAATGGTCATAACGCAATATAAAATATATCATAACATCATGCTTAACACAATATAACCCCAAAAGATCAAATGGTTAATTCTTATAATTACTATTTTTGTACAAATTTACCCATTTATTAAATTAATAAAACAATCCATTTTCCTATGTAAATCTATTAAATAATTCACCATGAACACATGTCATGATAAAATCATATCTAATCAATAATTAAAACAGTTTTTCAATTTTATCATACTGTTTTAATGTAAAAGAGAGCGTGCCACATACAGTTCGAAGCCCAGTAAACCTATCGTCCGGATGAGGGTATCAGTGTCCATAACAATGTATCAAAAGAGATATAACCGATTTTTTTAAAAATAATTATTATAAAAAAGGTCTTATAACAATAATTTGGTTGCCCACATAGTGTTTTTATATGATTAAACCTATTTTATGTACTATATAAAATTAAATTTGACAAAGAGGGATAATATTTAGACGAACAACCTTTAAAAATGAGATTTATTCACACTAATAATGTGTAATGACAAGGGAAATAGTGGGGGTGGTGATCAATGAACGAGACAAAGATAACATGGAAAACATTTCAACACCATTTCACATTAGAGATAAACATATTACATTACTTGAATAGAAGAAAAATGAATGGAGAAGAAGAATAAATCATGGAGAACCACCAGGGATAAAACACCAAACCATGGCATTCGAAGATGATGAAATTTCCAAAAAAAAACATTGAGAGTTACCTGGGTATTTAGAGGAGGGATTCACAAAATGGTTTATTAAGAAAAAGAAATTAAACACTACATAAACCCACAACACACAGTAATAACACATTTTCTAATCCTTAAGATAGTTGTGTATTTCATTATAAAATTTTATGATGAAAACCCTCTATCCCTAAGTTAATATTTATCATGATTGAAATTTACCTCACATGAGTTATGCTCTTGACATGTAACAACATCATGTCATGATGTAGTCAATGAAAATTCTGTAAATAGAGTTACAAATTGTGTTGAATATACATGGATTTTAATTTTCCAGTGAATATTTTTATGCCATGATTTTCTTAAAGTTCTTAAAGAACCTCAAATGCCTTAAAATATCATGAAAAGAACGTTTTTTCACATTTATCACGATTAAAATTGGACTCCTTTAATTGAAATAAACAAAAAAACATGAACATTGGGTCATTTTACCAAACAACGGATCTCCATATCCATATAAGACATGACCACAAAGGCTTATAGACAGAGGAATCCCAAACTAAATTTGTTCAAATAAAATACTCGATGAGGATTTTACATAAATAAGATAGAATATTACAGCCTTCCCACCATATAACAACTCATCGACATATTTCTCCATGAATCATTCTGGGGTATCATGAGACACGTCTAACCACTATACTAACATATCACAATCCTTCTACAAAGTATACACTTAAACACACCCTTGTTGTCACTTCATTAGAACATGAGGAATAGTCTATCCATGGATATATATTTCACAATGGTCCCAAATCTATATTAGATTCTACTCAACTGAAGCATAAAAAATTTCTACAACCTCAATGCCCAAATTTTAATAAGGGTCTAGAAAATATATATGATGTTTTGAAACATGAAACATGTCATTCATGGAACTATAGAGTTATTGAAGTGTTAATCAGTACACAACTGTACTGAACCTTCCCACTATCTCAATCAATCTGATAAATCATAGGCACAAGGTATCCCTCCTTCTTGAAATGGTATTTCCCAACACTGGAAACAATAGAATAAAAGGATAAAGACCAACTAAAAACTCCATACATTGTCTCAGATGGGAATCATATAATTTATTTTAGATTGGTGTGGTCACTAACAAATTTTTTAAAAACTAATCCTACATTATGTAATCATCCAAAATACAAGCCTCAATAGGTTATATCTCTAACTTACAACCAAAAAATAAGAAAAAAACTAGAACATCTATATATGGCCCCAAATGGTGTCATTATATAGATTCATAGATGATAATATTATAGGAAAAACAAATGATTGAAAAATTTAAACTCCATAAACCACCAAAATACAAATCAAAGGATTCTAAAATGTCTTTAAAAATTTTAATGGTCTACTCAGACTAACGATTAGCCTATGTATGTTTGTTTATTCCAAAATGAAATTGTGATCATAGATCGTTCTAAATACGTTTCTAAAATTGTAAAGTAAAATGATGACCCCAATGAGTAATAAATTCACCTCGAATCATTATGAAACCAAAAAATATCACACACGTAGAGACTATCATTATCATAAATAGGGAATGTCTACCCCAAATGAAATAAGAGGTATACCTTCATAAATTAATCAATAGGAACCCACACTACATCATTCATATGGTATTTCCTAGGTAATCTTATCCCAAAATCTATAGTGAGATCATAAAATTTACCCTCCACAATGGGTAATAATATAAATGATGATATGTCCTCTGATTCTCAGTTTTCACCTACTGACAAGTGAATCATATCATCAAGAATCACACTACCTCATTATTCTTTCCTGGTCACAAGTACAATTAGTCAATATTGTGGTATATATTTATAAAAAAAGATTTTCCTCCCATATATAATCATGAAACACTCTAATATGTTCCTCATGTAATCCCTTAGGAACCCATATTCCAAATTAGAAAATAAGACAATTTCAACTTCCAAGAAACCATCATAATGGTGGATTCCACCATATGAACAATTCATTATTTATAATCACATCAAATCTAGTAAACTCACTATCTTGATCCAGTAATGAATCACTTGTATGATATATGTCTATGTAAGATCCACTAAGACCTGGGATTCCATAACAACGTAATACATATCTCCAAAGAGTACGATCAATCACCACTTATCTAATACTTCCTACACTACCATTGTATATATATTCTAGGTCACTGAATCAATGATGATGTTTCCCTTTCCAGGTGAATAATATTTATTAAATTGAAATGATTGGAGAATCTCAACCCACCCCATCTTTTACATTTTCTACTCTCCATGATAAAATTTGTAAAAGAGTATCATGTGGTCTGTATACACAAAAAACATCTCACACAAAAAGATATTGTCTCAATCATTTCAGGGTGTCATCCATTTTTTAACTCTATATTATGATTGTTATAATTCCTATCATATGTTCTTATAATTATGGAGAGATAAAAGGACACAAGGTCCTCCTACGTCAATAATTTTCCATGTCCAACTCCCGATGAATCATAGTATATAGTATACTCTTTATCAGAATGAGGTACAGTGAGTATCTCTATTGATGTTATAATTATCTTCATCTCTTGTAAATAACTCTCACAATAATTTTACCATAAAAAAATCACCCCTTTTATTGTCATTATATAAATATTCTCATTTAGGAGGGAGAGGTTCTATATAAAGCATTAATAATAACATTCAAAAATAAAAAATCTAAATATCTAATATAAATTATTGGGTCACTACGATGATTCAATAGATGTATACTTCTAAAGGACAATTTACACTCATTACTCTATGAAATCAAGGAATAATAATTTAACTATATCAATAAAGAAATAACATTTAAATAGAATAAAGAAAAGATGATTCCTTGTCATGGATCTAAAATTTATATCAATATATTAGGATTGATCATCTATAGTCTGGGAGTACACTAATATTTCATCAATGAAAACCATCACAAACTAATCCAATAATGGGTAAAATATCTAATTGATCATGACTATGAGTATTGTATGTGTTTTCTTCAAATAGAACAATATTACCACGAACTTGTATAATCCAAACCTTCTCCTAAAATGTGTATGTTGTATGTATAGTGGTCCCACAATCAATTTGTTTTATACTAATCTCAAATAAATTTAGAGAGAATATTATCACCTATTAGCTGATCGAAGATATCATTACTGTGTAGAAGGGTATACCTATTCATAATCATCATCTTGTTAAGTATTTAATAATCCACACATATGTGAAATGTCCACTCATCATTATTAGTGAAAAAACATAGTGAACCCCATGGAGATATATAAGGATATACAATACCTTTATCTTCCATATCTTCAAACTGGTCTTTCATCTCCAAAATCTCTACTACTGCCAAACAATATTGCAGGATTGAAACTGGCTCTTCGCGTAGAAAAAACAAGATTGTGAACTCGATCTTCTTCTTCTGTGGAAAAATGTTGAACTCTTCATGAAGTAAATCGTGAAATGTTCAACCAATAGAAAAATTAATCTTTTTACATTTCTCCATCATCGAGAAAAATAATTTTTAAAGAATCCTTGAATCAACTCGATCTTCCTTGATTTGGTAATGCATGACCAGATTAAATATCACACTCAGACTGCTTAGTATTGTTGCCTCTATCATGAGATAGAAAAGTAAGTCATTTCCAATAATACAAGATATTATCATAGTATAGAACTGTCTAATTCATACAATGAATAAAATTGAATCCTATTATTTACAAAAAAAAAGTTTTTTAATGGGAAGGATAGAGTCCAATTTCAAGAGGACACTCCCTCCTGTGCTTCACTCCCTTTGATCACACTCTAAATAGTTTGTCAATTGTCATGAACCCATGATTTCTCTCCAATGTGAAAACAAAACCATTATAAAAAGATAAGGAATAAAGGAATGTGATGCAGCTGTATTGAATTGGAATGGAATATGGTAAAAGAGATGTATATCAGATGGTGGATGTTCCTTGATCTAAACCATTTATAGTAGACAATATAACATGAAGCAAAATTTCCCCTCTGTCCCGATCTTCTGTCTAAGCCCCTATTTTTCCATCTATGTGGTACTACCACTATAAAATTGGGGTAACACATCCCCTACCTCAACCTGATCATCAAATGGAACACTATCATCCTATCTATTATGGGGAAGATGACCCCCTCTTTAATTGAAGATTATATCCTAATCCCATGCCTCTACTATGATGTGTAAATTATCCACAAATTATATGACGATGACTTATTACTCTACAAGAATGGAACTCTTGTGTTTGATATGGACACTGATAAAAATTACGGCTAATAATTTTACACTAATAGAAATATAATAGAACATGGTCCTTAGATTTATTCCCACTACACTAAATTCACTTTGAATTGATACATTTGAAAAACAATCATAGTGGTTCTTCATGCCCACAAAACAAGAGATCCTTTTTTCCAAATAAACTATCATGGACACTACTCATAGACTATATTATAATTGATATTATGACGAGTTCTTGATTCATCATGTCCTCAAAACTGCTCAAATTAAAAACAATTACCTGTTACTATATCTCGTATCGATGCCCATCAAAAAAATGGATCACCTTGTTGACCACATATGTTACTAGAGATGATGACAAACATTATAATTTGGTGAGAAATTTGGTTTATTATAACACTGAAATTTCCTCCTATGTCATATGCTTGAATTAACAAGGCCTACTTTAATGACCCAAGCTTGACGTACATGAACATTACATTTGTACCACCCGAGAATTTTATGAGAAATATTTTGTTTTTATGTTATATAAATCGTCACATGAATATTTCACTACACACAACACTAGCCTGGATTTCATTACACGCAATCACGACCTTCTTCGATAGCATGCATCGTACGCAATACCGAGTTTCACTAAACAATGATATGCTATTAAAATATTATCAAAACTAGCCGTTATGAATAGTAATACACACTTTTTGAAATGTTTGAAATTTTGTTTTTCAAAATGGACTTCATTTTTGGATTTGTAATATTGAAATTATCCTAGGGTGAAATTTTTGGTATTTTTCTGAAAGCATTCAATTTTTGATAAATAGTGAAAACACTGGGTTACTATTTAAAAACGGAATATTCATTTAAATAATTATTTATTTTATTTAAATTTATTTTAGGTCAAAATTTATATATAATATCGTTATAAGTTCAATGTAATTCATTGGAGTCATTTTATAATAATTTTAGATATATAAAAATTTTATTGAACTTCTCATCGTCTTTTACCCACCTCCTAGGAAATTTGAAAATTAAATAAAACATAATTTTTCCACTTATATGAGTGGAATTTAGAAAATCCGAGAGACACGGTTAATATCAAGGACTGAAATGTGGTTTAATGAGATGAAAATATTTTTTGGTGAATAGTTACTTTTTACCTTTTTTACCACGGTTAAAAGTAAATATGATAATTAAGGGTAAAAATGATATTATTATTACCATAACACATGTCCTAATTCTATTGGATAAGTGTTATTAGACCAAAAACAACATTAGGAATATAATATGACCATTTAGGCCCACATGGATTAGATTAGGACATTTATTATTAATTTATTTAATGAAGGGTTAAAATAGTTAAAATCAATGTTTAATAAAAAAAAATCATTTTTAATATAGAGTTATACATAAGATAAATTTGACTATAAATATTAATTAGAAAGATCAAAATATTTCCTTCATAATGATATTTTAGTTGTAATCTTTTGACATTATATAATTTAATTTATTTATGACACAATGATGATTCAGTAAATATCTTATTAATGAAATATTGACATAATTGATGTTATAAATACCAACATAAATGAAATTTGAGACTTTTTATGAAGTCCAATAATTTTTAATGTTAATATGACATGTTAGTATTTATTTAATTAACTTTTTTCGAACTAATCTTTCTGTTATGATTTTCACAAAAAATAATTACCAAATAGTGTCAAAATTGACATAAAATAGTTTTTAAAACAAATATTATATTATTAATTGTTATTTTATTCCTAAAAATCTATGTTTCGGAAATATTACTTAGATAAGGTTATATTTATTAATAATAAACCACTTGGGGTTCGTTTTTCTTGTAATATTAAGTTTAATAACCTTATAGTCTAAGAAAACAAGAAGACACGGTAAAAGTTAAATTATCTTACTTAAAGTTAAATCTAAATGATAAGGTTAAAATAGAAACCTAAACATGACTAAATTATATTGGATGAGATTATTTAGACCCATCCCCACCTTATATTCTAAATAAATCAATTTGGAGCTATTAAAAACCAAATATGACTTTATAGTAAAATAATATTTTTTGTTTTTCCTAAGGTGCCCCTCTCCTCCCTTATAAAAGGGCACCTCCTCCCTCTCTTCCTCACACCACTTTCAGCCTTCAATATCGGCCAAACCCTGGAAAATTATCTTCTCCACTTCTCTAGAAACATCCTAGTGGTCATGGTCTTGTTCAAATACCAATTTTAGTGCCCAAAAAGGAGGTCTCAAAGAGGCGGTTCAAAGAAGAGGTAATGTCTGTTACCGACTCTTTCAACTTTATTTCTTCTTCCACTTCTTATTCATTAATTGTTTCATTGAGAAGTAATAACAACAGTATCACTCATATACTGATATGTTATTATGAGTATTAAACACCCCTATTTCACCATCTATCCATCCTATGAAAAATGAAATCACCGCGCGTGCGTACGTACGGAATACCATCCCCACGCCGTGGTGTAATCTATTTTCCACCCCCACCACACTTGTATGGGTATAATGGTGTAAATAATGACTATATATGATTATTAAATAGTATACATACACTCCAATACAATTCCACGATCATGGGAACGATATCATCGCTCGTGCGTACGTACGGAATACCGTCTCCACGATGTGATGCGACTCATTATACATGATCTTCATTTCATATCGATTATATAAATGAAATGAATTAATAAATATGATATATATTACACTAATACCATTACGTAAATGAGGTATCTATAACCTAAAAATAATAATGAGAATTTATTCGACACATCACGCAAAAGAACAAAAAGTAATAAACACCCGAATAACAAGTAGCAATGAAATATTACTAATAAGAATCTAAGAATATGACCATACAAGATATCATAACAATTAGTATGAATCTTTAATAAGTCAATGAAATTATTTAAATCCTTATACAAGAGTTTCAGACACTTACGAAGAAAATTGGACTTAAGGTAAGGTAAAATCTCACAGTCTCATTTCTATCTGAGATTGTTTATACATCAGAATTTACTGGGGAATATTTATCATACACATCTATGTTTCCTCAATATGTAATATTATTACCATCCAACTACAATGATTTAAATTTAATTTTACCATTCGGTGAGTTTTTAGTAAAAGATATGAAAGGAATCTTTTGTCATTTTTCGTACGAGTTACTTTTTGACATTTACGGCGAATGTACGGGAAGAATGTTTTTTTAACTTATACGGAATGAATGGATTTTTAGAAATTTATTTCCAGAAGCTTCCTTTACAAGTTTTCAAGATTATTTTTAATCAACTTCTTTTAGTTAAAAGTTATATGACATGTTAAGAAAGAAAAATGTTTTTGAAGTATAAAGGATATTTTCCTCAAGAATGGAGTTCAAGTGTTTTATCAAAATTATTTTCCATCTAAGATAATATAGGGTTCTGTTTATATCCATATTTTTACATTGATTTGATTATTTGTTGATGTAATTATTTTTACAATAACCTTTTAGAGATTATATTATGATGACGTGATGTTTAAGAATCCCATTTTTATTACATGGGTTATGCTATGATGTATGGTTTTTGATTTTGTGGCGCACATAATAATGGTATCATTATGAGATGGGTTGGACCTATATCTTCTTACAATTCATTGGTTAAAGATTTATATCTCATGATATAGACATGGCTGGAATGTAAGGTTAATCCGGTTCAGTTAAACAGGACTGAAACGAGGAGTGAACTCAGTTCAGAAATGGACTTTGTCTGCTAAGATAGTCTTGGCAATGAGTCTTGACTACTAAGAAATGATTCTCTATGATTATGTGTGTATGCCACAAAGTTTCTTGTTTTATGTTATGATTATTGGGATTACATTTCACTATTATGATTTATCCCATGTTATTAAATTATGATCTCTTTTGCAGGTTATGATTTCTAAAATGATATGTTATTATGAATATGATGTGATTGATATTTCTTTTGTTTACCCATACTGATCATTTGAGCTCAACCTTTTGTATGTTTTCTTTTCCCCAGTTCAAAAAGAAGGTTATTAAGTAGGATATTCCAAAAAGGGACTCTAGATATGATGAAATAAATGGGAGACAATGTAGATGATTTATGAACCAGTTGTTTATGTTTCCCAGTTTCTAAAGACTCTATACCTATATGGTCCTTTCATGGTTTTGTAATATGTTGTAATAATTATGCTTCAATTTTGATGTAATAACCATGTATGTAATGTATGGGTCGTTATAGTTGGTATCAGAGGAAAGGTATAGTCATCCTTTGGAAACTAGGATGTGAAATCCTTAGTAAGAACCCTAAGGATATGTCTAAGAATAGAACACAATCATAGTGTTTTAGAAATGGCCATGAATATCCTATTATAAGACCTTAAGTGTAAAATTTTATTCTTGATTATTATAATTAGTGTTTCTCACACTATTCTTCTTGGTTTTAGTCAATGAATGGAACCCGAAGGAACCATGTTAATGTGGAATGCGATGGGAAATGCAATGATTGTCCCCCTGAGGAACCAAATGTTATGGGAGCTGGAATGCAAAAACTTGTAGCCATGCTAACACAACTTTCTCAAGATATGAATCATTCAGGACTTCCAAACAATAAAAGGAAGGATCAACGTTCTGTTGAATCCTTCATGAGGCAGTATCCACCTTCATTTAGTGGGTCTTCTGATCCATTAGTGGCTGAACAATGGATCAGTACCACAGAAAAGATATTTTCAGTTCTTCAATGTTCTGAACATGATAAAGTCATCTTAGCAGTGTATCGTTTGGATGGAGATGTTGATCAATGGTGGAATCTTATCAAGAATACAAGGCCAATTGATGAAATTTAGTCTATCGAATGGGACGAGTTTCAAGAACTTATTTTTCAATAAGTACTTCCCTCTTATTCGTTGAACAATGATGGAGAAGGAGTTTCATGAACTGAAGCAAAAGGATGATGAATCTGTTGGTACATATGAAGAAAATTTTACAAGACATGCATGGTACGCTTCTGGTATTATTATCCAACCTGAGAGTAAGATCGATCGATTCTTTAGTGGCTTAAAACCAAGTCTTCGAAGGGCGTTATCCATAAGGGACTTCAATAGTTACGAGGAAATCGTTCGATGTGCTCTCAAGGTTGAGATGGAGATTGGAGTAACCCATCCGTCATATGGGTTAGATAAGAAGAGGAAAATGGAATTCAAAGGAAAACTTAAAGAGCACACTGAAAAGAATATGAGTTTTCCCTTATTCCCAAAGTGTGGAAAGAAACATAGAGGGAGTTGTCTTAAAGGGACAAGTAAATGTTTCAAATGTGGAAAGGAAGGTCATCGGACATTTGAATGCTGCAATGATGGGAAGAAGATTTCTAGTGATGCGAACAAGGAAAAGGATACATACAGTGCACCTCCTACACTTCAATGTTACAAGTGCAAGGAAATGCGGCATTATGCCAATCAATGCCCTAATTTAAGGGTTGTTGATGATGATCGAAGTCAACAAACTCTTAAGGCTAAAGACAAAGGAATGTCACATGCAATTTCTATCAGCGATGTGGAGTACGATAACAAAGTGGTGAAAGGTACACTTACTGTCCACTCTAAAGTATAAAATGTTTTATTTGATTCTGGATCCACCCACTCTTTTATTTCCAACGAATTTTATAATGGTATCACCGTATTACCTAAATAATTAGATGTTGAGTTAGCTGTGACAACCCCTAATGGCACAACAGTCGCATCAAAACTTTATAATTCTTCTCCGACTGATGTTTGTGGGAAATTGATTCCTAGAAATCTTGTGATCCTTCCTATAATGTAATTTTATGTGATTCATGGCATGTATTTGATTTCTTTATATGGAGCTCATATCAATTTCCAAAGATGGGAAGTCACATTTCTTATTCCAGATCAATCGATGACCGTCTATCAATGCAAGGATGAACATAACCTTCCAGTGGAAATTTCTTCCATCCTATGGGTATTGATTCTACTAAATGAAGGTTATTTATCTCAAATGGTCTGTGAGATACTCACAATTAAGAATATTCCCACTGTATGGGTGTTTGACGATGTCTTTCCAGATGAATTGTTGGGTCTTCCACCAAATCGAGAAGTTGATTTTTCAATAGAACTCGTACCAGGTGCTTTACCTATTTCAAATACACCTTATAGAATATCCCCAATTGAGTTGCAAGATTTGAAGAAGCAACTTAAAGAGAATATTGATAAAGGATTCATATTCCCTAGTGCAACACCTAGGGGATCACATGTTCTGTTTGTTAAGAAGAAAGATGGATCAATGAGACTCTGCATTGATTATCGAGAACTTAACAAGATCACTATCAAGAACAAATATCCTCTCGCGCGCATTGATGACTTATTTGACCAACTACGAGGAGCTCAATAATTTTCCAAGATTGATCTTCGTTCAGGGTATCATAAATTATGGGTCAAAAGGGAGGATATACCAAAGTCGTCTTTCTGTACAAGGCATGGACACTATGAGTTTATAGTGATGCAATTTGGTCTTACTAATGCCCCTGCTATCTTCATGGATCTGATTAATAGAGTCTTTAGAGACTATCTTGATCAGTTTGTGGTAGTATTTATAGAAGATATTCTTATCTATTCAAAGAGAAAGGAAGAACATGAAGATCACTTGAGAATTATATTGAAGACCCTGAGAAAGGAGAAGCTTTATGCCAAATTTACCACGTTTGAATTTTGGCTTCAAAAAGATGCATTTTTGGGTCATATAATCTCAAAAGAGGGGATATCTGTGGATCCAGCAAAAATAGAGGTTATCAAATGATGTTCGAGACCAACAACAGTAATTGAGATCCGATGTTTTCTTGGTTTGGCTGGATATTATCGACGTTTTGTGAATGATTGTTCATGATTATCTAATCCACTCACCAGGTTGACTAAAAAAGGAGTTATTTTTGTGTGGATGGAGGATTGTGAAAAGAATTTCAAGGAGGTGAAAAAAAGGTTATCCGGTCCAATTGTTCTCACACATCCTTGTAGTAGAGAAATGTTTGTGATCTATAGTGATTCCAACAAGAAGGGGTTGGTGTGTGTTCTTATGCAAAATGATATAGTGATAGCTTATGCCTCACGACAGTTGAAAATCCATGAGAAAAATTACCCAACTCATGATTTGGAGTTAGCTGTGGTAATCGTTGCATTAAAGATTTGGAGGCATTATCTTTATGGAGAAAGGTATGATATTTATACTGATCATAAATGTTTAAAGTATATTTTCACACAAAAGGAGCTGAATATGCGCCAATAAAGATGGTTGGAGCTGATTAAGGATTACGACTGCTCAATTCATTACCACCCTGGGAAAGCAAACAAGGTGGAAGATGCATTATGTCGACAAGACCATACTAGCTTATCCATGATGAGGATCACAAAAGAACCAATATTTATGGATTTTCAAAGGATGGATCTCGGAATTATAATAGAAGGGGAAAAATCGTATCTTTCTCAAATGAATGTTTGACCATCTATACATGTGAAGATTAAAGAGGCACAGAAAGAAGATGTAGAGTTACAAAAGAAGGTTCCTGAATTCATCCTTGATTGTGATGGGATAATAATGTTCAAGAATCGGATTTGTGTTCCTCCCATCCTAGAATTAAAGAAGGAGATGTTGGATGAGGGTCATAGTTCTTCATTCTCTATTCATCCTGGAAGCATGAAGATGTATAGTGACCTAAAAGAGTACTTCTGGTGCGATGGCCTGAAAATAGATGTTGCTGAATATGTCTCTCGATGTTTGGTTTGTCAGCAAGTTAAAGCTGAGAGATAGAAGCCTAAGGGGATGTTACAAACATTACCCATACCTGAATGGAAATGGGAAAACATCACTGTGAACATTGTCACTGGACTTCCTAAAACAACCAAAGGCAATAAGGCTATCTGGGTCATAGTTGATCGTCTTACAAAGTCTGCACACTTCATTGTTATTAGAGAATATTTCTCTCTGGATCAGCTTTCCAGGATATATGTAAAAGAAGTGTAAAGATTGCATGGAGTACCACATTCCATTATATCTGATCGGGATCCGAGGTTTACCTCAATGTTTTGGCGAAGTATTCAGCATACTCTAGATACAGAGTTGTGTTTCAGCACTGCTTATCATCCTCAGACAGACAGTCAGTCTGAGAGGTCAATTCAAACTCTAGAAGATATATTGAGAGCTTTCTCTATGGATTTCAAAGGTGGTTGGGATCAACACCTACCTTTGGTTGAATTTTCTTATAATAATAGCTTTCACTCCAGTATTCAGATTGCTCCTTATGAAGCTCTCTATGGAAATAAATGAAAGACACCAACTTGCTAGGATGAAGTTGGGGAAAGAAATCTATTAGGACCTGACCTTGTTGATGAGATGGAAGAAAAGGTCAGATCCACTCAACAACACATTAGAGCTGCTCATAGTCGACAAAAACGTTATGCTGACAACCGAAGAAAAGAACTAGTGTTTTAAGTGGGTGATAAAGTGTTCTTACGAATATCACCATGGAAGAGAGTAATGAGATATTGAAAGAAGGTAAAGCTGATCCCAAGGTATATCGGTCCTTTCGTAATATTGGATTGTGTTGGGAAGGTAGCTTACCGATTGGCGCTTCCACCGAATCTCCCCCAAGTTCACGATGTGTTCCATGTATCTCTCCTTAGAAAGTACATACCTGATCCTTCACATGTACTCATCTCAGATGTTGTACCGCTGGAGCCAGATCATTCATATGAAGAACAACGAATAGAGATTCTAGATCGTAGCAAAAA
Source organism: Viscum album (assembly GCA_963277665.1). NCBI lineage: Eukaryota > Viridiplantae > Streptophyta > Magnoliopsida > Santalales > Viscaceae > Viscum > Viscum album. The sequence continues at coordinate 1,425,282,398 of OY728133.1, forward strand.
AGTCCTAAGGAACAAGACCTCTCACTTGGTGAAAGTTTTATGGAGGGACCACCAATTAGAAAAAGCTACATGGTAGCTTGAGGATATGATGAGGGAGAGGTACCATCATCTGTTTGTTACAAAGTGACGACTTTCGATGGAGAAATTCATTTTAAGGGGGGTAGAATGCAACACTCAAGTCTTTTATGAGAAATATTTTTTTTATGTTATATAAATCCTCACAAGAATCTTTCACTACACACAACACTAGCTTTCCTTGCGTTACAGGCAATCAAGACCTTCCTCGATAGCTTGCGTCGTACGCAATACCGAGTTTCACTAAACAACGATATGCTATTAAAATATTATTAAAACTAGCCATTATGAATAGTAATACCCACTTTTTGAAATTTTATAAATTTTATTTCTCAAAATGGACTTCATTTTTGGATTCGGAATATCAAAATTAGCCTAGAGTGAAATTTTGGTATTTTTCTAAAAACTTTCATTTTTTGAAGAATAGTGAAAACACTAGGTTACTATATAAAAAATACTTTTTATTTAAATAATTATTTTTTTATTTAAATTTATTTTAGGTCAAATTATATACATAATATCTTTAAATGTTCAATGTAATTGATTGGAGTCATTTTATAATAATTTTACATAAATAAAAATTTTATTGAACTTTTCACCGTCTTTTACCCACCTCATAAGAGAATTTGAAAATTTTCATAAAACATAATTTTACCACTTCTGTGAGTGGAATTTTGAAAATCCGAGAGACACGGTTAATATCAAGGACTAAAATGTGGTTCAATGAGATGAAAATAATCGTTAGTGAATAGTAACTTTTTAACTTTTTTACCACGGTGAAATGTAAATAGGATAATTAAGGGTAAAAATGATATTATTATTACCCTAACACATGTTCTAATTCTATTGGATAACTGTAATTTGACCAAAAACAACCTTAGTAATAAAATATGACCATTTAGGCCCACTTGGATTATATTAGGACATTTATTATTAATTTATTTAAAGAAGGGTCAAAATAGTTAAAATCAATGTTTAATAAATAAATCATTTTTAATATAGACTTATACATAATATAAATTCTACTATAATTATTAATTAAAAGATAAAATCATTTTCTACATAATTATATTTTATTTTTAATTTTTAGACATTAAATAATTTAATTTATTTATCACAGAATGATGATGCTGAAATTATCATATTAATGAAATATTGACATAATTGATGTTATAAATACCCAAATAAATATAATTTGAGCCTTTTTATGAATTAAAATAATTTCATATGTTAATATGACATGTTATTATTGATTTAATTAACATTTTTAGAACTAATATTTCAGTAATGATTTTCACAAAAATCAATTACCAAATAGTGTCAAAATTGACATAAAATAGTTTTTTAAAACAAATATTATATTATAAATTGTTATTTTATTTCTAAAATATAAGGATAGGAATAATGAATTATATAAGGTTATATATATTAATAATAAACAACTTGGGAATCGTTTTTCTTGTTATATTATGTTTATTAACCATATAGTGTAAAAAAACAAGAAGTCACGGTAAAAGTTAAATTATCTAACTTAATGTTAAATCTAAATGATAAGGTTAAAATAGAAACCTAAAGTTGTCTAAATTATATTGGATGATATTATTTAGACCCATCCCCACCTTAGTTTCTAAATAAATCAATTTGGATCTATTAATGGCCGAATATGACTTTATAATAAAATAATGTTTTTAGTTTTTCCTAAGGTGCCCCTCTCCTACCTTATAAAAGGGACCCTCCTCCCTCTCTTCCTCACACCACATTGAGCCTTCCAGCTCAGCCAACCCCTGAAAAATTCTATTATCCACTTCCCTAGAAACATCCTAGAATTCCTGGTCTTCTTCGAAGACCAATTCTAGTGCCCTAAAAGGAGGTATCAAAGAGGCGCTTTAAAAAAGAGGTGATGTCCGTTACCAATTTTTTCAACTTTATTTCTTCTTCCACTTCATCTTCTTCAGTTGTTTAATTATTAAGTAATAACATTACTATCCCTAATATACTGATATGTTATTATATGTATGAAACAACCCTATTTCACCATCTATCTATCCTATGAAAAATGAAATCACCGCGCGTGCGTACGTACAGAATACCGTCTCCACGTCGTGGTGTAATCTATTTTCAACCACCACCTTACTTGGATGGGTTTAATTGTGTAAATAATGACTATATATGAATATTGTAAATTGATATTTATTTTTAAATAGTGTATATACACTCCAAAACAATTCCACGATCATGGGAACGATATCATCGCTCGTGCGTACGTACGGAATACCGTCTCCACGATGTGATGCGACTCGTTCTACATGATCTTCATTGAATAATGATTATATAAATGAATTTAATGAATAAATATGATATATATTACACTAATAACATTATGTAAATGAGGTATCTATAACCTAAAAATTAGAATGAGAATTTATTCGACAAAACACGCATAAGAACAACAAGTAATAAACACCCGAATAACAAGTAGCAATGAAATATTACTAAGAATAAGCTAAGAATTTGACCATATATGATATAATATCAATGATTATGATTCTGGAATAAGTCAATGACATTATTTAAATCATTATACAGGAGGTTCGGACACTTTCAAATCAAATCGGACCTAAGGTTAGGTAAAATCTCACAATCTCATTTCAATCTGAGATTGTTTATACTTCAGAATTTCTGAGGGGGGGGGGGGATATTTATCATCCAAATCCATGTTTCCTCAATATGTAATATTATTTCCATCCACCTAAATTTTATTAAATCTAATTTTACCCTTCAGTGAGGTTTTAGTAATAGATATGAAAGGAATCTTTTGTCGTTTTTCGTATGAGGTACTTTTTGTCTTTTCCAGCCAAAGTGCGGGAAGAATGTTTTTTTAACTTATACAGCATGAATGGATTTTTAGAAAATTATTTCCAGAAGCTTCCTTTACATGTTTTCAAGTTTATTTTTAATAAACTTCTTTTAGTTCAATGTTATATGACATGTTAAGAAAGGAAAATGTTTTTGAAGTAGAATGGATATTTTCCTCAAGAATGTAGTTCATGTATTTTATCAAAATCATTTTCCATTTAAGATAATATAGGGTTCTGTTTATATCCCTATTTTTAGATTTTTTTTATTATGTTATGATGGAATTATTTTTAGAATATCCTTTTTTGGATTATGTTATGATGACGTGATGTTTAAGAATCCCATTTTTATTACATGAGTTATGCAATGATGTATGGTTTATGATTTTGAGGAACACATAAGAATGGTATCATTATGAGATGGGTTGGACCTATATAACCCTCCAATACATTTGGAAAATATTTATATCTCATGAGATAGACATGGCTAGAATGGTAGGTTAAGCCGGTTCAGTTAAACAGGACTGAAATGAGAAGTGAACTCGGTTCAGAAATGGACTTTGTCCGCTAAGATAGTCTTGGAAATGAGTCTTAACTATTAAGAAATGATTCTCTATGATTATGTGTGTATTCCAAAAAGTATCATGTTTTATGTTATAATTATTGGGATTACATGTCACTACTATGATTTATCCCATGTTATGAAATTATGATCTCTTTTGTTGGTTAATATATCTAAAATGATATTTTCTTATGAATATGATGTGATTGATATTTCTTTTGTTTACACTTACTTAGAATTTGACCTCACCCTTTTGTATGTTTTCTCTTCCCCAGTTCAAGAATAAGGATATTAAGTAGGATATTCCAAAAAGGGACTCTAGATATGATGAAATAAATGGGAGACAATATAGATGATTTATGAACCGGTTGTTTATGTTTCCCAGTTCCTAATGACACTATACCTATACGATCCTTTCAAGGTTTTGTTATATGTTGTAATAAGTATGATTCAATTTTGAAGTAATAACAATTTATGTAAATTATGGGTCGTTATAAAATTACTTTTTCAAAATACATAAAACATTACACAAACCCACTCCCAATGACCATATCAGTTTTCTGACTTTTGAATCATGGAACACATTCTTCTAATTTGGTGAATGATATTCAACATCTCCCATAATGATTTCCCCATTATTACCCCTACCTAAAATCTTGAATTAAATCCCTAAGAGAAGAAAATATACAAAGAGTGAGATTTGATGCTTCATAAGGGTATGAAAATGAATCATGTAGGCATATCATGAGGATATGGCAATGAGAACATGATCATTAAAATAAAAGATCATACCCTTCATATCAAAAATCAAGGAATAAATTTTAATAGTTCATAATACATCAATCATAAGGGGATCGAGGAACATAATCCATGAGATCAAAACAATTACAAAAGACAATAATTTTTGGAATATACATAAAATTGTGACTTTGTGAATTTGTATAAATATTAACAGGTCCAGGTATTAAATTTAGGACCTATAATCAAGCCCATGCATAAATATATGGACATGAAAAACTAGGTCCACGCATAAAATTATAGACATTAAAGCCTGGTAAACGAATATAATTTTGAACATGAAATTAGTTTCATAAATAACATATATACCTCATGAGTTATATGTATTCAACCAATGCATTAGAGAGATATATATGTCTCACACATCATATAAGGAAATCATTATTATGTGTTCCCAATAAACATATATCATTCATCGCATCATATCCTAGTGAGTAAAATGGGTTTCTTTAAACATCATTCAATAGTATCATAATCCATGTAAAACAAATGGATTTCATAAATTAAATTTCATAAAAGATACAAATAAAACCATAGGAACAATAGTGAAAATATATTAGAAAACTAGCCCTATTATAGAATTCCATCTTAGATGGAAAATAATTTTGATAAAACACATGAAAAATATTATTCAGAGAAATATAATTTATACTTCATTTTCTTTTCTCAAAATGTCGAGCGATTTTTTTTTAAAAAAAATTGAACAATATATAAATATTATAATGGCATATTCATGAAAATAATGTGTTATAAAAATTTAAAAATCCACTCAATCATTATAAGATAAAAGTAAACATTCAACTCATAACTTTTTATAATTTTAGTAAGTACCTCATACCGAAAAAAAATTCCATTCATATAGTTTAAAAAAATTTCAATAATGTGTAAAATTGACTTTAAAATTTATAAATGGATATAAAGAATATTTTGGGATAAATATTTATGAAACATGGATGTGGATGCTAATTATAATCCAGTATGTAAATATATATATATTATATTGGATAATAATCAGATTGAAAAGTTATCCCTTACCTTAGGTATCAATTCCTTCATACATATATGACCTTTTGTATAATGGTTTATATAATGTCATTATCCTGATCTAGAATGATATTCATTTTTATGATATCAAAACTAATCAGATTATTACATGTTTGTTAATGACGTTATTTCTCATCCTTCTAGTATTAAGTTCTTTATTTTTTTACTCATACATTGTTAAATAAATTCAAGTTCATATTAATAGGATATAGTTATATAATTTCCAAATTGTAATTAATTTAATATATCTTATATTTATTCATTCAAAATATTTATATAATAATTTTTTTAATGGATATCATGTTGTATGAATCACATCACATCATCAATACAATATCTCATGCGTACACATGAGCGACGATATCATTCCCTTAATTTTGGATTGGTTTGGAAGTGGATGGAATATATATTTTTTAAGAATAAAAAACACTTCATAATAATAATATATAGTTTTTATTTTTATCATTATACCCATCCAAGTATGGTGGTGGTCAAAAATAGATTACACCATGGCATGGAGATGGTATGTCATTCGTACGCACGCGTGGTTGTTTCATTTTTCAAACGATAGATAGAAGTTTAAATATGGTCATTAAAAAATCCTAATAAAATCTATTCATAAAGGTTATAAGGGATTTAATTTTTTATAAGGGATACAACTCATGAATTCATCTAGTTCAAGTCGATAATATGGAAGATAAATAAGAATTTTCCCTCAAATGAGATCAATCAAAAACCCTACTTCCCTTACCTACAGAATCCCTGAAAATTTTGTGGGGAACACATTTGGAATATATTCCAAAACTATTATAAAACTAATATTATCTATATATTATATAAATAAAAAATAGAATTCAAATAACTGGTATGAGATCATTTCTACTAGTAGTGATTAAAAGTCTATTACATGTGCCTTTATATTTCTATCTCCATGAATGAGCTAATAGACACCAAACTCGGTCATAAATTTGACTCTTCATTATAGTAGTCGATGTGATACATGAAAGTAATCATCCAATACATACCTAATAATATATTAAAAACATCTATCACCATCATAGAGAAATCATGTTCCATCTCAACTTCATCAACTGTTATAGAACATTCTCAACACATGAAGGCACGACACTGACTTCGACCTTGAGAAGTTTGATATTTTATCATAAAATTTATCATCTAAACATCTAAAATCAATGAATAAAAATTGTGAGAATAAATAAATAAACTTGATCCACAAATATAAAAAATGAAAAAAGGAACTATTCAAAAGAATCATACATCACACCATAGATTTTCCAGACTAACCATCCACAATAACATATTCATCTCCATATAATTTATTTTTCACTACAATTTTCTCCCAGTTTCCCTATTGATGTTTTACTAACTGATGAGTCATGGAATTCCCCAAATCACAATGTCTAAATCCATTCCATTTTCACAATTTATTTTGATTCTCTCATATTGTCAAGGCATATGATGCTTGAAACACTTAAGTAGTGTCTCGAACAACTGAGCTCAGAGAACTATGAAAATATTACTAAATATTCCACATCTGACAGTAGTTGTGGAATGCATAGGTGGTTTTGTTCATGTGGTTGACTGAACCACATTGAGATAATCTAGGTATGTTGTTTGGTTTTAGTGGAAGATTCAATGATCTATCTATTTAAATCAAAAACATACTCCCACACTACAAATAGTTTTACATCATATGATTTCTCCCAGCAATACTGTTTACACAATTCCCCATGGGTATCAACATACATCCTCCTCTCGTAGCTCTTGATATTTCTATTTTTCCTTTTTATCTATACTTAAAATCTATTTATAATTACTAATATAGTGCACATAAATATTTGAGTGAATCATTCACCACATTCTTGATTTGAAGATGTCTTCCTTCAAGGAAGCACTAGTAGAAAGATCAAGTGTAAATAACACTAAATTGATGAATTTAGCCACAAACTATTTGAAAACAATATTTACCAACTTCGAACTAAATAAATCATTAATTATTTGAATTTTGAACTATGAGTATAATATTATTTGTTAATCAATTCCTCAAAATCCACTCATACAAAGCATTGGTATCATTAATACTAAACTGCTAAATTCCACCACTAACATGCATGATCATCCAACATGTATGTATCAATCTTGAATTTTAGCTCTACTGGTGTTTCGATAAAACCATCGATATGATTCATCCTCTGCAACTACCCCTTCTTCTTCTCTAGTTCTTAATCACCCAGAAAAATTGGTGTATTTGAATTCTAAAATTAGATGGAATAATTAACATTCCATGGTCTATTCATCCTGTCCACTCTATCAAAATCTTCAATGTCTTTTATGGAACACTAAACTTTCACTTTGTTCACCTATGTATGTGGTGCATTCACACTCTCAACATCTTCTTCCCGTTGGATTTTACGATTCCTTTTAGGAACCGTTGTCTAGAAGCCCAAAATTGTTATATGTTACACAGTCTATCAACTTAAGTATTGAAAATTTTCAAATTCTACCACATGATAGTATCAAAAAAATTCTTTTCCAAAAACAATATTTTCATTGTTTAACCATTTTTAGAAAATTTCTACTTTTTTTGAAAACCATTCAACTTTCAAAATACTACAACAATGCTCTTTTTAAAAAATTTCACATGTGACAAAAATATAATCATTATTTATAAATCCAAATTTAAACACCAAAATTATAAATGTTTTCTCAAAATAAGATATGGAATCATAGTGAGAAATCATTCCTCTAACACATTTCATGCTCATGTCATTTCCTAATCCCATGACTATGAGATTACAAATCCATTATGTGTATCCAAAACACTCATGTCATGAACTCCCTGGTAACTTTAATTTCAACAAAAGAGGTTATTTATGTCTTTTAATGTGCTAAATTTTATTTCCTGACAATCATACACCATTCTATGATCCTACTTCTTAATGTATTGAGAAGGTGGGAGAATATTACAAGGACTTACACACAATCATGAAATTCCAATGGCTATAAATCAATGTCGAAGTGGTTCAATATACATGGGGTATGATTATCCCTTCAAAATAAAACAACCAACTGAACAAACTATAATCAATATTCAAAAATAGCTAATATTCATATAAAAAACAAATTCCATAGTAATTTTTTGATTAAAATAAATATGTTACAAGGAAAGAAACCAAAAAACCTAAAATCAATTTCAAAAGTTCCATTTGTAATAATCCATTTCATTCTACATATCCAAAAAACCAACCATTAAAGAAACCCAACCATCTTTATACATGTGAGTGGTGTGTCATCCATTCACTAAGTTTTCACTTAATGAATCATTTACTGGGTGTATACCAGACCCTTTACCTCCCCACTAATGACGGGGGACTGCATACCCTGAACAATACCAAATTTACATGAACATGTAGATACAATAATCCAAAACCCAATGCCAAAATAATTCATTTCAATAAAATTATCTTCGTTTGAAAAACATATTTCAACAAACTAATTAATTATATTTAAAAAACATATTTTTATTGAAAACATATCAATTAGACTACATTACCAAAATCAATAAAATACATATTTTAAAATATATATTCTAAAAGCAATAAATCAAGGTATGTTGCACATCCAATTTTACACAATTCTATAGTTATGATAAAAACTCACAAACCATCTATAAATATAGTTCTACAATGATTTTCTCAATAATCTATCATCTTATTTCAATCAAAAAATGAAACTTTCAACTAATCCTTCATGTTATAAATTGGGTCTTTGATAGTGAATCCACCTTCCTTATGATTTATTATGACAATGAAGAATGGTGTGGAAAACATCCACAAAAGTTGGTTGAATCCGGAAAACCCAACCTTAGATATCCTCCAATGTCAAAATTAATAATAATCTAATCATATTTTGAAACAAATACATTATATCTCTCCATTGTAGACACATTCAAAGGAATCCAAGAGAGGTAGAAAAGTATATCTTTGAAAAACTACATGGAATAACAAAGTAGGATCCCTTTCTATAAGATTTTATCTTCAAATAACTAAAATACACATTCAGATCACTTCTAGATCAATGTGGAGATGTTATCTAACTATTAAGAGGGAAAAATTATTATTTAAGGATTTTTTGACACAAAAAGGTGTTAAATAAATAAACCGACCTCGATCCAATTATGTGGATCTAGTTTTCAAACAGTGCACAATCCATGTTCCAAACACTAAATTAAGGATTAACCTCAAATTTTTGGATCACACAGTTTCCATATTATGCCATGATCGTGTCAAAGCACTCTATCCATGATATAATGGTTTTTCTAAGGCTTATGTATGATTTGAAAAAACTGTACAGCACCCATAAACCTTTAATTTATCTTATATATCATTTTTAATAGTTTACTATAGGTGTTACAAAGTTTTCAAAAACGTTTCACCAATGGGTCACCTATAAATGATCACCAAAAATATTTCAAATTTTATCCAAACTCTCTCAAACATCACCCTTAAACATTATATACTAAAAAAGCATAATGAAAGGGTTACATACTTCAAACGGGGGTGTTACAAAGTTTATTTTATATAAATACAAATACAAAAGTTGAAATAATACATAATAGTAACAAATTACATTCTAAAAATATGTATAGAATGTAATAATCAATGATTTATTAGTTTAACTAATAAATGTGAATTGGGTTTTTAATTCTCTTAATACTTTGTAATTAGTAAAAGTTTATGTCCCATAAAATTAATAATTATATAATAAAACATTAAATAATATTAATAAAAAAATATTCATGATATTGTATTTAAAAGGCTTTGTAATTATACAACATGCTAGAGATAAGTTGTGAAGAATAAATATATCTCATATAAGAAAAGGTGATATGAGAAACCAATACCTCACTCTTACCTATAGTTTTGTGACATCTAACCTCTAGTATTGTGGTTTTAATAATATTATTAGTTAATTAAAAACTATAATAATATATATAATACAATACATGACACTATTATAAAACCATACAACACATTAATTAATAATATTTTATCCTTTTCATTTTTTTTGTGCATTCGTTTCATAGTTTCATGAATGGTTCATTGGTGTATAATTAAATATTTTATTGTCCAATGGAAATAAAATTTTATTTGGGAAGTGAGATGGTATTCATGCACTTTTATTTTAATTTAAATTCCAATGTATTATTTTAATGTCTTACATTATGATGATTCATTGAGGAAAATGTTAATAATAAATGTTTAATTTAATTTAGATACATTTTCGACCGTTAAGAATTTGTGTTGTTCCAGTTAATTTCATATATATATATATATATTATTTATAGAACATGAGATAGGATATATAATACATAAAAATATTATTTGAAAATAATAAAAACATTATTATCATCCATGAAATAGGTAATGTAAAGCAAACAAAGTCATTATTCAAAATCACAATTAACCAAAAAAAATTCTGACATTAGTTTCTTTTCATTGAATAAAATTAGAAGAGAAAAGAAATGGTAATGAGATATTCCATTATCAAAATAAAAAACCTGTATATAATATTCTAGAGTTATATTTACTAGAAGGGTGAATGTGGTCATAAGAAATTAGAATAATAAAATAAAATAAGGGAGATGTTTTGAGAAAATTTTTCTTGAATATCAACAACATGAATTACCCCTTGAGAACCAATAATTTGTTCTTTGGTGAACCAGAAGAAAATGGATGTGTGTAGAGTCAGTATTTGAGGGGTTGTAGATATTTTAGTGGGTTCATGTCTGGTATGGAGAAATGCAGCGGTGAGGGGTTGTAGATATACTATTGATGGGGTGGTTTAATGTGCTTAAATAATGAATATTTTATAATTATAGAATACCCAATTGAGGTGGAATTAATTTCTAATAATTCGGTTTATAATAAAATTTTAAAATCATTTTTAGGGTAGATAAATAACTCCTACATCCATTATATGTTTTATTTTTCGGTATTTTAATCCTTTACCTTTCAACTTTAACATGTTTCATTATTTTTAATATATCTTGGTAAATCATTCATTTTTCATAATGAATTATTTTTGAATAAAAAAATGACCATACCACCTAATTGGGAATATTTGATTCCAAACATGGAATCCATTTTTCCAAATTAAATTCACATATTTTCCAAAATTATATTTAAATTTATTCTCACGAAGCAAATGGAATGTATGTTTTTAACGTTAAAAAGATAAAAAGTTTCGAATTGTTTTTTATATCCAATTTCAAATTATAAATGAATAAAATGATATAAATCATATTTATTGATTTAAAAATGAACTAGTTATATATTATAAAAAATTTAGAAGTTAATATATAATTAAATATTAGTTAGTTGAAAAGATTGTTTTCAATTCAACTGTAGTATTTATCACTATTCAGCAAAAAATGAAAAATATACGAGAAAACAGATGATTTACATAAGATAACTTTTATATAAATCTTGATAAAATTATGTGTATTTTTAAAATAATATCGATAAATGTGTCAAAATTTAGTATTCAAATATATGTGCCATTAAATGGTGGAAAATTTTTCTTTTAGAAAAAATACAACTTTTGGTTAAAATTGATTTATTCTTATCATAAGTATATAAAACTAAATGTTTAAATTTAAAAAAATTATATTGTATATAAAAATTATAAATTTATTTAAATTATTTCACTGATACTAATTAATTTTATTTATTATGATACAAATCAATTATTGGATTAAAAATATTTTTTTATAAAAACAAATATTTCATGTTCATTAGTTTTGTAATTTTTATTTCTATCAAACTAGTAACAAATAAAATAAATTATAAATATGTGTCATATATATTTCTATAATTTAGTACGTAAAGACATTATTTATCTCACTCTCTTATTAAGAAACTAAATAAACATTTTCATATTATTATGTGAAAATTATTTCCATTAACAAGTCATTTATAGTCTCATTATAGATATTAATAATAAAATCTTTCTTATTTTCATCAATAAAATCCCCTAAGGACTTAAATTTTCTCAACTACCATACTTTTCACAAATAATACATTCTTCTGTTGATAAAACCATTGGGATATGAATATTCCCCCCAATTCCATTTATCAAGCACATCATTTTCCTATGTAGTTTCTTAATGAATTTTATCATTTTTTCCCCAATTAAATCATCTTCTAGTTCTATTGTAACATTCTTCATGATTCCTTTTCACATATATATTGTATTACTAAAAATAGAACATTATTTCCTATGGGGTCACCATGAAACTCCATCATTATCTGGTTAGATGGGCCAACAGATAGTAATGTTTATATTACTAATCATATTATCAGATTGTTGATTCGGAATAATAACAAGGTTTCTCTGACTGTATAGTGACCCAGGATTAACATACACGGGTATTACACAATTTTAGATGAATATTTGTCATATTACATAAAAATACATACCCAGTGACAATAATATTTAAGTTTCCTTTAAAACATGGAATCAAAAAATTCTATACTATTAGAAGATCTTATACATCACCCATAATGATATCCAACATTAGAACATCTACGTAAGAACTATCATGAAAACTCAGCGAAAGGAAACATAAGAAAGGGTGATATCAGATTCTTAGTAAGGGTATATAATGAAATGTGTAAGGACAACATGAAAAAATTCTATAGAACTTGAACAAGACATTGTAATATCACACACTACATATTATAATATCATACTAAATATTGGTTTTTCATGTGACATGGATCATATGAGAATTAATAGAATAATCCATGAAAGCATAACATATGAATAAGACATGGTAATGTTTGTAATGAAAATTTGTTAATAACATTCTAAACCAGATTAAGTAGAAACATATTCAATCATTATGTTTAGAACATTAGATTAGGCCCCCACATAATCTTATGGACATGAAAACATGTCCTTTCATGACATTTTGTACAGGTAATCAGGTTCATGTATGATCATATGGACAAGTAACCAAGTCCATGTATAACATATTGAATATTTAATCAGGTTAACACATTTTCTTATGGACATGAATCCAGGTCAACGCATAACATTTTTAACACACAATAAGGTTCACTCATACCATTGTGAACATGTAATAAGGTTCATGTGTAAACATATAGGCATGGAACCTGGTACATGCATAACATTGTGAAAATTTAATTAGGTTCACATTTAACATTGTGATCATTCAATCAAGTTCATGAATAACATATATACTCATGATCCATCCATCATTACCTAATGAACTGGAGGGAGATATATATTCAACCTAATACATAAAAAATTCATAAATATGAGTGCCATGAGATTATAAAAAATAATCATATTTCAACCATGAAATGATATAGACACCATAAACATTTTATCATATCACCACTGATGGAGAATTGGTAGGCCTCATAATCACCACCCATGAAAATAAGTGTGTATCAACAGTATATAACCCATGAAGGAGATTCAATATTCATAAACATCATTCCATAAAAAATTGACAATTCATAAAAAAATACAAATTGAAGCATTGAATCATTTAACCCATAAAGGAATGTGTAACACCAATAGATGTTATCTTAAATGAGAAATAATTTGGAATGATATTTTAATAACCCTTATTGATAAAAATATAATTTATTTCTTAAAAAATTAAATATTTGCACACATTTGTTTAAAACCATTTTTATGAGAACTTATAAAAAAGATTCAATGAATTTTGAAAATGATTTTTCTAGAAAAATAATTTGAAAACATATAAATAATGACAATTTTTGGAAAAAAATTGATTAGAAAAATAATTTTACAATTTTTTTAAATTATCCATTTCATCTTATAATATAATACTCACAAAAATGTTGGATGGTAAATCCGTAAAATCCATACGAAGTAAGGAGAAAATTACTTTTTCATGATAAAAGGATAGAAAAATGAAATATTATAAAAAGTACAATAAGATTCCTCTAAAAATATTTGTTAAATACAAAAAAGAAATAAATTATATTAATTAATATCATTTAATAATATAATATCCTTGGTGACCGTTTTCCGAATACATGGTGTTGAAGGAATGTAGATTTTTGATTTAATAGAGGGTAGTGAAGTGCTTTCTTAAAAAAATTCCAAACTATATTATGTATAAAAGAGTAGATACATGGTACCAATACCGGAATAAATCATGAAAACCCAGAGGAGAATAAAATCAATGATTTTTCTTTATATGTGGATTATAATATTTAATGAAAAATACTATAAACATAAACAATCTCAAAAAGTGATATGATTTTTTCAATTAACTCTTATGACTTGGTGACATTACACCATAAAAAACATGTAAGAAATTTAAATTAAATTAAGATTAAATTATCATTAAAAAAATTTGATTCACGACATAAACTTTTAAAGGGATTATATACACCTAATAAAAAAATAAATGTTCATAACATGTCATGTGTCTTAAAGAGTGAAAATTGATACAAAATAATTTCACTAATTTGCTATCTTTTTAAAAATAAACCCATGAAATAAATATAATAAAATGGATACATAAATAACCATAAATTTATTTTTAAAAATTATATAATACATCCATGTTCATTATACACACCACTCAAAATTAATGGGTGGTGAATAATGCATAAATAACATGGAAATATAATGTGAGATCCATTATTATTACATTAACCTTCCTTTTTTGGTGTGGTTTTTCTCATCCCATATAATTGTTTATAATATGGTACTATATTATACCTGAATCATACTCATGTTTATAATATTATATTTCATATTTTTATAATGTCTTATTACCCATTTTTTAACAATCATTTATTATTTTCCCTATTATGTTTCCAATTTTCTAGTTTTCTCAAGTATGTATTAGATTCTTGTTTTCTTCTCCTATTACATATATCATCTTTCAATCATATAAAAATCTAAAACCATGAATTAATTATTATATATTTTCCCAACATAAAAATTTATAATAATATATAATGTTTCGAGACAATAAATGAAATGCATCGTTCTAGGATATGGTAGGTTATACATATGCATGAATACTAAATTCATTTCATTATTATATTAAAAGAATTAAAAGTAAATTATATTTTTATATTATAATTACTGTTACATATATATGTTATATATGTTATATAGTTATATTAATAAAATCCTTTTTTGAAATTCCATGTATGGAATGAATGTGTCACATTACATTGAAGTGGAATTAGTGCACACTTCCTCCAACAAAACTATCATATTTACCCAAAGATGGAAAGAATAATGTTATGTTCCGAATAAAAATTTTATTAGAATAACTAATTTATAAATATAATTTATATCATATATAAATATTTTTCACATCATAGTTTCCGCTATTAGATGTGGTAATAGAAAAATTAACAATCATTGTTTCGTGAGACAGTAGTTCACCATACACAGAAATAGCTTGTATGTTACCCATTAGATAGAGGTTTGTGTAAGTGTATGTATAAATAAAAACATAAAAATTACAGGTATATATATGGTAATTTTTTAAATCATGGAAGAATAATTGTATAGGGATTGTATAAGAAAATGAAAGAAAATAGATCTTTGGAAAATGATACCTCTAAATTAGTTAACTCTATTTGGTTTATACCAAGGGGATTATGTGGAAGGATTTTTTTTTCAATGTGATTATTCACGGTTTATAGAAAGCATTTTAGGAATATATTTGTGAAGATATTTTTGAACATTTTTGGTTTGAGATGTGCGAGGAAGTAGGATAAATGGTGTTATTTTACAGTGGAGGAGTAGTGGAACTCTTATAATATTTTGAAAATGGAATTTCTTACCTTTTTTAAAATTGAATGTGGCTCCAATAATGAACCAAATTGAATAATTGGAGGATATAGGATAAATAATTCTATCCAGTAGCTCTCTGATATGATTATTGGTCATTTCGGATTTTATTATAAGGTTTAGTCTCTTCTTATCCTTAATATGACCTTAAACGTTCAATAAATTTTAATCAATTTTACATATATTATTGGTAAAAACTAATTTTTTTATTATATGAAATTATAAATTATTCGAATTCAATATATGGAAAGAATTTTTTAAAATTCAAATCAATGAACTGGAAGAAATTAATTTAATATTTCTCCCATAGGCGGGTTGACAATTCTTGTTTTTAATGTTAAAACATTCAAATGTTTTATGTATTTCAACAGTCAATTTAAAATTTATATTGATTAAAAAACATAAGATTGATTAATTCATAAAAGTATGATCAAATTTTAGTTTAAAACTAATCTAAAACATATTTTCATATTTTAAATAAATTACATGAAAATTAGTTCTCAAATGAAAGTTGCACTTTCTCACTATTCGTTAAAAAATGAATGACCATAGAAATATAACAAAAATTTACCCTAAAATAACTTTTACGTTTTTTTTAAATTATGAAATTTATTTTTACAAATAAAATGTATAAAAGGTTCAAAATTTTTATTTATATTGGGTTCTTCATTAATTAGCGGTGAATTTTTCAATATAAAAACATTGGTTTTTTCTGTGTGAATTTGTGTTTGTTATTTTCATATGCCTATTATACCTAATGAAAGAATATAAAAAATATTTTTTAATATATAACATATATATTTAGATGAAATAAATCACTAATTTTTATTAATTATTTTTATCAACATAAAACATTTTTTTAAGAAATAATCTAACAACAATATTTCTTCTTATATTCATTTGGTTATAACATTCATTTATAATAAATTGGTAACCAACGAAATAATTTTATATTTATAGAAACCATAAATTTTAATTAGTTAGAAAAAAATATTAATAACTAAATATTTAATGTGTTGTTCATATCTTATTTTATTAAACAATAATGTTTAAAAAATATATCATTTCCTTGTAATATTCAGTCTTGCATGTAGTGTAAGCTATCGAAGAATATCACTTAGAATATATTATATTTTTTTATGATAATAAATATATTGTAATGCTTCGAGTTATTATATTCTAATTTAGACTTGTTGTTGCATGTAACAGACACCAAGTTGGTGTTGTGTTTAATGAAAGCCACATTTTTGTCGTGTGGTGCATGAAAATATGGTGTCATGTTAATGGAATTTCTGACTTAGTAAAATAAAAAAATTTAATGGAAATTAATTTATTTGAAAAAAATTGTTCCCAAATACATGAGGTTTTAAATTATTCTCCCCCCCCCCAAAAAAATTTTACGCTATAAATTCTAGTTGGTTATCAATGGTTTTATATTTAAAAGATCCTTTCACAGAACCCCACATCATAAACAGAAATAATAAAACATAATTTTTAAAATAAATGTTTGAAACATAATGGTTAATAAATATAACATATGAATAAGTTTCCACATATGAGAATATAAGTTGAATGGAAAACATCGATAGGGAGGAGAACCATAACTATCATGTTCTAATGGAGAGTTCTAAAGTTCTCAGTCAAGAGAATGTTAACAAAAAAATTCACAAATTTGAAGTTATATAAGGGTCCAGTAGATGTGTTGAAAAATTAGGTAAAAAGATAACCTTGGAGGTCCAAAAGCATTTCCCTATGGTTGATGAATTTTTAATAGAATTTTTAATTACCTAACTTCATTCCGTTCAATAAGTAAAATATCATCAATTGTTCATATATTTACTAATTTATACTTTACCTCTCTAACCTAAAAGGAAGAAAAATTTACCATTCCTTAATTACTAATAGATCATGAGACCATGGTATATCGTTTCATATCTCTTTAGGTAGCATGAACAAAATAATTAGTGCAGTTTTTCCAATATGCATAAATACCCATGTGGTGGGAAGAAATATTAATGTCACAAAGCCCATCTGATGTCTGACTTAAACATCTATAAAATGATTATCTTTATGACACTTCAGAATACAAAAATCCAAAAATTTTAAAATATGAAACTATTCCAATTTATAATTTTTCCATATATTACAATATATTTCTTTGTTTTTATGTACCAAAAAAGTGAATATCTTCATCTTATGTACTCATAAAACATAGTAATGACCAGAATTACTATACATCCTTATTGAAAACATAAATTCATCATTCTTCCAATGTTTACTAGATATATTCCTAAAATACATGATTTTATAAACATCTTCCATGATAACATATACTACTTTTTCATCAAATCCTTTACCATTTCTAATGTAATTAATTCAACCTAGTTTACATTATTCAAATAAATAATCTCATTATCCAAGAGAAGCACATGTTTTTCAATATCTTAATATCATTAATTCTACACCTTTTATTAATCAAAATAAAAATATTACAATTCCTCATCCCCATCAAACATATCATTTTCAATCCTCAATGAAATCATATATTGATCACACCGATATATTTCATGAATCATATAACATGATAGTTGAATTCAAATACATAATAACATCATTCATCAAACAATGTTAACAAAAAATTACTCATTCTTCATCAACCTATTCATTAATACGAATTTCCTAGAATATATTAATCATGAATTAGGGTTCCTCAGACTCAATTTAATCATTCCTCTTATGATTAATGTAAATCGTACTGAAAAAAACATCACATACCATTCACATGTCATTTGTGGAATCTTTATCTTCATAAAGATAACAAATATTCATAACAAATTCATTATTTCATTATGATATATCCACTAGAGAAATGTGTATTCATAATTCTCATACATTCAACATATGAAACATTAAATTCTAACAATTTTCCATCTAGTTATATCCGAGTCAAATTTGGAACATCTTATCAGAGTTGTTTCTCATAGGTACATCTCTTAGAGAGCCACATCTACATGTAGTATCTGAATATAGATTCATTTCCTAGAATCCTATTCGTATATCCTTTACCATAATTCCAAGACATTTTATTATACTTTTCTTTATCCTGGACTTATTCTTATAGGAAACCCCAAATATATTCTCAGAAATTCCCATTGGGATATCACTAAAGTTTTTTAATCCTATTTTCTAAAGGTTGACTAAACTATTATTTTATAGATACTATGGTAACCCAGGTGTAACATTCATGGATATTAAATCATTTTAGATGGATATATAATAAATTACAAAAATTCAAGTATGTGGACCTTAATAGATTATTATTTTGAAAACATGGAAACAATATCTTATAACATAGTGAAAGATGTTGAACATCTCCCGTATAGATATCCACCTTTAAAAATCTACCTAATCCCTTTCATCATATCATGATGAATGGAAAAATAAGACAGTGGTGAGTTTAGATGCTCAGTAAGGGTAAATAAAGGAAATGCATAATCATTACATGAACAAAGAGTATAGAACATCAACATTACATTTTAGTATCATACCCATCATATATGATATCATAATAAATATCAGAAAATCATAATAAATGGATCATAATATAATTAGGTTCATAATACAAGAAAGAATAACAAATGAATATGTGATGGAATTTTTGGCGTAAGAAATGGTTTATAATGTTGTGAACACATATAAATAGAATCATGATAACTCACTATGACAAAGACATAAAATCAAACCCCAAAATTAACTTATGGACATACAACATGGTCCATGAATAACATTATGAACATGTAATCAGATTCATGCTTTACCTAATTAAAATGAAAATAGGTCCATGAAAAATGTTGGGAACATGTTATCATGTTCATACATAACTTTGTGTACAAGAAACCAGGTCTGTTCACAACAGTTTTAACATGAAATAAGATTCACTCATAATATTGTGAAAATGTAATAATGGTCACACATAATCTTATGGGAATGAAACCAGTTCCATGCATAAAATTTTGATCATGTAATTTAGTTCATGCATAACATTGTGAACATGAAATCAGTTCCATGTATAACAAATAAATTCATGATCCATCCATCATTACCCAATTAATATAAGGGTTATATAGATCCATCCCCATACATAACCAAATAATACTTATGTATTCCACATGATTATAAAAAGTAGTCATATATTAAACCATGGAATTATATAGGCACAAAAAATATTTAATCATATCATCACCTATGGGGAAGTGATAGGTCTCATAATCACCACCTACGAAAAGAAGAGGGTCTCAAAATCATATAATCAATGAAATAGGAACATGTTCCATAAAAATAAAATCATTATAACACTAAAAATTCATTTCAACAAAATATATTGAAGAATTCAATAATTTTCCCATAAATTCATAAGTAACACCAACTGATTTCACCTTTGATGGGTAATAATTTTGAATGATGTTGTAAAAAAACATCTTGAGTAAAATATATTTTATTCTTTAGAAAACTCATTTTTAAACAATAAAACCTTTTGAAAACCATTTCTTTGAATACTTATAATGAATCATGAAATAATTTCCCAAGTAATTTTCCTTGAAAAATACATTGAAAACATATATATCATTAAAATTATATAAAAGAATTTCCTTAAAAAAATTAAACATTTTTTCATAAAAACTAATATTTTAAACATGAAAAAAATATTCACTAATGTGACAGAGGGTAAATCCATAAATGATGTATGAGGTAAGAAGAACGTTCATTTTCTATGGTAAAAAGATATAATGTTTCATATTCAGATAGAGATAGGTAGATTCCATTGAAAACCTTTGTAACAGTAAAAAAAGAAAAAAATTAGATTTAATTATTATAATATAAAATAATATTATCCTTGGATTCCATTTTTATAATATTTGTTAATGATAGAACACAGATTTCATGACTGAGTAGAGTGTAAAGTCCAGCTTTATCAAAAAATCAAAATTTACTATCTTATGAAACAAATAGTAGAAAAATGATAACAATAACTGAATAAATCATGAATAAAAATAGGATAAGAAAATTAGTTAGTTTTCTTCATTGATGGATCTTAATATTTCATCAATGTAATAATAAATATAAACAATTTCAAAAAGAAATGAGATTGGTTAAATAAACTATTACCACAAGGTAATTTTGAACAATACTCCCCATGTAAGATAATGAAATTAAATGATCATTAAAATATAATGAAAATAAGTTGATTCATGATATGACAATTCAATGGTAGTATATACAACTATTGGAAAAATATAGGTGTATAACATGTCATGTATCTCAATGAAGACAAATTGGACAAAATTATTTTCCCCATTTTGTACATTTTGAATCATAAATCCCGAGAAAGAAATTTCATAAAATGGATATTTAAATACCCATAAAATTTTGTATATAATCATATAATACATCCCTAGATACTATACACACCACTCAAAAACAATGGGTGGGGAATAAAGAATGAATCTTCAGAAAATAAAATGTGAGATAAAATATAATTACTACAAACTTTCTTTTGTTATGTGGGATTTATTCTGTTATATATTGTTTTAAAACATGTCACTAACTTATACTAGAACTGTACTCATTTTTTATAAAATTATATATCATATTCTTATAGTGAATTATTATTCATTTCATAACAATCATTTATTATTTTCACAATTGGGGTGTTAATTGCCTAGTCATCTCATCTACGCCTAGACATGTCATTTTCTTCTACTATTACATAGATCGTGATTTTATCATCTTCAGAATGTATACTATGACTTAATTATCTTATATATTAATTAAATATTTATTTATAATAATCAATTAATTTTGGAGAAACAAAGTTAAATGCATCGTTCATGGAGACGGTAGGTTGTACGTATGCTTGGATGTTACATTCATTTATTTTTTAAATTTAAAACATTTAGAGTAAATGATATATGAATATTAAAATTCGAGTATCTCATATATGTTATATATGTTATAGAGATTTATTAATACCATTATTTTTTTATATTCCATGTATCACATGAACGAGTCACATCGTTTTGACGGGGTGGTAGTCCACACTTCTTCAAATAAAACTATCATATTTAGACGAGATAGAAAGCATAAGGGTATGTTTTATATAAAAATTACATAATCATATAGAAATTATAAATATCATAAATATCATTTATTAATATATTTTCCATCATAATGGACACTATTAGAGGTGGTAAAGAAAAAATGAACAATCATCATTTAATGAGGCAGTAGTTTTCCGTACATGGAAACAATATGTTCATTACCCATTAGATAGAAGTTTGTGTAATTTTCGTTTTAAATAATAACATAAAAAATTAAAATTATATTTAGTATACTGGGTTTTAATGTATGAAAATAATTGAAATAGTATAGGAAGTGGATAATTAAATTAATGAATATATTAGTGGATAATGTTACCTTAAAACTAGGTAACTCATTTTTGTTCATTCCAAAGCGCTTAATTGGATAGATTTCATCCCTAAGGGAGGCTTTTAGAAAGTGGTGAGGGATTTGGGAAATTATGTTATCAGATAATGTCATAAAATATGTGTTTTTATAGGTTTTTAGATGTGGTAGATGTTGTGGAATATAATAGTGGTGGAGTAGTGGTACTCTTATAATAATTTGAAAACTGAATTCCATACAAGTTTTCCTTATTGAATGTTTCTATAATAAATTACCAAATTCTATATAATAGATTATAAACTCTAGATGTGGCCATAAAATATCTATTTTGACAAGTTAATAGGTTGTTTATTGCCTTATGGTTAGGTTTTAGTCCCTCTTAATGCTTAATTTATCCTTAATTGTTGTAATTAATTTTAATCACATTCACTATTCATTATGGTGAAAAACAATATTGGGTTTATTATAAGTTATAAATTATGATGATTTCAAATATGGAATACTATTTTTCAAATTTAAGTCACATTATTGGTAGAAATTAAATTAAAATTCATCCCGCATTTAAGACAATAATGCAGGTTTTTTAAGTAAAATAATCAAAATCTTCCTAGGTTTTAATACACAATTTCAAATTGATATGGATTACAATGAAATAAATTTTATTAATTTAAAAAAAGGTTCTAATTAAACTTTAAAAAAATTTAATAGAAAATTTACCCTTATAAATAAATTATTTTAAAAATTAGTTTTGAACTACATTTCAGAGTTTTCAATATTCATTAAAAAATGAATAATTACAGAAAAATTCCAAAAAATCAACCTAAGAAATTTTTTCTATTAAAAATTCAAATATTATGTTTATTTTGAAATATTATAATTATAAAATGGTAAAAATTGTATTTAAAAAGGGTTATTCATTAAAAGTGTTAAATTTATCTTTATAGAAATATTGGTTTTTATGTAAAAAATTGGGGTTTTTCTTATCATATGCCTATCAAAACTAATGGATTATTATAAAAAATTTATTTAATATGTTACATATATATTTCTTAATAATCACTCACTAATTGTTATTAGTTTATTTTATCAGGAAAAAAATCCTTTGGAAGATGAAAAATAATATTAATATTTTCTATTATATTTAATAGGTTCTTAGTTACATTTTTAATTATTTGGTAACCAATGAATTCATTTTATACATATATAAAACATACATTTTCATTAGTTAGTTAATACTATTAAAAACTACTAATTTAATGGCTATGTTATATCTTATTATATAGAATTATATTTTTTTTAATTTTTTTATCAATATCTTCTAATATTCATTCTTGCATGTATTGTAACCTATTTATGAAAGTGGAACTGGTGTGTAACTCAAGCTAAATAAGTGTGGTTTTAATTACTGTCATGTAGAGCATTCAATGTTGGTGTCATTTGAAATAAATGTTTTAATTTGTAATATAAAATACCTTAATAAAAATTAATTTATATGAAAAATCGTAGTTCAAAAAAACATGGGTTGTCACATTACAATCCCAAATTCTTTGGATTTCTCATGAGACATATTATTCTATTGTCCCTTACATCATCCATTAACATGGATCCTCCTAGTTCCACACATTGTCTTAAACAAGAAAATCATGGGGTGATAATTACTAATCATAATAGGAAAACCACATGATTAATGTTGTAACACACTAAGCTTCCATCGTACGATTCTCTTTGAATAATAGAGTAGCGTGTGTTGTACGCAACTTCGAGTTCAAACACACACCACAACAAATCAAACTAGCCGTTATGAAGAATAATAACTAATTTTTGAAATATTATAAATTTTATAATTCACAATGGACTTCATTTTTGTATTCGGAGTATCAAAATTATCCTAAGTAGATTTTCTTTGTAATTTTCTGAGAACTTCTAATTTTCTATGAATAGTAAAAAATTACATAAAAACAAATTTTTTAATAAATATAATTTATAGTGATAAATTATACCATTGAGTTGTTTTAAAGTATAAATAAAATATATTTTTACCATTTTATCCAATGGTGGTCATTAGAATTAATTTCACTTTGAAATTGGACATAAAAAATTGTCAATCTTTTGATATATATTGTTTCTTAAAAACACTTTGTTTGTTGTGACATCATGATTTAATTATAAAATTAATTAATAAAACTTATATGTTTTGATTTTTGTAAAATTGACATCATTTTTGAATTCAGAATATCAAATATAGCTTAGGGTGAATTTTTGGTATTTTTCGGAAAAACTTCAATTTTTGTTGAATAGTGAAACCACTAAGTGGTATTTAAAAAACTAATTTTTCATGTAAGTGAAACATTACCACTTCTGTGTATTGAATTTCCAAAATTCGACATACATGGTTGTCATTAGTAAGTAAAATATGGTTCAATGGGATGAAAATATTTTTTGGTGAATAGTAACTTTTAAGTTTTATTAATCACGATTAAAGGTAAATAGTGAAATTTAAGGTAAAAATGATATTATAAAAATATGAAAATATCTTTACAATTTTTTCTACCCCTATTGGATGAGTCATGGCCGACCATCACAACCCTTGATTCAATTTGTGGGACCCCATGGAGCCACTTGGGTAAGATAATGACATTTATACCTTTTATTTAAAGTAAAAATAAAAATGTCACAAACATGTATTGTTTTACTAAAACAATTATTACATTGCGTTATAAAAGTCATATTTTTGACTATAAATATTCATTAGAAATCTAAAAATATTTCATACAACATGGTAGTTTTTTTATAATTTTTAGACATTAAAAAAATAAATTTATTTATGACACCATGATGATGTAGCGATTACCTTGTTAATTAACGATTTAAATAAAATAATAAAATAATGTAAAATGTAAAACATACACTTGTAAAAAACCTATTGGATGAGTATATTTCGAACCATTATCACCTTATCCAAGAAATATATAATTGTCAGACCTTTGAAATCCGAAAATCACTTCATAATAATGTAACATTTCATGACATTCCAAGAGTGCCCCTCCTCTACTCTTATAAAAGGCCCCACCCTATACCACCTTATTCACACCATCAAAGCCATTTGGCTCGACCAACTTCTGCCCAAATACTCTCTCAAATTCCATCTATAACTCCTAGAGGCCTCACATTGGAAATAAGTCTTCCCAAGGAAGCCTTTGGATGAAATCAAAAAGAGTTACCTGATTTTAAGGTAATGTCTTCTCTTATGTTCTTTTGTTTTATTTTTCTTCCCCAACCGCTTAAACATTTTATATTCCTTTATTTTTTTAACAAAACTAGTATATTAAATATACTAGGATTTTTTATGAGAATTATTTGATTTACACATACACACACCTTCATCTAATGGTTAAAGAACATATTGTTTCTGTGGGCGGCGAATTACTGCCTCACGAAATTATGATTGTTCTGTATTCTCTTAACACCTCTCATGGTGGACATTAAGATTTCAATATATTTATATATGATATATATTATGTTTATGTTTTCCTTATGCCTCTGTACTTTTCATTTACGACCTACCTTTACGATTTCCATTATTGGTAACCGCGATAATAATGAAGTGCGAACTACCGACCCCTCAAAGTGATTTGAATCGTTAATGCCATATGTGGGATGTGTAAAGGATGGAGTTAATGGTATTATATATGATATTATACTGGAATTATAATATAACATTATATAATTATGATTTTAGTCCACTAAATATGAAATATAAATGAAAGTAGCGTTTATGCGTACGTACGGCTAACCGTCTCCATGAACGGTGCATTTCATTTCTTACCTCTAAGTGTAATGTAATATTATAAATGCATATATGTACTGGATATATATGATATATATGATATCTACATCATGAATATAATTCTGAATACATTGATATTTTACCACATGAACAACTTGTAATTATAAGATGTTTATTTGTGACTCAAGTACCAAAGATCGACAAAACGACCGCTGTAACTTAAATAATTACATAATGTTCATCACATGGTAATAAGTGATATAAAAGGAATAATGAATTTGAAAAAGGTTCTTAAGAAAGTATAAATTAACTCTAGTTTTTTATTTATGAGTTTAAAGAACGATCGATTCATGTCGGACATGAGGTAAGGGACTCCGTCTCAATCTCCTTTCATTGAGGCATATTTTGTTTTATACACAACTTTGTTTTATACGGTGTATAAACCCCTTTTACATTTACGTTTATTAAAAAGGAATCTTTTCTATATGATTCATTTTACTAAATGACAAAAAGAATGTTTTTTTGTCGTACGTATGTGGCGACAATGACTTCTTCGCCGCTATGACCATTATTTGATTTTCAGCTTCCTCTACAATCCATAAATTTTTTTAAATAAAAAATAAATACCATGTTTTAATTTTATTTTATTTTGGTATTGAAAATGTTTTTGATAATGTTTTTATAATATAATTGTGTTGTATTGATATCTTGTGATTGATATGTTGAAATGTTATGTTTCCTTTATGCATGTTTTATGTGATACGATTATGTTATGGTTTATGATATGTTTAATCCTTTTCATATAAGGAATGTATTGGACTTAATAAGTGATGGGTGGAGCCCGCTATATCTTCTCGATGCATCGATAGGTCTCATGAGACAAACTAGTGTCTTTGAATGAGGCCTTGACAAAATCTTATTTGTAATCTTGGCATGAGGCTTGGCTATGTGGTTATGATAGTCTGGCATTATGCATTCCATAATTATGAAAGTGGTTATATATATTGCATGTGATTATTCAGCTAGTAGAATATACATGTGAGTAATTAAATGGTATTCTTCCATTTTAATTTTTCCATATTATGCTGAATTTCAAGTTTAAAAGGATTTTGTTATAGTTATAAATTGCCTTAAATGTTTATGTTTATTTATGAAAGTTTCTACTATATTCTTATCCTTACTGAGCATTTGAGCTCACCCCTTTGTATGTTTTATTTTTTCCAGGATGTGATCAAATATTTTATGAATGACCTGCAGGGACAGTCTAAAGGGGATATGAGTGTGGGCTATGGAGATTATGTTGTTGTAGTTTTTTATTTTATGATGTAATGTAACATTTATGAATGTATCTAGTATTTCCAAGGCTACTAAACTAATCATTCTTTCGAGGCTTGAACTTTTGTGATCATTCCAATGTTACGTAATAATGCACCGGCTTTGGGTAAGTGGGGTCGGGGCATTACATTTGGTATCAGAGGCAGGTTAGTACTAACCTTGGATGCTAGATTTAGGTAAACTCTAATTAGAGCACATAGCCCTATGATATATTTTGAGAATTAGTATAGAAGAACTTCTTATAATATTAGTATTGTAGAGATTTTGTGAGTTTTCCGAGAAATAAATCCATGTCTAGATACGAGCAGGTAGAGGCGGCTCTGGCACAGATGTTCCTAGGGGTAAAAACAGAAAACACCGCTTTGAGCTAGACTCGAACGGGAACTGGTGCAAAAAAATGGGCCTTGCAGCACTCTTGGTTACGAAACTCCCAGGGGATATGCTTATGATATTTATCATTTTTTTTACAAACCATTATGAAGGGTTTATGTGTATATACTTCCTCAAAGAAAACACTTTTATGATTATGGATTATTACATAAATAGTTCAATTTATGTTAAGTTTTTTGAAAGTTTGTTATTATGTATTTCTATTCATAAACTAATCTAGTTTATGACATTTTTTAGAAATGGTTCCTAGTGTAAGGAATGGAAACCATATCAATGCATGCACTCCATATAGGGATTTACCTCCTTCTCAAATGAATTATAGTGGAGTTGGTGATACAACTGGTATTGATCAGCTTATCACTATACTGGGACAACTCACTCAGGTTATAAATAATAACCTTACTCATATAGAGCACCTTGATCCTAAATGTGGAGGTTCAATGTTAGACCGATTCATGAGGCAACAACCACCAACATTCAAAGGGAGTACAAATCCCTTAGTATCTTAGCAATGGATAAGTTCCCTAGAGAAAATATTTCATGCTTTTGGGAGTAGTGAAAGGGAAAAGGTTATAATGGCAGTTTAGCACCACACTAGAGATGCTGATCAATGGTGGTTAATGGTTCAAAACACAACGGAAGATGATGATGTATCAAATATGGAATAGAGGGAGTTCAAATATCTTTTCATAGAAAAATTCTTTCCTCGTGACCATCAAGGAGATATGGAAAGGCAATTTCTGAGCCTGAGACTAAAGGTGGATGAGAATGTCACAATGTATGAGGCCAATTTTACATGGTAAGCGAGATATGATTCAGATTATATACGTAACCCAAGAAGTATGATTGATCATTTCTTTGATGGGTTAAATCCATTTCTCCGTCGAGCATTAGCATCACAATCTTTCTCAACATATGAAGATATAGTCTCGTGTTCTATCAAGACATAAAAGGAATTCTCTAAATCTTATAAAAATAATGTAAAGTAAGAGAAGAAGAGAACAGTGGAACAAAAGATTGATAAAGGTAAAAATGGAAAGAAGGATTTTCAATTATGCGATAATTGTGGGATGAATCACCCCAATACATTCCTAAAAGGAATGGTAGTTTGTTATAAATGTGGAGAAAAAGGTCAACAGGCTCGTGATTTTAAGGGAAAGAAAGAGTCTATCAATGTTGAATGCTACAATTGTAGGGAAATGGGGAATTATGAAAATTAATTTTTTAAGCATCAGGGAAATATACCTCATAAAAGGCCAAGGGATCAAGGCCAATATTATGTTTTTACTATAGTTGAAGTGGAATAATTAATGTATTGGTGCTTTTAGACTCAACGATTATATTCTGGTTATAAGAATAATGTGATATATATAAGGGTTTTACTGCAATACTTGTTGTTTTCATTATGGTTTTAATATGATGAAGGTAATCATATTTTTATTCTATGACCATAAGAGGAACTTTAATTTTTTTGGGGAATCTGATGTTACAATTGATTTTGGAATTCAGAGACCTTTTAGATCATGTCTAGAAAGAGCTATTTTGGTTAACTATAAAGGTTGGAATGGAATAAGTTGAACTTTGGATAGTATTGTTTAAGGTTAAAACATTTATGAAGATTATTTTTGGAATATTATAATACTATAGTTTTAGGAAATGGACAACCTGCAGGTTGGGGGAAAACCTTTTGCATTGGAAAAAGCTACAGGAATCAAACCCATAACCATAGTGAGACAGGCCTTTATTACCTACCACTAGCCTATAGGAATTGCCTGGTTATTAAAAAATAGTTTTCCTAATCTAAATGATATGTGTTAAAAATTTTAACCTTGTATGATTAGGATAAATATAATATTTTTGAGTTCTATTATCTTTTTGAGTGAAAGATAAGTTTGTGGTAGAAATTAGTTAAAGTTTGAAACTCTACATGTCAAGAATATATATATGTATTCCTATCTCTTATTCTACGAATAAATTAATTCTTAAACATTAGGAAAGGGATATAAAAAAATGTGTTTTCCTAATACATTATGTTTTGTTTTACTAATGATATTTTAATTCACCATAGAGTGAAGGCTTTGAGTCCCTCAATATTACACTTGTTTACGATTGATGACCTTAATCACTCCTTGAAAATATTTACATTTTTCCTCTAATTATATGTCTTTAATTGCCACCAATGTTCTCCTAGTCGAGATCATAATTTGTTGGCGACTTCTTCATTTCCCATTCCCTCTTATTAAGGCTAAATTTTATTATCCTTATTTCCGATGTGGGTTTTCAAAAAAGGTATTTTCTATTATCAAACTTTTATTTTCAGAAAACATTTTCAAATTGTGAGGAGGTAATTTATTGAAGGAGGGGAGAATGTAACACCCCAAATGAGTAAGTAAATGGTATTATTCCATTTTACTTTTTCCATATTATGCTAAAGTTCAAGTTTAATAGGCTTTTGTTTTATTTATAAATTTCCTTAAATGTTTATGTTTATTTATGAAAGTTTCTGCTATATTTTTATCCTTACTGAGCATCTGAGCTCACCCCTTTCTATGTTTTATTTTTCCCAGGATGTGAAAAAAATATTTTATGACTGACCTGCAGGGATAGTCTGAAGGGGATATGACTGTGGACTATAGAGACTATGTTGTTATAGTTTTTTCACTTTATGATGTAATGTAACATTTATGAATGTATCTAGTGTATCCAAGGCTACTAAACTAATCGGTCTTTCAAGACAAGATCTTTTGTGATCATGCCAATGTTACGTAATAATGCACCGACTTTGGGAAACTGTGGTCGGGGTGTTACAAATTTAATATGAAAAAATTCTAATTCTATGACACCACATGTTTAATTCAAGGTAATTCAAGATAATTAACAAAACTATATGATTGTAACCTATAATTATATTTAGGGATATTAGAAGGGTTTTCTCATAATAGTTTTATATGTTTTACTAAACATTTGTCTTATACAAAAAATATTTACTTAAAAATTTCATATAAAGTATTGAATTGAAAATGGTGACTATTCATATTACAAAAAAATCATCATAAAATCATATAGGTTTAGTGTGGTTGAAAAATTAGAAACATAAAAACAGTCATTCATAAAATATCTACATCGTATACTTCTTATACCTTAATAACTATAACACATTTTTCTATTTTATACTCAATAAATACCTCTATAACATATAAAAATAAACACAAGAATGTGGTGTGCCCATATACTCAGTATGGGTAAAAAGTGAGATACCAATAAAATCATAATGGAATGTGAACTTGTACATGAGACTTAAAAAATATTCCCTACATATCATAGATCATAATCTTGAGTCACAGGACAAATCATAGAATTTCTAAGACATGAATCATAAAATCATCAATTAACATGATTCATGAGAGTATACGAGTGTAATAATACATGGAATTTTTGGAATACAAAAGAAAATATAATCTTATGTAAATTTTATATTCCATTAAATTTGAATCATGTTACTCTTGGGATATTAAATTTTTTACCTAATTTAGGCCTGAGATAACCCCTAGGTACATTCTACTTTTAGGCTTATGATTATCTCCCATGTACCCAATAGTCGTTGTCTTTGTATGACCTCATGTTTACCCTCTTGTTGTAGGATTAAGATAACCTCCAATGTGGCTTATTTTTGAACAGTTCGGATAAACACCAGCGTACCATTTTTTTTATGTATTAGAATGATCACCCATGAACCCATTTATTATGTTCTTAGGATATCCTCCCATGTACCATATTATTGTGGGCTTGGGATAACCGCCCTTGTACCGTCTTGTTTAGGGATTGGGGTGATCTCCTACGTTCCATTTTGTTATGGGCATGGTATGATCACCACTGTAACATAATAATATCAAATAGAATTTATCACTACCCAATGCATTGGGGGAGAGATATAGGTACCACCCATCATAGAATAAAATTCATACATTTTTTTATACACTAACCTAAATTATTCATCTCATCAGAACCCATGTAATGAAATGTATTCCATAATAATGTCATCATAACATAACACATGGGAATGATATAGGTTTAATAAATACCATTCCATCTCAAACAGAGAATTACCATAAAAATAACAAGGTTAGAATTTCTAAAAAACATTCCCTGTAAATTATATGTGATATCATATAATTTTATCATAGATGTAAAATATATTTGAATGATAGTTTGAAAAATCTAGAGGAAATATCATTTTTACAATGGGAACATTTTTTAAATGTATACCAATTCTAATAGAAATAAATTTCATTGAAAATATTTTTTTAATCATGTAATTTAATAATTAATAAATTAAAGAATCTTGAAAATGGGAATAGTCTCTTAGGGATTATAATTCGAAAAACCTTTTCCCCCATTATTCTTCTTAAAAAAGTTATGAATAAAATCTCTTATAAAAAGGAAAAATAGTACATTCTAACAATTTTATTAAAAAACATGAGAAAAAATATGTTATTCAATCAGAAGTGATGATTAAAAAAGTTGAAAACAATATTATAAAAATCATGGGCGTGGTTGAAAATGGTAATTTAAATGGAAACATTAAAATAATTTTTTTTAAATAAAATAATTTATAAATATTATATCATCGATGTGAGAATTAATAAAAGTAATAGATTATGATTATTCACTATAAAAAACATAAAAAAGTTGAAAAAACACATATGATTATAAAAATTTATCCTACTGATAATCTTATAATGAAATAATCAATGTAGTTGTATGTTATTCCAAAAAAAGTAAATTTGGTTATGAATTCCCTTACAACTTTTAACAAGACCAATCTAATTTCCCATAAAGAAAATAATTATTCAATGAAAAAATTAAAAAATTTAATATAATTATATTCAAGATATTATATATCAATGGTAATTATTAACACCACACACAATTATTAACTTTTAAATAAGTCATATGTCTCATAGAATAAATAGTTAGATGATAAACTGTTACCTCAAATTTCGTTTCATTTTCGAAAACATTAACCTCCTGTATAAAAGATTAAATAATGTAATAAAATACTTTATGAAATACAATCATATTTAAAATGTATTATAGTAACATTTTATATAATTTTACCACCAATTAATTACTGATTTTTCATTTTCTTAATTGTTTTGGGAGCATTTATTTCATAGGTTCATGATATGTTCATGTATATATAATATTATACATTATTATCAAATGGATATAGAAAAATAAAATATAAATTATATGGTATTAATTATTTTAGAAAACATTAAATAGTACAATTTATCATTTTTATTTCTTACATGAGAAGAATTCATTTTATAAAATTTTCATGAGAAATGTCTCGTTAAATTTGGCGGTTTTTCAGACCATCACAATCTAGTTTATTATTAATTAATAAAATGTATATATTAGTTCCATAACATTAAATAGGTTAAAATATAATAATTATAATATTATTTAACTATATTAATTTTTATATTCCCATCCATCAAATCGGTAATAAAAAATAATAAAAATAATTAGTTAGGGATGCGATTAACTGGCATAAATTGGACAATAGTTTTCTTTCATTGAATAATAAGAGATGTGAAAAGAAATCCTTTTGAGATAGTCCATTACAAAGTGAAAACAATATTATAAACATGATTTTGGTTTTATCATTATTTATTGATTAATTAGGTTGGATGAAAAGCGAAGAAGAAGAGAGAGTATGAGATACGTCTTGAGAAAATTACCTCTTGAATATCACCTCCTGGAAAAAGCAAGTGTGAACCATTGATTTTTTATTTTGGTGATAAAATAGAAAAATGAAATGGTTATATTTATAAGATAGGGGTATTATAATATTTTAAGAGATTCAAGGTTTTTGAGCAGAAATAGGATGATGAGGGGTGGTATTTATACTTAAGGTGTTTTGCCTTTAAGTGATTTAGTAATTATTTTTTCATAATTAAAGTCAACTACATTGAGGAGTAATTAATTTTGATGAATTTTAATGATTATTAATGTCTTTGTGTATGTTTAATGTCTATAAATAACAAAAATATCCCATAAATGTTTTAGTTTTTCTTTATTTGAAGCCTTTATCTGTAAACATTAACATGTTTCATTATTATAGCTTTACCGATTTATGTCATTCTTGTTTACCATGCTAACACTTTTCTTCCTAAATATGAAAATGAACGTAATAAAGAAATATACCATTTGATTTTTAATATGAAATACATTTTTGATAATTGTATTCACATAATCTATAGAATTATATTTAAAATTAAGCTCCCATACACAATGGGAAAGTTAACATTTAATGTGAAAAAACAAAATAATGATGAAATGTATTTTTATTAAATTTCAACATTAAATTTATTCTAATTAAATAAATTGAATTTATTTATCTATAATTTAGCTTATTATAAATTAAATACTATTTAAAATATAATTTTTCATAAAAAATATTTATATTTCTTGTAAGATTTCAATTAAAATGTAGTATTATTTTGTTTTTATAAAAAAATGAAAGATATCATAAAAACACAAAAAATCCACCCTAATATAATATTTATATATAAATTTAAAAAATTAGGTATATTTTTTTATATATTTAATATAAAATATTCAAATATTCATTTTAAAAAAGGTGCACCATTAAAAGAATAAAAAATTGACTTTTATAAAAAATATTGATTTTATGCTTATATTTGGATGTATTATTATCATAAGCCAATAAAACATATTGGATGAATTTAAAAACATTAAATTTGATATAAATAATCTAAATTCAATTAAAATCATTCCAAAATAGTTACAAATTTAATTTATTTACATCAAATTCAATTTTGGCCATAAAAGTAGTTTTTTATAAAAATAATACAATTATGTTTAATTGGTGGTTTTATTTTCATTTATTTTTAATCCGTAACAAATCTAATAATTTATAAACATATTTAAAAGAAATTTAATTAATTTAGTAACTGAAATTTATTCTTAACATTTTAGTTGTAGGTGATAACTATTATAATTAATTAATAATATTTTTTGAGTTTTCTAAATATTTCTGTTTTGTGTAACGTAAGTTATCAAAGAGACTTATTTTAAAAAATAAAAAATATTGGGGGTTTATGATGAGTGATTTTTCAAATGGAAACAATGAAAAACTAAACAAAAATAATATCTTTCTATGATGGGATTATAATTTTAGATTAAATGTTTTCATAGTAATGAATATTTCACTTCATATTTAGTTGGTTAGAAGGAATAAAAAAATACTATAAAAAATTGTTTTGAAATTAAGAGGTTTATGATTATTATATCAATAATTTTTTTAAATTAAATAAAAAATTATTATCTTATAGATTTAAATGTGATTCTATAATTTTTTTAGTGTATCTAATTGAAAAAATACTCATTCAACATGTACAGGGAACTCAAGGATATTAAAGCGGAAACCCCATGATCATATATCGAAGAAAAAGTCGATTTTTTTAAAAAAATGTTGAATATAAATTTAAAATTATTACAAAATCTATAATATAACAAATTTACTATTTATCTGCTCTATATATGATTCTCTATATTCGGTTGATCAGGATTACTAAATTTTCCCAACATAATCCTTGATTCTATGTTATTTCATTATTGTATTTAATTTCTCATTTCTTGGGAAAGGATTCTATAAAGACCCAAGATACAAAAAATTTAGAATATTGGATTGATGTATGATATTTTGATTTAATGATACATTTTAAGTTTCTTTTACAACCCGAATCTATTATTATGATATAATTTAACACGCAAAAAAAATATTTATATTGGCCTACAATGATATAAAATTTCTCACAAACACTTATCATATTTCTTGAACAAATTATAAAATTTCTAAAATTTCATCACTATATTGTTATTTTACTTTTAAACGTTCATTTCGTAATTTTAAAACCCATAAACATTACTATGTAATTATCTGAGAGAACGTGATATCATATACTAGTAGAAAGTGGTTTGAGTCAAATGTTACCACATAATGATTCAAAAATCCCAAATTAAACCATATATTAGAGTCCCTCAATAAATATGGGTTTACATAGAAAAAGATCAATATTTATTATATACAACAAAATAATATTATTTATTAAATTTATAATTATAATAATTATCCACCATTGAAAAACCCTTATACGCATTATCACCATTATCATATGAATTTTTTTTGAAACAACATCACGAACTCTTGTTAGAAAATATTTCATTTGTTTTCACTACATGTTGCATTATATGTAAGAGCTTGTGAGGTTATATCAAAAATCATTTTAGATATCTAAAAATAACTTTTGAGATCATAATAAATGTTATGTTAAAATACAATATATAAAAGAATAATCATCATTCATAAAACCACAAAAAATAATCCAATGTTCCATTATAGTGTTATCAATAATGACTGATTTTTGTATCTACAGTTGTATGAAATGATTCATGTCTTCCCAAAAATCACTTCTAAACCTATTATAAGGTATTCTTGAGTTTTCTCGATTATCATTGAGTATCATTCTATATATTGTCACTAGAAATATCATATAAAGTATTAAATATCTTATAATACAATTGTTCAAGACATCTAGTAGCAGCAAGACATGGAAAGTGTCAATCTCAAATAGCTTACCAATACGTTATTGATTACCCAAATATAGGGTAAAAATTTTATTTAACTCAAAACCTATCATTCACCTAGATTTATGGAAACATCACATAAATTAAATCTAAATAAAAAATTATAGCACATTACAAATAACCATAATTGACCCTGAACATACTCACTCTTTCACAATCGATGGACTAAAATTTATTCTTATCATTAGAGTTGAAAAATACCATCATGGTTAAACCTTAATCGATGACCTGATTGAAGATATACCTAGCCACCATGATTTTCATCGATTCAAGGATATAACATGAAAGGACTAATGTAGAAATGTTATCATCATATGATTCTTATCAAAATCAAGTAATACTTATTCATTAAGAATATTTTACCCCTATTATAAAAAACACATATTGAATGGTAATCCATATGGTATAAATTGTCATTATTCTATAAGACAATACACTTTTACTTCCTCTTTATTGAATACTATATTTCTAAAGAAATCTCAAACATAACTAGTAATCACATGTCATCGTGACCATTAACACACATCGATAACAATCAAATCCAGGTAACTCAATGTTAAACATTCTGAAGTTAGTCATCATTTCACTTCATTTGATATTTTCATTTAACTTGAAATTATTATAAGGTGGAGAGCTTAAATTGAATATAACTATACATTATATATTTTTAATGTCGTTTTAGAATACCCACAAAACTATATATAAGTCACTGTTTAATTATATACATTAAGATAAACCACAAGTGGAGCCATATATTTGTTATAATTTTAAAGAATTGTAAAACTAATTACATTATCGTGTTTTTCCATCCAGATATCAGAATTACCAATTGATAAATCATCCCTTAAACAGAAATAATTGTTTAAAATCAATCATGATATCATGTTTGATCAATGGAGAGATGAGGATTCAAAATCTCCATATTCAACTATTTTAATATAATATTTATACTTTTTTACTTCGTAAAATCCAATTCTATGAACTTGGTAACATTTATCATGTTACATACATTGAAAAAAAATTCTATGATCATATCCATTTTCAATGAACATTTCCCTTCTAATTTTCATGGAGTCTGCAACAAGTGAAACATTTATCATTGTAATTATTTCAATTCATATAATTTCATTATATAGTATAAATTATATTAATCGTGTAGAGATATAAATATGAACACCATTTTCATAAATGATGAATGAAATTAGAGATATTTTTAGAAATTAAGGATCCATTATAGAGAGAATTGTAACATTACCTTGGAATAGTGACATGACCAATAAGAATATTAATTTAGCCAAATGAATTATAACATCATCTACGAATATGCAAGATATTGTGTCATTTTTTTAGTGCCACAATCACTCACCTATCTTGCTCTCTTTTGGACCATGTTCCATTTCTTATCGTCCTTAAGTAGAGAAATCAGGAGGGTAATTATTTTTTGTATTCAGTGGATTTGAATTTCATAGATAGATTCGTGAAAATGATGAAGGATTACTCGGTCTAGGAGGTGGATGGAAGAGCCTGGTTTTCATTGTTTAGACATATCAAATGGCTCAAGTGTGATATTAACAGGTGGTTTGTTGGTTAGAAAATTGTGGGGGACTCGTTGGAGATGCTTCAGAAGGATATCGACCACCTGGAAGATTTACCATAGCACAGTTGGGATGATCCCTCCTTCATCCTCTTACATGATAAGAGATTGTAGTTGGCTCAAAGGCTATTGGAGGTGAAAAATAGTTTTATGTCAGAGATCGAGGGTCAGGTGGCTTAAGGAAGGAGATAGAAAAAATGGGGTTTTCCATGCTTTCTTGAAGGAGTGAAAAAGTCTGAAATTTGACAGTTACCTGGAAGATGGGTCATTTTCTTATAATGTGAATTTTTCTATATGGATGACATTGGAACACTACGTGCAACTACTGGGTGGTGATCGATTGGAGTCATCGGTGGGAGATAACATATCTTTGGATCAAGAGATAATTATGGGAAGTATACCTTAGTGGATTGATTCGATGGAGAATGATTCCTTAAGGACTATGATATCAAGGGATGAGATCTGGGAGGATGTTAGCTCAATGTCGCTGGAGAGTGCTCCCGGACATGATGGTTTTTTGCGATCCTTTTATATGGCAGCGTTGGATTTTGTGAGGCCTAGGGCCATTGAGGGGGTACCATATTGTTTCAAGGGGCACCATCAGTAGGGGATTGTGTGCCTCCCGGGTGGTGCTAGTACTGAATGTGAAAAACCCTTCATTTGTGTGTTATTATAAACCTATTCTTCATTATAATGTATCATACAAGATCTTGGAATGTTCGCTGGATAGGAAACTCAATAAGGTGATTCCGAGTATCATTTACCATGAACAACCTTGCTTTATCCATGGTAGATGCATCTAAGGGGAAGTGGGAGTATCCGAATAACTGACGGAGGATTTGAATAAGAAGTTGGTTGGTTTTAACTTGATTTTTCAGGTTAATATGGATAAGGCAGATGACAAATTGGGATAGATTTTTTAAATCTTGGTGATGAGAAGAATGGGTTTTTAGGATTGGATATTTGACTTATGCTTCCTAAGATTATCCTCTTTGTGTAAATCTATATAACTATTGGAGAAAGGAATCAGTTTTTCAAGAGTGTTCGTTAGGTGTGGAAAGGGGACCCACTTTCTCCTTCTCAATTTCTAATGGCATAAGAGGCTCTTTCCCAAACCTTTCTTAGATTAATGAGGGATCAGAAGGTCAATCCTTACCTATCTCAAGCATCAGATGGTTATTGCTCCCGTATTATGTTTTCTGAAGATATTTTCATCATTGTGAATTTTAGGAGTTCTTTATTTCATTACCTTATGAATATTATAATGATCTATGATAGCCAAAGATTCCAACATGTCAATTCTAGAGAGAGAAACATGATTTTTTTTAGTAAATTTTCAAGAAGGATGGAATGAACCATTCAAGACATATTGGTAATTCAAAGGAGCCAGTTGACTATGATCTATCATGGGGCACCAATTTTGTGTGGGTGGGTGAAAAAGGTATTCTTTGAGGTCATACTAAACAGAATGTTCGAGAGGGTACTCAATTGAAAAAATAGGTTCATATTCTTAGGGGGAATGTTTTAGTTGATTAATATTGTTGTATTCTCTATAATGATGTGTGTCTTGTCGGTTATCACTCTGCCTAAAGAGATTATTGATGCTATAGAGAAGTTGATTAACATATTCTATTAGGGCACCAACCATTCTGGAAGAACTCACTAGGATTCCTGGTCTTAGGTGAAACAACTAGTGGCGGAAGGTGGAGTTGGTCTTAGGGATATTTCGGTCTCAATGTAGTCCATGCTTCCTCAGTTAGCATGAGATTTTATGGATAGAAATTCACTATAGGCCAATACTCTTAGGATAAAGCAAGGTTCAGAAGGGGAGGATTGGGAGCCTAGGAAGCTATCCATACTGGGGAAAATGGTGATATTTCACCTGTAAATCCATTAGGAGACTTCTTAGTGGGTTGTATTATGTGTGGATATCAATGTGGGGATAGACAATTTGGATTGGGAGACGATCTTATTTCATAACTACACAATTCCGTATTTCTCTTTCAAAGAGTCCATCCAGCATACCAGGTTTCGTAAAGAAATTATTAGCCAATAGAAGATTGTCGTTTTTAAATAAGTGATGTTCTTAGAGGATGTTGATAGACTCTGTTTCATTTTGGAATGTTTTATGTACTTCAGCGGACAAGATTTTCATCGTTTGATTCATCATGTGGGTGTCCATGATTAGGGGGACAACGATTATGGTGTAGATAATATCTCAAAATGATGTATTTTCTAGTTTCTAAAGAGAGAAACTAAGACCTTAAGACAGATAGAAATATTCAATAGAAGGGAATTCAAATATCTTCAATATGTCTTTGTTGTTCTAATCTGCAGGCTGAATCAGTGTGTCACTTGTTTCTTAAGAGCGATTGGGTAGTCTGTCTCTGGTTCAGTTTTTATTAATGTGGTAGATTCAATGCTTCTTGCTCCTTAATGCTAGAGTTATTCTTTATTTGGTTCCCAGGAATGGTTCAAAATAATATGGAGTTTAAAATCCGTAGCATAGTGGTCACAATGATTTTTTGTTCTATCTGGGAGTTATGGAATAACGCTCGGTTAGAGGCCAGGTGGTCTAATTTTTTGCAACTGGTGAAAACGAATGTGCTGGTGCATGAATTAGGGTCTCTGTCTAAAGGGGGACAACATTCGTCAACCGTCTGTAATTTTTTGATCATCCCAATGACATGTACTAGGGAACATGGTTACTGGGAAATGGGGAACCCTCCAAGAATGGGATTCAAACTTAATTTTGATGCATCGTTCATGGACAGGCTGATGTGCGGGGGTGGATTGGTGTGTGATGAGAATTGTTTGGTCATTATTTACTTTATATGCATTCATGGGCCTTGAAATTCACTAGGTGTAGAATTCCATGCATTGCACATACTCAATGATCTCTGTAACAGGTTCTACTTGGAGTTTACAAAATTGGAATCGAACTATGAGATATTGATTCGAGCTTTACATGGGAAGGTGAAAGTTCTATGGGACTTAATGTACATTGTTTATAGATTTTATGCTATGATCCCAAATTATTTCTCTATCCTTCGCATCCCAAGAGAAGCTAAATTTTCATAGGATGCTCTTTCTAGAGATAGTAGCCCAGAGGAACCCCAAAGCGTGTTCTCGAATGTGGGATCTCTACCCTGGGAATGTAATAATTTTGTTCAATAGGATGCCCTAAGGCATCCGTACATTAGACCACCCTGATCCCTTCAAAAAGGGTGTTGATTCCTATTTGAATAATAATAAAACCACAATTTTCAATAAATATTATTGTCAATCAGAAATATTCATATTAGTGTTAAAAAATAATTAACAAAGGAATAAAAAAATAAAAAATACCCCTCTCCAACCCTATAAATACCACCAATGACCAACAGATACCATCACATCACAAAATACATGAAATTTGTTTTATATTTATGAAAAACCATTCCCAATATCCTCCCCCTCATCTAGTGTCCTTTTTCACAACAAAAAAACAAAAATCAATTTTTTCTCATGAGTTTCTCAAGGAAAATATGTTCAAACTGTAATATCCTCTTCTGTTTTCTTTTATTTTTTTTTTCAAATTCTCTTATCACCCCTTCATAAAAGTGACTTGATAACTCTTTAATAATATATATAATTTAATTTAATTAGTTCAGTGTAATAATATATCATCAAACCACTTCTCCTATCCCTTTTATTCTAAAAATCCAAACATCATCCATGATATGTTGATTTAACTCCTATGAGGATGAAGGTTTTCATTTTATTTTACCGTGTTATGGTTTGGTCAAAAAACTATTATAATGATTGAAAATTTATTAAAAATTTATTTTATAACTATTTTTATATTCATGAACTAAAATTTAGACTAAACATTAAATAATAGAACAAAACGAGATCGTTGTGATCATAAACCACAAAAACTATTCCAAATAATTATCATTGTAAGTTTATCTAATGAATCATCCATGTTTATAGAAACAAAATAATATTAAATACCAATTACATTCCATTATTATAATCAATGAAATATAAATAAATTGGAAAATTATACCCCTATTACAAGATCCTCCATACCCGTATACTGATGAATCGATCCTGAAAATTGATAAAACAAACACTCCCAAATGATGTAATTGAAAAATATGACTAATAAAAATGGCCACAAAAGAATATAATAAAATTGTAATGAATA
The DNA here is from genome assembly GCA_963277665.1 of Viscum album. NCBI lineage: Eukaryota > Viridiplantae > Streptophyta > Magnoliopsida > Santalales > Viscaceae > Viscum > Viscum album. The sequence goes on from OY728133.1 coordinate 1,425,325,076, forward strand.
ATTTATATTGAAAAGATATTATCAAATTTACAGTTAAATAATTTTATTTTTTTATCCATGACATTAAAATGAATAATTCATTCATACATCTTGTAAGGGGATTCATGGACCCAATTTCCTTTCATTGGATTATTCCTCTCTCATGGTAAATTTCATTGTAAATTTCCATCAATATTACTAAAATATAATTTCATTATTATTACCATTTTATTTATGTGATATATATTTTTCCAATATAATTTTCTGACAAGTAGAAATATTTTTCCAAAATAACTCCCCTTCCTAAAGGCATATGTTTTACTTCCCTTGATGATTTTTCTTCATCACTGATGAATGATGATTCTTATACCATTTATTTTATTCAAATTTTCTATTTTGGATCCAAATTTATTATTTATTAATTTGTGCTACATGAAATTCTCATGAACACAATTTCCTTTTAATATATAATATTATTTAATTGATTTATATAAATTCTATATGGAATGAAAGATTATGTAAATGTCATGATATGACAAGTGCACCCGTACTTATATAGTGCTTAAATTCATTGTATAATTTGATGTATGCCATGATATAATCTTAACTATGAATGAACAAAATGATAAAATAGTTTAAAATTATAATGAGTTTATGATTATGATCATATTTTATGCGTGAACAAGATGATACATATGTTCAGAGCTTTGTGGTGTATTTGACCACTAAGACATGATGTTTCATTTTTAATCATTTCTGCATTTGATTAATTTATACAGTTCATCATATCATCATTATGATAATGATACCATTTTATTATTTTTTTACAACGACCTTTTCCCACTATATTTTATATTCATTCATGTCTTTCTCAATCCTCTTAATGGGAATTTATATCACCCCTCCCAATTAAGTATATCCTACACTAATTTTAGGTACTAATTAGAAAACAAGGTAAATGAAGAAGTAATAGAATAAATAATTAAATATTATCTATGTTTTGTGATGTAAATTTTATGTATACTATTAATTTTCCCAAGACACTAAACCTTTGGATCCTTACTTTGTCACTCTTTTACACTATTCTTCATTAAAATGAGGAAATATAAATGTATAAAATATTAGGTTATCTATAGTTTGTGTCATATAATGGTTTAATAAAAATTGTAATTAAGAATAGTAATGATTACTCAATCCCCTAATGTGTGAGGCAATGTATATGAGAGCCCCAAATAAACATTGTTTTAGAATAATATTAAATAATAAGATCCCAAAAGTAATTCAGTTTTAGTTAGTTTTACAATGGAATTGATTATTTATTAATGACATGTTGAATTATTTTTTTTCCAACCCATTCTATTTTAAAACATGGTGGGAATTAGGGGAAATAAGGAAAAAAAACTAGTGCTAGGAACAATGCATTGGTTTCATGAATGAAAACATCAATTCATTGGGATGTGGAGTTCAAAATTTTCTGGGCAATGTTTACCCAACTATCATAGGATATGAATAATTAATGGAATAATTTGTGATGTCTACCTTCCAATATTAGATAACAATTTGATATTGAGTATTTCATGTGGAAATGACCACTGCTGATTTAGGAATATTCCAATCGATTAGTCATGGAACACTGGGTAAACTCTATGAAGAATATGTCTTATATTCATTAGTATTCTGAGATGGGGAATGTGACATATGATTCTTATCATTTAAATAGAACGAAAATGTAATGATGGGTTTGGATTAAAAACATTAAGAAAATGTATGAAATTAAATAGATGGTGTGGGAATACGTTATGAAAATATTTTTTGATTATTATTTCCCTCACACTATTCAAAAAAAGATGGAGAAAAAATTAATATAGATAATGTAAAATGAAGTTGAATTTTTCACCTCTTAGGAAAACATTTCTCTAGTATTACAACATACTAATCCTGTATTTTTATCAAAAATTATATAAAAATAGAAAAATTCATTAGTGGTTAAAAATTAAAACATAAAATGGCTCTAGATATTGAAGAAATTGAAAGTTATGAAGAAATTGATTGATGTTCTCTCAAAGTGGAGATGGAGTATTGAAGATGGTCCCAGGGATATAGAGATAATAAATTTAATAGATAGTTTCAAGAAGGGAGATTTGATGAAAAGTTGATAAGATAACTGAACCACTAATAAGTAAAAATATATGGAAGATGCATCATAGAAATTGCCTCAATGGGACATGAAAATTCATTAAGTGTGGGAGAGAAAGCCACTAAGCACAAGAATGTAGAAGAGAAATGAAGAAACAAGACAATGTGGTGGAGGAAACGATATAACCACCCATGGTTCAGTGCTTTAACATTAAGAAGAAATGTAACTATGCAATCATGTGCAATAAACCTTGAGTCCTCAAGGATAATCAATGTCAGCAGCCACCAAAACCAAAGGAGAAATTAAAAGATTATTCCATCACTAATACTGAGGTGGATCTTGATAATGTTGTGTTGAAAGGTAAAATGGTTATACATCAATAAATACTTAATGTAAAATTTTATTTTTGCTCTATGAATTTTTTCATTTGTTTTGTGTTTAGTTGGACTATTCAAACATCCACTATAAATATGGTCAATGGGTTATCTGTGAGAATAGATAATGGGGTAACTATTGAATCCTAGGTATATAATTCCTCACAGGTTAACTTTTTTTACTGAACCTATAATAAATTAATGTATTACTTCATTTGGTGGAGTTTGATATCATTTTGGGAATGGTTTGTTTTTTTTACAATGTAAAAATCAATTGTTGGAAATGGGTGATCACCCTTCACATCCTATGGAACCCTCAAATTCATTATAGGTGTGAGGATGATGATGAATGTTTTTCTGAGTCATCATCCCAATTTTTTATAATGTCGACTTATTAAAAATAATTCCTATCTAAAATGATCGATACGAATGATATAATCTTGCTTGGGGAAATTCCCATTTTAAGGGATTACATCAATGACTACTCGGAAGAATTATTTGGCCTTCCCCTGGACCGATAGGTTGAGTTATAAACATAAGTTATTCCTAGATATCTTCCTTAAATACACCATATGATATGTCCACAATTTATTTGGAGGAACTGAAAATGTTGTTATAAGAGAAATTGGATAGGGGATTTATACACCTAGTTGCTTCACCCTTGGGTGCACCATTCCTCTTCAGCCAAGATATCACCAATTAACAATGAGGATGGAAAATTTTACCAAGATAGCCTTTCAAAAGTGGTATGGAATATATGAGTTCATATTGATTCCTTTAAGTCTCACTAATGATCCTGAAATATTCATGTATATAATAAATATTGTCGATAGAGATTATGTCAATATATTTTAGGCATTCATTATGGCTGAAATTATGTTGTACTGTATGTGAAAGGTGTAACATGGGCATAATTTGTATAATTTTCTAAATACTTTTTGAATGAACGTGATTTATAAAATTTAATATAAATGTGAGTTCGGTATGGAGGATTTATAATTCGTGGGGCATAGTATCACTGTTAAAGGAATACCTAATGAACATTACTAGAGAAATGAAATCAAATAGAGTCTGAAGACAACATCTGTAATAAGGATCCATAGTTATCTTGGACTATCTAAGAACTACCAAATATTTTTGAATAACCTATCCTGATTGTAAAATCCACAGGAAAAGATAACTTAGAAGAGATAAATTTTTATCTAGACTGGTGAATATGAATAATTCATCAAAGAGTTTAAAACAAGTCTAAATAATTCACGAGTAATCACACTACCCACATGTGGGGAACACATTATGGTATAAATTGATTCTTATAAGAACCTATTATGATTTTTACCAATTCAAAATGATAAATTTATTTCCTACACTTCATGTAAGTTCAAGTTCTGGGGAAAAAGTATCCCAACCATGATCTAGAGTTGGTGGCTTTGATTATCACATTTGAAATCTGGTGGAATTTTTTCTATGGGGATAATTGTGAATTACATTCTGATAAAAATATCCTTAAATATATATTCATACATAATATGATATATATGTTCCACTGAATATGGTTGTATACAATTAAGGATTATGACTCCTTAATCCACTATAATATAGGAAAATTGAATAATGTGGCTTATTTTATAGGTATAATGGATCCTGTAACATTATCCTTGATGGTGATTTATAAGGATACAATATTTTTATATTTTCAAAGGATGGAAATGGGAATTTGTAATGACGACACATCATCAATTCTTTCCTAAATGACTACTCAGCCATCCCCATGGTGGAAATAAATTATTCTCAATGAAATGATATTGAAATTTAGAAGAATGTGTATGTAGACATAAATTAAAAATCCTCTATGTTCAAAATTTATAAATAATGATTTACATTATTTGGATCACGACTATATTTACCCTACAATATAGTGATAATGAATGATCTTTAGACTGCACACATACCTCAACTTTCATTATTCAAATTTCTATATTCACCCCCTCCTCCCCTTTAAATACAACCCTGAACTACCACTTCCCATCACATAAAAATCTTTTAAAACTATAAAATTTCTAACCAATCCTTTTCCCAATCCCCTACCCCACATCCTGGTTCCATTAGTGTCAAAAAAGACAAAATCCAATTTCCCTAAAGAGGTTATCATGTAAAATATGTTCACGAGGTAAAATACTCATCCATTTTCTTTTAATGCTCTTTTATTTTACTATTATCTCCTCACCTCACCTCATCCAGGTGGAATTATAACTCCATTTACATGAATATACTTGGAATTTAATAGGAAATGTAATAAACCTTCATCAAGCCTACTATCCTCTCTATTTTATTATAAAAAAGAAAATGTAATCTATGCGGTGCTGATTTAACACCTTCGAGGACAATAAGTATTCATTTTCCATTACTACCTTAATCGGTTTTCATAAAATAATTATAATGGTTGAAATAGATTTCAAAATTTATTTTATAATCAATTTATATTTTGTAACTGACATATAGAAATAATATTTAATAATAATTTGAAATGAGTTTGTTGTGATTGAAAACCGAAAAAAATAATCAATGTGATTTTCATTGACATTTTCACTTATGAATGATACTCATATATAGAAATAATAATATATAAGAACAATTAAACATATATATTTTCATTAATAATTGATAATTTTCAATTCCAGATAATTATCCCTATTTGAAATGATATTCCATTCATGAATTCAATTGAACCGATCAGGATTATTATGAAAACGAACACTTCTAAATGCTGAAATTGAACACTATAACTCATAAAAATTGGTTATAAATGAACAAAAAATTATAATGAATCAGATTCATGTGAAATTAGTTCTAAATTTATTAATTAATGAATCAAATTTCATTATACAGCATATTAAAGTAAAAATTTAATTCGTACATGAGGTAAGGAGATTCTCGATCTCAATTACCTTTTGTTGGGTTATTCCTCTTCTTTGCCAAATTTTAGTGTGGATGTTGTTTAATATTCATAAAATATAATATTTTTGTTTGTACCAATTTTTAAGGTACATAAGTATTTCCAAATTTACTTTTTAAAAATAGAAATGTTTTTTAAAAGAACTCTTCCTTCTAAAAACAAAAGTTTTACTTCGCTTGAGATTGTTTCTTCTTAACTCAAGATTGATGCTTCTTATACCAAGTATGTTAATCCCTTTTTATTTTGGGAATCAAAATGATTATTCATGAATGTGTTATTTATGAAATTATCATTAAACTCATTTATTTTCCATGTGTAATTTTATGAAAAAAATTTATATGTGTTTTATATGGCTTACATTAATATGTAAATCTTATAATGTGAAGTGAGCCCAAGAAAATATATAGCACTCTAATGAATTGGGTAATTTGATGTATCTCACAGGATAATGTGAAATATGTATGAAAATTATGCTACATTTTCTATAATTATGATGATGTTACAATTATTCGCATCTATTATAAACAATCCTTATTCTATCTTTGTTCACAACATTTTTTCGTTTTATCCACTAAGACAAGAGTTTTCATTTTTATGAATTTTCAAATTCCATTCATTTATATATTTCATCTTCTCTTGATTATGATGAGGATAGTATGTTTCTTTTATGATGATGATGATTTTTTCTCACCCCATGCTATATTTATTTATTTATTTCACTATCATATTACTATGATTTTATCCCACATCATTAATTGATGCATATTTTCAATTTATTACAATTACAATGGAGAAAAAAATGTTATAAAGAATCTACAGATGAATGAATTAAATAATGACTATGTTTTATTTTGTAAAATTTATGTATGGTCTTAATTTTCCCATGACACTAAATATTTGGATCATGGTTTTATAACTCTATTATATTGTTTATTTTTAAAATGATGTAATAGTAACATAATAAAAAGTAGGGTTGTTATGGGATTAACTTTAAAAAAATAAAAAAAATTTGATTACATTATTATCATTCTTTACCAATATTGCTTAAGATATTTAATCATATAAAGTGACTTGTAATTTTAATATGACATGTATAATAATTTATTCTTATACATTGTTCTTTTTTAAGATCAAATATACTTTCTCTATCCACTTATAATTTTTTTAAATTTATTCATAAAATATTAACCCTTATATGTAATGAAAAATAGTTATTTTCTTTTTCAGATCATTTAAAATATAAAAAAATAAACCATAATACTATATATGGTTCTTTCAATCACCCAAGTTGAAAGGTGTTTTATTTTTTTATTCATAAATTATGTGAATATTTTCTAATATGAGAAGGTTATCTGGAGATGAATATTTATTAATCCTTGAATGTGATGTTAATATGGGATGTTGATTGATAATGTTGAGTAATTGAGATGAATATTTCTGTCAATAATTGGGTTTCATTATATAAATTATTTTAATTACAATAAAACAAGACATAGATAAGAGAAGAAGGAGGATAAAATGAATATAAATAATGAAGATTATTTATAATCTATAACAATGGAGGTAATGAATAAGATTCATGGTAAAATACTTAAAAAATAGTTATTATATAGATAAGAATATATTTAATGAAATATATTTGATACAATTACTAATAGTTGGTGAATTTAATGTATGTTATATGTTCCTAATATGATTTATTAGTTTTATATAAATATAATTTTTTGATGTGGATCAACTTATATTTTACAGTAAATAAATTTACTAGACTAATAATGAAAATTAATGATAAAGTATATTCAACTTCGTAAAATAATAATTTATTGAATTGATTTATATGATTTGAGGTAGGTGATGGTAGTTTTAATTATAATGGTTATCAAGGAGGTTCAAATGTAGTATGATATGAATATAAGTACTGAATATTCTTTGTTTTTATTAATTTATGGATTCCACAATATGGAATCATTTTTCTCAATAAAAATTAGAATATTTCCATTTCATTATGAAAAAATTCATCCATATGTTCTTAACATAGAAATTGAATTTAATTAACACTCGAGTGATGCATAATATCATTAAAAAATGTATAGTAACAAGATTTATTTATTCATAAATGGTTAATTAATCAAGAATTATGTTTTTCAAAAAGATATAGATATACAAAATATGATTTCAATTAGTTAAGATCGGATGAAGATCATTCATGTTGCATGTACCTTGGTAATTACACTAATGAGTTTTATAGATAATATTATTTTTATTATGTATTTTGTTTTTTTTAATTGAATTAGAATTATTATGATTTTTTGGAAGTGATATTAGGTGGATATTTTTTAGTTTTGAAATATTTGGGTTGATGTTTATTGAAAATCGGGAAGTATTGGTTGTGTTTGAATAAACTAGTCGTGCATAAGAGTATCTCAATGAATTGTATGGATCACTCTAACATGCATAAAAGATATATTGGATTTTAAGTGGTATACAATATTAAGCTCCGTTTTAATAATATTACATCGTGTAGAAGAAGGGAAACACATAATTATATTGGAATATTTGTAAGAATAACTTATAACAGTAAAAGGGAACTAAATATTTAATATGCGTTGTTGAATATTAGCTTTGAGTAATGATCGTGTAATCCAAATCTACACATGTTAATGGAAGAGTAGATTGAGCTATTGATGGTTAATCAAGAGTTATTTATTACTAAAATTTTTATATGTAATAATAGATATTGTATTTATTTTTTTATGTGTATTTATATTATGATAACATGTGAATAATAATTATTCTTCATAAGATTAAATTTATGATTTCGAAATATGTTTATAAATTTTATATGTTTTATTAAGATAATAAATATAATTTTAGATGTATCGTAATATAAATAAAAATTATTTTTTGTAATTGGATGATTTAAACTGTAAGGTACATTATATTAAGCAATAATTTAATCCTAGTTTAGTATTGAGATCTATAGATGATATTTGTATCAAGGAAGCATCTTCGCATCTTAATGAAAATTTTCCCATGTGCACATAAATAAATGGAAAAAATTAAATGTTTTTTTGGTATTTTAAAATTAAATAAGTTAAATTTTTTCCACGATTTTAGGATAATAAAATGAAAATATTTTTGAATGATATTTATTTATTTTGGAATATTATGATTTAGAATCCATTTCTAAAAATTTAATCATGATGGATTTTAACATATTGATTGAATAATATAAAATGAAAAGTTATTTGCTGAACATTTTATTGTGAACTGATAATTTTTTACATTATACAGTATCATCGTTATTATTTCTATGATGATAAGGTGAAGAAGTGTGGAATTTTTTTTGATTTATTATATCCAACACTGGGGGTTTTAACTATTTATAGCTGTATATGATTATTAAGGAGATATTATGATGTAATAAATATAAAATAAATATGAAAATGATATTTTTAAAACTCATTGATTGAATATATAGAGCATTAAAAAAGAAGAATAATAAAAATTTGATGATGACGATAGTGGTGGTGATGGTGATGTTGTTGATGATGAGAAGAGATAAATTCTGATTCATATTATATCTCATTAATATTGTACACACTATCAAAATTAATTAAGATGGAAAACCTAGAATAACATGAAGTAATTATTGTACATGTATAGAAAATATATATCTATAGATATTTTTTCAACTATAAATGGAAGATATATTTTAATTATCTAAGAAGATACATGTGATTACTATTCATATATCAATAAAAAAACCTATACAAATTATATTTTGAAAGGAAGTTTCAATTGTGGCTAGTATCTAAAAAGAGAATTGGGGTTTTCTTGAATCCTATTTTGTGAAAAATAATGTATTATTGTTGGATATATATATAAATATACTTCAAGTTGAATCTCAATCCCATGTTGGTTCTGGATTATAATAATTTTGTGATGAGGGAGGGAGAAAAACCACCAAACACTGAGGTATAACTCACACAAAAAGATTGTACCAAATAATTATATGCAAATCTAATTCATTAAAAAAGTTATTCTTATTTAATATAGGAAAATTGTGAGATAAAAGTGGGAGATTAATTTTTAATGAAAAGTGATAAGGTAGAATGGAAATAATGTTTTTAATTTGTTAAATTCATCTATACAAACCCCCAATGATTTTATGTTATTGAATAGATCACATATGAATATCAACAGGTATAAGAACACCTGAATCAACCAGGTATTGAATTCTCTATATTTGTTGATTTCGTATTTTCAGTTTCTCTTAAAAAGGACTCTTAAAGGGAATACTTAGATAATTTGTGTATATGATTGATCTAAGATTTATAAATTTCAATAATCAAAATTATATAAAGAATAAATATATGTGAATACTAAAAATGAGTTATGTGTGATCAAAGTGAAAGGAATAAAAATATTCAATTTTATTAATTTTGGAGAATTTATACCTAGAGAGCATGAAATAGAATTTTTAGGAAAATCCTTTAGTGATAAGATGAAAATTAATTTTTCATCTCACATTTTATAGTTTTTATATGAATACAAGTTACCTAATGCTTCATTCCACATTTTTCATCAATAAAACCATGTACAATTAAGAAATATCATTCTTCAAATTGTTTATATTATGCTTAAAATGTGTTTTTTTCAAAGAATCCTATGTAAATTTATAGTGATTTTTCTTACTATTATTGTTTCTTTTCGATACATAAAATAGTATATAACCTATATTTATGAATATAAATAAATTTTGAAGGTGTAATTAGTTTATAAGTTTTTTAGTTTTATAAATCTCACAAAACAATTTGATGAGAAATTTAGAGAAATGTGGAGAATTAATAAAATGCCATCCAAATATGATAGATGTGATATTAAAATATTCCATACAAAATTATATCCCTAAAAATAATTTTTTTTAAAATATCCACTATATAGATGAAAATGTAAATCAATTATATAACAACTTTTCAATTTGAAATTAAAAAAGTAGAATGAAATTTTTTATAGGAGAAAAAAAATATAGGACGATCATGAGAAGAATATTGATTGGATAAAATATAATTGTTATGAATGAGTGAAGTAATTGAATGGTTATTAGAACAATATAAATATAATGTGTATTGACTAAGATATTAAAATGTAAAATATAGAAGTTAAAAAATAGCATACGTAAAAACATTATAGAAAATAGCTGATGACACAAATATTTTATGTAGGAAATTTTATCTAAAATACATTTATAATATAGAAACATTGGATATCAATCCAATAATTATATATATATCAGAAGATAAAGTAAAAAATTAATTTCATAGACCTTAATATAATTTTTATTAATTTTCATTACATTTACATTATATGTTAAAATCAATAGACAAAATAAATATGTATTTTAAAAATTATGAATAAAACCTCACTAATATTAATAAGGACAATATATATGAGGAAATGAGATAATAATCAATGTATATAGAATAATATTAATATTTATCTTTGAATTTCTTTGAATGTTTTATGAATAGTGAAATTCAATCGAAGTTAACCAAAATTGTCCATTGTGGTGAATATTGTAATTTCAAATAAAATAAGAATCTGCCAAATTTATTAGATGGATGAAAGAACAAAAAATATATGATTGAATAAATAAATGGAAAAAGGATGTATTAACATAGGAATTAAGAAAAATAAAATCATTGATAGTTTCACAAAAATAATTCTATTTTTTGAGAAAATTACCCTCCATGGGAAATTACAATAATTACTTTTGTATTGATGTATATAATGGATTGATATATAAAACAATGGGAGAATAATTCCATGATAGAAATATGACTAATGGTTTTGTGGAATACATATATATAAATAATGAATAATTTCAATTTAAGTATAGGATCCTAATAAAAATTAAGAGGTTTTTTGAATCATGTAAGAGAGTTGGATATATTTGAAAAGAATGTTTACTCATATAGCTATTGTAAGAGGATATTTTGAATAAAATTGACCAATAAACATAATGTACATGTATTTGGATAACTGAAGTGATAATGGAAATGACACACAATTAGATTTGAGTGTGATACACATGGGGACAATTGTTTTAGAAATCATGGGATCATTTGTGAATATTTAAAAAATAATGAATAAAAAATAGAGTTCATTCTTGGTTGTGAGGTATCTATAAACTATTTTTTATCCCATCATGTAGTTGTAGTGATCCTATCTAATTCCTATATATATTTTGTTATCCATTATATAGGAAATTAATGGTGATTTATTTAAAGGGGGGTAAAATATAAGGACTGTTTTAAATTATGTAATGAAATTTAGTATATCAATATATTAATGATCATTAATTAGTATCATCTTTTATTAAAATAAATTTGTATATAATGTCCATTATATAAATATGGAGTAGATATTAGGCTCAATGAAGAAGTTTTTGTAGTATACCCACTAGGGGTGATGTTTTGAAAAAAAATGCTATAAATTTATACATTCATGCGAATGAAGAAATTTTGGAAGAATTCTTGTATTTTCATTATTGAGATATATTGTTTAGATTCTGATATAATAAATATAAGGACCCTGACTTAAACATTACATATTCTTGAATTAAATGGATAATTCACATTGAGGATCTTTTCAGGTTCATAGTTTTATAGAATTAGGTCATTTACATAACAACGTTAATATTACTTATATACAATTATACTCAATATCCATGTTTTCATAAAATAAATACTCTTGAAAAAAAGATTAAGGTCTAGTTCCACATTTTAGACATCAAAATTTTCCTTGATCACATCCTTGAACCTATTCATCTATATGTCTTGTGAAAAACATTTACAAAACATGGGATGGGCATAAAAATATCATTAAGGGTTATAAAATAAGAATGAAATCATTATTCCATCATTACATATAAAACATAAACTCCTTTACAGACCTCATGAAAACATAAGATTTATTAATAACATATATTAATCAAAAATCATAAAGGTAACTTGTGGAATTAATATCATACTTACATTGTAGCTATTACATCTATGATGGGAGATACATTTTGAATACCCATCATAGTATATTCCTTAAATCTATTATGAGAAAAAATCACGTTTACCTCTGTCACGTTACCCAATGCATTGGATAGCTATCTCGGGCTCATCCGCCCTAGGTTTATCATGGAACCACCCGTATACATAACAATACGCAAGAACCATAACATATTCGTAACACATAAAATAGACATAAAATAAATATTACATTTACACATTTCAATCACAATATATAATTTAAATATATGGACATAAAAAAATTCATTATGAAAACCATTTTCAATACATAAATACATAAAAGAGTATATAGTATTGTATCTTCCTTTCAAAAACAATACAGCTTGTTAAGGAAGCCAAAAGATCGAATAATATTCACGGTGGTGGAATGGTCATTGGAACCGCGTACGCTAAAAAGAAACATTGTTTTTTTTAATTTAGTAAATCGTGTCATAGAGAAAAGATTTCATTTGACTAAATTTAAAAGGCAATGGTTTTTATACACCGTATAATAGAAAATCATGTATTAAAACAAAATATGCCTCAATGAAATGATATTGAGATTAAGTCCCTTACCTCAAGCCCAACATGACAAGTTAATTCTTTAATCTCGTGAATAATAAAATAATGGTACTTTATACTTTATTAGGAACCTTTTTAAAATTTATTATTCCTTTTATATCACTTATTACCATGTTATAAACATTATGTAATCATTTAAGTTATTAATGGTTGCTTTATCGATATTTGGTACTTTAGTCACAAATGAACACCATATAAATACATGTTGTCCATGTGGTCCATATTTCATTATATCCATAATTATATTAATTATTTAGAAATCATATACATCATATATATCTATTAAATTTATTTATTTATTACAGTACATAACATTTTGGATATAAGAAATGAAAAGCACCATACATGGAGATGGTAGGTCGTACGTACACATGAATGATACATTCCTTTCAATTTCGTAATTTAATATAATTAAGAACTAATGATACATAGGTATATTTTAATTCCATTATAATATCATATATTATATCATTAACACTATCAATTATACGTCCCACATATGGCACTAATGAGTCATATCACATTGAGGGGGCGGTAGTCCACACTTACTCTAAAGAAATTATCTCGTTTACCCATTATGGAAACAAAAAAGGTAGTATATAAATTTAATATACAGAAGAATAATGAAAACATAATTATAATATATATCATATATAAATACAGTTCCATCTTAATGGCCACCATGAGAGGTAGTTGAAGAAAATCCATCAATCTTCATTTCATGAGGTGTTAGTTTTCCATCCACAGATACAATATTGTATTCACCCATTAGATGGTGGTGTGTGTAAGTGTAGATCAAATAAATCTCATAAAAACATCCTAGTATATTGAGGATACTGTTGATTTTATTAAATAAAGAAGTAATAAGAGTATAGGGGTTGGTGAAGTAAAATAAAAAAATGGAGTTAAGTGGAATCATTGTCTTTAATTTGTGTAACTCCCATTGTTATGAACCAAAAAGTCTTATTGATGTGCCTTATGAATAAGGTAAGGCTTATAGGAAGAGGAATGGGATATTTAGAGCATATTTGGTAAATGTTTTGACGATCCATGGGGCTTGAGAGGTGTGAGGAATGAGTAAGAAGGGTGAGCATTTATTAGAGGGTGGAGGGGCTCTTTAGGAAAGTGTGAAATTATTATATTTAATATAATATGATATTCGGTTTCTAAAGGTCAAACACAAATTAATTTGAAGATAATATGACTCATGGTCAAAATAAAATATTCTAATATGAATTGGAAAAGTTTTTTATATTGTTTTCGAATTTATAATCTTATTTATTTAAATATTTTATTAATGAGGTAAATACTGCATCATTATTGTGTCATAAATAATTTAATTTATATGATGTATAAAAATTATAAAACAAATACCATGATATAGGAAATATTTTTATCATTCCAATTAATTTTTATAGTAAAAAGTATATCTTATATAACCCATGAAAAATTTTATTTACTAAAAGATATTTTTTTTTCATTTTTATCATTACTTTAAGTTAATTAATCTAAAGTGTCATTATCACTCCCAATGAGCTCCATAGGGTCCCATAATAAACCCAAATAATCTCATTGTCTGAAATGACTCAAAAAATAATGTTAGGACAAGTTTTGAGTTAATTTGATATTATTATTATATTATTTTACCTTGAATTACCTTGTTTACCTTTAACCGTGAAAAATAAAAGACAAAAGATACTATTCACCAAATATTATTTCTATCTTATTGAACTAAATTGTACTTACTAATAAAAAACATTTATGTTGTATATTTTAAATTCCATTTACCGAAAGTGGTAAAATTTTATTTAACTGAAAAAGTCAGTTTTTTAACTACTACTAAGCGGTTTCACTATTCATCAAAATTGATGTTTTTCAGAAAAATACCAAAAAATAAGAGTAAGCTGTATTTGATATTCCAAATTAAAAAATGATATCTCTTTTACCAAATTCAAAACTTAGAAGTTTCATTAATTAATTTTAAATTAATTTCTATTGTCAAAACAAATAGTGTGTTTCCAAGAAACCATAACTATCAAAAGATCTTAACTTGGTTAAGTCCAATTTAAATTGAAATTAATTCTGATGACCAACACTGGGTTAATGGGTAAAAATATTATCTAATTAATCATTAAAAAAAATTAAAAAGATAATATAACCATATTAATAAACTATATTAAATGGGAATTTTTATAAAAATACAATATTTTTCACTAATCATTAAAAACGAACTCTACCAAAAAACCAAATATTTAACCAAAGTAAATTTTGATTCCCCTAATCTAAAGAATAATTTTATTTTTTCAAATCGAACATATAAAAATGAACAAAATTAGATTTAATGAGGTTTAACCATCAAAAGTGTGTAAATCATCCTTTTAGTGAATATTAGAGTATCTATGCTTAAAATTAGATTCATCCATATTTTAAGACCCTAAATTTTATTGGATGAATATGAAAAACATTTAACAAACATGTATAATCATATTGTAGTTATATATTTTGATTCCCAACAATACTACGGCTAGGCGTTGACTACCATTTAAAATTATAATATTATATTATTATTGTGCTACGTATGATTTCAAAGAAACCCGTTGTTGTGTATCAGGTAAGTCATCGAACATAGCATACCCTGTAAAGTAAAATTAATATTTAATTAAAAAATATTAATAAATATGAAAATGTATAATTCTTTATTTACGTGGGATGTTACATCCTTCCCCCATTTTGGGAATTTCATCCTCGCAATTTTATTCACTTATTAAATAAATGGGGGTATTTATCCCTCATAGCATTTCCAAATTCCCATGTTGCCTCTTTAACCATATGGTATTTCCACAATAACATTAACTGGTGGATTACCTTATTTCGTAACACTTTCTCTTTATAGTTAAGGATCTGGACTGGTTGTTCCTTATAAGATTGATTCTTTTCCAAATGAACTACCTGTGGGATCAAATCATGAGATGGATCGGGCATATAAATTCTCAACATTGAAACATGAAAAACATTGTGTACCTGGGATAAACATGGAGGTAAAGAAAATTTGTACACAATTGATCCAACTTTCAACAAGATTTCAAAATGTCTTATGAACCTCAGACTCAACGTTCATTTCTTACCAAAACACATCACTCTTTTCCATGGATAAACATTGAGAAAGACATGATCACCTACCTCAAATGATAGATCCTTCCTCCGTTTCTCTCCATAACTTTTCTGCCTTCTCTGAGTTATCCTCATTTGCTTCTAAATCAACTGACCCTTTTTTACCATCTCTTCTACCAATTCTGGTCTCATCAGCTTTCATTCACCTTCTTCATTCCAAAATGATGGAGGTCGACAATGCTTTCCATATAATGCATCAAATAGATCAATCTATATAGTGGGATAAAAAATGTTATTATAAGAAAATTCAACCAAAGATTGATGTTGGTCCCAAAATTACTTGTAATCTAGTGAACAAGCATGTAGCATATCCTCCATGATCTGAATTTTTCGTTTTGACTAATCATCTGATTGCGGATGAAAATATGTACTAAAATTTAATTCAGTACCCAAGACTTTTGAAATCCTTTCCAAATATTATAAGTGAACCTACGATCACGATAATTTACAATGGAGGGGGGAACACCATGCATCAAGACAATCTCTTTAACATACAACCATGAAAGTTGATCTGGAGACAAAGTATCTTAAATATGAAGGAAATGAGAAGATTTAATCAACCGATCAACAATAACTGAGATTGCATTATTAACTCGAGATGTCTTTGGTAATCCCAAAACTAAGTCCATGGATATATTTTCAGATTTCTACTCTGGTGCCGGTAAAGACTGAAGTATCCCTTTCTGTAACACCCACTCTGCTTTAACCTAATGACAAGTCAAACACTTCACAGTAATATCAGTAATATTTCTTTTCATTACATCCCACCCACAATACTCCAAAATATTTCAATAAATCTTAGTACTGTCAGGGTGAACTAAAAGCAGGGAACTATAAGCTTCACATAACAAATCATAAATCAACTTTGAATCACAAGGCACACATAATATTTTTCCAAAACTCAAAAAACAATCATTATCAACATTAAAATCACAAAAATAACCCTTCTGAGACAACTCTACATTTTTCTGAATCTCACTGTCTTATTTCTACACTAACTTTATTCTATCTGATAGAGATGATTTCACTTACACCTGAAACAAAACAGAAGAATTTCCTGCACCAAAAACTTCAATGACAATGTTAATCAAATCCAAAACCAAAGGATCTTGTTCTAAACATATCATGGATAATGAAGAATCACTTTTTCAACTCAAATCATCAGCCACATTATTTTCCTTTCCTGGATGGTAATGAATCGTGAATTCATACTCCTTGATTAATTCAAACCATCACCTATGTCTAATGTTCAATTATTTTTTAGTGAATATATACATCAAACTTTTGTAGTTAGTATATATTTCACATTTTACTCCATAAAAATGAAGCCACCAAATTTCTAAAGAAAATAAAACAGTATTTAATTCTAAATCATGTGTCCTGTAAAATAACTCATGAGGTTTCAACCGACGTGAAGCGTATCCAATTTCCTGATCATTCTGCATAAGGACACATCTATGTCCTTTCAATGAAGCATCACTTTAGATAACATACTCACCATTTCTGGAAGACAATGCCAAAACAAGAGCATTCACCAATCTTCATTTCAATTCCTGAAAACAATCATCACACTCTTTTTCCTAAATGAACATAACACCTTTTTGAGTTAATTTAGTCAGTGGGATAGACAACCATGCAAAATTCTCAACAAAACACCGTTAATAACCAGTAAAACCAAGAAAACTATGGATCTCAGTTATATTTGTGGGTCTTGGACATTCTTAGATTGCCTTTTTTTTCAGGATCAATAGTTGTACTATTTTTTGAAACAATGTGACCTAGGAAATAATATTCTCTAACCAAAACTCACACTTGTTGAATTTACCAAATAGTTTGTTTTCTTTTATATTTTGCATGACAGCCCTTAAATGATTTTCATTTTCCTCTTTACATTTGGAATAAACAAAAATACCATCAATGAACACAACCACAAACTTATCCAAGATCTTACAGAAAATTCTATTCATAAGATCCACGAATAGATCAGGTGCATTAGTTAAACCAAAAAGCATAACTACCAATTCATAATGGCCATATCTACTTCGGAATTTGGTCATCGGAATGTCATCTTCCTTTACATTCAACTTATGGTACCCCGACCTAAACTCATTCTTCAAAAAATACTGATCTCCTCATAGTTGATCAAAAAAATCATCGATATGAGGAAAAAATACTTCTTCTTAACCATTATGTAATTCAATGCTATATAATTAGTGCAAAGTCTCATTGAACAATCTTTCTTCTTAACAAATAAGATAGGATAACCCCACGGTGATGTGTTGGGTCCAATTGAACCTTTATCTAATAACTTCTCCAATTCCTTCTTTATCTCTAAAAGATTCATTTGATCCATTTGATTAGTGGGTGTTAAAAGTAGATTAGCATCAAGAACAAAGTCAATAGTAAATTAAAATTTTCGATCAGGTATAATACCAAGAAACTCATTAGGAAAGACATCAAGGTAATCATTTACCACTAGCACATTATTAATCTCAACAGTTCCTTTATTTTCAAAAATAGGAGCAAGGTAAAATTAATTACCATCTTTTACTAGTTTCTCAACATTCTGAAATGTTATCAAAAAGAAGCGTTCATTCCTGTACACAAACTGAAAATATTTCTGAAAAGAAACCTATTTTTATCTGTTATCAATCTTAGCATGTTAAATAGAAAGCCAATCCATACCCAAATTAACATCAAACTCTAATTGAGGAAAATAAATAATGTTTTTAGGTAGATTATTCCCGCACACATGGAAAGGCAGGTTCTTATAATATATTTTTGTCTCAACATTCCCCCCAGTGTTTTTACTATAAGTCCAGGATTCATTTCTTGAGATGGAATTCCCAATTTACTAGAAAAATTCTCATAAATGAACGAATGTGTAGACCCTGAATCAAACAACACATTGGCATAATCTGAACAAACAAATAGTGTACCTAATACTACTGTATTTGATAGCCCAACATCTGCTGAAGTAGTTTCAATAGATTTCACCACCCCTTTCTGCTTGTTGTCTGGCCGCTTTCCATTAATTTATTTCTTAGTTGGACACTCATTTTTCATAATGACCCAATTCATTGCCCTTAAAACATTTTACTTACTGTAAATTAGATTTTGTCTTAATATTAATCTAATCTTTTTCAGTTCAATTTAGAGACTTATGTCCCATTTTACCACATCGGTAGCACTTACTAGGATTCAAAAGAAATTCTCTAGCATTCTTTCTCCCACAATTTTCACATACTATAAACTTAAGTTTCTTACCATCATAATTTTTTGAAGAGTTCTTCCTTTTCGCATGCCACCTTGACCTCTTATTCTATTGTTTTTCAAAGAACACATGATCATCGAAAAACTCTATTTCCACCTTCTCCACACAATGAACATGTTTTTCATAACTTTTGAACTCATGAGATGATAAATCCCCTCAATACTTTGGCTTTAATCCTGTTTAAAAATTGTTGAATTTACTATCAAGATCTCGTATGACATTTGGAGCATACCCTTACAGTCGAGTGAATTTTTAATCATACTAAGCCACTAAGTCAACCTCATACATCAATTCTAGGAATAGTTTTTCCATTCTAAGACAATCCACCTAAGGAAATTATTTCTCAAGAAACATGCCTTTGAATTAATTCTAATAAAGAGAATCAATCTCTTCAGTATCCCTTATATTTATCACCATGGACCACCACTGATCGGCTTCACCTTTGAAATGGTAAATAGAAAGACTGACCTTTTGACGTTCTGAACAGCCCATGACATCAAAAATTTTCTCTAATGCTTTAATCCACCCTTCTGCTAGCACAACGTCAGATGATCCTCTGAATAATGGGGGATGTTGCCTCATGAAATGGTCCAATACTGACATGTTTTTCTGTGGTTGATATGGGTGATCTCATACATGGATACCACGACCATTTATATCTTAAGTCAATTGTGCCATCACTACAACAAACTATTTAGTTCTGATTCCGACCATCTCATGTTTCTGATTTGGAAGGTGGTCTTCCTCCTGATGTCGTCCCAACATAGTTGCCTTGTTTCCTCTGCAGAAATTCACTCTGAACATAGTAATATCTTAGGCGAAGAAACATGGTTATCTATAAATGTTATATCATTAAAATCAAAACATAAATTGAAAATAATTTATGGACATTAATTTTACAATATTCTATCACCTAATGTTGTCTAAAACGATCTCTGATACCAACTATTAGGACCCAAATATAATCATTACATATTCTTGAATTAAATGAATAATTCACATTGAAGATGTTTTCGGGTTTAGAGTTTTATAGAATTATGTCATTTACATAACACTAGGAATATTACATGTAGATAGTTCTACCCAATATCCATTTTTTAATAAAATAAAATCTCTTTTAAAAAAAGGGTAATGTCTAGTTCCACATTTTAGACAGCATGACCTGTCCTCGGTCACATCCTTGTCCCTATTCATCATTATGTCATGTGAAAAACATTACAAAAACATGGGATGAGCATAAAAATCTCAGTAAGGGTTATAAAATAAGAATGAAATTATTAGTCTGTAAATACATATAAAACATAATCTCTTTTACATGCCACATAAAAACATAAGATTTATGAATAACCCATAGTAATCAAAAATCATAAAGGTAACTTGTGGCATTCATATCATACATACATTATAGCTATCACATCTACGTTGGGAGTTACATTTGAAATACCAATAACAATATATTCCCTAAATCTCTTAGGAGAAACATCCACGTTTACCTCTGTCATGTTAACCCATGCATTGGAGAGATATCTCAGGCTCACCCACTCTAGGTTTATCACGAAACCACCCATATATGTAACAATGGACAAGAACCACAACATATTCGAAACACATAAAACTTACATAAAGGAAAGATAACATTTCCACATTTCAATCACAATATATCATTTTAATATATTGACATAGAAAATACATTATCAAAACCATTTTAAATTCCAAAACACATAAAAGTGTATATGGTATTTTATTTTCCTTTTAAAGACATTATGTATTTCTAAGGAAGCCAAAATATCAAATAATACTCGTGGCGACGGAATGGTCGTTGTCACCACATACGCTAAAAAAAATTATTTTGTTTTGTCGTTTAGTAAAACGCGTCATAAAAAATTATTTGTTTTGAATAAAAATAAAATTCAATGTTTTTTATACAACATATAAAATAAAATCTTGTATTAAAACAATGTATTCCTCAATAAAAGTAGATTAAGGTGAAGTCCCTTACCTCATGTCTAACTTGATTCGTTCGTTCTTTAATCTCCTAAATAATAAAATTAAAATAATTTCTACTTTATTAAGAACCTTTTTAAAGTTTATTATTCCTTTTATATCACATATTACCATGTTATAAACATTATGTAATCATTTAAGTTAATAATGGTTTTTTTGCTGATATTTGGTACTTGAGTCACAAATAAACACCATATAATTACAAGTTGTCCAGCTGGTCAATAGTCCATTTTATCCATAATGATAGACATGATTTAGATATCATATACATTATATATATCCATTATTTATATATGTATTTATAATAGTACATAAAATTTTGGATAAAATAAATGAAATGCACCGTTCATGGAGACGGTAAGTCATACGTACACATGAACACTACTTTCATTTCTATTTCGTAAATTAATGTAATTAAAACATAATGATTCATAGGTATATTATAATTCCAGTATAATATAATACAAAATATAATTAAAACTATCTTTTATTCATCCCGCATATGGCATTAATGAGTCATATCACTTTGAGGAGACGGTAGTATGCACTTTCTCAAATGAAATTATCACATTTACCCATTATGGAAACCATAAAGGTTTGATATAAATGTAAAATAAAAAAGATTAAAGCAAACATGAACATAATATATATCATATAAAAATATAATACCACCATAATGGCCACCATGAGAGGTGGTAAGAGATAATTGAACAATCATCATTTCGTGAGGCGTTAGTTTTCCATCCACAGAAATAGTATGTTCTTCACTCATTAGATAGAGTTTTGTGTAAGTGTAGTCAAAATCCTTCTCATAAAAATATCCTCCTTTATTTAGGATACAGTTTTTGTTATAAAATAATGTTATAAAAGGAGTATATGGGTTGGATATGTAAAATAAAATAAAATAAGTTAAGAGGAATCGTTACCTTTGGTTTGGTTAACTCCCTTTGGTTTGAACAAAATTGACTTCTTAAAGTGCATTATGCCTAAAGAAAGGCTTCTAAGAGGATGATATGGATCTGGAGAGATTATTTGGTCTGGGGTTTAATGATCCAAGGGGCTTTAGAGGTGTGAAGAATGTGTAATAAGTGAGAGATTTTTATAATGGGGAGGAGGGGCTCTTTAGGAAAGTGCGAAAATATTATTTTAATATAAAATGATATTCTGTTTCTAAAGGTCCAAAACTAATAAAAGTCAATGATAAGATGAATAATAGTAGAAATAAAATCATCCAATAATAATTTGTACTGTTTTGGATAATTTATTAATATTTATAATCTTATTTACTTAAATCTCCTATTAATGAGGTAAATAATGAATCAATATTGTGTCATAAATAATTTACTTTATCTGATGTCTAAAAATTATAAAAAAATACCATGATGTAATAAATTTTTTATCTTCCCAAATAATATTTATAGTTGAAATGATATCTTATATAACCCCATCTACAAATTTATTTTCAAAAAGATACATGTTTGGTTCATTTTAATCATTACTTTAAGTTAATTAATCTTTAGTTTCATTATCACTCCCATGTGGTTCCATGGGGTCCCAAAATCATCTAAATGATTCCCATGGTCTTAAATGACTCATCCAATAAATTTAGGAGAAGTTATAAGGTAATGTTTTATTATTATGATATCCGTTTTACTTTGAATTACCCTATTTAACTTTAACCACGGTAAAGAAAAGTCAAAAGTTACTATTCACCAAATAATATTTTCATCTTATTGAACTAATTTTTACTTATTAATAACAACCATGTATGTTAGATTTTTTATATTCAATTAAAAAAAGTGATAAAATTTCATTTAAATTGAAAGTCATTTTTTTAAACCACTACTAAGTTGTTTCACTATTCTTCAAAATTAGATGTTTTTCAGAAAAATACCAAAAATTCATCCTAAGTTATATTTGATATTAAATTTTGAAAAATTATTTTTGTTATTTTAAAAAATGAAAAACATATAATTTTCATTAGTTAATTTAAAATTAACTAAGGTTTTCAAAAAATAGTGTGTTTCTTAGAAACAATGACGATCAAAAGATCGACACTTGTTTATGTCCAATTTCAAGGTAAATTAATATTAATGACCAACATTGGATTAATTGGTAAACATAAAATCTATTTAATCATTAAAACCAAATAATAAGATAATATAATAACATAAATACTTAGATTAAAGGTCACTTTTGAATAAAAATACATTGTTTTTCACTATTAATTAAAAAAATGAACTTTACCAGAAAAATTCACAAATTTTACCCAAAGTAATTTTTGATTTCCAAAATCTAAAGAAGTATTTTATTTTGTCCAATAGGACATATAAAAATGACTAAAACTAAATTTAATGCAGTTTCACCATCAAAAGAAGGTAAATCAACATTATAGTGAATATTAGAGTATTTATGCTTAAAATTAGATTCATCCATATTTTAAGCCCCTTACATTTATTGGATAAATGTAAACAAAATTTAACAAACATGTATAATCATATTTTAGTTATTTCTATTAATTCCCACAAATACAATGGCTAATAATTAACTACCATTTAAAATAATAATATTATATTATTACTGTGCAACATAAGATTTCAACGAAACTTGTTGTTGCGTATCAGGTAAGCCTTCGGACATAGCGTCTCCTTTAAAGTATATTTAATATTTAATTCAAAAATATTAATAAATATGAAAATTTATTATTCTTTATTTACATATATACTTAATGGAATCAATTCTTATATTAATGTGAATATTTTGTTTTTTTAATTGCATGTAATGTGAAATAATTTTTAGGAATACATTGCAATGAAAAAATAGTGTTATAAGTCACTTAGTCACTATTATTCATACAGTAAGAACTGATCAAGCATATATATGGTTGAATAAGTAAAATATCATATATGATTTTATAATTTTTATTTATTTTAAACAATTGGGAGAGAATTATGAAAATGTGTTCATATATATAAAAAAATATATTTTTATGGGTATTTGCAGTATCTTCAAAGGTGTAGACTATTTTTCCATAATATTATGAGGTATCATGTATATTTAAATATTAAATAATGACAATATGTGTTTAGATGATAATTTAATATTTACATTACAATTAAAAAGACCTCAAATGTGGTGAAAATATGATATTCTAATGGAAATTTTTGAATTATTGTGGTTCGGAATACTATCATCCATTAGTTTTCATACAATAAATCCATTCATTTATTTGAAAAAGATATGGACTCAAGGTAATGTTGTTAAATATTGAATGACGGAAAAAGAAGATGAATGATTTTCCTATATATTAAAGGGATTATTTATAAAATCACGGATTTAATGAAAATCTTAAAATTAGATATTTAACATTATATTGAATCAATAGTAGAATCTACTCCTACTAATGTTTGATGAAAGTATTATCTACCACATGATCTTGATGATATTGTGTATATTCTTATAATTATTTGGCTGTCAGATGCTATAAAAAATTATAATACTACAAAATTTAATCATCTACTAGAATAATAGAAAATAAGGGTCAATTGGTTGCTACTACTTTCAGATTTATGTGAAAAACATTTTGAGTATGTCTAATCAATCTAATGTGGTGATTAAGAGTAATGGTTATCAAGGTGGTTTGACACCTACATTAGATGAATATTTATGATGAATATTAAATGTTTTTTTTTCAATTTAATGTGGTTATTTAAAATAATTAGTTGTCTCTATGAAGGTAATAATCTTGTGAAGAATTTTATTCTGAATTAAAGAAAGTGTTATTGATATATTCATGGAAAATAAGTAACAGTAAGATAATGATAACAATTAACGTATATAAGTTTATTTTGAAGTTTAATTTATATATATATGATGAAATAATATTTTAGAAGTACTTTTATGAACATTTAAATGTTTTGAAGTGGTTTTCAGAAAAATTTACAAGGAAGAAGTTCATTCAATTTTCATATAACTTATACATTATATTACCCTGTTTATGGATACTTGATGTTTTTATAATGTCATTTGATAAATTTTGAATTTAATTAAAGATGGAGGGAATATTCAGAGATTATTCAAGAGCAATAGAGTCATGTTTTTAAATATTTGAGTTGCAGTATTTTTGAAATTCGGTATAGTATTGGCATCAAATGAATAACTTAAATGTGTGCAAGAGTAACGTAATAAAGTGTACTAACAATTATGGGATATATAAAAACTATATTTTTTTAAGGTTAGAAAAGATTAACCCACACTTGAGTAAGATTAAATTATGCTCTAAAGTAACATTAACTAAGAAAAAAATAATATGAATAGTAATTACTCATTGATGTTATAGGTGATACAAGATTTTCCAAATAATAAAGAATACTAATTCAGTTATACATAATATTACATGGATGAGTTTTAAAACTACATACTAGTAATCTGATTCTATTTACAGGTAACCTGAGTCTTAATTATTGTATTTATTAGTAACAAAGATTCACATAAGAGTAATCATGTGTCATGTTTGAATAGATATGTGGATAAAGAGGCTATATAAGAGAAAATTATTCTCACATTTGATTTAATATGTTACTCTGTATGAAAAACTGGATTTTAAAAAATATGTATTATTATTTTATTATAATGTAAGATTAAAAAATTATTTCCATATAAATAATATGACAAAAAATAGATAATAATTTAATATTCTATATTTATTTAATTGTATTGATTTCTCATATTAAGGAATGACTCAATCCATGACTACAATTGAGATTTAATGAATAATTCTTAATTATGAATAGAATCTTTAAAATGTAATGATATTATTTTCATGTGATCATGCATATGTAGAAAAAAGAGAATGATAACAAAGTAGAGATTTTGAAGAAGAATAAAGACCAAATATTAAGGAAATATTTATTTAGAATTAAATTTTAAACATTTGAAAATAATTTTCAATGATATTCATTCGTTTTTCAATATGAATATTTTTAATCCATTTAAAAATATTTATAAATGTGTTATTTCAATATTATTATTTAAAAAATATTAACGGTTAAATATCATGAATCATTTTTTATTTTAATTAATTAAATCATAAAATTAGAAAATTTATATGTTGTTATTTCCAATATTATAAAAAATTAAGAGTCAGATAAATTTTTGGATTTATTGAATCTATATATTTAATCTCATCGGTTTCTTGTAGAACACACAACCCCAAATCTACATGATCCATAATATAATATAATATTACAACATAGACAATAAATTTCTATATATGAATAGTAATAACTAATAATGAAAATCACAATCATCTATTCCTTAAAAATAAAATCAAAGTCATTCAAAAAAACTAAATGATTTAACAAAAATTGACTTTTTTTCAAAAATATATTTTACCTTCACTTTTCATAAAGTAAATTAAAATTTATTTTTTACCAATTGTAGAAAATTTATTTAATAATATTAAAATAGTTTTTTAAATGTATATCAAAATTATCATATAGTGAATTTTTATATTTTTCTAAAAAGATTCATTATGTTATGAATAATGAAAAATTATGACTTTTAATTGAATAATACATTTTCCATTTAATTATTTATAATCATAATTTGTATTATAATTTTCATTAAGTTTTTATTAGTTATAATTAATATGAATGAATAAAATATGGGTAATTTTAATCATATGCATTTTATTTTTTATATAAAATACTTTTAATCCTTTGAAATCATTTTCAATGAATCCCTACATTTTCGTCACTTCCATGGGAATATTTTTAAATTACCTTAATCCAAATTTATGAATTTATTTTGATAAAATTTATGACATATTTAGAATGTGAATAATTAATATTTTTTAACATGTTGAAAATAATTGTTTGTCAAAATAATTAGTAAAGACTATGAAAATTAATTACCAAGGTTGTGGTTAAAAGTGTATTTTTTTGACATTAAAAGTGATTTACTTAAAATTAATTTAAAAAGGCCATAAAGTTTTAATTGGATAATATTTATTTCATATTTATAATAATTCATTCATAATTTTTTAATAAGGGTCATTATTTGTCTTAAATATTTAATTACTTTTGTTTAGAAACTAATTACCACTGTGGAATCTAAAGTGATAATAAGGGATTCAAAAGGGAACTCACTACCATCACATTCCACAAAAGTAAAGACATTTGGATCAACCAAACTCTAAAAAAATAACCTCACAAATGAAATACCCTAAACCTAGAATAATTATTTTGGGCCTTAATCCGACATAAAAATACTTTTGGTGAAATCATCTGAAGGATACTATAAGAAGAGGTAACAATATTCATCAAGCATTTTAATTTTTCTCATCCATCTTCTTAAATTTTCATTAAACCATTATTATATAAAAAACAGTGCATATTCCATATAATTATATTTTTATGATTATATCGTGTGTTACTACTATTCTTGTGTCTATAAAACGGTTTATGAAATTATCATTCTTAAGTGCAAAGGATTACCGCCTCACAAACCGATGTCATTCATTTTTCAATTAGCACCACCCATTGTTGTGTTTGTTAATGGATTTCATTTATGTGTGTATATGTATATATGATTTCCATAAAATACATTTAACTCCATATTCTTTATATTATATATAATTATTTTACATTCTCATTCATAGGGGATATGTTAACGTCACTTGTGTGTACGGAGGTCTAAATTCTTGCAACGCGATGTGAATTGTTTCTAACTAAAAAATTAAATAAAAATAAATAAGGATACATTAAATGAATATATTTCATATAAAGGAATTAATTTTGATATTAATTAAATATTAATCATTATACAATGGTAATATTTAATTTTCATTCTTCCACTAAAAATGATAACATCATTCATGTTATTATTTTAATACCCCGACTCCAGTTACCCAAAGTCATTTCATTATTATATAACAATGTAATAATTACAAAGAATCGTGTCCTGAAAGACCGATTAGTTTATTAGTCATGGAAAAATAGATTACATACCTGAATGTTACATTACCCAGTTAATCAAAAAATAAAACAAAAATAATCCTTTGAGAAATCCATTATTCCCCTTGCTTAACCGTACATATAAATCATAATACACTTCTTGGAATCCTGAAAAAAAACATATGAAAGGGGTGATCTCAGATGATCAATAAGGGTAAATTATTTAGAAGATGTTATAAACGTTTAAGGAATATGTTTAATAAAAAGACAAACTTTTAAACATAAATATGAACATAATATAGAAAAAATAAATCAAACATTACCATATAAACATACACATATATATTATACTAGTCGAATAATCACATGTAATAACAAATTTCATAATCAGGGAATGCATAGTGTTAGACATCATAACCACATAGTCAAGGCCTTGTGAAAAGACACTAATTTGTCTCATTAGACCTACTGATGCATCGAGGAGCTATAGCAGGATCCACCCGTCACATACTAAGTCTAATGCATTCCTCGTATTAAAACGGTGAAACATAACATAAACATTCAAATTTAAACTACTATACGAAATGACAATACATCAATAGTAAACCATGAATTGTATAAAAATAGAAAATCCATTTTCAAACATATCATAATTTGTTCAATATAATATATAACATTGTATTGAAATAAATAAACCTCAATCATTAATAATATCCAAAAAATTATATTGACATAGTTGAAAATGATCGGTAAACTCTTTGAGAGAAATATCTAGTTTTCATGAAATTATTTAAAAGTCACACAATTTAAAAAGGAAGACATTCAAAATAAATTTTGGAATCAATGTGTCCCATACCACTTAGAAAAATTTGAATAGATTTGACATTTTTAAACATTCATGTCCATATACATAAATCCTTAAAACCAATTAGATTACATAGACACTAATGAAAATGATTTAGAAGAATAAACATTAAAACCATTGAAAATTATGTTTTTGTTAAAGAATCCCTCAAACGAATCCTTTTGATAACTCTTTTATGAAACATGATCATTGATAAAAAATATGTCCCAGTAAAAACATACACATATTCAATCTCGGATAATATTGAGTTGAGGAATTAACCCTTACATTGCACTTTCCTTTAGTCAACAGTATTATTAACCTTCTGTATAATGTTCGTTTTATGTTATTAAATAACCCATCTAGCATATTAATATTTATGATACCATATATAATTAATTTAAAAATTTATACTAACTATTTAATAATAAATTCCATGTTAAAGTTACATTTCAGGTAATAATCACTTTCTTTATCGTACGTGTTTTAATTTTTTATTCTTGATCGTATCACTTAGATAATTATTTCCACAATATAAAACATGATTTATATATCATAAACATTAATAATATAAATATATATAATATATAGATTTATGAAATGGAAAACATTGTTTATGGCGATGTTAGTTCGTACGTACATATAAACATTGTTTCCATTTTCATATCGTACGGAATGGTAGTAAGTGATTGAGATATATTTAAATAAACACACACACACACACACATATATATATATATATATATATTTCCATTAGAATTATTTTTTCATATATTAAATACTTATTAATAATATATATTTTTATAATCATCGTTGAATGGTGAAAGTGGAACAAAATCTCATTGTATTGTGGAGATGGTAAGTCATACGTACGCACGAGCGATGATATCATTATATTTGTAATGACCTAAAGTTTCAATAATGTAAATACCTCTTGATCTAATTAAATGTCTCTTTATGTAAATTTTTTATATAAAATGTCAACTTCTTTGGTTTTATGTTAATAATTTTTACCGTTTCTAATATAGTCGTTGAACTGTGATCACATGAATAGTATAAATATAGGGATTTAACAAATCCAATTTACACAGAAAAAAGAAGCGATGGCCTCATCCAGTAGAATTATCCATATGAAGCCCAATTTTTTGTGCTAGGAAAAGAGGTGTCATCCTTGGGTTTCACTCTTGACCAAGCCCAAGCTGAGCATCATTATGTCAAGCTCGAACGAGACCATCTACGGGAAAAGTGGACGTTAATAGAGATTACCACTCAAGAGATGTTATCTAAGCCACCCCAAGAGTCTATCACCATAGCACACCTTACCCTTTTGTCTTATGCAGCTGTTTTAAGGAGTTATATAACAAATCGCCAGTACTATGTTCATGTACATTATTATCATTATATAATAATGAATATACCTTCCTGTCATTATTGATACATTGTAAATAGTTTTTAACATACAAATAGTGTTTTTAGTTATTATTTAATTAAGAATTCTATTTTATTAAATTAAGGGATTTATCAAATTAAATAAAAATTTAATAAAATATTATTAATATTATTAAATTTTGTTTTATTAAATATAAATTATCTTATAATTTTATGAATGCAATTGTAATTTTTATTAAGGTTTAAAAGCCATTTTTTTAAAACCAGTGAATTTTCGATAAATGTCGGTTTTTATTTTAAAAGTGAAAATTAAAATATTTAGAAAATTATTTAGAAAAAATAAATGTTATTTATGGAATTAGGACGTCGATATTATCCAGCAATGTTTTTTTCATAATTTTCTGAGATAGTTAAATTTTTTGGTAAAAATTAAATACCGTTTAAATATATTATGTGTTTTATGACATCATAATGACAGAATAGTGATGTAATAAAATACTATAAGCTTTATTTTCGGCCAATATATGTTTTACCATTAAAATAATTTGATTTTGGTCTTTTTTGACTTATTTTTACAAAGCATTAATGGACCCCTGAAGACTTATTAAACATCTTGTCTATTTAAATTTTTTCCCATGGGAGTGAGACTCACCTCCACATAAGAAACCCCGTTATTTTAAGATGTTCTGACTGTGGCCTTATAAAATATTCTTTTCCTATCCCCTTTTCCAAAAACCATGGGAAAAAACCATGAGCTAATTTGTGGTTTGGGTTAGTTTAATGTAAGGGGTACCAAACCTAATTAATAAACAATTCACTCACCTTTCCTATATAATCCCACCTAAGATCCCACTTCCTCCTCACTAAAAGCCTTTGGAGTTCGTCCAACCTTTTCCCTACTCTCTATATAATCCTCTTAAGGTTCCCCAAGCTCCCAAGAATCCTCTCTCAAGCCTCTCTCAAGCCTTTGGAAGCACACTTCCAAGTAAGGGTTTTTCTTCCTTTCCATTTTTTTGTCCAATTTCTTTAATATTGTTATGCCCTTTTAATTTCAATTATAAAAGCTGGGGTATGGTTTCAAACCTACCCCATACTGCCTTATTATTGTTTTAATGATGGTATACCCCTTTCTCTTTAATTAAATGCCTCCCATGTACACCCGTTACTATGCTGAAATTCCGGTAGGAACTTCTCTCTTCTCATTTACATTCAAGAAATACTTTTCTATCATGAATCTAAATTCCATTAAAATTGTTGGGAGATGTATCTATATTACTCCCCTTACTTTCCATTTCATGTAGATAAGATGAGACACCCCTTTCTCTCTCGTAATCCATTTTTTTGAATTCTTATATCGTGTCGTTACGCTGCCGAAATTGCACTGATTTTCTAAGCCAATGCCATTGTGTAGTGAATACCATGACCATTTATCCATAAAAGGTATTCACCTTCATGCACATTTAATTATTGATTATAAGGTTTTATTCCACATTCCTTTATCGTGGAATAAATTATAATGTTTTATGAATCCATTTTTTATGATCCATGTTGCACACTTATGCATGAAATGAAATGTTTAAGAAGGGTGCACACTTATAGTGCTCTAATACATTGGGTAAAGTATATTATAATGATATTCCATGTGAAATGAGTGTTTACTCATGCTAATTCAAGGGAAATGAGGGTTTACTCTTGCTTCATGTGCAATGAGGATTTACTCATGCTCCATGTGCAACGAGCCTTGGCTCATGCTAATTCCATGTTAAGTGTTGTTGCCACATTTCCATGTTATGATTATCACGATTTATCATGATGTTATGTTCATGTTTCTCTTGTGATCTATTGATATTCCCATTGTCTAACATGTATTGTAATCTTCATGTATTCCATGTTTATTCCCTTTCTAGCCTTTATAGCACGCTCATTTTCTTATGAATGTTCTCAGGTTATCCCATGCATTGCTAAGTACGAAGGATTGTAGTGGTCATGTAAATGATGTTTTCAATAAAGATGTTGTATTTCATGTTTTAAGTTGTTATGTAATGATCCTAAGCCCTAAAAACACTATAACTCTCGATCTTCCGTTTTTTATCAAGGGAATAGTTTATGTAATAAATCATGTTTAAGGTTGTAATAAAATTAGGGTTTTCATAGTTGGTATCAGAGGTTAGGTTTAGTTATTTTTGGGATTAGGATTAGAAAACCAAAGTAATGACTTAGATACAAGACTAAGTATAATAAAAACATACCTATGTTTGTGGTAAGTACTGATTAAGTTTATTATCAAACAAATATATCCCTGTCTAGATACGAGCAGGTAGAGGCGGCTCGGGCACAGATGTATCCTAGGGGTAAAACCTGAAAACACCACTTTGAACTAGACTCGAACGGGAATTGGTGCACGACAAGAGGCTTGGATGAACTATTGGTTACAACACTCCCAGGGGATATGTTTTGATAAATTCACAATCTTAGTATGAACGATTATTAAGGGAATAAAAAAATTCCCCTAAGAATATGTGTTAAAAAGTAGATCATAAAAAACCTAGATTGAAGCCTATAGACTCATGAGTTAAGGAAATAAAAGTTTATTTATAAGTAATCAACTTTTGTCTTTGTATTACCCTTTATGTGTTACCCCCTAACATTCCTTTTATTCTAGCTAATGGCCGGTAATAGGAGGACTCAGCCTAACAACTGATGTGAAGATTGGTGTGATGACTATACTAATGAGTTTCCCAATCCATTGGGAGCAGGAATCGCGAACTTTGTCCCACTTCTATCTGAACTAAATCATTCTTTGAATAGAAACATGGGTAAAGAGGAACGTCCAAACCCTCCTAAGAAGGAAAAAGTCACTATCGAGAGATTCATGAGACAAAGGCCTCCTACTATTAGTGAGGCATATGATCCCACGGTCACTGAACAATGGATCAACTCCATTGAAAAGATCTTTTCAATCATTCAATGTTTTGAATAAGAGAAGGTTCTTCTGGAAGCTTATCATATGGAGAGTGGAGCTGATCAATGGTGGACGTTGATCAAAAATACGAAGCCTAAGGAGGAGATCGAGGCATTGTAATGGAAGAATTTCCAGATGATGTTTTTCGATAAATATTTTCTGCGCACCCTCCAGCTTAAGATGGAAAGGGACTTCCTTTACCTTAAGAAAAAAGAAGAATAATCTCTTGGAGCATATGAGGAAAACTTCACAAGGCTTGCACAATAAACTTCCGGCTTTGTCGTTACCCCCAAATGCAAGGTTGACTGCTTCTTTGGTGGGCTGAAGCCTAGCCTGCATAAACCATTAGCAATCCGTGACTTCGACAGCTATGAGGAAATTGTCCGATGTGCCCTCAAAGTCGAAATGAAGATCCGAGAATCACAGGCGTATCATGGGGACATGATGTGTAAGGTGAAATTCAATGCTAGCAGTCCCATGGATAAATCCGACAGTTCTAAGATGATCTAGCACCCCAGATTCCAAAAGTTCGGAAAGAAGAACCCTATAAATATCCTTAAGTAGATGAGGAAATGATTTAGGTGTGGAAGAGAAAGGGACCTAGCTGTTAAATGTCGGAAAGAAAGACCCACAGCTGCGACAGAGGAGAGGAACTCTCCGTTCGAACTGCAACGTGTTGTTCATTGCTACAACTGCAACGAACCGGGGCATCTTTCCAATCAGTGCCCTAATCCAAAGGATTTTGGAGGAAATCAACAACCTAAAAGGTATCAAGGAAGAGATTCTGCCATTACTTCTGCTGAAGTGAACCCCTACAATGAACTGGTGATAGGTACGCTAGTTATTCATTCAAGAATAGAAAACATACTTTTTGATTCAGGTTCTATGAATTGTTTTATATCTCTAATGTTTATTAGAACAATCCCTCCACCACCACAAATCATGGAAGTGAAGATGTCGGTGAGTATAGTAAATGGGGAAATCATTACATCCCATGAATATAACTCCTCTCTTGTCATAATCTGTGGATTTAATTTCCTGGAGAACCTTGTCACACTCCCTCTAGTGGAATTTGATGCAATTTTTGGCATGGATTGACATTCCTTATATATATCCAACATAAATTGTCGGGAGAGGGAAATCACACTCCATATGGAGAATCGACCCCTGATTCTTTACAATTGTAAGGAGGAAGATGAATCTCCTTTAACTCCATCATCTCAAGCATGGATATTACTTCCCTATGAGCATGCGTATCTGGCTCAGAAGATTGAGTCAAAGAAAGAAACCATCCATGATGAAATGCCTATTGTGATGGAATTCACTGAAGTGTTTCCCGAGGATCTACCTGTTCTTCCTCCTAGAAGAGACGTTGAATTCTCAATTGAACATATACATGGGGTGCTACCAATATCCAAGAATCAATATAGAATGGCTATTTTTGATCTTGAAGAGATAAATAAAAAACTACAGGAGAATCAGGATAAAGGGTTTATATGACCAAGTGCTCCACCATGGGATGCACCATTCCACTTTGTCATGAAGAAGGATGGGACAATGTGGCATTGCATCGATTATCATGAACTTAACAAAATCAGGATAAAGAACATGTATCATCTACCACGAATCGATGACTTTTTCGATCAGTTGTGTGGAGCACAATACTTCTCCAAGGTAGATTTGCGGTCGCGATATTATCAAGTAAGGGTCAAGAAGAAAGATATCCCAAAGACTACTTTTCGTACAAGATACAGGCACTATAAGTTCATAGTAAGGCCTTTCCGACTCACCAATGCTCTAGAAATCTTTATGGACTTGATGAATATAGTCATTAAAGATTACCTAGAAAAATTTGTGGTAGTCTTTATAGTTGATATTCTAAAATACTCCAAAACCAATGAGGATCATGATGAGAAATTAAGAAATGTACTGGAGACTTTGTGCAAGAATAAGCTCTATGAAAAGAATAACAAGTGTGAGTTCTGGTTTAAGGAACTATCATTCTTGGGCCATATCATCACAAGCAATGGGATATCTGTGGATCCCTCCATAACAGATGAAATTTAGGGATCGTCGAGGCCAACATTGGTAACGAATATCCATATCTTCTTGGGTTAACTGGATATTATCGACGATTTTTGATAAATTTCTCATGATTGTCCTACACTCTTACCATGATAACTCGAAATGGAGTAAAATTTTCTTGGAGTGATGAATGCGAAGAATGTTTCAAGGAGTTGAAAATGAGGATTATCACTGTTCCGGTGCTCACATCACCCACAAGTGGGGAACTTTTTGTGGTATTTAGTGATGCTTCGAAGAAGGGATTAGGTTGTGTCCTGATACAGAATGATAAAGTGATATCCTATTCCTCATGGTAATTGAGAATCCATGAGAGAAACTATCCGATGCAAGATTTGGAGTTGGTGGCTGTGATCTTTGCCTTGAAAATCTGGCTCCATTATCTCTATGGGGACAAATGTGATATATATACTGACCAACAGAGTCTTAAATATATATTCACACAAAAAGATATTAATATGCATCAAATAATATGGATATAGCTCATCAAGGATTATGATTGTTCAATACATTACCACCCTGGGAAATCGAACAATGTGGAAAATGCCTTATGTTGAAAGGACCCACTGATTCTATCAATGATGACAATTGAGAAGGATCTAATCTTCTTAGACTTGATGAATATGGACATGGGAGTCATAAAGAAGAGAACATCATCAATCCTTTCACAAATTATTACTCAACTATAACTTTTGGAATGGTTAAAGGATGATCAAAAGGATGATGTGAGAATTCAAGAAAAAGTGTAAGCTATCGAAAAAGGGAAATCCTCAGAGTATAATGTTAATGAATAAGGAATTGTGTGATTTGGGAAAAGACTATGTGTTCTATCAAGTCTGGAGCTAATGAAGGAACCTTAGGATGATGCACATAGTTCAAATTTCTCTATTCACCTAGGGAGCACAAAGATGTATCAAGATCTCTGAGAAAACGTTTGGTGGGATAATATAAAGAAGGAAATCGCTGAATATACATCAAAGGTCCTGGTGTGACAGCCAGTGAAGGCAGAGAGGTAGAAGTACAAGGTAATGATGCAACCATTTCCAATACCAGACTGAAAATGGGAGAACATCACCATGGACATTGTCATCGTACTTATGAGGACATCTAAATGCAACAATGCAATCTAGGTTGTTGTGGATCGTCTTACAAAGACTGCACACTTCATTGCTATTCAGGGGGATTTCTCATTGGATCAACTAGGACAGATATATATCAGGGAAGTAGTAAGGATGCATGGAGTACCACTATCAATTTTATCTGACTGAGATCCCAGATTCTCCTCTATGTTCTGGAAGAGTCTTCAACATGCTCTGAATACTAAACTGAACTTTAGTGTGGACTATCATCCTCAAACTAATGGCCAATCTGAGCGGACTATCCAAACACATGAGGATATGTTGAGAGCATGCGCAATGGACTTTAAAGGAGGATGGGATCAACATATTCATCTGGTTGAGTTATCTTATAATACCGGTTTCCAATCGAGCATCCAAATGGAGCCATAAAATCCCCATATGGGAAATGGTGTAGAACACTGGCATGTTGTGATGAGGTCGGTGAACGTAAGCTTCTTGGACAAGAAATGGTTGAGGAAATGGTGGAGATGGTGAAAAACATTCAACAACATATCAAGGAAGCCCAGAGTCGATAAAATAGTTATACAGATAATCGTCGATGAGACCTTGAGTATAAAGTTGGAGACATGGTTTTTCTATGCATATCTCCGTGGAAGAAGTTCATGACGTTTGGAATGAAAGGGAAGTTATGTCCATGGTACATTGGCCCCTTCGATATTCTTGATCGTGTCGGGGTTGTGGCCTATCGACTAGCACTTCCACCTACCATGGCCAAAGTACATGATGTCTTTCATGTATCCCTCTTAAAGAAGTACATACTGAACCCTTCACATGTACTCTCTTTTGAGGTGGTACAGTTGGAGGATGATATTTCTTATGTGAAGCAACCAGTGAAGATCTTAGATCGTAGAAAAAAAGTACTACGAAATAAGACAATTACCCTAATCAAGGTTTTGTGGAGAAACCACATGTTTGAAGAAGAGACATAGGAATCGGAGGAAATGATGAAGTTGAGTTACCCACATCGTTTTAGTGTGGGAAAAGGAAATTTCGAGGGGGAAATTTCTTAATGGGGAATATTATAACGAACCAAAGTTTCATTAATGGAAACCCCTCTTCATTTAATTAAATGTCTCATTATGTAAAATTTTTATATAAAATTTCAACTTCTTTGGTTTTATGTTAAGAATTTTGACTGTTGCTAATATAGCTGTTGAACAGTGATAACATGATTAGTATAAATATAGGGCTTTAACAAATCCAATTTACATAGACAAAAGAAGAGATGGCCTCATCTAGTATAATTTCTCCATATGAAGCCCATTTGTCAGGGCTCAGAAAAGAGGTGACATCCTAAGGTTTTACTCTTGACCATGCCCAAGCTGAGCTTCATCATGTCAAGCTCCAACGGGACCGTCTACAGGAAATGTGAAAGTTGATAGAGATTACCACTCGGGAGATGTTATCCGAGCCACCCCAAGAGTTTTTCACCATCGCACACCTTATCCTTTGGTCTTATGCAGCTGTTTTAAGGGGTTATGTAACAAATATCAAGTACTATGTTCATGTACATTATTTTTAGAATTTAATATTGAATATATTTTCTTGTCATTATTGATACATTATAAATAGTTTTTAAAGTACAAATAGTATTTTTAGTTATTATTTAATTTAGAATTATATTTTATTAAATTAAGGGACTCTTTGAATTAAATAATATTTTAATAAAATATTATTATTATTAAATTAATTTTTATTAAATATAAATGATCTAATAATTTTATGAATGTAATTGTAATATTTATTAATGTTTGAAAGCCATTTTTTTCAAAACCCGTGAATTTTCGATAAATGTCAGTTTTTATTTTAAAAGTGAAAATTAAAATATTTAGAAAATTATTTAGATAAAATAAATGTTATTTCTTGAATCAGGATGTCGAATTATCCAACGATGGATCTTTCATAATTTTCTGAGACACTCAAATTTGTGGGTAAAAATTAAATACGGTTTAAATATATAATGTGTTTTATGACATCATAATGACCCAATAGTGATTTAATAAAATAATATAAGCTTTATGTTCCATCAATATACGTTTTAACATTAAAATAATGTGATTTTGGGTTTTTTGACTTATTTCTACAAATCATTAATGTACCCCTCAAGACTTATTAAACATCATGTCTTTTAAATTATTTTCCATGGGTGTGTGACTCACCTCCACATAATAAACCCCATTACATTAAGAATTTCGGACTTTGGCCATATAAAATATTGTTTTTCTATCTCCTTTTCCAAAAACCATGGGTAAAAACAATGAGCTTATTTGTGCATTGGATCAGTTTAATGTAAGTGGTCCCAAACCAAAATAATAATGATTTCACTCAACTTTCCTTTATAAACCCACCCAAGATCCCACTTCATCCTCACTCAAAGCCTTTGGATTTCGTCCAACCACTTCCCTACTCTCTCTATAATCCTCCCAATGTGGCCCAATCTCCCAATAAGCCTCTATCAAGCCTCTCTCAAGCATTTGGAAGCACACTTCCATGTAAAAGTTTTTCTTCCTTTCAATTTTTTTGTCCA
The DNA here is from genome assembly GCA_963277665.1 of Viscum album. NCBI lineage: Eukaryota > Viridiplantae > Streptophyta > Magnoliopsida > Santalales > Viscaceae > Viscum > Viscum album. Next base: position 1,425,364,516 of record OY728133.1, read on the forward strand.
ATTTTCATAATATTGTTATTCCCTATTAGTTTCAATTAGTAATGCTGGGGTATGGTTTCAAAACTCCCCCATAATGACCTCTTATTGTTTTAATGATGGGAGACCCCTTTATCTCTCATTAAATGCCTCCCATGTACACCCATTACTATGCCGAAATTCCGAAAGGAACTTCTCTCTCTTCATTTACATTCAAGAAATACTTTTGTATCATGAATCTAAATTCCATTACAATTGTTGGGACATGTATCTATATGACCCCTTACTATCCATTTCATGTATATATGATTAGACACCCCTTTCTCTCTCATCAACAATTTTTATGAATTCTTATATCATGCTGTTACGCTGCCGAAATTGCATCGATTTTCTATGACAATGCCATTGTGTAGTGAATACCATGCCCATTTCCTCATCAAGACTATTCCCCTTCATGAAAATTTACTTATTGATTATAAATTTTCATTCCACATTACTTTTTCATGGTATAAATGATTATGTTTTATGAATCCATGTTATATGATCCATGTGGCACACTTTTGCATGAAATGAAAAGTTTAAGAAGGGTGTGCCTTTATAGCTCTTCAATGCATTGGGTAAAGTTTAGTATCATGATACGTCATGTGATATGAGTGTTGACTCATGCTAATTCAAGTGCAATGAGGTATTACTCATTCTTCATGTGCAATGAGGATTTACTCATGCTCCATGTGCAATGAGCCTTGGCTCATTCTAATTCCATGTTAAGTGTTGTTGCCACATTTCCATGTTATAATTATCATGATTTATCATGCCTTTATGTTAATGTTTCTATTTTGTTATATTGATATTCCTATTGTATAACATGTATTGTACTCCTCTTGTATTCCATGTTTATTCCCTTACTGGGCTTTGTAGCTCACCCCTTTTCTTATGCATGTCCTCGGGTTATCCCATGCAATGCTAAGTACAAGGGAATGTAGTGGTCATGTAATGAATGTTTACAATAAAATTGTTTTATTTCATGTTTTAAGTTGTTATTTAATGATCCTAAGCGTAAAATACACTAGACCTCTTGATTTTCCTTGTTGTATCAAGTGAATAGTTAATGTAATAAATGATGTTTATGTTTGTAATAAAAGCATGGATATAATTATAATGATATTGAAATAATATATAATTGGATGGTATATTATATTTAATGAATCATTAACATGTTATATTTATTGTTTACATCAATTATATTAATTATTATTTATATCCAAATTATGAAATGTTTACTAACAAACTACACCACGAAATAGAGACGGTAAGCCGTATGTACGCACCTATAATGACTTTTTCATTCCTAGGATTGATAGAATAATGAACATGTTTGCACCATATTTATAATAACATCATAGTGTGTAGAATTATATAGAGTTATAATTTTTGTTTGGATACAACAAAGAAAGAGGAAGTGGAATAAGAAAAAAAACTTTGAATGAGGTGATGAAATAATTACCTCTTCTTTGGGTTATTCCTTTTGATTTGAACAAAAGGCCCCCATAAGTTGTTATTATGATAAATTTAAGGCATTTATATTGAATTGAGTGTATTTGGGAGGATATTTGAGCATTATTTGGCTGAGCCAAATTTCTTTGGAGATGTGAAATTAAGAAAAGGGGATGTACCCATTTATTAGATAGGTGAGGGTCACTTTAAGAAATGATTGAAATATTATTTTATTATAAAATCGTATTCAGTTTATAATGGCTCCAAATAGATTTATTTAGAGGCTATGTTGGGTATGGGTCTCAATCCTCTAAACCAATAGGTTTTAGACAAGTTTATGTCACTATTTTAACCTTATCATTTATATTTAACTCTTAGTTAAATAGTTTAACTTTTATAATGTCTTCTTGTATTTTTATAGTACATGGTTAATAAAAATACTATAAAATACCAAGAAAACATCATGTGATTCCAAAATTACATATCATATATTATATAAGTCTTTTGGATGAATATTATATTTTTACGAATATTTTAGCATTTAATAATATAATATTTCTTTTTAAAAAACATTTATATTCATTTTAACACTATTTAGTATTTGGTTTTTGTGAATGTCGTAAAAACTAGATTACTTCGATAGAAATAAATCGCATCAACCCAAACATGGAATATTAACCTATAAAATTCGTGGATTGAATCAAAATATTCAATTATCATTTATTTTAATATTTACAAGATCAATTATTTTAAACGTTCATTAATAAGGACATTATTGTATCATCATTGTGTCACAAATAAATTTACTTCTTTACTGTCCTAAAATGATAAATAAAATACCAGGAGGTAGGAAATATATTTATCTCATTAATTAATATTTATTGTAAAATTTAACTTTTTAGTAACCATATATTAATTTTTTTAGTTATTAAACATTGAATTAAACACTTTTTACTCTACTTAAAAAAATATAATAAATGTCCTAATCTAACCCAAAGGGGGAAAAAGGATTTTATTTCTGTATTGAGGATGATTTTGGTCAAAAAAAACATATCCAATAGAATTAAGACATGTGTTTAGGTAATTATGTTGTTATTTTTACCTTTAATTATCATATTTACTTTTAACTGTTGTTAATAAAATTTATAAGTTACTATTCACCAAAAATTATCTTCATCCTATTGATCCACATTTTATTTACTGATTTCAACAATTTCTCCTAGATTATTGAAATTTAATTCATTAAACCGATAAAATTATATTTTTTTTTTCATATTTGTAAATGTTTCTAGACGGTGGGTAGAAGACGTTAAAAAATGCAATAAAATTTTATATATATAATCATATTATAAAATAAATAAAATTAATTAAATTTTATTAATATTGGTATTATTTATTACATTGAATATAAAATAAATTTAAATTTTAAAATAGTTATTTAAATAAAAATTCTGTTTTAAATAACAATGCAGTGTTTTACACTATTTATCAAAAAATAAACGTTTTCAAAAAAATACCCCAAAATTAACCCATAAGTAATTTTGATATTACAACTTAAAAAATTATTTATATTTTATGAAATTAAAAACATAGAAGTTTGATTAATTAATCTAAAATTAATTCCTATTGTCAAAACCAGAAAGTAGGTTTCTGAGAAATAAAAACTATCAAAAGAGTGACATGTGTTTATGTCCAATTTAAATTTAAAATTAATTTCAACGACCAAAATTATATTAAATGATAATAGAATAATATAAAGATACATTAAAACTACTCAAATTTATAATTTATCATTATAAATTATTTCAATTAAAAAAATTGTTTTAAATAAATTTTAGTATTTTTCCATATTCATGAAAATAAGAAAGATATCTAAAACGTTCCAAATATTTAACTAAACGAAATTTTTAAGTCCCGTTTCTAAAGAAGAATTATATTTGGTCAAAATGAATATATAAAAAAGTCAAATATTGGTTTTAAAAAGGGTTTTCCATTAAAAATAAGTTGAAATTTAGTTTTTGAAAGACACTTCTTTTATATGAAAAATTGAATTTGTTCGTTCATTATGTCTGAGAAACCCAAAATATGATTGTAAAAATTATATAAGATATATATAAAATATAAAATGTGGATAACACTATTCAAAACCCTTTTTTAAATGGCTAGTTTTGTAGGTCATGAGGAGCTTCAACTCAGTGTTCCTTTTAGCATAAGCTATTGAATTACTTTTAAAAGATAACCTACTATGAGATCATTGGGTGCTACAGGTATAGAATACAACCTATATAAAGTGATGTGACTCCATTTTCTTATCTACACCACATGGATGATATATATAATAATATTTAAAGAAATAATATTATATATATATATATGATATTTTCATTAAAATCTAATTATTAATATTACTTACCTTTTTCACATAATAATCATTGGAAAATGGAAATGTTTCTCATGCATACATACGCTATACCATATACATGACTATAACTTAGTTATTTTTTCATAACCATTATTAATTATTGTTTTAAAGTACAATTTATGTATAAAGATTATAATTAAATGATTAATATTATTCTGTATATTAAATAACTATATTATATGGGAATCAAACAAATCAATCATGTTGAAACAAAGATGAGAAAACAAGCCAATTAACACACTAAGAAATAAGAATATAGGAAGTTAATTAATGAATAACATATAAGATGTTATGAAAGGATCATATATCATATAAAAAATATTATTAATGTTCTATAATAATTTTATAAATTATTTAAAACCACTATATATGAGGTTGAATCGTGTTCAACCTATAGGAAGAATAATGTAAGGGACATCATCTCAATTTCCCTTCAATGATGAATATTGTAATGTTATTCACCTAATTTCTCTTATATGGTGGATACGAATCCCCATTGATAAGAAATTTCATTATTACTAAATTATTCAAGGAATTTAGTGTTTCAATAAGAAGAATTAAATCTAAGGGTATTTGGGTAAATAATTACCAGGTGGTAAATTATTTCAGAAACCAATTTATTTTTATTAGATTATATTACATTTTTGTTATCAAAGACATTATAATATTATATGTGAAATTAAATTATATTATCATATATTTTATTTACACTTTTTATGTGGATTTAAAAATAATGAACATATTTGATTAATTTATTTATCCTCACCACAAAGTAATGTTCATTGTAAGGGGTTATTTAAATGTATAATTATAACTGAGATTGTTTAATCATGAATTTTATTAGAATGATATTATTTGAAAATTTACTAATATATTTTCTTATTTTCTTCTAAAGTATTATTTTATGATATTTAACAATAATAATACCCCTTTTTAAATAATTGGTGTATAAAATGATTGATTATTTACTTTTTATGGAAAATATGACTCCATTTCCCTCTTTTGTAGGAAAATAGTTTTCTATCAAACACTTATTTTCATGAAAAGTTTTGAAAAATGTTTTAAATTTTTTTATAATGATTTATTAGATAAATTTTACCCCATTTTATCTTTAAAAAAATTTCCTAATGAATATATATTTCAATTTCAATAAAATGTTAATTTGTATTTAACCAAAAAAGTGACAGGAATCCATTTTTAACACTTACTGTGTTAATATAATTTATAGTATTCATGACCTAAATGATTTTTTAATGATTAATCTATATGTTTCAATAGACATTTTCAATGAAAATTATTTTCGATATCTATTTTGAAATTCAACTTTTATTATCATATTATCATAATGAAATTGATATTTTTCTCTTGTTTTTTATGGATAATGTTATTATATTAATACAAAATTAAATTAAAATACAATTCATTTCTAATCCAATGAGTATATGATGTATTGATAAAATCCTTATTCTTTTTATGGATGTTTTATTACCATATTTGAACATGTAGCATATTGGAATTATTTTTCTTGATTCATTTTTTGAATCCCTTATCATTTCCTTGAAATATTCACTTATAAGTGATTATAGGACATTACACTTAACCTAAATGACAAAATATTTTTATCATGGATAAAATTATTAGTAGTACCTTATATAAAATCTATATAGTGTGTTATACATTTATTATGTGGGGAAATATTGATAAATTTTTATTCCATACACAATTAAAATATTTAATGGTAGGTAACATTGTTCATGAATTAAATTCATTATTCAAAATATGAGATATTTGTTATACATGTTTACATAGGTGGGGAAAAATTATAAATAACTCCAAAAAACTTCTATTGACCGATTAAGTAAACTCATATTCCCGCATAAAATCATTTCCCCCCCCCAAATAAGTTTGGACCTAATAGTTTTAAAATATTCTTAGGATTGATCATGATGAATGTGGTATATTTTTCGTAAGGAATGGTGTATAATAATTAAGAAACATACATCATTAATAATTTATTTATCATTATCAATGATAATTTCAAAATTATATTATATATGGATGCATTCCATTTTATATTTATTGATTAAATTCCATGAGTTTCAATTATTTTCCATACCATATTGACTAGGCTTTATCTTAATAACCAAGATTTTTCCACCATTAAATTATCTATGGATTCATTTCATTATCTTGTTATTCATAAATGTAATGTGATTCAAGATATTTAACATAGCTTGTATGTTATTATATTGATTCATGATAACTTATTCTTTACATAACACTTACCAAGAATTTGTGCCCACCCTTATTTTACATTTATTCCACATGATATAGATATGTATTCATGAATTTTTTTTCAAGATTTTTTTTCATTATATATTCTAAATTATTATTTTTATTTTATTTTCCCAATGTAAAATGGGTATCAGCTATTTACCTGGTTAACCAAATTTTATAAATTGATTAGTTATTTAGGATTTGACCCTTTATATCAATTCAAATTTAATAAACTGAAAACTAGCTATATGCCACTAGGATAAGGGTCTCTATAGATGGAATTAGTGAAAATTTAGTAGAAAATTTATGAATTTTATTTTTTAAAACATTTATTATAGATGATAACCATAAAATAAATACTAATGATAAGTATAAAAGAACACCTTAATGATTCGATATGGTATATATTATGTGGTTTCTACAATAAATATATGATTATATCGATATGAAAAGTGTACATGGTTATATCATAGATGTAAATAGGGGTAATAACTCTAAGAAATACACATTGAGCTTCGATGGATCATCACATGTGGAAAAAAAGCCTTTGTGCTCAACTATTTTGATACACTTGTGGAATATTCATATGGTATTTTACATTTTCATTAAATACTATTATTATGGATTTAAAAATATAAAAATCCCAAAAAATAAATTTATGACTATGTAGTTAGATATGTATTAGATTTTTAATTTATGTTATATATTTTAATCGTTTTAGAATATTATTTCATTATTTATAATTATATGATTTAATCATGTATATTCCCTTATTCATAAATGGTTCCCACTAGAATTAATGGAATCCTAATCATTAATATAACTCAAATAGTAAGAATAATAATTTTCTGACAGTTATAATCAGATAATAAAAAAGGTAAAAATTCTCCCAAACATTTTAATCATATGAGGACATAGTTACATGTCCTAAAAATGAAAAGATTTATCTATTTATTTATTATTACTTAAAATTGAATCATGATATGAAGATTATTTCTCTCTATAATGAATTAACTATATAATGGAAAAAAGATTTCACCTCACATGATAACTATGGAAACAATCCAACTAGAAAATTCAGGACATGATATAATGTTTTCTATAAGTGAAGAAATAATGGAAACCTTAGTAAATAATATTATCTGAATAAATAATGATCTAATTTTCATTGTCTCAACTATATTTCAATTGGGAACTATGAAAATAAATTCCCAAATCATCAAAGTGATATACCTGAAAATAATCTAATGGATATGAGTCATTATTATTTTGTTACCCGGGATATAATAGAGTTATTAATTTCCTTATGTTTTCAATCAATAATTATGTCATTTGAGTATTTAATCAATGATATCCTGGTTGTAGTAATCATGAAATGTATGAGGATTTTATTATTGTGCCTTTTCAATGAGGATTTGAAAGCATGCATTGAATGATACAAATACCCAATAAAATGGATTCAGTGGAAAGATTATTTTCATGGAAACACATGTTTGATTGAAATATAATAAATATTATGTTCCTAAGATTGAGATAATGATGTTGAAATAATGGTATTATTTATATGGATACATTAAATTGGATATTACTAACTATATTAAGAGTGATTAATGATTTTTAGAAAAATATTAATATCCTGGAAATTCCGTATAATTTTTTTAATTATATAAAATTACTTCGGGACCGTGAAATCTAACAGCTCACAATTCCGAGGCCTGGGGTTCCCGAAATGATCCGTCAATGTTTTTAATGCTTTAACTATCGCATGAAAGAAGTTTTCCTGAAATAATAGAATAAATATTAAAAGGTTACCCGTATCAGAAATCTGAGGGCACTGTTGCGCTCAGGATGGTTGGTTTATCCTAGGCATGACATAAGTTTAGTTGGCATGGGCCTCCTGTGAGGAAACCCAAAAATGGAATAACCGTAAATAAAATAATTAAATAATGTTATTTTATTTTTTAAATTATTATTACTCACAAACAGTAACTCAGATTAAAAATATGAGACCACCGCTGAACTCGTGAGTGTTTGCTTTCACTTAGGAAGAGCCTAACCATAACTGGTGCGGGTCGAGGGTGACTATTAATAATTTTTTGAACATTTTTAGGTACGTTAAATAAACACCTGAGTGTCAGTTTCAATCTTTTGAACCATTTCTTTGTTTAAAAATAAGTCGGCACTATTGAATTCTCTGTACCGGGATTCACTTAAGGGAGGAATAATTTCGACTGATGTAGGTGGGTGAGAAAGGTATTTTTGTGGACATTTGAATGAATAATAAACTAACTTGTTTTGTTTTTTGATTTTTTTTATTTTCTCCAATGGAATAACGGCACTGGAGGGACCGATGAAGTGTCAAGCCAATGAATGGAATGCCTCTTCTTTTCCTATAATCGCACTGTTGGGGATTTGGGAGGTTCATTAATTAAATGAACCTTATTATATCCCCGAGCGTTCCACACTCCTTCTCCTCTATTATTTATATAGAGAACGGGGAGGGGTGTTAGCATGGATTCACCAAGAGATAAAGCCCACACAAATTACCGCGACACCAACATCCTGGTGGAAGAGAACGGTTCCCATGAGAGGTGACAAGTGCCACCGAGTCACGAACCGCCGAAAATGATGAAGGTTGTTCCGTCGACCGTCATTAGTGGATGTCTCTTCCAGGTAGGAGGTTTAATTACTTTATGATTTCAAATGTTTTAATCTTCTCCAATGCTGAATAACACAAAGAACACGGGCCAACAGACTAACAGGTTGACCCACGATTCATTTGTCTTTATAAGAGGATATTGTGGGGAATCTTGTGGGGTTAATATGGTGTTCAATAAAACTGTTTATTGAAATCCTTTAATATCCTCTATATAACGAGCTAATAATGAGGATGTATGCCTAACGAAACTAGCCCAAACCCTCCACAATATTTCATTCCATGATCCACCTCAGATGACCACGAGCACATCGACGCATTCCGCAGTAAAAGGGATGCAACTCGTCTACCACAACGAATGGAGGAGATGGCTGACACGATGACTGACTGTGGGAAGGAAGGCGGTGTGACTGCCGCACCACCAACGAATGGAAGCTACGGACAAAGTCGCGGTACAGGAAAAACCTTCCTCCGGAGGGTTCCATGGTTCCACTACCTCGCAAACCGAATGACCTTCGGGACGTTCGGGAATTCAGGTGACCGGTGGGATAGACCCCAATGTCAGACTGAACTGGGCTACCGCCCTCGAGCCGGGCCACTGCCCTCGCACCAGGCCTCCGCCCTCAGTCCAGGACACCACTCTAAGACCAGGCTGCCACCCTCGCAGTGGGCCACCACCATTGCACAAGGCTACCACCCTTCGGATCGGTCCGTCAACCTCAGACCCAACCCTCGCCCTCGGACTGGGCCGCTGCCCATGGGGGCTGCCACCACAGCACACCAGGTTTCCCCCTTGTGGGCCACCATATTCTGGTCGGGCTTCCCTTGCGGTCTTCCCCATTTATGGTCCTTTTGACATACTCCACTTGAGTTTGGGAGAAATTTGGAGTAGGTCAGGTTAGATCGAACCCAAATCTACCCAGGCCCTCAAAGATAAAACGCTTATAACTCATAGATTGGACGTCCAATTGAAGCACTGTCTGTCACATTGGAACCCTTAAAACAAATTTCCTTCAAGTTACTCCTTTTTGGAGCTTATTTGTGGTCAAGGTACGACCGATGTCTCGAGGGGAAGATTATATGGAACTCGAGTGCACCGGGTGCGAGGAAACCTGTGGTAGGCTGGAACGTGAAAAAAGAACATCGATCCTATGTATATCAGCATTTGTCGATCATGTGTGGGTCAGATCTTGTGTGGGTTAGTGCTCAGAAATCATGTGTGGGTCAGTGCATATCGATAATGCGATTGTCAGATCATGTGCCGGTTAGTAAGGGTTAGTTACATATCGATCATGTCTGGGTCGGCGATGTTAGTTACATATTGAACATGTGTGGGTCAACATTACTGCTTCTTAATAGAATAATATGATCTAGTTTATGACTAATCATATGTAATTATGTACCTAAGTAATACCATATTGTTAGATGAGTCTTTTACCAGTGTGGTACTTCAATCCCTGTGGTGTTACCTGTGTGGTACTTCTATCTTCATAGTGCTACCTATGTGGTACTTCTATCTTCGTGGTGTTACCTATGTGGTATTTCTACCTTTTTTGTCTCATCTTCGGGGTGTTACTGGTGTGGTGCTTCTATCTTCGTGGTGTTTCTTGTTTTGTACTTCTAGATTCATGCTTCATCTGTGTGGTACTTCTACCTTGGTTGTGTCGTCTTCATGGTGTTAACTTTGTGGTACTTCTATCTTCGTGGTGTTACCAGTGTGGTACTTCTATCATCGTGGTGTTAACTCTATGGTACTTGTACCTTTGTGGTATTTTCTTCATGGTGTTAGTTGTGTGGAACTTCTATCTATGTGGTGTTACCTTTTTGGTACTTATATCATTGTGGTGTTACATATGTGGTACTTCTGCCTTTATGGTACTGTCTTCGTGGTGCTACATATGTGGTACTTCTATCATTTTAGTGTAACCCGTGTGGTACTTCATCCTTCATGGAGTTACCTTCGTGGTGTTACCTTCGTGGTGTTATCTTCGTGGTGTTACTTTTTTGGTACATCTACCATCATGGTGTTACCTATGTGGTGTCCATAACTTATGTATGAAAGAGTATATCTTCAAAACATTGGTATATGTATGATCATAAACTTAAGTAGAGTTGCTGTCTTGCTTTTTGGTTTTTTCTTTGTGGAACTCTAAGAGACCAACTTGCCTCTTGGGGTACCTATGGAGTATTTTTATACTCACCCCTACACGGGCTTCACCTACACCTTGTTTTTTGGTGCAGATGACGTACTATGTTGATCGAGGTTGAGGAAGCTTGGACTGAACGGTGCTCAGAGGTGGACCATTCAGCGTGACGTGATGCGGAGGAGAATAAAGAACGTGGAGTGCTGAGGAGGCGATCTATACCTTACCTACATGTAGGAACCTTGGAGTACAACCAAGTAGCTATTTTCCTTTTTCTTTCTGTTGTATTGTACTTCCAGTCATACTTGTACCTTTATAGTTGGTCTGGTATTCTGGTCCCTTTTTGATTTCAGCAGTATTTTACTACATCGGTTTACATTATGGTTTCATCTCTTTGTGTTCTAATCTATGTGGTTTCATCTTGTTGTGTTATTAGACCGTGTGTCTGTTTAAGGTAAAAAGGCAATGCCTTCCCATTTAAGGGATACACCTATGTGGTGCTAGTCGCTAACCCATGGCCTATGGTAGGTGGGCTTGGGGTAGTCATGACACGGGTCCCGAGGGATGGGTCATGACACAAATTGGTTTGTGCTACCGTTTATGGAGTTTATATTATTTTTTATTTTATGAATATATCGAATCATTAGGGTTTTATATAAATAATAAGGAAAATTCATTATTTCATTATGTTCTGATGGTGAAATTGGTATTCATATTTTTAGGATGTTATATTAATAGAAAAATTATATGTAACTTCCTAAGTAAATAAAGAAATAATACATTTTCATTTTAATTAATATTTTGTGGATTAAATATTCATTTTACTTTAAATAGGTATCTATGTTCGATGGCATACCGGATACGTAACAACGAGTTTCATTGAAATCATAATTGCACAATAATAATATAATATTATTATTTTAATGGTAGTTGATGCCTATCTCTTTTATTGTCAAAAATGAACAGAACTAACTACAATATGATTGCACAGGTTTGTTAACCTTTTTTACATTTATCCAAGAAAAGTTAGAGGCTTAAAATGTGAATGATTCAATTTTTAAGCATCATTTACATTAAAAGGGTGATTTACCACATTTTGACGGTGAACCCTCTTTAAATATAGTTTTGATCACTTTTATATTTTCTATTTGCCAAATAATATTTTCCTTTAGAATAGGGACATGAATATTCACTTTGGATAAAATATTGGTATTTTCTGATAAAATTCAATTTTTGATGAATAGTGGAAAATACATAATTTAAATTCAAAACTGCCTTTTAATCTTATTTATTTATATTGTTACATTATATTTTTAATTGGTTTGAAAGTGTAATTAGATTATATTTATAACATTAAATCCAATGTTCTTTATTTGAATTAATTTCACTTTGATATTGGACATAAACAGCTGTCAATCTTTTGATAGTTATTATTTCTCAAAAACAAGTTTTTTGTTTTGACAATGGGAATTAATATTAAATTAATTAATCCAACATCTATGTTTTGAATTTGGTAAAATATAAATAATTTTTTAATTTTTAATAAAAAATATAGCTTTGGATGAATTTTTGATAATTTTTTGAAAACCATCAATTTTTGATGAATAGTGAAACAACTAAGTAGTAGGTAAAAACTAACTTTTTCATTTAAATGTAATTGTAATGATTTTGGGAATTTAATGTTGAAAATATGACATACATCTTTTTCATTAGATTAAAAATTGGATTCAATAAGATAAAAATATTTATTTTTTGAATAGTAACTTTTGTCTTTTATTTACCATGGTTAAAGGTAAATAGGTTAATTCAAAGAAAAAGAATATCACAATAATACAAAATTACCTTAAAACATATTCTAGCCTTATTGAATGATTCATGGCCAAAAATGGGCATCCTTTGGACTATTTGGGGACCTCATGGAGATACATAAGAGTGATAATGAAACATTATTTTAATTATCTTAAAGTAAAGGAAAAATTGACATAAACAAATATCTTTTAGTAAATTAATTTTTATATAGGTATATATGAGTTCTCTTTTCAATTATAATTATAAAATATAAAGCTAATAAAATTTACTACATCTTGGTAATTTTTTTATAATTTTTAAACAGAAAATAAATAAAATAATTTATGAAACAATAATGAGGCAGTGTTTACCTCATTAATAAATGTTTTAAATAATATAAATTATAAAGATTAATATAATAACCAAAACCCAACCAATTAGTGTTGTATGATTTTATTTCAACCGTGAGTCATATCATCATAGAATTTAAATTTTTTTGGACATTTAGAAACTAAAAATCATTATATAATAAAATAATATTTTCACACTTTTCTAAAGAGCCCATCCTTCCACTTATAAAATACCCTCACCTCTAACACATTTCTCACAATTCTGAAGCCCCTTGCCTTGTACAACCCCTACCCAAATAAGCTCTAAATATCCCTCTCTTCCACCTAGAATCCTTAACATAGGTATAATGCATATCAAGAAGACATTTTGGTTCAAACCAAAGAGAAGTTACCAGAATTAAAGGTAAAAATTTCCCTTAAATTATTTTATTTTATTTTACTTCTCCAACCAATAAACTATTTGTATTCCTTTATTTTTTAAAAACACATGTATCCTCAATATACTATGATGTTGTTATGAGAATTATTCGAATAACACATACACACACCTCCAACTATTGGGTAAAGAACATACAGTTTCTGTGGATTGAAAATTAACGCCCCACGAAATGATGATTGTTCAATTATCTAGTACTGCATCTTATGGTGGCCATTAAGATGGAACTATATTTATATGTTATATATATTATATTTATATTGTTTCTATTTTCCTATATTTTTTTATTAATATAATACCTTTATTGTGACATCCCACGTAAATAAAGAACATGACATTTTTCATACTTATTAATATTTTTGAGTTAAATATTAACTCTACTTTAAAGGGGATCCTATGTTCAATGGAATACCCAATACACAATAATGGGTTTCTTTGAAATCTTACATTTCACACAAAGAATATAATATTATTATTTTAAATGGTAGTTAACACTAAGACCTTGTATTGGCAGGAACGAACATAACTAACTAAAATATGATTACACATGTTTGTTAAATGTTTTTTACATTAATCCAATAATCATTAGAGGCTTAAACTAAGAAAAGAATCTGGTTTTATGAATAAGTATTCTAATATTCATTTAAAGGTCAATTTAGTACATTTTAATGAAGAACCCAAATTAAATCTAGTTTTAGTCACTATTATGTTTTTTTATTTGAAAAAAAATTAAATTCTTCTTTTTAATAGGGACCTCAGACATTACATTGGGAAATTTTTTTGTATTTTTCTGATAAAATTCATTTATTGATGAATAGTCAAAATTATTGTATTTTAATTCAAAACTATCTTTTAATATAAAATATTTATATGGATATATTATCTTTTTAATTCGTTTTAAAGTGTAATTTATATATATTTTTACCATTTAATCCAATGTGGGTCATTGAAAATAATTTCAATTTGAAATAGTGCACAAACAAGTGTCAATCTTTTGATAGATATTATTTCATAAGTACATTCTATTTGTTTTTACCACGTAAATTAATTTTAAATTAATTAATTAAACATCTATGTTTTTAATTTTGTAAAATAGACATTATTTATTAAATCGGAATATCAATTATATCAAAGGATGATTTTTTGGTATTTTTTTGAAAAACATCAATGTTTGATGAATAGTGAAACCACTATGAAATAGTTAAAAAAATAACTTTTTTATTAAAATGAAATTTTACCACATATGTGAATTGAATTTTGAAAATCCCCCATACATGGTTGTTCTTAGTCCGTAAAAAGTGGTTCAGTAAGATTAAAATAATTTTTTACTGAATATTATATTTTGACTTCTATTTACTGTGGCTAACGGTAAATAGGGTAATTCAAGGTAAAAAAGAATCTTAGAATAATAAAAAATTACTTTAACACTTGTATTAACTTTATTGTATGAGTCATGGCCGACCATGGGCATCCTCGGGTCTATTTTGGGACAATACAGAGCCACTTGGAAGTGATAATGACACTTTATTTTAGTTAAATTAAAGTAAAGGCAGAAATGACATTAAAAATATCTTTTAGTGAATTAAATATTATATGGAGTTATATATGTTATATTTTAAACAATAAATATTCCTTAGAAAGATAAAAAGGTTTTCTACGTCATTTTATTTTTTTTAATAATATTTCTACATCAAATAAATAAAATCATTTATGACACAAAAATGATGTAGTTTTTACCTCATTAATAAATCTTTTAAATAATTAATATTATAAATATTAAAATAACATCCAAAACCTACCCAATTTTTATTGGATGAATTTATTTTGACCATGAGTCATCTTATCTTTGACTTCTCTAGTTTTGGAAATTTATAAATCGAAAATAATTATATAATAAAATAATATTTTCACACATTCTTAAAGAGCCCTTCCTCCCCCTTATAAAAACTCCTCACTTTTAACTCATTCCTCACACCTCTCAAGCCCCTTGGATCGTCCAACCCCAACACAAATAATCTCTCAATATCCCTATATTTCACATTGAATCCTTAAAATAGGTATAATTCAATAACAAAAAACCTTTTGGTTCAAACCAAAGAGAGATACCGAAATTAAAGGAAGAACAAGGAACAAACAAGTCATGTCTGACACGAGGTAAGGGGTTTCTTATATCACTTTTAATTCCATGAGATTTCCGTTGTTCACAACAAATTTATTAACTTATGTTTATTTTGTACTGCAATTTGATATATATAATCATGATCATCTTTATATTCATTTTATTCTGTGAATCATTTGGTGTTTGTTAACTTTTTCTCATTCGACTCGATTTATTTAAACGTGGTAAGGGATTTTCATCTCACTTTTTATTCCCATGAGATTCGTTCTATATTTTACACTACAACCTTTTTTGTGGTGTATGTACTACCCATTATTGTATTCATTGTGTAATATACTTCAATATATGGGTATTTGTATCTTCATTTTATGACAGTTGTTCCATGGGTTGTATATTTCGTAAGTTACCAAATCGGTAAGGGAACCTTTTAACCAAATTTTCATTCCTTGGGTTAATATTATAATTTATAATTATGTCATTCTATGATTATTTGTGGAATATATATATATATTTATTTATGTTGTAATTTCTACTCCACTTTGTGTGGATATACTTTTGATACACAAAATCACTCCATTGATAAATTCTAAAGTCATCGATATGAAATTTATCCCATCTTGAGGAATGTAATGAACAAACACTTATCAATGAAATTTATCCCATCTTGTATTAATGTCTTAATAACATACAATCGCATTAGGAAACAGAATTACACACTATTCATAAATTAAATACTATGTGTCCTTTAAACATAAATTTTCCACTTTCATGTTTTGAATTTAAAAAATCTGACATACACAGTTCTGATTAGTCAGATGTTTGAAGTCCGATATAAGAAAATTAAATTTTTGGTGAATAGATACATACCCTAATTAATAGTAATATAACCCTTATAAAAAGTAAATCATCCAATCGAATAGGGACATTACCAATGATAGTGTAAATAAAATTTATCCATCCTAAAAGTGACAATATGATATAATTACATTATAGTGTTGGTATTTTTTAAAATTCAATAATATTTAATGAATAATTTATTAATTTGAAAAAAATCATATTTTCTTAAAATATATTCATAAACTAGTATATAAATGTCGTATTATTATATGATAATTTTATGTACCCTTAATTAATTTTAAAAAGTATTAGAGAAGTACTTTTTAATTTTAAAATTTATATTTTTAAGTAATTTATTATTTTAATTAGAAATTATTTAAATCATATTTAGAAAATTATATTCATAAAATGGAGTGCATTTTTTAATTCTAAAAATTGAAAAATGGTTTGGGTGATTTTTTTGGATCATTCTAAAATAATTGATTTTTTTGTGAAAAGTGAAATTCTATAATTTTCAATATATGTACATAAATAAATTTTTGCATCATTCATGTGCCAGGGATTATATAAATGTCCATTGGTTTGAACTAAAATGGACCTATTACTATTTTTTCAAATGAATCCACACTATTTTTTGTCTTTGGGAGAAATAGAAAACTAATTAATATAATATTTGGAAAACCACTCTCCCCTTCACTATAAATACCACCCTCATAACCTCATTTCCACACACGTCTCAAGCCATGTGCATACTCCAAATTATAATAAAATATCTTCCCAATCTCCTACTGAAGGTATAAAATCCCTTTGTCTCATAAAAATACCAAAACCTCTCTCATAATGTGGCTCTCAAAGAAGATATATTCAAGAGCTAATTTCTCTCTCTCATTTATTTCAAATTCCATTCAAATATTATTTCATTTCATCTCGTATCCTCCAATTATCTCATCCAAATGTCATTAAATCACCATAATGATTTATATAATGGTTTTATATCATGTAAGGAAAGATTATTCATTATAATCATCTCTCTGTCTCTCTTTGTTTATAAAAATTAGTTTCTTGCATGTGATGTGTTAATTTTCATATATCATGGGAGATATACTTCCATTTTTCATAAAATACATCACCTATGTCAATAAAACCATAAATTTGTTGAGAAGGTTTTATAATATGTAACCCCTTTTATGTTCTGGAAACAAATTCTATACATAATACTAAATGATACATCAAACCAAGTTCGTTATGATTGAAAAACCGCCAAAATTAACCAAAATGATCATCAATAAATTATAACTAATGATTCATCAATATTGTAACACACCAAGATTTTATGAGTAATATTATTTTTAATTACATTTATACCTTTTTTTTACACTACACCAAAATTAACTTTCACTATACACAACATCGTATTATCTTGCAGTATATGCAACACTATTCTTGTCTTGTGTTGCACCCAATTTCATGTTCTTTTGATAGAATTCATTTCACACGACACTGAGTACAGATTTTGTTCAACATATAAATGAAATAAGTGTAAAGACCCGTAAAATTAAAGGGAAATTTTTTCTTAATTTTCTTTAGAATTTTACAAGAGTGCGGTTTCAGACGGCACCTGATTCCGAGGCCCGGAGTGCCCGGAATTAATTTCCGAAGTTTGGCTTGGGTACGTTCAGTGAACGAACGAGAGGGAATTCCTAACTTTTGATCCGGTGCTCGGAATTGAAATCCAAGGGCACCGATGAACTCGCAGCGCCGATATTCGCTTAAAGAGACCTTTTCGGGAGTTGCGTTTGTTGCGGGTTGAAAGTTAATTTTTGGGGTTTTTAGTTGAGTTAAATAAAATTTGTGTATAACAAATTTTATTATAACTTCTTAAAACCTATCAAAGGAGGTTGGAAGTGGGACCCACACCCACTTAACCTCCCTTGGGAGGATTAAGTGTGGTGGGGCCCACACGAACCCCTATTTCTTTTCAAATTCCTTAAACCCTCTAAACCCCCTCTTAATTATGTAACTCTTCCCTACTTTAATTCTTGCCAACCTATCTCTTCACTTAATTTTGTCAACTCTAGATTTAATTAATGTATTGAATTCAACTTTTGAATTTTGAAAGGTTGGCAAAGTGAAAATAAAATAAGGTGTAGCTTATTTTATTTTGGGTTATTTGTTGTCTTCTTGAGAGGTGGAGAGATCTTCTTCTTCTTCAAACTCAACGAAGAACCCGATGAACGTCGTTCTTCAACGAAGAACTTCTCCGCCGAAGAACACGGTCCATCCGTGACGCCGTATCCGCGACGCAACGTACTTCTTCTGCGTCATCTCTTCCGCGACGGTTTTCCGCGACGAACACCATCGACAATGACTCTTCCTCCGACGTCAAAGGAATCGACACCGATATTCCACGACTACGTCAACGTGCGACTATTGAGGTAGAGGTTTTTGAGTTCGTTGTTTTCTTTATTATTTGACTTTCCTCAAGACTTGACGAGGAACGCTCATTTTCCGACGAAGAACGCCGCTCCGCTCTTCTTCGTTTACTGTGTCAACGAAAGAGAACACCGCTTCTTCCTCGGACAATCTTCGTCGGCGTACAAGTTTCGCCAACGACGTGTCTCTTCGAACACATCCCTTCGTCATCGGATTTGACGAACGGCTTCCGCGACGCCCGACCTCCGCGACGTCGTCTTCTGCGGAACGTTGACGAATCCTCGAACCTTATACCCGAGGTAGGGGTTGTTGATTCAATATTTATTTATTCCATTTCTTGAACGTGGATCTCGCATGTCTAACATGAGGCTTGAATGTTTAAAGTTGTGTTATTATTTAACGTGAGGGGGCGGGCCGGTCCGCATGAACACGATCGAACCCCCTCCATCGTTCATGTTGTTTATCTGTGGGCGGAAGAAAGGTGGCGTGGTGCCGTCGCACCACGCGGATAATTGTACGTTAATTTTACATGGCGCCGTCGCGCTACGCCGAGGAAAAATCTTCAAGAACGCGACGCCGTCGCGCCGCGTTGAAAGGAATCATGGCACGGTGAAAGGGGCGCGGTGCCGTCGCACCGCGCCGGACGACGAAGACCGCGGCCGGTTCCGGGCCGCGGCGGGATGAGGAGACCGCGGCCAGTTACGGGCCGCGGCGGAAGAGAAGACCGGCGGCCGGGCCGCCGGCGTCGGAAGCCGAAGGGGGGACCGGAAATTTCCGGTCCCGTCGGAGAAAACCGGCCGGCCAGCTGGCCGGCCGGAAGTCATTAAAACCGGGGGAATTAATCCCCCGACCGTCATAATAAAACCCCCCTCTTAAAGAGGGGGGGAGGTTCTTTGAAGGAGGGGGGCAGCCGGCCCCCTCGGTTCCGCACCAGCAGGCCCCCCACGTGGGGGGGGGGGCTTCTTTAAAAAAAAAGGGTGCGGCCCTTTGTGCCGCGCCGCCCCTCAAAAACCGTGGGGCTTAGCCCCCGCGTGCCGACCGTGTGCGGCCCCTCGTGGCACCCCGAGCCGCCGCGGCACCCCGCGCCGCCGCGCCGCCCAGGGGGGGGGGGTCGGGCCGGGTCGACCCGAACCCGGACCCCCCCGTTTCGAACCAGAATTGGTTTTTGGCCCATAACTTGAGCCTCGGACCTCCGATCGACGAACCGTCAGCGGAAACGCGATCCTTGGGTCGAGACGGTCGTTTCGGTATATCGCACTCAAGGTTTCGGATTACTTTGAGTTCGGCCAGGTTGGTTCGTTCACGAAACCAACCGGGCTTTCGGAGCGGAAACGCTCATATCTTGAGCTACGAACGTCCGATTGACGTGCCGTCAGTCGCGTAGTGTTCCTCTTAGTGAGACGGATCTTTTGGCATGCTCCGCCCGAGGTTTGGACGCAGGTGGAGTACGGTCGGGTTGGTTTAGCCTTAAAAACCAACCGGGCCCCGGAGACGAAAATGCCAATAACTCTCAGACCGGGCGTCCGATCGACGCGCCGTCTGTTGCGTTGAGTTCCTTTTGACGATACGTAACTTTTGGATACATCAACTCTGGTCTTTGTGACAGTTGATGTATCAGCCTCTCGGCTCGTGGAGCGGACCCTCCGAACGAGCTAGCTGTGTGCGGGAACCCTAGTGCTGGCTGCGACTGTTCTACTGCTACGACTGCTACTGTGACTGCGACGACGACAGTACAAAGATCCTGTGTGGATTCGACGACGACAGTACAGAGATCCTGTGTGGATTCGACGACGACGACTTCAGCACTCAGCGATCCTACGTGGATTAGTGCTACAGGTCCTGTGTGGGCCCGATCCTGTGTGGGTCCTTGCGCTCAGCGGTTCTGTGTGAGCCAGCGCCTACAGGTTCTGTGTGAGCCCGATCCTGTGTGGGTCTTCTGCGGGGGTTAGTTACCTATCGATCCTTCGTGGGTCCGACGACTTAGATGGATCAGTGATCATCTTTATCGTCCTTGAAGAAGTATACCTGTGTGAGCTGAATCCTGTTGCTTTCCTGTGTGGATTGTGTTGTGCAATCCTGTGTGGATTATGTTTTGCTTTCCTATGTGGAATACGTATACTTTCCTGCGTGGACTGAGTTGTACTTGGGCTCGGAGATTGGAGCGTATTTTAATTGATGACTTAGGTGTATGTATGGGCATATACCTAAGCAGTGTCGGTTGTTACTTCGTGATTGTACTTTTCTTCGTGGTTTATCCTTTGTGGATTTGAGAGACCTTCAGGGGTCTCGGGGTCCCTACTGAGTAGCTTATACTCACCCCTGCACGGGCTTTGCCCGCACTACGTTGTGTTGGTTGCAGACGACGGACAGCGTTGACCTGAGCTGAGGCCTACAGAGCGGGACGGTACCCGGAGGTGGACCACTGGTCGGGACGTGCACGGAGCGGACGGCAGAACCCGTGGAGCAGAGGAGCTATCTGTACCCACCCTTCAGGTGGGATTTCCAGTGGACAGCTCGGTGTAGCGGCTTTTACTTTTCAGTTACTGTTTTCCCTTTCGAGTTGTACTTTACTTTCAATTTGGGTTTGTATTCTGGCCCATTTACCTTTCCGCACTTTCAGTCGTACTCTGTTTTGTTTAGTGTTTACTTTCCGCTTGTTTACTCTGTGGTGTGTGTTTACTTTTCAAAGGCAATGCCTTCCCTTTTTACCGGGATTTACGCCTTGGTGCTAGTCGCCAGCCCCTGGCCTATGGAAGGCGGGCTTGGGGTAGTCACGGCACGGACCCCGAGGGCGGGTCGTGACAAATTGGTATCAGAGGAGTTCGGTTCTACCGCGAACTCTGATCTTTTCTATGTGAATCAATAATGTTTAGCGTATTGAGTGTGGATATCAGTCCAGGGAGTCCAGTGTTGGTGCGGCGGCCGACGTATCCGTACACCAGGACCATGACTTCTGATTTCCGACTTAATGCACGAAAACATTGATTGCGTGTGTGTTTCAAAGTTTTCTTTGTGATTACTTATATCAGCTCACCAGGTATACTGTTCTAACCGTGGCGCACCTGTTTCCTTTTCAGGATGGGCCCACGACGGCAGCCAGCTAGGGTTCCGAGAGTCGAGCGAGACGACAGCCCACCGAGCGACGAGGCCTCGGTACAGGGCCCTTTTTCAGTAGTGGCACCGGCGGTAGCTTTACCCGCCGAGCCCCCGATGCTTCCAGCAGCTGCTACTGACGATGCACGTCGACTCAGCGCACTGCATGAGTTTCAGCGCCAGCGACCGCCCAGGTTTCGCGGGGAGACGGATCCCCAGGCAGCAGAGGACTGGCTGGAGGCAGTAGTTCGAGTGTTTAGGCTAGTGAGGACACCAGCAGACCTCATGGTGATCCTCGCTGCGAGCCTACTACACGCAGCAGCAGGACGATGGTGGAGCTTGATGCTCCAGGTGCACGATGAGGCATCTCTACTTTGGACGGACTTTGAGAGCCTCTTCCGCTCGGAGTTCGTCCCAGCCACCATTCGTGCGGTGCGTATCCAGGAGCTTCTACAGCTGCGGCAGGGCAGCATGACGGTCGCTCAGTACTCGGCGAGATTTACCGATCTCTCGCGCTACTCGACCGACATGGTACGGGACCCATTCTTCCGGGCCCGGACCTTCGAGCAGGGTTTGACACACGAGATCAGGGCATCGCTGATCTCCCTCAGCATACCGACTCCGACAGGAGTACTGGAGCGGGCTCTTCTGATCGAGAGCTTCCTTGCTGAGTCTACACCAGCACATCGACCCACCGCAGGGCGGCACGTGGCAGAGTCATCCACAGAAGGCAGTCGACGGATGACTCAGGGGTCCAGACAGACCAAACCTTCGGGCAGATGATCTCAGGGCACTGGCTCAGCAGTGCGGGGCACACAGCACGGAGCCAGTCTTACGAGAGGCAGACAGTGCTACTCGTGCGGCGGGCAGGGCCACATGGCTCGTGACTGCCCGACCCGCCGTGCTGAGGAGCAGCAGACGGTTGATGGACCACCGAGGCAGAGGCAGAGGGTCGACCGTGGCGGTCCGCAGGGAGGAGGCGGATGAGACAGAGGAGCTGGACGAGCAGCCGGTGGTGGGCGATGCTTTGAGGCTCTGCCACCACCACCACCAGGAGGTCCACCCCGACCACAGGGAGCTGGCGGGCAGCGACAGGCACAGCTCCAGGCAGCAGAGGCCTACGACCACGGCGCACCCGAGATGATTCGAGGTACTATCTGTGTCTATTCCACCCTTGCTGCAGTTCTTATAGACACAGGAGCGAGTCATTCTTTCATAGCCGCTGCCCTTGTTCGGAGCTCGGAGATTCCGACAGAGCCGTTGGCTCGATCCTTACGGCTAGAGACTCTTACGGGAGCAGACTCGACGATTACGCACTGGTGCCGGCAGTGTGAGCTTACTCTAGGAGGCGAGAGCTTCGGCTGGGATCTTCTTGTAGCAGCATCGAGGCCTTACGACGTCATCTTGGGCATGGATTGGCCATCTACGGTCCATGCACAGATTGACTGTTTTAGGCGCAAGGTGCGTTGTGTACGCACCGACGGGAGCAGGTTCACCTTCACCGGCGAGAAGGGAGCCTTTTCAGCATAGGATGGACTTCCGCGGAGGAGAGGACAGCCCATCACTCATCAGTTGGCTAGCCTTATCCTTGGAGCAGTTGACGTGCGGAGTCCTGGTTTTCCTGCAGTGGTGGATCAGTTTGAGGACGTTTTTCCCGACGACGTTCTAGGGCTACCTCCTCGCAGAGAGGTAGACTTTTATATTGACTTGTACCCCGGGACAACCCCAATATCCACTCCAGCATATCGGATGGCCCCCGCCGAGCTTCGAGAGCTACGGGTACAGTTGGAGGACTTGCAGGGCAAGGGGTTCATCCGTCCCAGTGTTTCACCCTAGGCTTCCCCGATATTGTTCGCCAAGAAGGCGGACGAGAGCTTGCGACTTTGTGTTGACTATCGTCGCCTGAACCAGGTGACAGTGAGGAACAAGTATCCGCTACCGAGGATTGATGACCTCTTTGATCAGCTCAAGGGAGCACGGTGGTTCTCGAAGATAGACCTCAGGTCAGGCTATCATCAGCTCAGAGTCAGAGACGAGGATGTGCAGAAGACGGCCTTCAGATGTCGGTATGGCCACTATGAGTTCTTGGTTATGCCTTTCGGGGTAACCAATGCTCCAGCAGTGTTCATGGCTCTCATGAACAGGATCTTTCAGCCATACCTCGATCGGTTTGTCATGGTCTTCATCGACGACATTCCGATTTACTCTACGACAGAGGAGGAGCACGCCTATCACTTGCGAGTTGTTCTTGACACACTCCGAGAGCACCAGCTTTATGGTAAGCTCTCGAAGTGCCAGTTCTGGATACGTGAGGTCCACTTTTTGGGACACGTTATCTCTGAGGTGGGAGTTGCAGTGGATCCCGCGAAGATTGAGGCTGTGTTAGCTTGGGAGCCACCCAGGAGCGTGACTGAGGTTCGGAGTTTCTTGGGACTAGCTGGATATTATCGGAGATTCTTGCCAGACTTCTCTAGAGTTGCGGCATCACTCACAGCTTTGACGAAGAAGGGGAAACCCTTCGTATGGACAGACAGATGTCAGCAGAGCTTCCAGGAGCTGAGACAGAGATTGACCTGCGCACCTATCTTGAGGTTGCCTGAGGAGGGAGTAGGGTACGTAGTCTACTGCGATGCATCAGGGACCGGACTCGGATGTGTTCTGATGCAGGAGTGGGCCGTGATCGCCTATGGATCACGTCAGTTGAGGCCGCATGAGCAGAACTACGCTACCCATGACATGGAGTTAGCAGCAGTGGTCTTCGCTCTGAAGACTTGGCGACACTATCTGATGGGCGAGCGCTTTACAGTCTTTTCCGATCATCAGAGTCTCAGGTATATCTTCTCGCAGAAGGACCTGAACCTGAGACAGCGACGATGGCTCGAGTTCCTCCAGGACTATGACTTTGAGATAGTCTATACTCCTGGGAAAGGGAACGTAGTAGCCGATGCCCTCAGCAGGAGGACGAACATTCAGCTACTTGAGGAGGCGACGGAGCAGCTAGCCTCTTTGCAGATATCCTTCGTGGATAGAGATGGAGCAGCCTTTCTTCAGTCTCTCACAGTCACTCCTCCACTACTGCAGCGAGTCAGGGAGGCACAGCACGGGGACGTTGACTGTGAGACGCGGCGTGCACAGATATCCTCGGGACAGGCAGCTGATGGTTTCTCCCTTAGAGCAGAGCACGACATCCTTTTCAGAGGACGTACCATGGTGCCTGCCGCTCTGCGAGAGGAAGTACTGAGAGAGTTTCACACTTCTCCTTTAGCGGTACATCCTGAAGTGGCGAAGATGTACCAGGACCTCAGATGACAGCACTGGTGGCCGGGCATGAAGAAGGCAGTAGCAGAGTTCGTTTCTCGATGCCTCACCTGTCAGCAGGTAAAGGCAGAGCATCAGGTACCAGCAGGCTTGGTACAACCCTTGGAGGTTCCGGAGTGGAAGTGGGACGGCATATCTATATACTTCGTGACTGGACTTCCACGCACTTCCAGAGGTCACGACTCCATCTGGGTGATTGTTGACCGACTCACCAATTCGGCACACTTCTTACCCATCAGAGAGCAGGGCTCAGTGGAGAGCTTGGGACGTATCTACGTTCAGGAGATTGTGCGGCTCCACGGCGTGCCATCATCTATCGTTTCCGATCGAGATGCTCGCTTTACTTCCCGGCTTTGGAAGGGGTTACAGGAGGCGTTCGGTACGCAGCTACGTCTTAGCACAGCTTTTCACCCTCAGACGGATGGTCAGACGGAGAGGACCATTCAGACTCTCGAGGACATGCTCCGTGCATGTGTCCTCGACTTTGGTCGTAGCTGGGAGGACCACCTACCCTTGGTGGAGTTCACGTACAACAACAGCTACCACTCCACCATCGGGATGGCACCGTACGAGGCGTTGTACGGCCGACCATGTAGATCTCCTTTGTGCTGGACAGACCCTGGGGAGTCAGCACTGGTGGGACCGAAGATGGTCCAGGCCACGACAGAGAAGGTCCAGGTCATCCAGGAGCGGATGAGAACAGCTCAGAGCCGGCAGAAGTCATATGCTGACAGGAGGCGGAGGCCACTGGAGTTCGAGGATGGCGACCATGTCTTCTTGCGGGTCTCACCTCGACGTGGTATTCGGAGATTTGGCCGAGGCGGCAAGTTATCTCCGCGCTTCATCGGACACTTCCAGATTCTCAGCAGGATTGGCGAGGTGGCTTATCGCCTGGCTCTACCACCTCAGTTGCACCGGGTGCACGACGTCTTCCACGTATCTCAGCTGAGGAGATACGTGCACGACCCGACGCACGTCATTGATCATGGGGAGCTTGACGTTGACGATGGGGCGACTTTTACGGAGGTCCCGGTGGAGATAGAGGATCGACAGGAGCGGGTCCTGCGTGGGCGATCGATTCCTCTTGTTTGCATCAGATGGCAGCACGGGAATCTCCAGGAGAGCACATGGGAGCGGGAGGCTCAGATGCGTGCTCAGTACCCTCATTTGTTTCCCTAGTTTTTGTTGTATCTTTACGGGGACGTAAAGCCCTGAGGTGGGAGTAATGTAAAGACCCGTAAAATTCAAGGGAAATTTTTTCTTAATTTTCTTTAGAATTTTACAAGAGCGCGGTTTCAGACGGCACCTGATTCCGAGGCCCGGAGTGCCCAGAATTAATTTCCGAAGTTTGGCTCGGGTACGTTCAGTGAACGAACGAGCGGGAATTCCTAACTTTTGATCCGGTGCTCGGAATTGAAATCCGAGGGCACCGATGAACTCGCAACGCCGATATTCGTTTAAAGAGACCTTTTCGGGAGTTGCGTTTGTTGCAGGTTGAAAGTTAATTTTTGGGGTTTTTAGTTGAGTTAAATAAAATTTTTGTATAACAAATTTTATTATAACTTCTTAAAACCTATCAAAGGAGGTTGGAAGTGGGACCCACACCCACTTAACCTCCCTTGGGAGGATTAAGTGTGGTGGGGCCCACACGAACCCCTATTTCTTTTCAAATTCCCTAAACCCTCTAAACCCCCTCTTAATTATGTAACTCTTCCCTACTTTAATTCTTGCCAACCTATCTCTTCACTTAATTTTGTCAACTCTAGATTTAATTAATGTATTGAATTCAACTTTTGAATTTTGAAAGGTTGGCAAAGTGAAAATAAAATAAGGTGTAGCTTATTTTATTTTGGGTTATTTGTTGTCTTCTTGAGAGGTGGAGAGCTCTTCTTCTTCTTCAAACTCAACGAAGAACGCGAAGAACGTCGTTCTTCAACGAAGAACTTCTCCGCCGAAGAACACGGTCCATCCGCGACGCAGTATCCGCGACGCGACGTACTTCTTCCGCGTCATCTCTTCCGCGACGGTTTTCCGCGACGAACGCCATCGACAACGACTCTTCCTCCGACGTCAAAGGAATTGACACCGATATTCCACGACTACGTCAACGTGCGACTATCGAGGTAGAGGTTTTTGAGTTCGTTGTTTTCTTTATTATTTGACTTTCCTCAAGACTTGACGAGGAACGCTCATTTTCCGACGAAGAACGCCGCTCCGCTCTTCTTCGTTTACCGTGTCAACGAAAGAGAACACCGCTTCTTCCTCGGACAGTCTTCGTCGGCGTACAAGTTTCGCCAACGACGTGTCTCTTCGAACACATCCCTTCGTCATCGGATTTGACGAACGGCTTCCGCGACGCCCGACCTCCGCGACGTCGTCTTCCGCGGAACGTTGACGAATCCTCGAACCTTATACCCGAGGTAGGGTTTGTTGATTCAATATTTATTTATTCCATTTCTTGAACGTGGATCTCGCATGTCTAACATGAGGCTTGAATGTTTAAAGTTGTGTTATTATTTAACATGAGGGGGGGGGCCGGTCCGCATGAACACGGTCGAACCCCCTCCATCGTTCATGTTGTTTATCTGCGGGCGGAAGCAAGGTGGCGTGGTGCCGTCGCACCACGCGGATAATTGTACGTTAATTTTACGCGGCGCCGTCGCGCTACGCCGAGGAAAAATCTTCAAGAACGCGACGCCGTCGCGCCGCGTTGAAAGGAATCATGGCACGGCGAAAGGGGCGCGGTGTCGTCGCACCGCGCCGGACGACGAAGACCGCGGCCGGTTCCGGGCCGCGGCGGGACGAGGAGACCGCGGCCGGTTCCGGGCCGCGGCGGAAGAGAAGACCGGCGGCCGGGCCGCCGGCGTCGGAAGCTGAAGGGGGGACCGGAAATTTCCGGTCCCGTCGGAGAAAACCGGCCGGCCAGCTGGCCGGAAGAAAGTCATTAAAACCGGGGGAATTAATCCCCCGACCATCATAATAAAACCCCCCTCTTAAAGAGGGGGGCGGTTCTTTGAAGGAGGGGGGCAGCCGGCCCCCTCGGTTCCGCACCAGCAGGCCCCCCACGTGGGGGGGGCTTCTTTAAAAAAAAAGGGCGCGGCCCTTTGTGCCGCGCCGCCCCTCAAAAACCGCGGGGCTTAGCCCCCGCGTGCCGACCGTGTGCGGCCACTCGCGGCACCCCGAGCCGCCGCGACACCCCGCGCCGCCGCTGCCCGGGGGGGGGGGGGGGGGGGGGTCGGGCCGGGTCGACCCGGACCCGGACCCCCCCGTTTCGAACCAGAATTGGTTTTTGGCCCATAACTTGAGCCTCGGACCTCCGATCGACGAACCGTCAGCGGAAACGCGATCCTTGGGTCGAGACGGTCGTTTCGGTATATCGCACTCAAGGTTTCGGATTACTTTGAGTTCGGCCGGGTTGGTTCGTTCACGAAACCAACCGGGCTTTCGGAGCGGAAACACTCATATCTTGAGCTACGAACGTCCGATTGACATGCCGTCAGTCGCGTAGTGTTCCTCTTAGTGAGACGGATCTTTTGGCATGCTCCGCCCGAGGTTTGGACGCAGGTGGAGTACGGTCGGGTTGGTTTAGCCTTAAAAACCAACCGGGGCCCGGAGACGAAAATGCCAATAACTCTCAGACCGGGCGTCCGATCGACGCGCCGTCTGTTGCGTTGACTTCCTTTTGACGATACGGAACTTTTGGATACATCAACTCTGGTCTTTGTGACAGTTGATGTATCAGCCTCTCGGCTCGTGGAGCGGACCCTCCGAACGAGCTAGCTGTATGCGGGAACCCTAGTGCTGGCTGCGACTATTCTACTGCTACGACTGCTACTGTGACTGCGACGACGACAGTACAGAGATCCTGTGTGGATTCGACGACGACGACTTCAGCACTCAGTGATCCTACGTGGATCAGTGCTACAGGTCCTGTGTGGGCCCGATCCTGTGTGGGTCCTTGCGCTCAGCGGTTCTGTGTGAGCCAGCGCCTACAGGTTCTGTGTGAGCCCGATCCTGTGTGGGTCTTCTGCGGGGGTTAGTTACCTATCGATCCTTCGTGGGTCCGACGACTTAGATGGATCAGTGATCATCTTTATCGTCCTTGAAGAAGTATACATCTGTGAGCTGAATCCTGTTGCTTTCCTGTGTGGATTGTGTTGTGCAATCCTGTGTGGATTATGTTTTGCTTTCCTATGTGGAATACGTATACTTTCCTGCGTGGACTGAGTTGTACTTGGGCTCGGAGATTGGAGCGTATTTTAATTGATGACTTAGGTGTATGTATGGGCATATACCTAAGCAGTGTCGGTTGTTACTTCGTGATTGTACTTTTCTTCGTGGTTTATCCTTTGTGGATTTGAGAGACCTTCAGGGGTCTTGGGGTCCCTACTGAGTAGCTTATACTCACCCCTGCACGGGCTTTGCCCGCACTACGTTGTGTTGGTTGCAGACGACAGACAGCGTTGACCTGAGCTGAGGCCTACAGAGCGGGATGGTACCCGGAGGTGGACCACTGGGCGGGACGTGCATGGAGCGGACGGCGGAACCAGTGGAGCAGAGGAGCTATCTGTACCCACCCTTCAGGTGGGATTTCCAGTGGACAGCTCGGTGTAGCGGCTTTTACTTTTCAGTTGTTGTTTTCCCTTTCGAGTTGTACTTTACTTTCAGTTTGGGTTTGTATTCTGGCCCATTTACCTTTCCGCACTTTTAGTCGTACTCTGTTTTGTTTAGTGTTTACTTTCCGCTTGTTTACTCTGTGGTGTGTGTTTACTTTTCAAAGGCAATGCCTTCCCTTTTTACCGGGATTTACGCCTTGGTGCTAGTCGCCAGCCCCTGGCCTATGGAAGGCGGGCTTGGGGTAGTCACGGCACGGACCCCGAGGGCGGGTCGTGACAATAAGTTTGGATTATTTTATAATGAATAGTAATTTAATCATTCTCTACTCGAAACACTATCTTGGATTGTGTTACACGCAAGAGCAACCTTCCTCGATAACTTGTGTTGTACGGAATACCGAGATACATTGTACAATGATATATTATTAAAATATTATTATTTAATTTGATATAAACCAGCTATTATGAATATTGTTAACCAAATTTTTATTTTATTTAACATTTCAATTCATATTATACATATTCATGAACAATATATGAGAAAAAAATCACTTTTTTAGGATAAATGAACTATTTTTTTTAAAAAAAATGCGGTTTTACAGCCTTTTGATGGCGCACCCATTATAAATATATGTTTTTTTGAAAATTTTATAAGTTATATTTTACAAAATAAACTTATTCTTTGGAAGAGTGGTATATAAATTTACACTTTTTTAGTTTTTTGTATTTTTAAAATAAAATTAAAATTTTAATGAATAGTGAAAAATACTATATTTTAATTCAAATATGAATTTTGATCTAATTTATTTATATAGTTATATTGTAATTTTAATAGTTTTAAACTATAATTGGATTATATTTTTATCTTTTAATCCAATTTTTGTTATTGGAACTAATTTCATATTCATAATGAACATAAATAGATGTCAATCTTTTGATAGTTATTATTTCATAAAAACCCGCCTTTTTGTTTTAACAATGGAAATTAATTTTAAATTATTTTAGGAAACATATCTATTTTGAATTTATAAAAAATGGATTCAATATTTGGAATCCTTATTCCAATACTGTGTAAATAGGTACCTTTTATTTTTATACATGATGAATAGTGTTTTCAGTAATTATATTATTTACCATGGTTAAAGGGTAAATCATGTAAATAAGGGTAAAAATAATATTAAACTACCCTATCACATGTCCTAATATTATTTGATGATATATTTCAAACCATAGTCATCCTATGGTTGATTTCTTGACCTTATAGATTCACGTGGACATGAAAATGAAAATTTATAAGTATTAATTTAAAGTAAAGATAATTATAATTTAAACATATATGTTTTACTAAATCCATTTAAATAGAGTGTTATATAAATAATATATTTGTAAATAAATATTCATTAGAAATATAGAACTATTTTCTATATCATGGTATTTTATTAATAATTTTAAGATATTAGATAAAAATATTTATTTAGGACACATTTACGATGTAGTGATTACCACATTAATGAACGATTAAAATAAATGAATTTATAAATATTAAAATAAATTTTCTTTGAACATTTTTATGAAATCCAATAATTTTTTGGATGAAATTGGCATTTTAGGGATTATTTTAGTCCTATGGTTTGAAGTAATTTTTTTATGAATTTAATAAAAATCTTGTATTAATAGTGTCCAAAACTGACATAACTCATAACTTATATCATATAATAGTTTATTATACAAGATATAATTCCTAAAAATCAATGATTCTATAAAATAGTTAATATAAGTCCAATTATGTCATCAATAACTTTTTTGGGACTTCTTACATTATATGGTAATTACAATAACCCCCAATGTGTAAATAACATGATATTAAGGTAAGATTAAAATAGGCAGAATAATGGTTAAACCAAAAAGATAATGATAAAAAAATTAAAATAATTTTAAAAATTTATTTTATGATTTTAATTAAAATAACAATCATCATATTTTTTAATTAAATTTGTTTAGAACAATTTTATATATAAATTAAAATTATAATAAATTAATATTTAATGACTTCCATAAAGTGCCACTCCCCTCTATTATAAAAGGGAACCTCATACCTCTTTTATTGACTCCACATTGAGCCTTCTATCTCATCCAAACTCTACCCATTTCCATTCTCAACTTCCTGAGTAATACTCTAGAGGTTCTGGTCTTCTCAAAAGACCATCTCTAGTGCCCTATGAGGAAATTTATAGGAAGCACGTCGAGGAAGAGGTAACCTCTTCAAATGATTATTTCAAATTTATATCATCTTCTACTTCCTATTATTTAGTTGTTTCATTATAAATAAATAACATTAATATCACTCATAAATTTTTATGTTATTATAAATATGAAAAAAAATCATATTTCACCTACTTTCCATCCAACGAAAAACGTGATCAATGGACGTGCATACCGAGAACCTACCATCTCCACGCTATTGTGTAATATGTTTTCACCACCATATTAATTGGATGGGTATAATGGTGAAAATAATAATTACATATGATACTAATTCTGTGTTATTATAAACCGTACACCTCAATACCATTCAACAATTATGGGAATGATATCGTCACTCGTGTGTACGGACGACTTACCATCTCCATGACGCGATGAGATTTATTCTCCATGTTATAAATTAAAGATTGATTATAAAGAATATATAATAAAAAATAATAAAATATATGACAAAATAATAAAAATGGATTTATATTTATATATATATGTCATTTAATTTCTTTTATTCAATATAATAAAGATACAAAAACAGCGTTCATGAGTACATACGACCAACTGTCTCCAAGAACGGTGTATTTCATTTCTTTTATCTATATTTAATATATATATATATATATATATATATACTGAATATATATAATATATAAATCCTGTTTTACATTCTTGAATTAATTAAATCATTATATAAGTAATAATATCAAGAATAACAATTCAAAATGCGTACGAAAAATAAAACGATTGATACCCATGACGTTTCATTAACATAGAATTAACAAAAGAATGGGTCATATAAAGTCATAATTGAATCATATATGATATTATAAATATTATTATGGTTATTTTACAAGTTAATAATATATTTAAACCCATTATATAGGTTTTTGGGAAACATACAGAAGAAATCGGAACTAAGGTAATTGATAATTTTGCAATCTCATCTTTATCCATGATTGTTTATATGTTAGTATTTACTGGCGATATATTTATCATCGATGCCCATGTTTTGTAAAAACGTTTTCATAAAATGATTACTATCCTTTTATGTATGTTTAACAGCATTTTTACCCATTTTTTAAATTTACTACATGATATGGAAGGAATCTTACTTTTGTATACCATACAAGGTTCTTTTTGACTTTTCTGGAAAAAGTACGTGGAGAATATTTTGTTAACTTATACGATAAGATTATGTTTTAACAGAATTAAAATGCATTATCTCCGTGAAGCCTCCATTAAAAGTGTACAACATTATTTTCAACAAAATTATTATATTTTAAAATTTCACATCATTTTTAGAAAAGAAAATGTTTTTGAAGAAGAAAGGATATTTTCATCTAGAATTAATTTTAAGTGTTTTATCAAAATTAATTTCCATCTAAGATGAAATCTGGTTATGTTTCTATACCAATTTTTATTTTGATTTGATCACATTTATGATGGGATTATTTTTATGATGACCAATTATCAAATATGGATTATGTTATGATGGAATGATTTTTAAGAATCTCATTTTATTAAATGGGTTATGTTATGATTAATGATTTATGCTTTCTGGAACACATAAGAATGGTTTCATTATTTAATGGTTGGGACCTATATCTCCCTCCAATGAATTGGGTAATGATCTATATATAATTATATAGACATGGTTGTAATAACAAGTAAACATGGCTATAATGGCATGTCATACCGATTCAGTAATTTACATTGTCCACTATGATTAGTCTTGGAAGCAATGCCTTGGCTACTATGAAAATCATATTGTGTTCTTATTAGTTTTACAAAATTCTATGTTTTTTCCCCATACTATTCTATCATGGTTGATTTTACTTTATGAACAATGGCTTACCCTCTGCCATGATTTATATCATGACTCGTGATTTTGTGGTTTAATCATTATGTTCATGTTTTTATATTCAAATGTTTATGGTTTGTTTTATGTTCTCCCTATTTACCATTACTAAGAATATGAGATCATATTTTTTTAAATTTTATTTTCCCCATGATATTAATTATGTTTTTAGGTAAAAAAACAATATGGGTTGATCTTTATGGGAGATGATAAATTTCTTTTCCCATGATTAGAAGATTTTTTTTCTGAGTTTCCAAAGACACTAAACTAATACGGTCTTTGGGAATATTTTTGTGTTATGTATTACATATTCTGAAAAAGTAACATAATATCCATGTACGTCAAGCTTGGGTATCTACAGTTGTTATCAGAGTGATGGTTTATTTAACCATTAGAAACTAGGTTGCGAAAAAGTTAGTGAGATCCCAAGAGATATTTATGAGGTATGTCAACTGATGTCCCTAATGATAAGTCTAACTATAGGTTACAGTCCTAGAATTATGTAAATGATATTGAATAACTAAGGGTGAAACTAAGGTGTCATTGATTAAAGAATGTTTCAGAAGATAAACATCCTATAAGTGACTTTTTAAGACTGTGTAATTTGATATTATTTAAACTGTTTATTACACTATGGTATTTTGTTTTAGTCAATGGAGGGAACATGAGAGAATTGGGTTAACATTGAATCTGAATGAAAAATTAGAGAAAATGAGAAATAAAATGGTGTAATTTCTAGAGAGTATGATATTATGATTATGTAAAATCAGTCCTCAAGATATATGATTAACAAGGTGAACATCTGTGGTATTCCAAAGTCATTAAATAAGTGGACGGTTGAATTTTATGCATGTTCGCATGGTGATGAACCAAGAAGAATGAATATTAAGATTTCTATATATCATGATGAAGGGAAGAAATAACCTTGATGAATACCTCAAATTGAGGGGAAGATTTTATCTATGGGGGTAAAAGGTTCATAGAGTGACGGACTATAATAGTGTTCAATGTCTTATTTGTGGAGAAAATGAGGATTACACAACTCAATGCCCCGACATAAGAGGTTATTTCTAAATTAATGAAGGACATATTCCATGAAAATCATTGAATATGATGGATTGATGTTTTTATGTATTAGTATTCAAGAATAATATTTTAGAGGTAATCATATGGTATTATGGAATATTGGAATATCTATGGTCTAGTATGGTTTTCCATTATAATATGGTACATGTTACCATGAAAATTGATTGAAATATTATTGGGAATCACATAATATGAACGCAATGAATGGATAAAGAGATAATGAGAGGTATCATAGTATTGAAGACCCCATGACCCATATAAAGACAAAGTGATATCATGTTTTGAGTATATATAATTTTTGGTATCTTTGAGTGTGGAAATAGTTAATTTTGATAGAATACATGTTTTCACTATGGTTCTATGGAAATTCATGTTATAATCATGATTCATGATAATATTTAATTAAGTTATTCAGATGTTTGGAATCTGACAACCATGAATTTCACAATGAGCTACGGGAGACAAATGTTATGTCGATTCAGTTCACCTCATCCTAATGTTTTATATTTTTCATCTTTTTGGAGGATTGTAATGTTATCCATTTTTAGATAGTATATGTTATTTTTCATTTTATGTTTGTTAGATTATTGTATTACCTCATGATAAGTGGAGTTATGCTTATTTGATAACTTCTTCAATCCTTTTTGTCGAGGAAAATGGAATGGCCTATAATTTAATTGCATAATATGCTAACAATTCATGAATGAGAAATACATCTTCATTTCATTAAATTATAGATGAAGTAGAAATGGTTCAAGTCATGGCCAATGATGACATTGTATTTAAATCATGTATGTTTTTCTTCTAATGTTTTTCATCTTTTGGAAATTGATCTTGTTAAAAAAATGTTATCTGAGTACTTTATTATCTAATGATTTAGGTGGTCCCTTAAATCATTGCAGGTTTATAGGTTTTTGGTAGTTAACATTCTCCATACCTTATTCTAAATCACTATCCATCAAAATTTGATGGTTAGATTTCTCTTCTATATCCATGTTTTAACTACTTCCTTGTGTTCTCCAATGAGGAAACCCAGTGAATCGTTACATTGGGTAACCATTATGTTTCTATCATTCCTTTTTGAAATTATTTTTTAATATTAATTTTTATGATGTGGGTTTCTATTAAATAATGATTCAAGTAGTAAACCATTTATTACCCTGAAAAATATGAAGGTTGAAATTTATTTTAAGTGGGATAGAATGTAACCCCCCATTAATTTTGGAGTAGATTATTTTAAGTTTCAATTATGTTTTTTGTTTTACACTACACCGAGATTATCTTGCACTATACAATGCACAATATTAGCTTGGATTATACACAACACTATTCTTCAATGGTGTAGCACACAACTTCAAGTTCTTTTGATTGAATTCATTTCATGTAACACTGAGTATAGATTTTTTTCAATATATAAATAAACTATGTTTGGATTATTTTATATGAAAAACCAAAATAATCTTTCACTATAAGCTCCATTCACTTGGCTTGCGTTATACGCTAGAGCAACCCCCCTCGATAACCTGTGTTGTATGCGATACCGAGTTTCGCTAATAAATGATATATTGTTGAAATATTATTATTTAATGGGATATAAGCTAGTCATTATGAAATATACTAACCAAATTTTTTATTTTATAAAACATTAGAATTCATATTATACATTTTATAAAACATGATATGAGAACAAGATCAATTTTTCAGATAAATGATGTATTTTTAAAAATATGATTTTTATCACCTTTTGATGGAGAATCCATTTTAAATATAGTTTTGGATACTTTTATAAGTTTAATTTTAAAAAATAAATTTACTATTTGGAAGAGGGAAATAAAAATTTATTTTTCTTGAATTTTTGGTATTTTTCTAAAAAAATTAAAATTTTATTGGCTAGTGAAAAATATTGTATTTTAATTCCAAGATAATTTTTTTAATCTAATATATTTATATAGGAAGACTGTACTATTAATTTGGTTTAAAGTATAAGTGGATTATATTTTTATCATTTAATCCATTTTTTTCATTGGAAGTAATTTAATTTTAAAATTAGACAAAAATTGATGTCAACCATTGGATATTTATTATTTTCTTTAATCCCAACTATTGGTTTTGACAATGGTAATTAATTTTAAATTAATTACTAATACATTACTGTTTTGAATTTAAAAAATGGATCCCATATTTAGAATCAGGATTTCCATATTGTGTAAATTGGTAAAATTTTTAAACATTATGAATAGTAACTACAGTAATTATTTTATTTACCATGGATAAAGTGTAAATCCTGGAAATAAGGGGGAAAATAATATTATACTATCCAATCACATGTCCTACCATTATAGGATTTTATATTTCTGACCATGGGAATCTTTGGGTCGATTTTGGGGCACCATGGAATCACTTGTATGTGAAAATATCAATTTATAAGAATTAATTTAATGTAAAGATAATTATAACCTAAAGACATATTTTTTACTAAATAGATTTTAATAGTATAAGGCCCCAGCCTTAACATTACTTAATCTTGAGATATTTCAAGAATACACCTTGAGGATATTTTCAGTATTAGAGTTTTAAAGAATTAGATCATAAAACATGCATAAAGGAAACATAAAATTTTCAGTTTCCAATCACAATATATCAATACAACACATTAACATAAAAACATTCTGAAAACCATTTCCAATACAAAAATAAATGAAATGTAAAACATGATATTAATTTTTCTTTTAAAAAAATGTATGGCTTGTAGAGGAAGCCGAAACTCAAATAATAGTCACGGCGGCGGAGAAGTCGTTGTCACCGCATACGTATGACAAAAACATTCCCTTTTGTTATTTAGTAAAACGCTTCATATAAAACAGATTCCTTTTGGATAAAAGTAAAATTAAAATGGGTTTATACACCATATAAAAGATGGTTGTGTATAAAAAAAAATATGCCTCAATGAAAGGAGATTGAGACGAAGTCCCATACCTCGTATCCGACTTGACTCGATCGTTCTTTAATCTTCGGATCAATAAACATTACTTTATTTATATTTTCTTAAGAACCTTTTTAAAGTTCATTATTCCTTTTATATCACTTATTACCATTTCATGAACATTATTTTATTATTTAAGTTAATAACGGTCGTTTTAACGATCATTGGTACTTTAGTAAAAAAAAACACTTTATAATTACAAGGTGTTCATGTGGTAAAATATCAATTATATATAGAATTGTATTCATGATGTAGATATAATATATATCATATATATCGAGTATATGCATGCATTTATAATATTACATAACATTTAGAGGTATGAAATGAAATGCACCGTTCATGGAGACGGTAAGTCGTACGTATGCGTGAACGCTACTTTCATTTCTATTTCGTATTTTATGGAAAGGAATAATAATGAAATAAAGGTATATTATAATTCCAGTATAATCTCATATATAATATCATTAACTCCATCCTTTATATGTCCCACATATGGCATTAACGAATCAAATCACTTTGAGGGGGCGGTAGTCCGCACTTCCTAAAATGAAGATAGTGCGTTTACCCATAATGGTAACCATAATGGTATGCCGTAAATGAAAAATACATAAGCTTAATTAAAGAGTAGTCATATTATATATAATATATAAATATATTGACATCTTAATGGCCACCTTTTAAGGTGTTATATGAGTGTTGAACAATCATCATTTCTTGAGGCAAAAATTCGCCATCTACAGAAACAATATGTTCATTAACCATTAGATGTAGGTGTGTGTAAGGGTAGCTCGAATCATTCTTATCAAAACATCCTAGTATATTGAAGATAATGGTGTTGTTACAAAATAAAGGAATAAAAAGAGTTTAGAGGGTTGGAGAATAAAAATAAAACATAAGAACATAAGAGAAAACACTACCTTTAAAACGGGTAACTCTTTTTGATTTGAGATCAAAGGATTTTTTGGGAAGACTTATGCAAAAATTGAGGCTTCTAAGAGTTATATAGGGATGTGGAGAGAGGAAATGGGCAGTGTTTGGCCAAGCCAATGGCTTTGTAAGTGTGGGTAAGGAGGTAGAGGTGGGTGCCTTTTATAATAGAAGAGGAGGGGCACTCTTGGAAAAGTATAAAATGTTACTTTATTTTCAAATGCTTTTCTGATTTTAAAGGTCCCACATTGATGTATTTTGAGGATAAGGTGATAAGGGTTTAAAATATACTCATCTAATAGGTCTTTGACAAGTGTAAGTCTTAGATTTTACATTATCATTTCATTTTCTTTAAATCGTTCATTATGGAGGTAATCACTGCATCATCATGATGTCATAAATAATTTAATTTATATAATGTCTAAAAATTATGAAAAAAATACTATGATTTTGGAAATATTTTTATCTTTACAATGAATAATTATAGTCCAATATAACATCTATTTAGACAAAATTAAATTTTTTTTACTCAGGTGATACATTCTTTGATATATTTACTTTCTTTAAAAAATAAAAAGATAAAAAAAGTCACTTTCACACAAAAGTGATTCCATGGCGTCCCTAAG
This sequence comes from Viscum album, assembly GCA_963277665.1. NCBI lineage: Eukaryota > Viridiplantae > Streptophyta > Magnoliopsida > Santalales > Viscaceae > Viscum > Viscum album. Next base: position 1,425,404,214 of record OY728133.1, read on the forward strand.
ATTGGCACAAGGCATCCCATGGTCTTACATGAGACAACCAATAGCATTAGGACACATGTTGGTGTCATTTTTTATTATTATGATATTATTTTATTATCCTTAACTACCCAATTAATCATTAATTAAAGATAATTACCGTAATTACTATTCATAATGTCCAAAAACAAAAGATTATTGATTACATAATTTGGACCATATGATTCCAAATATGTAATCTATTTTACCAAATTCTAAACATAGAAGTTGTAATAATTATTTTAAAAATAATTCTCGTTGTCAAAACAAATTGCGGGTTTTTTTGAAACAATATCTATGAAAGGTTTGGCATTAGTTTATGCCAAATTCCAAAGTGAAATAAATCCTAATGACCACCATTGGATTAAATTGTATAAATCTATTCAAATTAAACTTTAAGACCAATTAAAATTTCAATCTATCCTTATAATTAAATTAGATGAAAAAGCAGTTTTGATGTAAAATGCAGTATTTTTTCACTATTCATTAAAAAATGAACATTATCAGAAAAATTCCAAAAATTTATCCAAGGTAAATTTCAATGTCCCAATCATAAAGAATATGATTATTTTGGATAATAGAGCTTATAAAATTGTCAAAAGTTTGATTTAAAAAATGGTTTTCCATCAAAAGGCAGTAAAACAATCTTTTAAAAATATATTAGTTTATTCCATGCTTAAGATTACATTTATTCTCATTTTAAGCCTCTAAAAACTATCTAATTCATTAATAGACATATATAAAAATATCTATTATTCATTACTTATTTGGGATGTTACATCCTTCCCTCTTTAGAAAATTGCCTCCCCGCAATTTATTTACTTATCGAATAAGTGGGGGTATTTAGCCCTCATTGCATTTTCAGATTCCCATGTTGTCTCTTCAATCATTTGATTTTTCCAAAAAACATTTACTTGATGAATCACTTTATTCAATAACACTTGGTCCATGTGGTCAAGAATCTGGACTGGTTGTTCCTCATAAGATATGTTCGCTTCCAACTGAACTATCTCTGGACTCAAAACATGAGATGGATCTGGCATGTACTTCGTTAACATTGAAACATGAAAAAAAATTGTGTACCTGAGATAAACACTAAGGTAAAGCCACTTAGTAAGCAACTGATCCAACACTCTCTAGAATTTCATATGGTCCAATGAACCTTGGAATCAACTTTCCTTTCTTACCAAATCGCATCACACTTTTCTATGGTGATACTTTGAGAAATACATGATCACCTACCTCTAAAGAGAGATCCTTCCTCTTGTTGTCCGCATAACTCTTCTGCCTGCTCTGAGCTGTTCTCATGCATTTCTGTATCATCTGAACTGTTTTTTCCAACTCTTCTAACAATTATGGTATCATCAGCTTCCTTTCACCCACTTCATCCCAGAAAGCGGGATTTCAACACTACTTCCCATATAACGCCTCAATTGGTGCCATCTGTATACTTGAATGAAAACTATTATTATAAGAAAACTAAACAAAAGAAAGATGTTGGTCCTAAGTTCCATGATAATCCATCGAACAAGAACATAGTGTATCCTCCAAATTCTGGATCGTTCGTTCTGACTATCCATCTGATTGAGGATGAAAAGTTGTACTAAAATTTAATTCAGTACCCAACGACTTTGGAAGGCCTTTCCAAATGTTATAAGTGAACATGGGATCATGGTCAGATACAAAGGAGAGAGGAACTCCATGTACCCTGATTATCTATTTAAGATAAAAACGGAAATATTGATCTAGGGAAAAAGTATCTCGTATAGCGAGAAAATGAGCAGATTTAGTCAAGCGATCAACAATAACCCAGATTGCGTTATTACCTCGGGGTGTCTTTGGTAATCCCACAACGAAGTCCATGGATATATTTTCCCATTTCCATTATGACACTGGTAAAGGCTAAAGCATCCCTTTCTATAACTGCCGCTCTGCATTAACCTGTTGACAAGTCAAACACTTCGCTATAAAATCAGCAATATCTCTTTTCATTCAATCCCACCAGTAATACTCTCGAAGATCTCTGTACATCTTAGTACTGCCAGGATGAACTGAAAACGGAGAACTATGAGCTTCACATAACAACAATCTCTTCAACTGTGAATCACAAGGCACACACAATCTCTTCCCAAATCTCAAAACACAATCCTTATCAATGTTGAATTCAGGAAACTTACCCTTCTGAACCAGCTCTACCTTTTTCTACAATTCACTGTCTTGCTTATGTGCTTGCTTGATTCTGTCTTACAGAGAAGATATCACTGATACCTGAAACAAAACAGAAGAACATCCTACACCAAAAACTTTTATGCCAAAGTTCATCAAATCCCTAACCAAAGGATCACGTTCCCAATGCAACATTGTTAATGAAGCATTACTTTTTCGACTCAAAGCATCAACCACTTTATTTGATTTTCCCAGATGGAAATGAATTATACAATCATAATCCTTGATTAATTCTAGCCATCTCCTCTATCTCATGTTCAATTATTTATGAGTGAATATATACTTTAAACTTTTGTGATCGGTATATATTTAACACTTTACTCCATACAAATGATGCCTCCAAATTTTTAACGAGAAAACTACAGCAGCTAATCAATATCATGTGTAGGGTAATTTACCTCATGAGTTTTCAACTGTCGTGAAGCATAAGTAATTACCTGATCATTCTGCATTAGGACGCAACCGAGTCCTTTCAATGAAGCATCCCTGTAGATATCAAACTCACTATTTCTGAAAGTTAGTGCCAAAACTGGAAAATTCACCAATCTTCTTTTCAGTTCCTGAAAAAAATCATCATATTCTTTTGTTTAGATAAACATAACACCCTTCCGAGTTATCTTAGCCATTGTACTAGAAGACCGTGAAACATTTCTAACAAACCTTCGGTAATAGCCTGCCAAACCAAGAATTCTACGAATCTATGTTACATTTGTGGGTCTTGGCCATTCTTCAACAACCTTTGTTTTTTCCGGATCAACAGTTATCCCATCATTAGAAACAATGTGACCAAGGAAAGAAATTTGTTGCAACCAAAAAAAATAACCATACAATTTCATTTCTTTTAAGCTTTGAAAAATAACCGTTAAATGTATTTCATGCTTCTCTTTACTTTTAGAAAACACCAAAATATCATCAATGAAAACAAACACAAACTTATCCAAGAACTCATTGAAAATTCTATTCATTAAGTCCATGAATACAACATGTGCATTGATTAGTCGAAAAGTAATTACTAAAAATTCATAATGGCCATATCTTGTATAAAACGCAGTCCTCGGAAAATCTGCTTCCTTTACCTTCAACTGATGGTACCCAGATCTCAGGTCAATCTTTGAAAAATACTTAGCTCCCTGGAGCTGATCAAACAAATCATCGATACGAGGAAAGGGATATCTGTTCTTAATAGTGATTTTACTCAAGGCTCTATAATCAAATGCAAAGTCTCATAAAACCATCTTTCTTTTTACGAAATAAAACAAGAGCACCCCATGGTGATGTGCTAGGTCGAATGAAACCTTTCTCTAATAAATCTTGCAATTGCTCCTTCAACTCTAAAAGTTAAATTTGAGCCATTCGATAAGGGGGTCTTGAAATTGTCTTAGCATCATGAACTAAGTCAATAGAAAATTCAACTTCCCGATCTGCTATTATTCCAGTCAACTCATCAGGAAAAACATTAGGATACTCATTTACCATAGGCACATCATTAATCTGAACAGTTCCTTTATTTTCAACGATGTGTGCAAGGTAACCTTCATTTCCATCTTTTCCAAGTTTCTGAGCCTCTTGATATGTTATCAACAGTAAGGGTTCATTCTTATACACAAACTGAAAGTATTTCTGAAAAGAAACTTCTTTAGATCTACAATCAATCTTAGCTTGTTCAATAGAGATCCAATCCATATCCAGGATAACATCAAACTCTACTAGAGGTAAAACAATAAGGTTCACAAGAAGGTTATTTCCACTGATAAGGATAGGAAGATTCTTATAAATTATTTTTTCCACAACATTTCCCCCATGTGTTTTTACCAAAAGTTTAGAAGTCATTTCTTGAGATGGTATTCCCATTTTACTAGAAAAGTTTTCAGAGATGAAAGAATGTGTAGACCCTGAGTCAAACAAAACACTGGAATAATCTGAACAAACAAACAAAGTACCTGATACAACTTCATTTGATGGCCCGACATCTACTGAAGTAGTTGCAAAAGATTTCACCACCCCTTTCTGCTTGTAGTCTAACTGCTTCCCATCACGGAAGCTCTTTGTCGGTCACTCGTTTTCATAGTGACCGATCTCATTGCACTTAAAAAATTTCACTAATTGTAAATCAAATTTTGTCTTACCATCACCCTGATCTTTTTCAGTGCAATCATGAGCCTTATGTCCCATCTAACCACATCGGTAGCACTTTCTGGAATTCAGAAGACATTCCCCAACATGCCTTTTACCACATTTATCACAAATTGGAAACATAGTTTTCTTACCGTCATACCTTTTTGAAGAATTCTTTGCTTTCTCCTACCACCTCGGTCTCTTCTTCTTCTGGTTGTTATAGAACACTTGATCATCGGAAAACTCCATTTCCACCTTCTCAGTACATCAAACAAGCTTTTCATAACTTTTGAACTCACGAGAATCCAATTCCCTTCGATATTTTGGATTTAATCCTGAGTAAAAAGGAATGATTTTTCTATCAAGGTCTCGGATAAAATTTGGAGCATTCCTTGCCAATCGAGTGAACCATTCTTCATAGGAAGCCACTGAGTCCTCCTCTTGCCTCAATTCCAGGATTTTTTTTCCATCCTAAGTAGAACAACCTTCGGAAAATACTTCTCAAGAAACATACCTTTGAATTCATCCCAGTCGAGAGCATCAATCTCATCAGCGTCCCTGCTATTTTTAACCATTGACCACCACTGATCTGACACACCTTCCAAACGGTAAATAGCAAGACTAACCTTTTGATTGTCTCAAAACCCCATGACATCGAAAATATTCTCTATTGCTTTAATCCATCCTTCAGCTAGAACATGGTCAGATGATCCTCTGAATGATGGGGGATGTTGCCTCATGAAATGTTCCACCACTTTCATGTTCCTCTGTGGTTGATCTGGATGATCTCGTGCATGGATACCACTGCCATTTATCGCTTGAGTCAACTGCGCCATTACTACAACAAACTGTTCAGTTCCAATTCCGACCATCTCAAGATGCTGATTTGGATTGTTATTTCCTTCTGTATGCCTTCCTAGAACTACATCCATGTTTCCTCTGCAGAAAACCATTATGAATAAACATGTATTTGATGAAGCAACATTGTAATCTTCAAATGATATATCATTTGAAAAAAATATTTTTATATAATCATTTAATATAATTATACATCCTAATGTTATCTAAACCTACCTTTGAAACCAACTATAAGGCCCCAGCCTTAACATTACATAATCTAGAGATATTTCAAGTATACACCTTGAGGATCTTTTCAGGTTTAGAGTTTTAGAGAATTAGATCATAAAACATGCATAAAAGAAACATAACATTTCCACTTTTCAATAACAAGATATCAATACAACACATTGATGTAAAAAAATTATGAAAACCAATTCTAATACCAAAATAAATGAAAAGTAAAACCTGATATTTTTTTTTAAAAAGGTATGGCTTGTATAAGAAGCTGAAACTCAAATAATAGTAACGGCGGCGGAGAAGTCATTGTCGCCGCATACGTACGACAAAAACATTCTCTTTAGTCATTTAGTAAAACGCTACGTATAAAAAAGAGTACTTTTGCATAAATGTAAAAGTCAATGGGGTTTATACACCGTATAAAATAAGGTTGTGTATAAAACAAAATATGCCTCAATGAAAGGAGATTGAGATGAAGTCCCATACCTCGTATCCGATTTGACTCGATTGTTTTTTAATCTCCTGAATAATAAACTTGAGTTAATTTATACTTACTTAAGAAACTTTTTAATGTTCATTATTCCTTTTATATCAATTATTACCATTTCATGAAAATTATGTTATTATTTAAGTTAATAACGGTCGTTTTAACGATCATTGGTACTTGAGTCAAAAATAAACTCTTTATAATTACAAGCTGTTCATGTGGTAAAATATCCATTATATCTAGAAATTTATTCATGATGTAGATATCATATATATCATATATATTTAGTATATTCATGTATTTATAATATTACATAACATTTAGAGGTAAGAAATGAAATGCACCATTCATGGAGACGGTAACTCGTACGTACGCATGAACGCTACTTTCATTTATATTTCGTATTTTATGGAATGGAATCATAATGACAAAAAGGTATATAAAAATTATAGTATAATATGATATATAATATCATTAACTCCATCCTTTATACGTCCCACATATTCAATTAACGAATCAAATAACTTTGAGGGGGCGGTAGACCGCACTTCCTAAAATGAAGATATCACGGTTACCCATAATGGTAACCATAAAGGTATGCCATAAATGAAAAATAAAGAAGCTTAAGTAAAGAAAAAACATATTATATATAATATATAAATATAGTGACATCTTAATGGCCACCTTTGAAGGTGTTATATGTGTGTTGAACAATCATCATTTCGTGAGGCAGAAATTCTCCATCCACAGAAACAGTATGTTCTTTAACCATTATATGTAGGTTTGTGTAAGTGTAGCTCGAATAATTCTTATAAAAACATACTAGAATATTTAAGATAATTGTGTATTTACAAAATAAAGGAATAAAAAGAGTTTAGAGGGTTGGAGAAGCATAATAAAACATAAGAACACAAGAGAAAACACTACCTTTAAAACGGGTAACTCTTTTTGATTTCAGCTCAAAGGCTTCCTTGGGAAGTCTTCTTCCCAATGTGAGGCTTCTAAGAGTTATAGAGGGATGTGGAGAGACAAAATGGGCAGGAGATGGCCGAGCCAAAAGCTTTGGAATTGTGGGTAAGGAAGTAGAGGTGGGGGCCTTTTATAAGAGGAGAGGAGGGGCACTCTTGGAAAGGTATAAAATCTTACTTTATTTTCAAATGATTTTCTGATTTTAAAGGTCCCACGTTGATTTATTTTGAGTATAAGGTGATAAGGGATCGAAATATACTCATCCAATAGGTCTTTGAAAAGTTTAAGGCTTAGATTTTACATTATTATTTCATTTTATTTAAATCGTTCATTAATGAGGAAATCACTGCATCATCATGATGTCATAAATAATTTAATTTATTTAATGTCTAAAAATTATGAAAAAATTACTATGATGTAGGAAATATATTTATATTTCCAAGGAATAATTATAGTCCAAAATATCATCTATTTAGAGAAAATTATTTTTTTTACTCAGGTGATACATTCTTGGTTATATTTACTTTCTTTAAAAAATAATTAGATAAAAAAGTCACTTTCACACAAATTTGATTCCATGGTGTCCCCATGATTGGCACAAGGCATAAAATGGTCGGCCATGAGACATGAAATAGCATTAGGTTACATGTTGGTGTCATTTTTTATTATTATGATATTATTTTATAATCCTTAACTACCCGATTACTCATTAATTAAAGATAATTACCGTCGTTACTATTCATAATGTCCAAAAACAAAAGAGTCTTGACTACATAATTTGGACCTTATGATTCCAAATATGTAATCCATATTACCAAATTCCAAACACAGAAATTTCAATAATTAATTTTAAAATAATTCCAGTTGTCAAAACAAATAGCAGGTTTTTTTGAAACAATATCTATGAAACGTTTGGCATTAGTTTATGCCCAATTCCAAAGTGAAATTAATCCTAATGACCACCATTGGATTAAATTGTAAAAATATATTCAAATTACACTTTAAGACCAATTACAAAGATAATCATACATATAATTAAATTAGATTAAAAAGTAGTTTGATGTAAAATGCAGTATTTTTTCACTATTCATTAAAAATGAACATTGTCAGAAAAATACCAAAAATTTATCCAATATAAATTTCAATGTCCCAATAATAAATAATATGTTTATTTTGAAAAATAGATCTTATAAAATTGTCAAAAGTTTGATTTAAAAAATGGGTTTCCATCAAAAGGCCGAAAAACAATCTTTAAAAAAATATCAGTGTATTCTATGCTTAAGATTGAATTTATTATAAATTTAATCCTCTAAAACACTATCAAATTCATTAATATAAATAGATAAAAATATCTATTATTCATTACTTACTTTGGATGTTACAAATAGAGGGTCATATAACTGATATATATATATATATATTCATTATAAAGATAAAACTATTTCCTATATAATGTAATTATATTTATAATTTTTAGAAATTGGATAAATATATTAATTTATGACACAATTATGATTTAGTGGTTACCTCATCAATGAAATATTCAAATTAATTAAATTAAAAATATTAAAATAAATTTAATTTGATCATTTTTATGCCATCCAAGAATTTTTTGGATGGAATTAAAATATTACGAATGAGGTAATGGCATTGTTTTAAAGTGATAAAGTAGTTATTAATTATAAAAAAGACATGTATCAATAGAGTCCAAAATTGACATAATTCATAACATCAAACATATACAAGTTTATTAAATGTTATTAAATTCCTAAATAATATGATATTCAGTACAAATGGTTTATATAAGTCCAAATATGTCATAAATAACTTTTTAAGGTATTTTTACATGATATGGTAATTACATTAACCGACAATGTGTAAATAACAAGATAAAACGGTAAGAATTAAATATTTAGAATAATGGTTAAATAAAACATATAACGATATAAAAACATTCAAACGTTGTCAAAAAAATATTTTATGATAGGTATTAGAACCAAAGACATCTTATATTTTCATTAAATAAGTTTTGGACCAAATGAAATTGAATTTAAATTGATAAAAAATTAATAGTTTAAGGCTTTCCTAAAGTGCCCCTCTCATCACTTAAAAAAGGGAACATCCACCATCTCCTCTTCAATCAATTTTAAGCCTTCACACTCTACCAAATCCTGCCCATTTCACTTATCAATATTTTTAGTGAATGTATCTAGGTTCATGTTTTCTCAAAATACTAACTCCAGTGCACAATTAAGAAATTTAAAGGAGGCACGTTGAGGAAGAGGTAATATCTTCTACCGATTATTTCAAATTTATTTCTTGTTATACATCTCATTATTTAGTCTATTTATTATAATTTAACAAATTCATTATCACTAATATATTTATATGTTATTATAAATATGAAACAAACTTATTTCACATTCTATCCATTCTATGGAAAATGAAATCACTGTGTGTGTGTACGTACGACTTACCATCTCCATGCCATGGTGAAATATATTTTTCACCAAAAAAATGGATTGGTATAATGGTGGAAATAATAATTATATATGATACTAATTATGAGATAATATTATCCATACACGTCAATTCTATTCAACAATTATGTGAACAATATCATTGCTCATATGTACGTACGACTTACCGTCTCCAAAAAGTGATGAGATTCCTTCTCCATGTTAACCATTAAAGAATGTTTATAAAGTATATATAATAAATTATTATGAAATATATGACACAATAATAATAATTCATTTATGTATATGTATATATAGATATTTCATTTACATACTTTTATTCAATTTAATAATGAAATTAAAACAGTGCTAATGTGTATGTATTGCATATCATCTACTTGAACGGTGTATTCCATTCCGTTTATCTATCTATTAAATATATATATAAATATCTATATAATGAATATATATAATATTTAACTATTTTTTCATATTGGAAGTAATTAAATCATGATATAAGTAATGATATCAAGAATAACAATTCAAAACATGTATCATAAAGGAAATGATTATTACCCAAAACGTTGCATTAATGTAGAATTGACAAATGATCAGGTAATATAAAGTAGTAAGTGAATCATATATGATTTCATAAATATTAATATATTCTTTTTACATGTTAATTATTTATTTAAACCACCAATACATGAGTTTGGGGCACATATGGATGAAATCATACCTAAGGTGAGGGAAAATGGTTCAATCTCATCTTTATCCAAGATTTTTTATACATAAGTATTTAATAGTGATATATTAATCATCCATTCACTTGTTTTAAAAAAAAATCATAAAATTATCAATCTTACTCTATCTATGTTTAAAGTAATTTTTAATCATTTTTAAAATTTACTACATGGTATGGAGATAATCATTCTTTTTTTATCATACGATTTACTTTTTAATTTTCTAGAAAAATTATGACAAGAATGTTTTATAACATAAAATACATGAACAAGTTTTTACATATTCATAATACTTATTTCCATTAAGCCTGCTATATATGTTTAAAATTTTATTTTCAACTAAAATATTTTCTTTTAAAATTTCACAACATTTTGATAAAGTAAAACGTTTTTGAAGAAGAATGGATATTTTACTCAAGAATTAATTTCATGTGTTTTATTAAAATTACATTCGATGTAAGATGACATCAGGTTATGTTTCTATCATAATTATTATTTTATTTGATTACATTTTTAGGGGAATTATTTTTATGAAGTCTATTTATCTTATATAGATTATGTTATGATGGAATGATGTTTAGGAATCCCATTTTATTATATGGGTTATGAAATGATGAATTATTTACATTTTTGTGGTAGACATAAGAATGGTTTCATTATGAGATGTTTGGTACCGATATCTCACTACAATCCTCTGGGTAAAGATTTATATCTCATGATATTGACATGGATGGAAGGAAAAGTAAATATGGTTCAATAATACATGGCCGAAATGGCTAGTAAACACAGTTCAGTAATGGAATAATCCACTATGATGGTCTAGACAACAATTCCTTAGCTACTATGGAAATCATATTATGTTCTTATTAGTTTTCTAGAATTAGATGTTTTATTCCCATGGTATTTTATCATGATTAAAGTAACTTTATGATCTATGTCTTACATTCTTCCATGATTTATTTCCTGACTCAAGGTTTTGATGTTTAAACATTATGTTCATGTTTTTACATTCAAATGTATATGTTTTATTTTACGTTCTCCATGTTTACCCTTAATGAGCATTTGAGCTCGCACTTTTTATGTTTTCCTTTCTCTAGGATATAAATAATAGTTTTAGGAAGGAAAAAATGGGAATATATTTAGGGGAGATGTTGAATATCCTTCACTATAATTATAATATTTTGTTTTGAGTTTCCAAATACAGTAAAATAAAAATGGTCTTTTGGTATCTTTTTGTGTCATGTATTATGTATTCCAATAAATTAATGTCATATCCATGTACGACATGCGTGGGTCTCTAAAAATATAGTATATTACATAATTCATAACAATATAATTTAAACTCCTAGATTATCATTAATAACATTTAATATCAGTTCTAGATGTTTATCTATATTCTATATGAACTTTCATTCATGTGTACATGTGAACCATTCATTAAAACAAAGAATATGAAAACTCTTGAATAAGGAAGTTAAACTCAATAACACATGTAAAGGTTTATAAAATAATGTGATGAAACCAATATGAAACATATTCATGTATAAATGGTTTTGGAATTGAAAATTAATTAATATAATGTCATTATAAATTACATTCATGTGGTGAAAGCGTTTGGATTCAAGGTAAGGAGAATTATTGAACCCTATATTATTTATTTAGGGTTTCTCTCTTTCACTCAATTTTCAATTTGGTTATTCCATGGAAATAATTTCTTAATAATTAACCTACATTTTCTAGGCTATACATGTTTTTCACTAGAGTTTATGTCAAATATAATGCTTTCCCAATGAACTCTTTTTTCAAAAAAGCACATTTTACTTATCACTGATGGAGGATGAATCTAATTTCAAGTATGAAATTATACATTTCATTATGGAACCCAATGATTTTGAACACATTCTTATGAAATAAAACCCATTCCATTCCATGGGATACTATATGATCAATATTTTTATACGTAGCATGCATGATACTGTAAATGTTGTGTTGTGACGGGTGTGAGAGGACTATATAGCACAATGTAAATGTTATAATGTGATGAGTGAACCGCGAATTATATAGTTCTCCAATGCATTGGGTAATATGAAAAAACATCATGAGTAATGTGAATAATGCATGAACATGATTCTATAATTTTCTACAACTATGTGTGGTAGTTGACCACTAAGACATGATGTTTCATTTTTATGCATTGCCACATTCCATGTATTTTATTATGGTTTCCTATATGAATTAGGATCATATTACTATGTTATGATGATAATGAATTTTCCCATCCACTCTTATATTATTTCAGGTTATTATCTATCCTCTTATTGGGATTTTATCTCACCCATTTTTCATGTATATCCTCAGGTGACTACTTGTACTAAGGATAATTTAAGGTCTAATAAGAATCTAGAGAAGAATGAATTAAATAATTATTTATTTTTGTTCTGTAAAGGATATGTTGGGTACTATTTTGATGAAGACACTAAACGATTAGATCATACTTTTGTAATTATTTTATGTTTTTATCAATATAGTTAGGTAAATGTAATGTAAGAAAACTAGGGTCACTATATGCAACAAATTTGTTTTCATGGTCAGGTGTCAGGACAGATGTGATTCGTTGGTGGGGTGTAAAATGGAGGTTTGTTCTATTAATGAAATAACATAACACCGCCGCCCATTTTTTGTGTTCATGGAAGAGAGGAGTACCACTGCCCCCACCCTTTTGATTAATGGATGAAATAAAGAGAGAACAATTACAATAGTAATCACAGATCTCTGCTCATGGGGGTGATCATTCCTAGATCATGCTGTTATAGCTCCCTAGAGTCATTTGGAACCCGGAGCATAGATGTTTTTCAGTGCATAATGAATATTTGTTTTCTATATACTATACCCCATTTCATGAGATATTTTATTCTTTTTGAGACATATTAGGCCTTTTAGATAACCCCTTGTGGTTGATATATAGGTTTTTGGGGAAACCATGTTGATTTGGGTGGATCATATGGAATTACTTTTTAGAATTCCAAATCACACAGTGTGTACATCTCATTGGAAGTACATTTTTTCTTCTTGTTTAATGAATATGACATTTGGTTACTACATGTCTTGTATCAGTAATAAACAATGTGTAGTGATACCAGGTTGTGCGGTCGAGGGACATGGACATGTGCAAGTACACAACTATAGTACATGGACATGGGTTTCCAACCAATAGCATTGGAACAAGGCATGGCTAAAAGGACATTTAGCTAATACATTCCATGTACCAGTTGTACATATCTTTTCTGGATAAAGAAATGGTCAGGGGCCTGAATGGATATTTACACTGGGAACATGTCATGTAAGCTCAGATGGATATCCATAAAATGAATAAGATGACATGTCGGGGTGTTCAGGTATTGTCAGCCAATGTGTAGACCGTATTGCATATTTTTATCATTTTTTAAAGATTTATACCAAATTTATCTCCTTCTTCGGGGTTTAGTTACAGGCTTACGAGTATCCTATACTGCGTAGTATTCCACATAGAACCTGATTTTGAACACCATTCCGGAGTTTCATAGAAGAAGAGTGATTTTTTGGGTATCTCAGAAAATATATTTTTAGAATAACAAAGGTAAATTGAGTCCCTTAGTATATCCCTATGAAGGATCAGTGAGGAATTATATCTTCACCACATGATTGTCTTACCCTCGATAGGAATAACATGGACAGAGTTGTAGCATCTCACTACGGAGTCATGTTTATGATCCTCTATCATATAATTTTAAGTAGATCAGGTTATTAGTGATTTTTTGAACAAAAATACAAGGGGTTTATACCCTATCATTTAAGATATCCTAGTAGGTTTTGGGGAATCATTGGTTTTATGATCCCCCACTCTGTATATCATTTTTGTAGTGTTTTTAATATCATCACAAGTAGGATTATCTAATTTTCATGTTATAATTAGTGTGGGTTTGTGGAATTTTCATCACTGACACTAAAACTGTGTTGATCCTGTGTATGAATTATGTGATAATAGATATTCGATACTAGGTTCACAATGTCACTTTTTGGCTTAGGGAGTGGACCCATTTCTATGAGATGGGACCATTCTAGGTTCTAGTATGGATAGTAGTTTCCCCTTTTAGGGATGTGTGAGATCCCATATCATAGTATAGGGATTTACAAGATTCTATCATGAATTTATTCATGGAGAGATTTTATGACTGTGTTCTATCAGATATATCCAACATGTGATGGTGGGAGTGTGCCAAAGTCATTATGATGCCCAATGGATTTTTACCTACTAGATATTTCATCCGGGATGGTAGAGTTGTTCCCAAAAGAGTGTATCACCCAGACGAGTTCCATCATGGAATGAAGGGATCATGGAGCGAGTACTCCATGATGAGTGGCATCCTTGATCCTCAATTAGATCCCTATTGTTGGCTATAATTTCATAGCCTCATGAGACATGCAGTTTAAGGAATGTATATATTGGATTGGTTCGTGTTTTTCTTAAGATGTTGTAAAATATATTGGTTGACACAACACATGGATGAAGCATACTAGTCATGTATATCCTAGATAATTAGAGATGGATTTTCAATATCATTTGGGTTCCCTCTAGATTGATCGAGAAGGCTATCGCTTTTTCAATTGCCAAATTATATTTTAGATTTTGGGGTGCCTAAAAATAATTATTATACTAACCCCAATATATGATTTTACAAAACATTTTGAGTCTTGTGGTGAGAAAAGAGTTTTATATGGAGTCCCAGGTGGACCCATAGAAGGTACGGATTTTTGAGATAGACCATCGTAGCTATTTGACAGTTCTGGACCATTGAGCCTTCTTAGAGTAGAATTTGGCAGTGATCACATCCTTTAGAGAATAATGGATGATTTTACAATTATTTGTGAGATTTTATTTTTCCATTTTATTCTTTCAATTCAAATGTTTGGGTTTATTTGTGGGATAGATGTATGAATGCATTATAGTTGAGTTTATCTTATCGTTTCACAATTTCATGGTGATGTATGTGGGCGTGTTTGTACATTTACAAAAGGCTAATGAATTTCATATGTGTGAAATGCCTACTCGATGTTGGTCTATATCCACTGAAATCATTCATAATGGAATGGGGTAGTTTTTTCATTTTCCTATTGGGTTTGGTCATGAAAAATTGGTATCATTTTAATTCCTTCCATAGGACTAATGTTTGTGAGCTTTGTTTGGGATACTTAGGGACAATGTAAATGTTCTTTGAGTCTGTATTTCAGTCAAGTGAATCTAGTGATGGTGAGGTAGATTATGTATCCATTAATTAGCATTATAATAACCTTGTTGTGGACTAGGTACAATAGTTCACTGGTCTTAGAGAAATATCAGTATGTGCCTCTTATAAAATGTGGTTTTGGGTTCCTTGTCCCTATTGAGTTACCACCCCAGATATACTATTTCATCATGGATCATATTGAGTATCTTCTATAATGAAATTATGTTGATAAAAAGATAGTATTCCATGGATATATCATGTTTATGATCCATAAAGTGGTCATGATTCAATATAGGTTATGTGTTAGGAGGCAGCACCATTGGGTGGACAACAAGTTGAGCCACCACCCGTCAAGCAGTAGGTTTTTCTATAGTTCAAGGTGAGGGTCTGTGTCTGATTGGTTATCTAAATGACATCCTAATGTAGTATCCTCTATGGTATTTGTGTTATACAAAACCTCTGTGATTTTGATGACAATCTAAAGGAAGTCACACAAGTTTCCCTCTTTACAAGGACACCTCAACATGTGATGGTGGTCCTAGTGGAAATCATTCTATGGGAATCAGTCGGGTGACAGGGGAGTTTGGTGACACAGACCCATAAAGAGGGGGATCTCACTTATTAAGAGTTTACCTGATATTTAGAAAATAATTTTACCCAAACGTGTTGATATTTTTCTATATCAATGATTTTTTGTTGCTTTGGATTGATATGATACTTGTGGTAGAGTATTTGGTGAGTTACATAGAACAATTGTTATACTCACTATATTTGGTTAGAGATACATTTTTAGATTATGGACCATATCACATGGTCTATAGTGTTAGGTCTAAGAATTATTGGTATTATATGTACTCCCATTTATAATTGAGTGATATAGTAAGCCTTGGTGGTGGAAATCATTCTCTCTTAGAAGATTCTTACTATTAACGACAGAAACATAGGATATGAGAACATTGAAGATGGTAGATAATAGAAGGATTAGGGACTTGAGTGAGATAAAATCTTCAAAAAATGATCCCAGTATGGAGGGGTAGGGGATCATGGATTATATGCCTGATATGAGATTCCATATGATAGGTTGTGTTATGCTTTAGATCGGTAGATAGATAATTCATGAGATTTTACGACATGTCGAGTTACTGAATGAGAGACAATCAATGGATCAACCTGGAAGTGGCATGTTTTTAGGCATGTAGTTTTTAATGATATATGACATGGTCGAGGAGTGGTGACAGTATCACGATGTGACAATCATTTTAGGATGTTTTAAAAACTACCCCTAGGTGGTATGCACGAGGCTTAGCGAGCTAGAGGATGGGGGAGATGATATCTATAGGCCATAGATTCCCATGACTCAAAGGGCCCAAGGATGATTAGAGGTAAAATCATTGACAATTCTAAATTTTTCTATACTATTTATAAACATTATTATTTATTACTGTATAATTGACACGTCATTCTTGAGGGTTTTCATGGGTGAGGAAAGGGATTGGTAGAACCCTATATTGGGGTTGTTTAACATAGTATCAGATTCCTGAGAATGTTTTATGATTCCCCAACCAAGATGAGTTTATATAATACCAACAAAACCATGTAGGTGAGTCAATTCCACTTATAAAGGATATACTCTATCTGTGGGGGGATATTTTGTTTCACTTATATGATTAGGGAATAATTGTGTGTTCGAGTGTGAGAGTAGTCTCCATAATTTTATCTGGAGATTTCATCAGAACACATATTCTTCGAGGCCGTTGTGGAGGGAGAACATTTGATAGAAAATTCTAGAGTGTAACAGTTATGACCCACCAGATTTCCTCATTGCAGATTGGTTTGTAACCGTCCCTTCTAAGATTGGTTGTCATAAGTGTGTGTGACAGTTGGACGTTCAGAGAGGAAGAGACATGTATGACCAATGTTTTACACTTCAGAGGCACTATGTTATTAATTATTACTCTAGAATTGTAAAATTATAGTTTTTACATGTAAAAATTGAGGATTTCAGGGTGTAGCGCATCTAGGGGATGATTATTGCAGGTTTTTTTTGACATCTATATCTAGTTAGTGAGGCGATGTACTACATGAGAATATGGATATAGATAAAAAATAGTGCTCAGTGTTTTCCCACATATCATACATTAGGATAGATTTTACACAAGTTTCACAATGTTGTCCCAATTTTAGCTGTATTTGGCTGTGTTTTAGACCTTCTATATCCCCTGAGTGCATTTTTTTATGTATCACGGGTACCTTTCATGATATTTCTATTGTGTGATTACTAGTGGAGAGCTTAGTCTTTACCCTTCAAAATATGATTTTTTCGGGATTATAAGTCTTATGTTGTGGAAGATGTAGTGACTCACGTTTTTCCCTGTAATACATTGGATAACTACTAGAAATATTTCTGAACCCAGGATTTGAGTCATCATAGGATTCTAGGGTTAAAATAGCCTCATTAAATGATAATATGAATATTAAATGTAGTGTATCATGCTTGCGGATATTATCTTGAAGTGTGTAATAACTCATATTTGATGTATCTAATCAAAAATCAAGATATGATGTTGATTTCATAACATTTTATTTCCCCTATGAGTGACATAATTTATTTTTGTTCCGAGTACCAGGTTGGTGGGGAGTCATTAGTGGCATGTTTAAAGGAGGTCTAATAACTTAATGAAATTAAATGAATAACTCCCCCCCCACACACACACATTTGGGTGTCTTCATGAAGAATAATATGATAGCACCTCCTAAAGAGATAGATGAACTAAGGAAAACCCTTTGATACAAGAAATTTTTGATTTATGATCTGATCAAATATTGCTCCCGAATTTTTCTCCAGTTATCCTCGTGCACTATTAGGTACCCAAATCATTAGTGTTTCCCCACATGGATCTTGGATATCTTTTTATCAGTTATTACCATTGTAATTTAAAATTTTAAGGTTTAATATATCTATTACCATAAAAAATATCCCAATGGGGTTGATCTATCTGTTTTGAGGAAAACTGGGTTGATTTGGGCGGATTATAGGGAATTCCTATTTGGAATTCTTGATCATCCAGTGTGTGGTATAAGGTCACACACCATGTGTTCTTCTCATTCATGGAATATTAACTTCAGGAACAACATTACATTTATTGGGTTTATACACCATGTAGTGATCCCATGTCATGTGGCTGAGGGGCATGGATAGGGTGGTTGTTTCAAGGAATATGGCATAATGAACTTACATAGAGAGAGTACACTGACAAAGGGTTCCAGACATGAGATCCAAAAAGTGGCAAGGCCAAGAGGAAATTTATCATTGACATTCCATGTAAAAATGAGTCAGGCTCTATTTGGAGATGTGATACAATAAAACGTGTATGGAAAGACAGGGTCGGGTGCCCGAGGGAGGCGAGACACCCCATATACACTAGGAACATGACATGTAAAATCACACTTCCTGCTAGGTCGTGTAGTAGAAGAAACATTCAGGTATTCATTAAGGGTAACATTTGATGTATACATCATCGAATGTGATGTACATATCATTGAGACTTATTCATATCATATACCATTCTTTGAATCTCGATCACATGCATGCGAGTAGACAATAATAGGAACATTTATTCATATACTGTGGTGGTGGTCACGATTTGGTCCATTAAGATGTTATGTGAGGTTTTTTTTGGGTCACTCAAGTTAGTGATGTTTTTTCCATTAGTAGTTTAGTGACACCCTTAGAATATATGTATGATGGCTTGGTGTGGATTAAATCATAATCATATTATGTTGATCCCCTTGATATGATAATCTAGGATGGATTTTCAGCATCCCTAGGGGGTGGGGGATCCTATGTCATTTTTTTCTAGATTGTTTTCATCATATATTTAGGATAACTAATTCATGGGATGAACTCCCTTATCTAGTATGATATCTTAGTATGGTATGTGGAATAATTAGGTGCATGATCCCTTACTCATAAGATAGTTTTAGTACTATTTGTGGTATCATTAGGTGTACGATACCTTACATCACAAAAATCAATAGAAAGGGTTGTGGAATCCTCATGACCAATAATAAATTGGCATAGATCCCCTATACGAGTGATGCGATCATAAGTATTTCATATTGGGTTTCTATTTTCCCCCATTGGATCTGGTAGAGATCACCATTCTGAGTGATGATACCATTCATTGTTACACTAGGGTTTGTAGCGTCCTCCATCATGGAAGGGTGAGATCCCCTATATGATTATAGAGATATGAAATATTTATGTGTAACATTATTAATAGATGGATATAAAAAGTGTGTTCTCATAGATATATACAACATTCCATAGTATGGATTTAACATTGATTTGTGATACCTAATGGAGTGGTGTCTCTCGAATGTTTCATTTTTCATTGTAGTGTAGTTCCTGATATAATATATCTTTCAAATGAGTTCCTTTTGGGGTGTTTAGGATCATGGAGTGAGTTTTCCTAGATGAGTTTTATCATTGTGCCTCATGGAAAATCATTGAAATGGATATTGAATTTTAACTCAAGAGACATAAAGTCTATTAAGAGTGTATACGGGTTTGGATATGGATTTCTTTATGGTTTTTTCATATTTCTTTCTTGGCACATAATTTTTATAGAGTAGAGCATTCATTTATAGTAGAGGATGTTCCAGATTTTTTTATATGTAGTTTGGGATCAATATGGTTGGGTTTAGTTGTCCATTTCCTTCTTGTGGAGAGGGTTGGAAATTTTTTGGAGTATCATGAGGATGTGGAGAATGTATATCATAGAGTGTTAGACCATCCATGGTGTTTACTGGTGCTTGGACAATGAGATTTCCATTATTTTCATTTTAAAATAGTCCCCTCCTTCAGAGATGGTTGGTTGAATTTATAGTTTTTTCAGCTTTCATTTTTCTCTTTTATGATTTCAGTAATCCAAATGTACTATAGTGGTGGGAGAGATATATACATGAATATTTTTCAATTTTTTAATATATTTAAAATTTTATTTAGATGTATAACAAATACAAAAATTAACATCAAAATAGATCACATCAATTTAGGTCTAGTAATTATTTTAGACTAAATACAAATTCATAATGAGTTCAAGGGTTTCATTGAGATATATGGGGATTGTTTGGATCCCAAATACTAGACTTTTTAGGGAAATAGGATAGTTATTAAGTTTGTTGAAACCATATGGGGTAGACCGCATGGTTACTTATAATCATGATGGTCTAGAAAATCGGGTGGTGTACGGAAAACGATTTTTGATAACCGTCACCCAAGTGATACACACCGATTAAAAAACTACATACATGTTACAGAAGTGTATCACGTAGTTGTTGCACAATTTCTCTAACCATGTGGCCTAACCTAGTGAAATTACCCTTCATACAGTAGATAGAACATGGTTTAGGTTTTGTTTGTCCAACCATGTAGTCAAAAAATGTAATGCAGATTTTTGGGTTATTTTACCAAAATGAACATATGTGAAATAGTTTAACACACCAATCGTTTATTTTTATCTCCATTGGACATACACCATTCCATTTTATACTATTTCACCCATTTTATGGTCTTTGGTAGTATTTGATCTCATTCATCTATCTTCAGTCCGATCGAATAACATTTCCCCTCATTGGGTCTATGATAGAAATATCATCATTAACTAGCATCCAACCTCCATTCTTCATTCAATCAATTAAACTATTTAAATGTAGGATTATATTCCATATTTTTAGGGAGTTGATCCCTTTTTATGATCACTTTGAGTCTAGAAAAATCTAGAGGTAGACACATGATATGGAGATTCATATGAGTATGTGGTCGGTGGTCTATAAAATATCCCATATGTTTTTTCATTTTAGAAGTTTCATTTTTGACCACTGATTTCTTCATGTGTAACTAATTTAATTATTTCATCTTTTATATAGTCGATAAAAAAAATTCTATCACTGCTGTTAAAATTGTATCAATTGTTAGAGGCTTGAACTTAAACAAGACCATACCCATGTAAGGATATTTCAATAATTGTTCTTTTAGTAGCTAAAATATCCATTCATGATAAATATGATAACCTTATGGTTGAATCGATACCGTAGATCACTTTTCTCCGGGAAATATTGGTATATGAATCATATAAAACTGGGTTGTGGGTTCCTTTTCCTTATTGAGTATCCTCCCAAGATATAATATTTCACAATAGATCATATTGATTCTATTTTATATTTCCATTGTGATGATATTATTATAGTATTCCATGGAAATATCATATTTATGATCCATAGAGTGATCAATATTAAACATAAAAAATTGCTTATGAGGGAGCACCTTTGGGTGGACCACAAGTTGAGCCATCACACGTCAAGAAATATGTGTTTCTATAGTTTTGGACAAGGGTGTGTGTAGTATTGTTTCTCTACATGTGTTCCTAAGGTATTATACCCTATGTTATAAGGGTTATAGAGACCCCCATGCTACTTATAAATTTCATCATGAAGTCACATAGGTTTTCCTCCTTATAAGGTCACCTCATCATGTGATGGTGGACCTATTGGCGAGTCATCTATAGGGTTTGGTCAGGCGATGGTGGAGTTTCATGATACAGACCCACGATGAGGTGACACGACATAGTATGAGTTTGATATAATCTTTAGATAATATTTTTATCCATCCATGTTGATATCTTTGTGTATCATTGTGTTTATGCAGGTTTAGATAGATATGATATTTTTGGTAGAGTATTAGGTGAGGTTCAATGACCTATCATGATACTCCTTAGATATGGTTAGAGATGCATTTTTTACAGATAATGGTCCATAGAGCATGGCCTACTATATTAGATCATATAATTAATGGTATTTTATGTATTCCCACCTATGATGGAGTTATTGAGCTAGCCTTGGGGGTGGAAATCATTCTCAATAAAAATATTCTGACTATTAGTGATCAGAACATGGGATATGAGACCTCGGAAGAGTGTAAATGATGGAAGTCATAAGGATAAATGGGTGAAATAATCTTCGAAAATTTATCCCTTGATAAAGGTTCATAGGATCCTGGAATCTATCCATAATCTTGAATGAAATAGGAGAATATGTGTTATTCTTGACATCAACAGATACATCTTGAATGAGATTGTCTGACATGTCTTGTTGCTAAGAGGGATATAGTAAATGAACCTCCCTAGAAATGGTATAGTATAATTAATGTATTTATGAAGGATAATGGACATGGTGGAGGAGTGATAATAGAAGCAAGATGTTGTATACAGTTGGAGATGTTAAAATCACCACCCCTAGGAGGTCTGCAAGAGGCTCATAGAGCTGGAGGATGGGGGTGGAAATAGCTAAAGGCCATAGAGGCCTATGACCTAGAGGTTCTAATGATTATTAGAGGTATAAATTGTGCCATATCTAATATTTTCAGTATTATTTTTATTCATTATTTATAGGTACTCTATTATTGACACTTCATTATTGAGGTTTTTCATGTGTGAGGTGAGGCATCGGTAGAACCCCATATTGGGATTGTTTGAAGTAACATTAGATTCATGAGAACGAGTGATGATTAAAATATAAATATTTGTTTATATAACATGACTAAAACCATGTAGGTGATTCAATTCCACATAGAGAGGATAGTGTTAATGTGTGGTGGAATATTTCCTTTTAATTTTATGATAGGGGGATTGTTGCATATTGGATTCTCATAGACGACTATGGAATTTTCAGTGGAGTTTTTTATAGAATAATATTTTTAGAAGAATTGGTGAAGGTAGATCCACTTATATAATGTTCTATAGTTGAATATTTATGACCAACGATATTTCTTACATATTGTTTGGTTTATAACCATCCCTTTTTAGTTGGGTTTCCACAAGTGTGTGTGGCAATTGGACTTTCACAGACGAAGAGACAAGAATGACCAATTTTTTAAACATTGGTATCCATGTTGTATTCATTGGTACCCTTGAATGATCAGATTCTACATTGTACATGACACACTTAAGGAGGATAGGGTGTATCTCAACCAAGGAGGGATTATTACTATTGGGTTTCTTTGACATCTATGTAAGGTTAATGATGTGGTGTACTACAAGACAGTATGACTGTAGATATATCGTGGAGCTCATGGTTTTCCCATATATCATTGATGATAATATAGGTGACACTATTTTTACAATTTTGCCCTCGTTTAATAATTATGTTGGTGTGTTTTGGACCTACTGGATCCCCTATGTTTGTTTTTGTAGGCAGTAAGGGTACCTTTTTAATGCTTTCTATTGTGGGATTCACAGGGGAGAGCTTAGTCATTCCCATTCATTCGAGGATTTTTATTTTTAGGTATCATAAATCATAAGGTGTGGAGGATTTAGTTACTCGAGATTTTCCTCATAATAAATTATAGTATTTCTACAAAATTATTAATGCAGGAGCTGAGTATTCATGGGATTCTAGGGTCTAGAGAGCCTCAATGCGATGATATTCTTTTCATATACATTGTATCATGATTGTGGAGTTAATCTGGTAATGTAGAATAACTCATATTTGAAGCCTCTAATCAAAAATATAATGATTTATTTAGTTCATAACATAGTGTTTCCCCTAGTATTCACATAATTGTTTTCTGTGTAGAGTGCCGGGTTGGAGGGGAGCCATTAGAGTCGTGTTAAGTGGACGTTTATTAACATAATGAAATTAAATGAATAATCCCACCTCCAAATGCATTTCTGTGTGTTTATTACAGTGAAGAGGATATAACTCCCACACATGAGTGATAGAATAACTATGGTAAATCCCAAGAGAGGAGGAATCACATATCTATAATATTACAAATGATTTCTCTTGACCTTTCTGTGCTACAATCAAGCACCTCTTGAAACCCGAATCATTAGTGTTTCCACTCAAGGAAGGTGGATTTTATTTTTTTATCTCTTAGCCCGTTTTTTATTGAATTGTTTTCTGGTTTTAGATCCTTCTTACAACTAAAAAAGAACCCAAGTATGTTGATCTGTATGTTTTGGGGGAAACCATGATGATTTGGGTGGCTCACAGAGACTTCACATTCGTAATTATTGATCACGGAGTCTGTAGTATAGGGTCACAAACCATTTTTTCTTCCCATTCATGGAAAATGAATTTTAATAAATACATGACATGTAATAGGGCTACAAAAAATTTAGTGAGCCCATGTCATGTGGCTAAGGGACATGGTTAGGCTTGTGGTGTCATTGAACATGGCCATACAAAAGTACATATCCTGAGTACATGGACACGGGGTTCCAGATATGGGAACCAGAAAGTGGCAATACCAAGAGAAAATTTATCTGATTCATGCCATGTTCCATTAGAGCATCCACTCTATGGTGACATTACTAGATGATCCATGTCGAGAAAACATTGTTGAGTGCCTATGTACGGAAAGAAACCCCATGTACATTAGTAACATTATATGTAAGATCAAACTATTAGCCAATACATGTAGAAGAGTAAAATTAGGGTTTTACATAATTTCTAGATGTCATGTAGACCCCCATATATGTTATTTACATATCGTTGATACTTCTTTAAAGATTATCACAGTCATTGTGGCATGATCATAGTATTTTGAGTACCCAATAGTGAGATATTTTACGCACAGACTGTGATGGTGGTCACAGTTGGTGCCATTAAGATGTGATGGGAGGTGATGTTTTGGGTCACTCAGATGAGATATGTTTGGAACAATAGTAGTTGTGTGAGAAACATAGACTATCGACATGATGGTTCTGTGTAGAATTACATTCTCATCAAATGATTGTGTGTCCCCTTGATATGATTATCTGGGATACAGTTGCAGCATCACTATAAGGTGGATGAGGGTGGGGGATACTCTATCATATCATTTTTTCTCGATCAATATTGTCATATTTTATTGACCAAGACATTCTGGGATTTACTCCCCATTGAAATAGGATAGCTTAGTAGGGTTTTTTGAACCATCGGTTATATGATCCCATACTCATAATATAGTATTAGTAGTGTTTGTGGTATCATTAGGAGTACGATACCTTACAACACAATATGCACTAGGTGGGGTTGTGGAACCCTCATAATGAATAATTCATGAGCCTCGATCCCCTATATGAGTGATGTGATCATTACTATTTCATATTGGGTTTTTATTTTCCAACATTGGTTCTCATAGAGATCACCATTCTATGTGATGATACCATTCATGGTTCCACTTGGGTTAGTAGTATCTTCCATCTGGGAATGGTGGGATCCCCTATATGAGTATCGAGATCAACTATAGTCTAGTGTGACAGTAGAAATGTGGGGATATAAAGAGTGTGTTCTCATGGATATATACCACCTTACATGGCAGAGATTTAACATCATATTTTTAATACATGATAGAGTGGTGTCTCTCGAAAGATCCATTATTTATTGTAGAGTAGTTCCCGATAGAGTATATGTCTAGTATGAGTGCCATCTGGGATGTTAGGGATCATTGAGCATTCTCTCATAGATGATTTTTATGATTGATCATCATGTAGAATCATGTAAATGGCTATAAAGTTGGAACTCAAGAGACTTAGAGTCATATGAGAGTATATATAGGTTTGGTTTTGGGTTTCCTTGTAGTTTTGTCACATTTCATGGTTGACCCACCATGTGTATAGAGATGTGTAGTCATTTATAGTAGAGTATTTTCAACATTGAGCTTCTATGTAGTATAGGATCCATCTGGTTGGTTCATGTTTTCCATCACCTTTCAGTTTCTCTCTATTACATCATTTCTTGGGGTGCATACGGAGTGTTTTCAACTCAACCAATCATAGTATTTTTCCACACATTTTTTGTCTTGTAGAGATGATATGAAATTTGATCGAGTATAGTGAAGATGTGGTGAATGAATAGCTTAGAGTGAAAGACCATCGTAGGTGTTTTTTGTTTCCTGGATGACTAGGTTTCCTACATTTTTTATTTGACAACAATCCCCTCCTTTAGAGAAGGTTGGATGATTTTATAGTTTTTATAGGATTTTATTTTTCCCTTTTATGATTTGAGTATTCCTATTGAACTACGGTTTTGGTAGATATGAATTTATTCACTGTTTCTAATTTTGTTTTATATCATTATAATTATGTTTATATGTGTAAGAAGGTAGTTTTGTCTCAGGAATAGATCATATTATTTTCAGTCTAATTCTTATTTTGGAATTAATGTGGATTCCTTCTGAGTTCACGTGTGTCTTGGGGGTGTATGGGGCTTGTTTGGATCCAAGGAACTATCTTTTGAGAGAAACAAGATAGTTACAGTGATAATACAAAACATATGGGGCATAATCCATTTTTCCGTCTAACCATGTGGGGCATGGCATTGTGGTGGTATAATGAGAATGATTTTCCACAAACATCTCATTGGTACGGTGTGCCAATGAAAACAAATTGCAGACATGTTGAAGATTTGTATTTCACGGTTGGAGCATATTTACTCTTACTACTTTTTTTAAGATTGTGAAATTACCCATCATATAGTAGATGTAACATGGTTGAGGAATGGTTTGTCCAACCCTGCCATCAAACAATGTGATGCCTATTTTTGGGTGATTTTGCAAAAATGAACAATAGTGAAATGTTTTAACACACCAATCATCTACTTTTCTCTCTTGTAGACATCCACCCTTCAATTTCCATGTTTTCACCCTTTAAAGGTCATTGGTAGTATCTGATCTCATTCATACATCTGGTGTCTGATTGAATAACTATTCATCTCAATGGGTCTATGTTGGTAATATCTTAATTCATCATCATCCAACCACCACTATTCATTCAGTTAATGATTCTATTTAGAAACATGATCATATTGTATATTTTCAGGTAGTTGATCCATTTTTCAAATCTATTAGAATATTTGACACACTAGAGGTAGATACTGGATGGGGGAGTCATATGAGTACATGGTTGGTGGTCTATAAATCATCCCTTGAGTTTTTTCATTATATATTTTTCATGTCTGTTCATTGATATAATCATTTGTCTCCTGTTTAATTTATGCATCTTTCATATAGTCGTTAAAATCATATTCTAAGACTACCCTCAAAATGGTATCTATTGTTGGGGGTTTTGACCTCAATGATGACCACTCTATGTAAGGTTATTTCCATAATTATGATATTAGTAGCTTATTTATCCTATTTTCGTGACATTTTAGGTGGTCTATGAGATGAAAATGTAAATTTAATTGTTTAGTTAATTTAGTGAATTGTTAACTGTTTCCACAAGAATGATAATCACTTGAACCATCTGAGGAATGTTCCTCAACATGATAAGTCAATATCAAATGGAATACGAAAGTATGTTATATATATACATATAGTAGCCAAATAAAATGTAGATGAAGAACTTTTCCTGATGTCCATATCACCCATTTCAATGTATAATGGATGGTAATAGAGTGAACCTTATAAATTAATTTTGACCTAATGAACTAAATGGATATTTTCCATATTATCCATGACACACTAATAGAAGGTTATAGTTTAAACCAAATGACTTGTTAAATGGAATGATTATTAAATAGAATTTTTAATTAAAGGAAATTATTATATGGTGCCAATTGAATATGTAAAATTTCAATATAATAATAGCAGTCATACTCAATTTCTCCTTGGATTTCAATAAGAATTTCTAGAGCACTCATAGATGCCATTCTGATATTAAGAGGAATTTTGTTATATGTGAGACCCACCTTGGAACTCAATCTTAGTTAACCCGTGTATGCTTGATTTGAAAAAATCGGATCCCTCCATTATTACTATTGTATTCCTTGGGTACACTCCATGGATCCAGTATGTTGTCTATAATCATGAGGATCCATTATTAAATCCATTGGGTTTGGTAAATTCTTATCCCGATTTAACTAGGATCTACTACATAAACTTAGGTAGAACCGAATTATTATTGAATTACTTGGAAAACAATCCTTGGATTACACAATTACCCCTTTATCTATGAAATAGGTTACTTATGAGTTAGATTATCCCCTCAGGTCATGGATTCCTTGGTTATTAACCTGTATCCATATTATTATTATCATCATCTTAGATTCCATGTTATATCAATGATCTTTTCATTATTATTATCTTGTTAGTATGTTAATAGAAGATTTACCACATGAGAATTATTGATATAAATAGTAACTTAATTATTTAATGAATTTTTTACATGTGAAAAAGATTGTCGATGGATGAAGGAGGTAATTAGGTGTTTATTTTATTGTATTGATTTATTTTTATATATTTGTGGTTGTACATTATTTCAGAGAATATTACATAGACAGGATGTTATAGATTTCATTTATGGTGGAAAACTAAGAATAATATCAACCCATGTCCGAGCCACCATTAGAGTTCCAAAGGATTGCATGTATGCCAGTTTTAATAATAGTAACCATCTCACTATGGAGCTTAATTTCATTCTTGAAATAGGATAAAGAAGGTTAGTAGTTGGCCTTGTTGGATCATGGGAATCATGGATAGTTTTAGAATTTCTATTTTCAAATTTATTTAAAATTTTTTCAGATGATTTTAATCCATGTTTTTTAGTTTTATGGAGACACAACATGAATAGTCATCTTGTGTATATTATTATCGGTTTCTTTAGTTGTTATTAAACTTGTCTATTTCTGTTAATATATCAATTTATTCTATATTCTTTTCCAAAATTAATTTGATATCTTATTTATCAACATTTAATCACTCTATTATGGAGGTAATAATATCCCCATAGGCACAGTATAGGCTCTAGAAACCAATCGGAATCCTATGGTATTCATGGAGATGCACTTAAGGCCATGTGGCCAACTGGGATCGAGAATCCTTCAGGTAGAAAATAGAGGTGGAACATCAAAAATTGTTATACTTGGTTTAATTTTCAAAATTAATTTTTTGAGACAATAGATAAAATTTTAGGAATGGTTTTAACTTGGATATAAGTCATTATTCAGAGTAGCTGACCCATGTATAGGCTAAATTTCAATTTTTTTGTATTGTTATTTTTGATCTGCCTTTTCTTATTGTATTTGATATCATTTCATCATTGGGTGTAGAAGATTTTGTTTGATGATTGTAATTATTATTTATATTGATGAATGTATTTCATTCATAATCCTATGAGATGATGGAAATGAAGATAAATAATGCATCATCATAGGCACCTTGAATTCATGTTCCTTGTATATTTCTTTTCCATATTGGTGTACTTGACTTCTGGAATTCTCATGTTTGTCTTGAGCTTTTTGAGTGATGTTTTGGTTGTTATTTATACATGTGATACTCTATGTCTAAAATTGTGTAATTTATAGTTTCAATTCATGAGGTTTATGGGCCCACATTGTATTAACGGGACATTTACCATGTATATCCATTTGATTAAAATTTAATCGGAAAAAATTTTGGTGATAATGAGTATGATAACTAAATCACTAGGAATGGGGATCCATTATAAATGATCCTTTATATATGACAAATAATCAAATGAAACTGATAAGTAAAATAATGTCTTATAAAATAGTAACAGTTCCAATAACTAATGAGGTAGGGTGTTATTGTCCCTTTATATACTATAACCCCAATAATTTAATAATGAGCACTTACCAATACTCGGAATTCAAAGAGGGTAGTTGATGTAGTATTCCATGGGTGGTGAGATCTTATTTCATTGTTAAGATTCCTCTTTTGATCTCTATATTTTTCAATGCTTTCTCTATGGTTTCTTCTTGGAAATTTAAGACCAATGTCGCCACAATGACCTCATGTCGTGCGATTAGAGGGTTGTGATGGCCATAATCTATAAACTAGGGGTGATGACCTGCTAGTATTACCTCTAGAAGTGCAACATGATCTACTACCTATTGTAATGGATCTGGTCACTAACTCCTAGCTTGGTGATAGATTCATACATCTAATGTAGTTAATGAATGTTTCTCACTAACCTATAACAACAGTGGATGATGAGATACTTGAATTCCAGTAGGGACATCCTCCCACCATCACAAATAATAGCAGCCCACTGGCTGGAAGCCTTGGCTAGATTACACCATATATATCATTGAGTATTTGATGACTCTTCCATAGTGGAGGGTCGAGCATTCTGTGTATATGCTTTGTGATTCAGCAAAGTGCTCGTGGGATGTAATTACCACGTATGGACACCGTTAGGGCAAGGTATGTGTGGATTTCCATTTTCCATTCAATGAATATATCTTTACTCATATATATGGATGACTAAGTAATAGATTTCATGCATCATGAGTACAATGATATTTCAAACAGGAGTATTCAACAGGTTTCAATGATTTACATTTTGTTACACCATTCCTAGTCATTGATGATATTGCACATGAAAAAAAATTAGTATGGTATTGAGTAACTGATTCAGTAGCATGTGAATATATTTTTCAAACCTACCTTTTTAGATCATTTGTTGGAAACTTATCACTATGCACATCCTACGCGACGATGATATAACGTGGCATAGAGGGCTAGTTCCATTACAAGGCATTTGTTCTTCCAGTAGAAAAAATGATCCCTTGAGGATTCATGTTACACCCCAAGGATTTACAAATAAATTTAATATTGAATTCTTGAAACATGGAGTCACTAAAGAAATTTTTTATTAATAGTGCCAATAAAATTTATTTTTTCAACATTTATGATTTGAATTTCAAAAATCTGACATTGGCGATTGCATTAAGGGTAACTTTTGTAGTCTAATAGAACAAAATTAATTTTTGTTGAATTGTAACCTACCATTATGAATTAAAACATAACCATATTAATAGAAATGTTCCCTTAATAATAGTTACCAAACCTTATTAATAGTATCATCACCCATGAATTTATAAATAAAATATTGGCGCCTTAAAAATGAGGTATTATATTTAATAAATTATTAATTAAGTATTCATATTTCTTTGACTGATTTATATTTAATTAAAATTTTAAATAAATAAATAAATTAATTTTAATAAAATGGGTTCCTATATAAATATTTTATTGTCTTATAATTTTATGATAATTTTATGAGACCATGGATAATTTTTTAAAGTATTATAAAGGAAGTTTTAAATATAAAATCTCTATTTTTTTATGTAAATAATAATTTTACTTAAAAATTTATTTTCAAATATTTGTAAAATTATTTTGAAAAAATGGAGTACATTTTTTTGATTCAACATGTAAAAAATGGTTAGGATTATTTTTTGTATTTTTCCAAAATACAAGGATTTTTTATGAATAGTAAAACATGATTATTTATGATAAATTCGAAATACAAGGTTTATTAAGTCATAAGTGATGTATGGATGAGGTAGGCTCACATGGTTCGAAATGAAATGAAATTAATACTATTTCTGGTCTCATGAATCATGTTTATTCATATTCTTGAAAAAAGATATTAATCTAATAATTAAAATAATGAGAAACCCCTCCTCTCCTCCACTATAAATACCACCCCAATTTACATCTTATCTTCACTTTTGTTAACCCTTGTGCCTACTCCAAATTTATCCCAAATGTCTTCCTAAGCTCTACCCTCACGTCCATAATCCGTAGGTATCCTTAAAATCCCAAATCCTATCCCCTAAAAAGGCTATCAAAGAATATTTTTTCAAAATGTAAATTTTACTTTTCAATTCCTTTACAGACTGTTCATGTTCCATTATTTTCATTTGTATTATAACTTCTCCTAATACAAGTGTTATGAAAACTAAAATATCATAAATTTAATATAATTTATTTATAAATATGGTATATGTTATTTTTATCTCCCATTTCACCTTCTTTTATTCTAGTAGTAAAAACCCAATCATAGATTTGCAAATTTACCGCATTCAAGGATGATGGTTTTTCTATTTCTATAAAAAATTAAATTGTAGACCTAAAACCAATTGTATGGTTAAAATAGTCCACAAAATTTTCGTATATTACTTATGAAATATTATGTGATATGTCGTATATATGATGTTAATTTATAAAACAAAATGCATTTTTTGTGATAAAAAAGAACCAATTTACTAAACCGGCAATCATTAATTTTTTATATAATGATTCTTCTTAACTCGAACTAAAAAAATTAATTTAAAAAACATTATATGATGTTTGTTCACTAACAACATACATATTTTATTTTAGACAAACATTTTAATATTACATGTTTATCCATAAATAAATATATGTAAATTAATAATGAAAACAATGGAAAAAAACACTCCCAAATGATGAAATTGAATCACTTACCCCACAAAAATTCCATGAAAGAACCTATTAAGGTTATAATAAATAAATTTCATGTTGGCATGGTTCTATAATTATTAATTAATAATCCTAAATTTGGTTATTCATGTCATTAAGATCAATTGAGGTAACCCTTCAGACATAAGGAAAGGGTTTTCTACCCAGGCCTCCATTTTTCATTCGGGTCAGTCTTACTCCTTAAATACCTAAATTAATTATTATTAATCATATTTACGCCTCAAAAATTTTAATTGAGTGTTTTATATTTGTTTAACAACCAAAATCCTTCTTTATTATATAGGTAGATTCATGTTCTAAAAGGTTCGTTCAAAACATATTCTCAAAATACAAGCCTGATTCAGGAGAAATTTTCAATTATTACCTTTATTCAAGAGAAATATATAATCTATTTATAACAAACATTATTTTCATAAAATTACTAATTTTATTATGATAAATCTACCGCAATTTACTTATGGTTTTATGCATATATGTTTCCAAAATAATCATTCATTTCAAATTAAAAGGGGTTTTTATCTCTGGACATACTCGATGATTTTATAAGAGTATTCTCACCCATTTAAACACTCTTGTTGATTCTTATAGTTAAATGGGTTTAATTATCTATGATATCCTCAACTATGTTTTTAATGGTTTTTGATTTGTTTGATAATTTCTTGGATTTCTTAACACCATTCACTATATTACTTCGAACAGTTAGACATTATGTTTAATGATTATGGAATGTTTACTACATTTTAAATGTTATTTTTCAATATTAATGTATAAATTGTTTATGTTATACCAATTCATACGAGGAATTAATTGGACTTATTAAGTGTTTGGTGGACCCCCCTATAGCCACCGGTGAATTAGTGGGTCTCATATGAAAAACAGTGGTTTTGGTATAATGCCTTGACAAGTTGGATATTTCTGGTCTTGGCATGTGGCCTTGACAGTATGGTTATGATGTCCCGCATTATGCATTCTCTCATTATGAAAGTAGTATCTTTATAGACCATGTGGTTATTAAATGTGTAGAATACCCATGGTTATGATTTATTATGGCATTATTTATTTAGCTCTAAATCCATGACATATTATGTTCGTGATTATTTTTAATATAATGTGTACTTTTATATATTCACCATGGATTATTATTTACAATTTCACTATATTGCATAAAATTTCTGATCATTTGAGATCACCCCTTTTATTATGTTTTATTTTTCCCTAGGATTATAAAAAGTATATTATGAAGGAATTGTTCGGATAAATTTAGAGTTTTGAATGTGCCCAATAATTTTCATATGTTGTATTTCATTTCATGTTGTAATTTTAATGTTATGTATGTGTCTAGATTCCATTGATACTAATCATACTCAGTCCTTCAGGATGAATATTGTTTACTTATATTCCAATGTAATGATATAAGTCACTCACATTGGAAAAATGGTTTTCAGGTCCTTACAGTTGGTATCAAAGGTGGTTTAGTAGAAAACAACGAAAATAAATTTAGAAAATGTTGATCAGGGGAAAATCACTAAGATAAGCATGATGATACAACTACATCAACATCCTACTATTGTGTTAAGAAATATATTATTTGGATCTTCCTGTAGAATAAATCCATGACTAGATACTACATGTCGATGTGGTTGAGGAACAAATATACCTAAGAGTAACAACTCTAAAAAGTTTATTCAAGCTTTAGTCGGGGTAACCAGGTATACGAAAAAGGGCCTTACTGCAAACCATGTTTGACACTCCTAATGAATATTCATAAGATAAAACACATTTACATTACATGCCATTATGAAGGATTTATGCACATAAAGTATCCAAAGTATATGGTTATAGGATTATTCTTCAATAAATTTATGTTATGTACTATACTGTGATTAGGGTTATATAGAGTTCATAATTTTATGATCTAATTTAGTACATGGAATTGATTTGAAATAGCTCCTAGAAGAATGAATGGGAACTTTACCACATCACGTGATTCAAAGATTAATATGGATTGTATCTCTTATTATCCTAAGAGGTAATTTTAATGTAAGATAGTCTCTAATGTATCCACATAATATGAGGAGATAATTTCATGTGTTGATAAGGAATATAAATAATTTTCTAAGTCCAATGGATTTGAATGGAAGATAGAGAATAAGAGGGTGGCAGACGAAATAATAGATAAAGGTAACAATAGAAAGGGTAGCTTTCAAACATGAGTTACTTGTGGAAGGAAACACACTATCGATTTCATTAAAGGAAAATTATTTGGTAACATGTGTGAAATAATGTGCCACAATGTTCATGATTAAAAGTATAAGAAAATGGTTTTCAATGTATAGTGATTCACCTGCAAGGAAATTGGACACTATGCGAATCAATGTCCCAAGTGTCAAAGAAAAATTGCCCAAATGATGTTACTGGGTAATGATCATGTCAATATACTACTATATATGAAGTGGAATTATTAATATTCTTCATTGAGAATCATGTCATTGGAATATTTTATCATAAATGTACCGGTTATATGAATTTTGGAATATTCACGGATTGTCTTGTAGTATTATTTACTTAATATGTTGATGTTGTATTATGAGTTGTACCAATGATAAGTGAATCTGTAGAAAGTAAATATATTTTGAAAGTATACTGATGAAGGAAATACAACCCTAAATATATTACTAATGATTAATATAATGATGATGAAATGATTGATTTGGATAAGTACTCCCTACCTCACAATTGATTATTGACATGCCTACAAGTGGTCTATTCTATCATCGATGGTGTTTACAACATTTTTTTATATAAGTTATATATCTAATAACATGTTTAAGGATTAGTGGATGATTCCAATTAGGTATTATGGTAATTTGAGTTACTACCACATTTAAAGATGATACATGATGAAAATATTCACATGTTTGTATTGTGAAAGATTAGGGCTACATCATGTTGATTACAGTAAAATAAGGTAGAAAATTACTTGAGCCGGAAGTATCATTATGTTCTAAATAAAATGCAGATTTCCAAGGAATTTGTGTACATAGATCTAACTAGTATTGATATAGGTAATATAATAATGTTTTGGATCATGATATTTTGGAATGTTAAACCATTTATGAAATGTATTAAGTTGGTCATTTTTTGAGGATTTAGAGTTTAATGTCACCACATGAGGAAACATGTGCTAAGAGATGAAGGATAAAGAATTCAAGGCAAAAAAAATATAAGAATGTGCTTATGAAATATAAATGTATATTTATACTCTTATATAGTGGAATAATTCATCAAATTTATTAAAATTGACTTAAAAAATTTTTGTTCTATTATCAATTATTTTCAAAACAATAGTTTATGGTTTTGTGGCAATGATGTTTTGTCTGAGCATGTTCTATATCACATTCCATTAGAACATGATAGTTTGATTATTCTTCCATGACCATGTTATCAAATTAAATTTCATTGTTTTATAATAATAAAATCATTTCCATTTCAATCTTATTAAGAATATATTTTAACCATATTTCTGACGTGGGTTTCCCATAAACGAATTTTCATGTATTATCCATTGAAATTCAAAATGGAATTTAATAATTCAGAGGATGAGATTTTTGTAACGAGGGGAGAATGTAAGACAAAAAATATTTAAAAGTTAATTTAATATTGAATTCATCAAAACAATGAGTCTATAGAAATAAGAAATTTGTTATAAAAGAGCCAATAAATACAATTGGGCCACTTTTGTGATATTATTTTTGAAAATCTGATATGCATTATTCTACTCAGGGTGATTTTTGGAGACAGATAGAACAAAATTATTATTATTTTGAATAGTAACCTACCTTTATGAATAATAACCTACCCTTATGAATAAAAATACAATTATGAATAGTAACCACCCTTATAAGTTGTAACGTCACCCATTAAATTAAAAATTAAATTAACGCTCGGTATAAAGGAAGTATACTATTTAATAAATTATTAATTAAGTATTCATGTTTTTGTGACTGATAAAATTTTAATTACAATTTTAAATTAATATATAAATTAATAATGATAAAATTTTTCCGTAAATAAATCTTTTTTTCCAATGATTTGAGGATAATTTTCTAAGACAATGGTTAATTATTGAAAGTATTATAAAAGCATTTTTAAATATAAAATCTGTATTTTTCAAGAAAATATCTATTTTATTTAAAAATAAATTTCACTAATATAGATATTTTTTTGAAAAAGTGATGTCTATTAATGTATTCTACAAGTCATGTAATGTTGAGGGCGAATGTTTTGGTTTTTTCTTAAAATACATGATTTTTTATGAATAATAAAATATGATAATTTATGATAAATGCTTAATACATGGTTTATTGAGTCTTGGGTGATTTAAGGCTAATGTAGTCACACTTGGTTCGAAATCACATGGTCTAATGAATCAAGACTATTTGTAGTCTTGAGAAAAAATATTAATGTAATGATTTAAATAAGGACGAACCCATCCTCTCCTCCACTATTAATACCACACCTCCTTACCTATTCTCTCTACTCCTCTGAAACCATATTCCTTGTACAAATTATACACAAAAAAATCCCTATGATCCTCCCCCACGTTCATAATCCCTTGATATCCTCAAAAGGACAAATTTTCTCCATTAAAGTGGCTCTCATGTAAAATTAATTCAAGAGGTAAATTCCCCTTTTCAATTATTTTACTACGTTTAAAAGATCATTTGATTTCATTTCAATACTTGCATATTACAATCCATAATTTATGAAAAATAAAGCACCAACAATTTACTATATTTTTTTTATAATGATGGAATAAGTCATTGTCATCTCTCCTTTACCCTTCATTTATGCTAGTTGTAAAAACAATGTCTGAGCAGTGATAATTTACCACATTCAAGGACGATGGGTGTCAATTTCTATTACCATCATCAATTTTTTTTCATGAAACACTTTTTATTGTATAAAAACACCATAATATATGTAATATGTATTACATACAGATCTGGAATCTTATATACTGATGATATAAATTTATAAGAAAAATGCATTCATTGGGATAAAAAAACTGTAAATTTACCCAAACAGTTATCATTAATGTTTTATATAATGATTCATGTTCACTGAAAAAAACCGAATGACTTTAAGAACCATGTAATATTATACAAGATAACTAATAACATAAAACAACAATTCTGGATAACCATTCTCATCTTACATTTTTATCTAT
This sequence comes from Viscum album, assembly GCA_963277665.1. Classification (NCBI taxonomy): domain Eukaryota; kingdom Viridiplantae; phylum Streptophyta; class Magnoliopsida; order Santalales; family Viscaceae; genus Viscum; species Viscum album. The sequence goes on from OY728133.1 coordinate 1,425,442,098, forward strand.
TTATAAATATGTGTAAACCGATCATTAAACCCAAAGAAGAAAACACGCCCAAAAGATGAAATTGAATCTCTTAACAAATATAAATGACCATGAATGAACCTAATAAGATTATAATAAATCAATTAAATTTTCTCTAGGTTCTATAAAAATTAATTAATGTACCTAAATTTGATTATTCAGGTCAAAAAGATCATGTGAGGAACACCTTCAGACTTAAGGTAAGGGTTTTCTACCCGAACATCCATGTTCATTTGGGTTACACTTATTCCTTAAATGCCTCAATTAAATTATTATTTACTCATATGTGCACTTCATAAATTCATTTTTAGTAATATATATATTTTTACAAACCAAAATTCTTCATTATTTTATGGTTAGATACAAGTATTAAAATGAACATTCAAAAATTCTTATCGAAATAAAAGCCCGATTCAAGGGAGTTTATCATTTCTTACCCATTTTCAAGAGCACCATATAATCTAATTTTTGAATAAAATAATTTCACAAAATCACTATTTTTATTCTATGAAATAATCCTAAAATCACTACTAGTTTATACAAATATTTTTCAAACAAAAAACATCTTTTCAATGTAAAATGATTTTTATCTCATGAATTACTCGATGATTTTATAAGAGTATTTTCATCCATTTCAACACTCCTTTTTACTATTATTTTTTAATAAGGTTAATGTTTTATGATAAAATCCACTATTTTTTGTTTAGTGGTTGATGAATAGTGTGGTTGGGGATGTTCTATCTTGACAGCATTCACCACATTACTCTGAATGGTCAGTGTTTATGTTTAATGATTAGGGAATGTTATTTATATTTCATATGATAGTTTTCAATATGAATGTTTGTGTTTTTTTATTTTATACCAATTCATATAATGATTGATTTGTACATTGTATGTGTTGGTTGGGGCCCTTATATCCCCTCAGTGTTTCAGTATTTATCATTAGAAAAACTATTGTCTTGGATTAAAGCCTTATAAAATGGATATTTATTATATTTTCATGGGGCCTTGATGGTACGGTTATGATATCCTGAATTATGAATTCTCAAATTATGATACAAATAATTTGAAATTACATGTGGTTATTTGACGAGTAGAATAACCATGGTTATGTTTTGTTATGGAATTATTTTTTAAGCTAAAATTCCTACCATATTATGTTCAAGATTATTTTAATGGCATGTGTATTCTAGTTATTCACCTAGACATATTATTTATGATTCTTATATATTGAATACCCTTACTAAGATTATGAGATCACCCCTTTTCTTATGTTTTATTTTTCATCAGGATGTGAAGAGGTGTATTCTGAATGCTTTTCATGGAAAACATAGAGTTCTGGATGTTCCCCAAAAAAATTATGTTGGTTTTCTTTTCAAGTATTAATGTTAAACTTATATATTTCTTGGTTTCAAAAGCTACTAAACAACTTGGTTCTTTGGGATGTATATTCCTTATTTATATTCCTTTGTATTGAATTTGGGGACCGACACTTGCCAAATTGAGGTTGGGTCCTTACATTTATCATCATTCTAGTGGAATCCAATGTATAAATATTTTTATCTTTATAGTTTTCCATTATTATGGACTATAGGGAAACATGAGGCCCTAATGTGTGAGAGTCTCTTTATAGTGACTGTATTGCATCTGTATAGGGCCCCATAATAGATTTTTTTGAACCTTTCAATTTGTTTATTGTGATATGGGTTCCATACCAGCTCCACCATGTGGGGTAGGATATTTTACATCATTTTAGGAAGGGCGTTGGAGCATATATGGGAGAAATAGACGAGGAAGTGGTCATTCCTCTAGTTCCCCAGATTTATATTATCATTATCTTCCGTAGAGTAGAAATGATCAGGGTAGACCATATATAGAAAATGGTCTAGATTAGGTTAGATTCATTCATTAAAATTTATACTAGAGGTTTAGAGTTTCGGTATGTCATTAGTATGATGTATTATTCTAGTAATCTACATAATGTATCTTCGTTTTTGATATAATTGCTTCATAGACCCTCATCTACTTATCTACTACAGAATGCCTTAGGATAAAAAATATTATTTTTTTGGTGTAATGACACTAGATACACCATGGGGAGAATGGCTAGAAAGAATACAACAATGTTTCAACTATACCATATAGGTAGAAAGTAACCCTTTTTTGTTGGACCTATTTTTTGTCAAGATAAAAGGATTTGATGTAATTATCAGGAAGGATTAGTCATATATATCAAGATTTAATTGATTTTTATCACTATAGTGTGTCATTTACTCCACTAATGGGTACCATTTATCTCTAAATGTGTGAGTGAATATTCTAGGCTACTAGAGTTGGAACACATAATCATGGGCTAGGTGGAGTGAGCACCCATATTGCTAATATATTCATGTTTGAAAAGAGATTACATCAAGATTAATTCCCACTAGTAGTAGATCATTTTAGTGATGTATTTCCAAATTATTTTTCTAGATTACTTCTTGAGATATTGGTATATTTCATGATTTAGATAATTCTAGGAGTATCTGTAGTGTCCACTCCTCCATAAAAGATGACTCATACAGATCTATAGGTTATCCAAAGGTTGATTGAGTATTTGGAGGAAAATGGTTTCATATGTCCTTTTACTTCATCTTGGGGTCTTCCCAATCTTTTTTCCAGGAAGGTATATCTAACCCTTCATCTATTTGTGTCTTATATATGATTGAACCATATTAGATCAAGCACTTCTATCCACTCCTTCAAATATATGTTTTTATACCATCTCAAAGGAGCTTGTTTTTTTCAATGATTTTTATGTAATCATCATATCCTCTTGAGTGAGTCGGGCTATCATACATACCTCGTACATATTTCTATAGAATGTATTCTCTCAAAGGTTACCTTGATATGTCATTATTTTTTATGATTGTTCCCTCTAATTTAATGTATTTGATTAATTGCGTGTTTCATCCCAATTTCGATTATTTTTTCATGGACTTTATGGATGAAATATTTTTTTATTCTTATAGTCATAGAGGCCATGATAAGAACCTTGATAAGAATATATGTACACTAAGAGAGAATTAGATTAATTCCAATCATTCTAAGTGAAACATATAAATCTAAAATATTTCCTTCTTTATTTATATTATCTCAAATTAGATGTCTAAATTGAATGAGATAGTTTGAGTGATGTGGATTCCTGTGATCATCCAAAAAAATGTGTTTGATATAAAGAGTCTCATGGGGAATTTTGGATATGAATGTAATTTAATATTGGACATATCATTTCATGTTCACTAATTATTGGTCTTATAAGGATGGGTGTCATGTTCTTGTGGCCAAAAGATTGAAAAATCCATTCCAGATATGAACTGAATGCTTATCTCAACATTGGTTCAAATTCTACTATATCCGGGAAGAGGTTATAAAATTTTATATGATTCAAATAGTATAGTCCTATTAGTATTTCTAATTCACGATGATACAATCATTACATATGGATACTATCAATTGAGGACTCATGAGATAAAAAACGGATTCCGGACCTCATGTTAGATGTATTTTTCCATTACATATAATACTGAAGACACTATCTATTTTGAGAATTATTTTAGGTTTATACAAACCAAAATAGCCTCAAATATACCATAACACATCATTAATTCAATCTCAAGTAATAGTTATGGGTCACAAAACTTTAGTCCTTCTATTTTTAGCATTGTTATATGTCTATAATGGCCAATGTAGTAGCTGATAAACAAAGTTAGAAAACTTATTCACATTACATATGGGAAGACAATGATTAATTTAAATTGATGGGCCTCATTTTTTATCTAAATATGGAGCTTCATGAAAATAATGATCTATCTTATATGTCATCCTTGAAAGTGACATCTTATCTCCCTGAGAAGGTGAAGAGAATGTAATTTTAAGATCTTCAATTCTTGGTTCATTGTGGGTGTATTTTCAAAGATGATCCACCTATGGGTTGATCTATGGCGAGATAAGACAATATGCATATAAATGTGTAGGTTTGGGTTCCAAATTATATGATAGAAGAACTGATGGAATATTCACATGCTTCTTAGTGAGTTGTTTATATACGAACCTCCATAATGTATCGAGATATGCAACACCAGTATTGGTGGCCTTGGATGAAATTTCACATAGATGTTTTTATTACTAGGTGTTTCACATTTTATTAAGTGAAAGAATACCACCATAGACCTATAAGACTATTATAATATCTTTCATTCACTCAATGTAAATGGGAATAAATTTCCATGTACATTATAGTTGTCTTACCAAGGTCTCCTAGAGGTAGCAAGGTTGTATGGGTATTCATTGACCAACTGCAAAAATTATAAAACTTCATTCCTATATGGGAGACATTATTAGTATTTCGTCTAAGAATATTGCTTCTCTCTATGATCATTTGAATAAAAGGGGTCCTTTATACTATTTTTTTTGATTGGGATGATCACATCGCATCATGGTTCTAACAAGGGTTATAGAAAGCTCTAGGGAACCAATAATTTTTTATAAAATATTTCCACCCTCAATCTGATGTAAATATGGAATTAATGATATAGGCACATAAGGGAAGGAACCATTAATTCACCATTGAAATTGGAGGTTATATATAGAAAAATGTCCATAATTTTTATTTTTCAAATAATAATGGCTTTTCGGAGACAATTGTGAGGGGTCATTTTTAATAAATATATGGTATAGAAAGTTGTTAACCCATATGAAATTTATTGTTTGGAAGGTATTGTTACTACATCCTCATATAATACATGAGTCTTCGAAGAAAGTTTATCTAATTAGAAATCATATGTCTACTTCTCAGTCACTTTAGAAATATTATGACCATTTTCGTTGATGACCACTATTGTTCGAGGTTGGGGATCATTTTTTCTTTCATGTATAACATATTTTAGGGAACAAAAAGTTATTGTGGAAATAAAGGATGATTCCTCATAAAATTGTATATATGAAATTCTGGAGAAAGTCAGTCCGTTGGCCTATTGTCTGTTAAATCCCCATTATTACCATTCCATTCATGATGTCTTCCTTATTTAATAGATTTTTTGTTATCATGCTTAATCATCTCATATATTCTATCTCGATGATTTCGAGTTTGATGGTGAAAAATTATTTGATGAATATTCTTTATACATTGTTCACTAGAACACAAATTTTATTTGTGTTCTGTGTTTCACATTCATATGGGTATTAGGGCAGCACAACTATGTAAAAGATGAAACATTATAGATACATGTCGATATATGTACCAAATGTCCAAAGTTATTCTCAGGTAGTGTTTCATCTCTCTTGGAAGGTGAACACGAGGGAAAGTAACATAAAAAGGGGAATATTGTAAGAACATATTTTTTTTAATCAATCATGAATCCTCTTAATTTCAGTCAAATTATATATTTTGGGCCTAATATAGATTCATAATGAGTTCATGATTTTCTAAGAGGTGTCCGGGTATTATTTGAGCCCAGAACCTATTTGTTTACATAAATAGATTGGTTGAATGGTTATTAGAACCCATGTAAGGAAGGATGCATTGTTACTTCTAACTATGTGGGGTTTGATAGTGGGGTGGTGTAGTTTGCATGATTTTCACTAACAATGCACCAGGGTCCACACTCCCATGAAAAAACTGCAAACATGTTTTATATGCTTCTGTCATGGTTAGTGTATAGTTTCTTTTACAATTCAACCTAACCTTGCAAAAACCCCTTTCTATAGTAAATGGGACACACTTGGCACATGGATTGGAAAATATGTCTCCATAACTTGTGATACCTATTTTTATAAGATATTAATAAAATTTCACTTAAGTGGAATATGTCAACACACCCCTACCCTCATTTCCCCTCCAAAAGTAATCTACCCCTCCATTTATCTCATTTTTTACCATCTAATATCTTTGGAAGTATTTGATCTTGTTTTTCTACCCATAGTTTGATCAAATCATCCTGCATCTCATTAGATCTGTATTGATAAGATCATATTTCTTCTTCAGCCATTCATTGTTATTATTTCTATGAAATATGCTATTTAGATGGAGGAACATATACCGAGTTTTCGTGGAATTGATCCATTTATCATACCTCTTCCAATACATGCCAAACTATTTCTTGAATCTATATGAGAAGTTCTATATGAGTATGAGGTTACTGTTCTATAAATTTGGAATCCAAAATTTTTATTTTATAATTTAATGTGAGTGCGCATTGGTTTCAGAAAAAATCTCATATCTTGTTGATGTTCCATAATTATAGTCTTTAGAACCATAATATAAGACTCCTATTAAAAATTATATCCATTGTTATAGGTTGTAACCTCAAGGACGGTCTCCCAAGTAAGATAATTTCTATATTTATGAATTTATTATTTTTTTGATCCCATGTATGCCACTGTTTGGGTGAGATATGAATTCAATTTTCTAAAGGTATATGTTTAATTAATTAAATTATTTTTTAATTCTTATCACTTGTATTCTAATCCAATGACCCAACTAATGTATGTGCTTCGACAGGATAAGTCATTCATAAATTGAATTGTCTAGTATATTATTAATATATATAATATATTTCGTCATTAAAAATAGTTATATAACTTCATTTCACATCTATATCACCCTTTTCCATGTATAATCGATGGTATTGGAGTGAAATATATAAAATTATTATGATTAAATGAACTAAAATTTCGCTTACATAGTTATCCTTATCATATTAATGAAAGAAAATTTCTTGAACCAAATGAATTATTAATTGGCATTATAATTAGATGACATTTTTAATTGAAATAATTGATTGATGGTACCTATTTCATATGGACCAATTCATTACAATAGGTGTGATCAAATGAGAGCTCAATATGGAATCATTAGGGAACACATTTAGAACTTTTGGATATCATTCTGATATCAAGATTTCGGTTTCCATGGGTGAGACTCACCTTGGAACACGATACTTTTCTATGTACAACAACTTGGTATGAGAGTATAGGATCCCATTATTATTATTATATTATTCCATGGATATACACCAGGTATAATTTATGTTCTCTACAGACACAAGGTTCCATGGTTATATCCATAAGGCCTAGAAATTTCTTACCCCAAATTAATATGGATTTATACATTGGACTCAGTATGAATTGTATTATTGTAGAAGGCCTTGTAAGATTCTCATTGGAATACACTTTTTACCCTTATCATTGGGATATAGGCCACTAGTGATTTTTTATGACCGATGATGTCATGGATTCCTTTGTTGTTACCTTGGATCCATTTCATTATCATCGTCATCATGGATTCCATGCCATATCTTGGATCCTTTAACTATTATTATCATGTTAGGGTTTCGGTTTTGGATTTACCTAACATAAAATAATTATATAAACTAGAAATTTATTTATTTTTGAACTGGTTACCTATTCATATTCCAGGTGATGGATGAAGTATGTACATGGGTATTTATGTCATTGAATTTATTTTCTTTTACATATTCATTATTTTAAAGTGTTTCAGTATATATTACATGTATTAGATTAAACATATGTGGTAGGTGGTGGCCTACAAGGATTTATCTCACACCATATCAAATATGCTATTGGAAATATGGATTTAATAGAATATATGATAGACTATATATAATATTAGGAAATAAAAATAGTTTATGTACATATTTGAATTTTATATAAACATTTTTGGTCAAGAAATAATTATCATAAATAATTATATAAGGGTATGCAACAATTATTCAATTTCTAAAAAACTCATTTAAGTGATATTTAAAATAAAAAAATAAATACAATTGGAATTATCTAAGGATATCCACGAATTTTATAGGTTATTATTAAATATTATGTGTTTTTTAATGATATTTGTTAGATGTTATAATTTTTTTATATTTTATTAACGACAATGTAATGAATAGTGTCAAAACACACACTAATAATGTTTTATGAAAATAATATTTTATTAAAATATTTTAAAATCATAAAAAATGTAATTAAGGAAAATGGGATATAATTTCTCTTATACATCTAAAAAATTTTCCATTATTGTTTTAATTTACACCATATAATTAAGACTCCCAACCTTTTCATTTCGAAATAATTCTCCATGTAATTATAATTAAAATAGGTTAATTCTGGTTTAAGAAACAATAAGGGTTAAAATTACAACTAAACATGTATAAAATATATTATTTTATTTTATTACCAAAATTTCCCTCATTATCTTCTAATAACATTCCATTTAAAGGTATTTGAATTAATATTTAATTTATTAAATATTAATATTATGAGAAATTCCAAAAGTACCCCTCCTTTTTCTTATAGAAGTGAACTCTTTCATCTTTTTTATACAAACGCAATTTTTTTTGCCAAAATATAACTATATATAAAAATAATTCCTTTAAATAATCATATAATCCATATCTTTTGTCATGAAATTTAAAGAATCTTTTTTATAAAAAATCAAAAAAAGGTACTTAAGAAAGTTGTCATGTTTTTCACCAAACATTTTGGTTTTATTTATTCCTTAAATTCCACAATTATTTTACATTAATTTTTATTTACTAATATAATAATTTTCAATCTACTTATATGTTTTTATATTATTATTTTTACCAACACTAAAACACACTTCAATGAAGTGGGATAAACAATCACAGTTCCAGAGTACGACAGACAATGGCCTCGTGAACTAACGTCGTTCGTTAATGCATTTCCACCTTTCATGGTTGGGAATAATGGTGAAATTTATATTTTTATATGATATATACATATATTATTTTTTTGATTCATTTATTCTTATATAATTATTTTATAAGACATACCTTGAGGCTTCCCATTTTGTGTAAATACGATAACTTTTTGTGTCGATGTGTAGACTATTTCCTCTTTAAATTGATGTGATTAGTTAAAACACTACACAGAATGAATTAAAGAGGGTTTTATTGAATGAATATGAAATATATAAAATAATAATTATTCCAAAATGATAATATATTAATATATATTAATATATATTATTTACTTTATTTCTTTCAATATGATAATAAAAAGGAAACAACCTTCACCGGTATGTTCGACCTACCATCTCTATTAATATATTATTTAATTTAATATCGTTTATAGATTATTATAAATAAATATATAATTAATTTCTATTATATTATATATATATTTATTTATAATTCTGTTGATGTCTAAAATATGATATTAGAAAAAGGACCCCAAATAAAACAATTTAAAACAGATGTGAAAAACCAATTTGCAACCCAAAACCTAACATTAACCTGAAATTGATAATAAACATGTAATAAAAGTCCATAAATAAATCATGTATGGTATTATATATTTTAATATAGGATTTAATACAATTATAATAAAATTATGTATATTAAACAAGAGTTTTTCATGAGCACGACAAGAGTCATGACATCGGGTAAGGGATTTTTGGCTCACATTTATTTTTATGGAAAACATGCCTTATATACTTTATAATCCATTATAGTGCTATATAGAATATAGAATATTTTCTATTATGAGTATTTTTCATAAATATTTTTGTATTTTCAAATGCATATAATTTTCTTTCATTCATGGGGAATATGATTCTACTGATTATAAACTGGTAAGTGTTAATTTCCAAATCTCATTTCAACTTTAGATTTTTAATATGTTAGTATCTTCTTTGTAATATTTATCTTCCATATACATCATTCAGAAAATTTAATCAAAAATATATTTACTATTCATCATCAATTTTTTAAATTCATTCTTACCCATTAAATATTTTTTTATTAAATGATTTCAATGAAATCATTATGTCATTTTCTAAATGAGGTTCTTTGGGACATTTCGCAAAGAAGTAAGAAATAAATGTTTTTTATCACATATTTTGAATTGGTTTTTATGATTTCATGATTAATTAAGTACTAGATGTTTTCCTAACAATACTATAAGGTTATTTTCAGATAAATGTTTTTTTTTAAATTGTGTGACATTTTAATATATGAAATAATTTTCAAAGAAGAAAGGAAATATTCATAAATAATTATTTTCAAGTGATATGTCAAAACTATTTTTCCATTTATAAAAACATTATTAGATTATAATTATTAGTTATTTTGGATATTTTTAATGGATAATATCCCTAATCATTTTATGGTTTGTTGTTTTTATGATGTAATTATATTTATGAAACTCATTTCATTAACATGATTTATGTTATGATGGAGTGATGTTTATGAAACACTTTTCTTTTCATGTTATATGATATGATGAATGATTTATGTTCTTGTGGAACACATATGTTTGGATTTAATTATGTGATGTGTGGGACCTATATGTCATTCTTAATCATTTAGTAAAGTTTTATATCTCATTAGATAATTATGGTAATGAATTCGATGGGATTGATTATCTATGAGAGTAAGTGGAAACATGATCCCTTATAAGAAGATGACTATGTCTAAGGATGGTGGTGTGTCTCTCATAGTAGGTAAAACCCCCAATGAATTTCCCAGATATGTTTTGGTAATGTGCATTAACTTATAGGTAATGATATTTCAATTTTAATAATTTTACACAATTTCATATCTAATTTCCTTTTCAGGGATTCATGATTTATTCTCATGACTCTCTTATGATTCATGTCTTATGAACTACCAATCTTTAATAATCTAATTTAGAATTGTGATATTTGATATTTAGGGTATTCTTGTCAAATTTTATCCCCTCTATTTTGATACAATTATTCTCATGATATGAATATATTTCTAAAACATTTACCCCTAATTGGAATCTAGTCCCACTTTTTATTTTTGTCCCTTTACTCTTGTTATAATGAAAAGTTTTATATTGTAGTACTGAATGGAAAGATCTTCATAAAAGATTTTGATGATATTTCACCAAATTAAAATAATGGATTCCATGATTCTAATGTCACAAAACTATTACAATACTCATGAATGTGATTATGAGAATCTAATTAATATTCATCTAAAAATATTTAATATATATGTTTGAAAAAATTGGGTTGTTATAGTTGGTATCAGAATAGAGGTTTATTCAAAAATTTAAATGTATGATGAGAAATATTTATTAAGGTCCTTATACATATTTTTAAGCATATTCTTGGGAATTTCACTATGATTAATTATAATTACAAGTAGAATCCTAGAGTTTCCATAATAATCATGAATAACATAATATTAAACCTATTGGCTCAAATATTGAAATATTATAATTAATTTCCCGTGAATATTTTATTCTAATACTATTATTAGTGTTTCCACACAATTATTTCTTGTTTCAGTCAATGGATGGATCCCGATATAACCATATTAAGGATCATTGCGAGGGGAATGAAGGGAATATCTTTCAGGAAAACCTAATGTTATGGGTGTTGGAATGAAAAATATTATTTTGTAATATACAATAAATTTCTCAAGATATAAATGATGTTATGATTTTAAATGAGTAATGGGGTAAAAAATTCTATTAATTATTTCATGTGGTAATATTATCCTTCTTCTAGTGGGTATTCTAATCCACTAGTTACTGAGTAATGTATCGGTACCACAAAAAATATTTTACATTCATTAATGTTCAGAACATGAGTATTTAATTTATTATGCCTATCATTTGGAAGGTGAAATAAATCAATGGTTGAATCTTATAAATAATTTTATGAAAAAAGATGTAGTTGAATCTATAGAGTATGATGGTTTCACGAACATAATCTTAAATATGTATATTCCATGTTCTATTTTTATGAAAATTGAAAAGGGATTCCTTTTATTAATGCAATGTAATATTTAATTTATTGGATCATATGAGGAAAATATTTATATACTTGTTAGGTACACTTCTTGCATTAACATCCAATCTGATAGTAAGGTCGATCCATATTTCTATCGATTAAACCAATGTATTAAAAGAGAATTATCCATAAGGGACTTCATATGTTTTGATTAATTCATCGTTATAACATAAATTTGGAAATGGAGTTTGATGGTCAATATAAATTTCATTGATTTTTCCATAAAAGGGGGATGAATTTTTGAGAAAAATATAAAAAACATGGTGAAAATGGCAGTTTTTATTTATTTTCTATTAGTGGATATATGAATGGTGGATATTTTCTTATTGGGGCTGGTAAATGAGTCATTTGTTGAAAGGTAGATAATATGGAATTAAAATGACATTATAATAGGATAATGTTTGTTAATGACATCAATAGAGATAATGCAACATAGAATAAACCCCCCACACATCAATGCATCAATTGTAAGGAAGATGTTCATAATGTTAATCAATTACCACATTCAAAGGATTACAATGAATATCGTAGTTATATAGCTATAAAATAAAATAAAAAGGAAATCTTATGTCATCACTACTGGTGATGTGGAGTTTGACAACAAAGTTGTGGAATGATTGAGTATACATGTAATTAATGTATAATAATGTACAAGTACATTTATTGTATAATGAAATAATAAAAAATCTATTTATTGGGCCACTATCGTTTTTTCGTAGGGATTTATGATCATTTTTTGAAAGATATTGTTTACGAAGAAAAATTTATTATGGATGTTTGGTGATATTTTTTAGAAAACACATGATTAAGGAAATTATATGCCTTAATATGTGCATGATTTTGGTATAATGAAATTTAGATAAGTTTGATTTTGATAAAATAAATGGTATAGTATTGACAACCATAGGTTTTATAATATGATAAGGTGGTCTAGGATATCATGGATTGGGTTTATAGAATTGTCATATTTTTTTATGAGGAAAGAGTTCATTCTTGGAATCATTCATGTTTTCAATATGTATTTATAGTAATTTAGGTTGTTATCATGATTCAAATGAATACAGGATAATGGTATTTATATATATGGTGTGTGAAAATTAAGAGAAAAATCTTGTTTTTTGGGGATTATTTAATAGTTTTTTTAAGATAGTTACCTTTTTTTGAAAGTTTTATATTTTAATCTTTTGGATGGTTTATAAGGGTAACTATATCTGAATGTTTTTACGTTATTTAGATAAGGAATAAATTAATAATTTTTATTAATATAATGATTTATTCATATAGTAAAATATGCTCTCACCATTTTTAATGATTATAATTATAGGAAAATTGAATGAACTATCTTCCCATTATAAATCTTATGATCCAAATTTTATTTAGACATTAAAATTTCAACATAAAATTTTATTAGAGTAATAGATGAAGTGAAAATTGATCATGGAATAACCATAGAGTGATATTTAATTATGAGTTGTAATCAAGTAGGTATATATTCTAAAATGATTTTTTAAATAAAATGTTATCATATTATTATCATCAATGATGATAGAAATTTACTTTTTTCAGTCCCATTTGGTCTATGGTTTTGTAGTCATTTATTTATCTTGATTGTTCTCTCTGTCATAAGAATATGATATTTTGTTTTCTCTTCAATTTCCCTATTTTGACATTCCATATATGTTCTCAATTTTGGAAACCTAGTTATGAGTTATATCGAGTAATCATTAAGTACCAAACATTCTTTTTATAAGAATATTTTATAATTCATTTTTATGATGTGGGTTTCTATGAAGGTATCATTAATGTATTAAAACATTTATTACCCTATTTATTTTGAAGGGGAAAATTAATTTTATGAGGGTTATACTATGATACCTAAATATATTTATGATATACATTTTTATATTATTTTATTTCTTTTATATATTTCATTGAATGATACATTATATTAATATTGTGCTACATGAAACACCGTCATAGATTATGTTGCATAAAACACCAATTTTTTACAAAATATTATTTATTATACTAATTATTTAAAAAACCATAATATAAAATATCATTTTTGATGGAAGATATGAACATGATTAACAAAATTATAAAATTATGATTTACATATGTAAAGCTATTTTGAAATTAAAATGAAATAATTTTCTGAAAAATAATTACATGGGAAGAAGTGTTTTTTTATAAAAAAAATTAAATAATCACTATTGATAGAAAATTATATATATATATATATAATATTCATTCTAATTTTTATCAATCATCCTTTTTGTTTTTACAATTGATATCAAAATACATCCAATTTTTTGCTATCATGGCTCATTTTCTTTGTGTACCATATGATTCAAGTATCATGAATAACCAATTATTACTCTAAAACTCAATATTATGATATTTTAAATGCATGGTATGCTTTTAAAATTTTATATTACTATTCTTTTACACTTATGATCATATTATTATTTTGTATCCCCCTTGTTTAACAATACTATTCATTTGAAATAATCCATTATTATGTTTTATTTCTCCATGATATGATGAATTTTTTTGTAAGATAAGTTATGGAATGGTGGAAGTTTTTAATAATTTAGTACGATATTATGTATATCACTTAGGTAAGAATTATAATTCTTTATATTTTCTAATGTCACAATAAAAATATAGTCAGAAAGAACATTTTTTGGTAATATAAGGAATAGTCATCAATAATGATTTTATATATGGGAGTCATAAGTATAGTTTACTATAGTTTATATAAAAGGAATTTTTTATTCATCCATTATAAAGTAGTATGGTAAAACATTAGAGTGGTCCTTTAGGGTATCTATAATGAAATGTTTATATATGTAGCTAAGTATATATTTAAATATGATTAAAAGTATTTCAAATTGTTTGTGAATTTTTGTAAGGTATTGATAAAGTAGTTCCATGAACATATATCTATGTATGGTTTGTGTCCCTGGATATTACTTTGGAATATGTGTACCTAGGGTTAAAACCCATAAAAACATTGTATTAAGCTAGACACAATCTAGAACTTGTGACCGATATTGGGAATTCATGCACTCATGGGTTAACACTCCTTGGGAGTATGCTATGGAAATTCAAAAACACTTTGTGAAAAATCCTAAAGGATTAAAATTTATAATGAATTTTAATGACTTATATTAAACCTAATATATCATATATTAAAAATAATTTCTTTTTATATAGACCTTCAAATTTATTTTGAAGTAAATTTGATTTTCCATTATGATTATCACTTATTACACTTTGATTTCTTTCATAGTCAACGATGGGAACTACAGGGAACTAGATTAACATATAATGTAATGAATAATTCTCTGATGAGGATCCAACATGGGTTGTGACTAGATTAAAAGATTTTGTGATTATTTATAATCATTTTTCATGGAAAATGATTATCAAAATATACCTTGACAAACACATAGACTCTCTATAGAAAATTAGGACCAAATTCATAAGAATTTTATGTGATGGAAATATTGGATGATTGAATATTAGGTTTATTTTATGTCTAGAATTTGATATGAAACAACTGGGAGGATGTCCTATAGGAACAATAATTTGTTTTTATTGTGGATATTACAGAAACAAAGAAAGTAATTGTAAAGGGAAAATGAACAGTTAATGCAAAGGATGTGAATAATGGTCTCCCAAATATATCATTGATTATTGAATTATTTAAATTTGGAATGTATGGGTGTTATAAAAATTTATTTCCTAAGGGTAAATATCATGATGAAAATCAAAATGGTTGTATGAGTAATAATTATATTTAGAAACATGAAGAAACTAAATATGCCTTTTGAAAGGAATATGGTATAAATGAATATCATGATTAATCCTATATAATTGTTTGAGAAGAATGTGAGAGTAATTAAGTGTTTATTTATTATATTTAAGTGATCGTGACATCTGAATCTTGAAATATATATGTATTTTTTAATAAAAATTTTTCATTGTGGTTCAAAATAATATGAATAATGATACTGATAGTCTAGAAAAGTGATTTAGTAAAAAGATGATATTTTGAAGATTACCCTTTATATGTTTGAGATATTGATATAATGATGGTATTAAAAATTGATGGTGGATATTACTAATTAAATTAGAAATTACTATGGACATTTAAAAGAATTAATGATTTTTTCAAATTGGATAATGCTACCATTGATGGAGTTTACAATATTTATCAAATTGAGGAATAAATGTAGTAATTTATTTTTTATATATGTATTGAGAAGGAATTTATGTTTATAAAATGTTTTTATAGTAATTTTGGTTTTAGTATATTTCATAATGAATGTATTATAATGTGGGTATGTTAAAATTAAGTGAAATTTCATTTTATATGAGGGAGTGACGATAGGTTCAATTTTGGAAATTTAATGATCTTCTTTATAATGTTTTGGAATTTCATATTTAATAAGGGGTAAAAGATTAACCATTTATCAAATTGTTTACGATGACCGTTGAATAAGGTTTTAGAGATTCTTGTACTATTTCTCCATGGGAATATTTATGAATATCAGATACCCTATGCAAAAAAATTTGTTGTGATGATAATAAAAGATAGGAAGAATGAATTATCATTTTATCAATTATTAATATAATCCATTATTGATTGAGGAATAAAGTATTAAAAATATATAATAGCGTATGAGATGAAGTTGAAATTTTCCAAATAATAAAAAAATAAAGATATTATTATTACAAAATTGAATATAATAATGTAACTGTTTATTCTCATGAAAGGTACTCATCAAAGATGGATCACTTGTAGGGGGAGATGCAAGGCAAAGGGGTCATCAGGGACTGAGAAGGGTCTGTTATGGCAGCTTTCTACACCTTCTATGGTAGGGGAGATGTTTTTGAAGCTGAAGGGAAGGCTTTGCTCACAAGTTTGATGATGTGCGGGTAGCATGACATCATTCTTAAGAAAGTGGAAATAAATTCATTACTTCTCTTAAAAGCACTAGCTGGTACATACAGAGTTCTATGGAACAATGTTTACAAAATTATAAAGTGAAAACCGATTCTTGATAATCTCATTGAGATCACCCACACATGGCGGGAGGGGAAATAGGTTACAGATTTCTTAGTGTCCATAAATTGACCAAATTAATTTTGTATTATCCCTATAGTATAGGTTCTTTTCCTTGTGAGGGGATGAAGTTTTTGATTAATGATGTTTTGTGAATTCACTTTTTATTATTAAAAAAATATAAACATATTTAATAGAAATAAAATTATAATTTAAATGAAATTATTTTTTATGAATAGTTATAATTCAGAAAAAATGAATATTTAATGAGAATATAAATTCCTGATATATCGATATAATTATTTCATTACATTTTAATATAATGATAATTTATATTAACAGAACTCCTTTTGATACCTCTTTATTGACAAGCATCAAAAAATATCTTGTTACATTTTTATGTTGTACTTTAGCCACGATAGATCATTTATAAGTATCAACAATCTTGATCTTCTATCATATTTGGTTTTTCTCATACTATAATTTCTTATGATCTTCTTGGGTTTTGAAAGATCGTTGACCCAGTACTCCCTCATGTGACCAAGTCAGTGGGCTATGTGATCTCAATAGTTTCTCCCCATAATCCAAATGATTCTAAATAGTATATTAGGAGTGAAAGACATTGTTGGGGACAATAACATCTAGAATACTATACCAATACATATTAGTTGAATTAAATTAAAAAAATATACTTCAATATGAAAATTAAGAACAAATATAATATCTCAAAAAATAGGAAATGATTGATTGAAATTTAACTAAATTATGTGATGATTTTAAAACAATAAAAGACTATAAAGGTACAAAAAAAAGACTCCAAGTCCCTATTCATGATCCCCATGTCATTTTAGTCTACTAGCTCAAACCCATCAAAAAAGATATAGTCAAAAGTATGGTCCATTTCCCTCTAAACTAGCACCAATAAAATCATTCAATGTACCGAACAACGATCAATCCAAAGTGTGAGTACAAATCATTCGTTTGAAACTACCAGGTCTAAAAACTTTCGGTCTAAGATATATAGTGCATCAAATAAATTGATAATTAGGGTGTTAATTTAGTAAATTAATTCTAAAAATTGAAATAAATCTATATACCCAGAAACTTTACGGTGACACTTGGGTTCATCAACAATAATTTTGGCGCACAAAATAAATATCTATTGGAATTTCCTGGAACCATGGAATATATTTCCATGAAAGTTACATGGTATGGATATAAATCAACATACGAGAACCTGGATGTGCCTCATAATGATTACAACGTTTTTTACCATGCACTATAAGAATTAGATTATCTTAAAAAATCCCTCTATGCATCACAGAATATTCAATCCATCCCTATAATAACTAAAACATCCTTAAAAATCCCTATATTCATTACCTAGATCATAAAAATCTTAATAAGAATTACCATATATGGAGAAACCCAATTTTAATTAAATCCAAAACTAAAATAATAATAATAATTATAGTATCACAAATGTTGTCACAATCCATTTGGTTAATTCATCTAATTATCATTTTTCATTTTAAATATTCATTTTCATTATAATATTGAATAATTTTTAAATCATCTTTTTAATTTCCTATAAACATTCTACCCAAATTAGAAAGTTATAGAAAATCATATTATTACATAAAATAGGAATATCAAATATGTAGGGTTAACTATATCCATTTATAATGTATGATCAATTGATGAAACACTGATTGGGTGGTTGTAGGTCTTGATCTCAACACTAAAGTACCCGAAGTGAGCCACTGGGGGGATATGTACTGGATTACCTCATTATACAATTTTTAATTCATCTTTTTAAGATGGACTCATATTATTTCTATGTGATCAAACATATTTCTCAGAATATAATTAATTGAATCATATTTGAGAGTCATGTTAGAGACAACCTACATCTAAAGAATAATATATGGATGAAATTCCTTCATCCAAGATAATTGTTGGATCCTTCTAAAATCCAACGGATGATGACCTAAAACACTATAAAAAATGGTTTCTATAAAGAAAATAATGAATGTGATGAAGCAGATACACTAGAATGGTTATGTTTATTATCTAGTCCATTACAATGTAATTTGAAGGCTTAGAATATAATAGATAAATACATAAATGGTGTAGTTTCAATCCAGTAGAACAGAGGTCCAAATTCTTTTGAAATTCTATATGAGGCACCTAGAGGTCAAGTTGAAATAGGTGAATCTAAATGTTTTCATATAGGATGAGGAAATTTATAGATATTAAATTTAAAATAGGGTCAAGAAGAAACACCATGTACCATTATGTAGAACTTACTGACATATGATATTCTACTGCATAACCACAAGGTTCCTTGGTGCGACCTCTGGAGTTTAAACTATGTATGAGATCTAGGGTGGTTTAAATGTCGAGGATAATTTAAGATTGAGGTTATAATATGGTGTAGCATAAACGAGAACATCGCAGTTATTTGAATCCCTAAGGATTGGCTACACATTATCCATCTTCCATGTCATAGGGTTGTCAAACTATAATAACTGACCAATTTTCCTTACAAAGACCTTAATACATAGCCATTATTACAGAATATACATTAAACTAAAATGGATGTAGCTCAGTTTCTACATCTCTGTGACCCTACTCCATAGCATTGATCTCAATCCATAATGTCCAGTAATATTTCACAACCCAAATCATCAATACATAGTCTACTATGTAGTTGGGGATTTTGTAGCTCCACTCCCCTTTCTTCCTTTATTTGAACGACCCTCCAAATATAAGTCATAAAAAATCTGATCTAGAAAAAAATATCTAAAATAGGTTAGAGAGACATAAAATCAATGTAATGCACATGAATAAAATGGGATGTAAAAACCTCCCCACCATATAAAATCTTAACCCTGAGATACTCCAAGATCAATAAAATGTCCAGCCTCTATGTATGCATATCAGGATACCTCTCTGAGGTCTCCTATTGTAAATATCTATCATTGTTCTACACTTGAAATTGATTAATAATCTTATCCTTGATATTTTTCTCATATCAATTGACAATATGGGTCAAATTCTCTTTAATAAACACATGAACGTCTAGATCAGTGTAATAATCTTCTATTCAATGAGAAGGGTCAATATGTAATATCCAATGAATATACACATGGAATAGATCAACCAAATTGTTTTGGTCACCAAAAAACATTCTAGTATGACAAACATATTCAGATGCCTCCTCAATGATATTATTTCCAACAAGAATATAATCACATTCCCCCAACAAAAAAATAGGATAAAAATTGGGTCTTATATATAAATAATTTAAATGATGTATTTAAATTTATTCTAGGAATATTTTTTCATAAGAAAAATGCATGAATTATAGATGTATCTAATAAGATCCCTAGAAATACAATATAGAGTCTACCAATATATCCTCCAGAATCTAAATCATATATTGGATTGGTCATCAATCAGAGGATAATTGGCCATACTAAAAAGAACCTATTATCTCAGATCCATCTGGAGACCCAACATGAATTGAGATGTAAAATAAGGATCTCAATATAAATTATAATACATAAAAAACTATGTAATTGAAATAATTCCATTACATAGATATTTCCTATATCAGTAATGGTAAAGGTCTCTTAAAATGTAAAAAAAATAGACTACCTTCTTAAGTTGATCCATGATCACCTATACTACATCATTAATATGGGGTGTCATGGGTAACCCAATAAAAAAATCCATATCAAAATCCTCTAACTTCCATGTTATAATGTTTTCAGGATATAACTATCATGTAAGCCTCTGATTCTTGATCTTCACATATTAGCAAAGTGAAAATTCCTACCATGAATCTCACTGTCAACTTTTCCACTCCTAGATATTAGTATTTACCCAGGTGATACAAATATATCATTATCATAATAGGATGTGGATCCCATTTAAATTAATTTACCTCTCTCATATGAACTGCATATAAACATGTAGTAATCCAAATTTTGAATTGGTAAGGAATAAAATCATCTCTACCAAACCACCATCCCAATGATGGATCACTACTATATAAGATTTTCCTTTCAGGATAATCCTTGTAAATAAGATAACTAATCTACTATGATTCAATCAATAAGAACACTCATTACTGATTTAAATTTCATATCCACCAATCCTTATGACACTTGAACATCGAGATGCCTAACTGCAAGGAGTTCCCATATTCGATACTCAACACAAGACCCACACACTACTTATGTATGTATCATCAAACACAATACATCAGTAGTGATGTTTCCCTTTCATAGTGGGTATGCCAATTCACAGTCAATTAATTGTAGATAGTTGAAAAACTCCTCTATTAGAGGTTTAATTATCTATAGGAAAAATTTATAGTATGGGCTTGTGGTATTTGTACAAAACAAACATCTCACCCATCATGTATTATCTCATATAGTTTAGGGATTGTAAGTTTGATAATAACATCATGTTGTGACTAGGGTAATTTGTATCTTGTAGTTTCAGTTATGTGATAAAAAACTCATTCCTCCATCAAGAAAACTACCATATGTCACACTCTCAATGCACAAAAATACATATATTCATATTTTATCTTTAAAAAAAGACGATTAGTGATGAGGTCAGCATGTTCTTCGGCTCCTAGAAATCTCTTTCACTAGTATCAA
Organism: Viscum album; assembly: GCA_963277665.1. NCBI lineage: Eukaryota > Viridiplantae > Streptophyta > Magnoliopsida > Santalales > Viscaceae > Viscum > Viscum album. Next base: position 1,425,463,714 of record OY728133.1, read on the forward strand.
ACAAAAAAAAATATCAGCATGTTCTTGTTAAAAAACATCGATTATTCTATAAGGGATAAATATGGGAAAAAATTTAGATAATAGCGTACTAAATATATAAAACAAGGAATCATTATTTCATTCTTGGAACACTCCCATTTTACGATGGTTTAATGCATTTCAAAATCTATTTTTACTCTAGCCCCCATGATGACACATCCGTCGAGTGGACTGATCATCTTCTCTGTGAGTGTACACTAAGATGTCATCAACATAAACTAAAACAAACTAATGGAAAAAAAGTTGAAATATTTGAATCATTAAGTAAATAAATAATGCCAATTTTTTAATAATATTTAATGATATAACCATATTCATGTGTAGTCCATAACTTCTCCTAAAAATAGTTTGGGGTATGTATTAAGGCATACCCTCAAATGATTATACCGTAACATCAACTAAATATTAATGAAAATCTATATATGTATTAGTTAATGGATGACATCATTGATGCACGGATGGGGATACGATTTCTGTAACATTATCTATTTTAATATTTGATAATCCACATAGAAGCACAATGTCACTTCATGCTTCTCCTAATAATTAATATGGGAAATGAATGGAAAAGAACAAAATGTTATGAATCATTTGGATTCTATGTCATCGGAATAAACATTAAATCAGATACATCTTCATGTTCCATTCTATTCGGAGGGATAATAAATGGTTCATCTCTTAGCACAAACTCAATTTGAACTCATTATATTAAATAAGTGGTAAAAAATAAAACTACCATAGAAGGACACACTAAAAATAGTGATCCACTAGTATGAAAGAATCCCACATCATTTCACACCCATCTTAGGCTTGACTTTTTACCTAAATCGTTATACAATCCAATCTTTACATAATTTTTTCTTTCACAACAATCCTAAATATCAAACTCTCTATAATGGAATTATTTTTTGCCCTTAAATTGATTTTATGGAAAACCACATTTGAATAAATTAATATTATATTAGTAAAAAATGTAGATATTCCATAACAAGAATAAAATTTATGCCTTTTATTTCAAATGTAGAAAGATATAAAATGAAATACTAGGATCCAATTTTTAGAGACCAATTATTATAAATCCAGATATCCTCATACTAAACTCCCAACATTGTGTCATGTAAAATTCAAGAATAAAAAAGTAATAACATGCTTCTATGTCATGTAAAATTCAAGAATGGGTATATAATAAAATAATCATACCTCAAATGATGGATGGTCCCCCATTCAATGTAACTAGAGTAAACTGTATTGTGTGTAGATTACTATCCCCTCCACCGTATTCTCTAGTATGAATCCCTTGAGGTATTTCTAAAGGTTGTTACTATGAATTCTATGATGGGGTAACAAGTTTCCTATATTGGAATGAATTTATTGTGGAGCTCTTGCAACCAGTCTGATTAGGGGTAGGTAAGTCTCTTCCGGTATTCAGTTTTTATCTATATCCCATCCCATTTATCTAATGCAATACAACACTACAGAACCATTTACATTAAATAACCATACTAAAAGGAATATACTCAAAAACATTATAAGGAAAAATAGGGAAATTTTTTATATACTTTTCACTTGACAAGTGATGCAATGTTCCATATATTGAGATGAATTCACACATCCTGAGTTGATCTGCACAATAATTCCATGATTGGTATAGTCATAATATCACATACTTATACTGGATGATGAGCTACAATATTTCACTATAGAAATTTACTGGGAAACATTCATGGGATCATTAAGATTAACTTCTATGTTGAGATCATGAATCACCACATTTTAAAATAATCTTAGATGAAATACATTCACCACTCACCTGACCCCATATTGATTTCAATCTTAGAAACGGATTTCCCTAGTATCCCCATCAGATAAGAACAAAAGAGAACTGTGTTATAGGCCTATAATGTTTCCATAATAGACTATAACTACAAGTCCCGTATTTTGTGTTCAGGAACATGTTACCCTTATCATCCCTCAAAGTCCTTTGGTAGACATTTCTTTAAAAAACAACAAAATAATTCTTCTAGATAACACCATCTGCATCCCAAATTTCATTAGGATATCACTAAAACTATTTACATGTCCCCAAATTGTATAAATATAAATCACCAATCATCTATTAGTGAGATTTATGAGCTACATAATGATCATTTTGGACTGAATCATTCCAAACCTCTAATTCAAGGGGGAATGACATTCTAGTGAATGTAGGTGGTTGTTTTACCTAGAACACAGACTTTAGTTCAAACGACTAGGGTGTTGTGAAATTATTATCTCCCACATCAGATTTCATGATCCTCATGATGATTTAATGAAGCTATTCATCTATTTAATTCTAAAATTAAATCAGATATTTTAGTACACTGAGGTCAGGGATTTTTCTAATTACCAAAATCAAAACACTCAACTCGAAGATGACATATTGTCAGTTTCACTTCCATGACTTGTGCAATCTATATTTTAAATTAACTAAACATAATTTTTTTAAAAAATTGATAAAAAAGGAGTTATAATGTTCCATATTTCTCTACATATGGATTAAATTGTGATTTTATATAACATTAAAATTCCTTTCATTATTTGTATCACATATATCATGTTATTTTATTTCATAGATCATATGTGAAATTATGCCATTTAGATTAATTATTTCCATTTAGATATCAAATATTTTCACCATATGTCCCTATTTTGACACCTCTAAATCTTTATGAAATTTATTTTTCTATTATTTAATTTCATTGATAGCATGCATTACACTCTATATCATACATTTCTTTCTCTACCGGCAACACCATCTTATATTGAGTTACACACAACACTGAGTTTCTGTGAAAAATAAATTATTCCTATTTTTATTAAAAAAATAAAAATAAAAAATATAATTTAAAATGAATAAAATTAAAAAATCTAACTAAATTATTAATGTATTGTTTACATATGTAAAACCCTTTTAAATTTAAAAGGATATCATATTCTGAAACTATATTTAACTGTGTACAAAAGTGATTTATAACAATAAAAAATAATTTTCAATTATATTAATGATATATATATATATATATATTATTCTATATATGGGTAACATTCATCATACATGTTTTCTAGACATGATATAAAAAAATTCCAATTTAATGTTTAAAAAACTCAATTTTTATAAAAGAAGTTTTATCACCATTTAATGGAAGTCTATTTTTAAAACTAAATTTTCATATATTTATATATTATATATGAAATATTAAACCTTTTATTTAAATTATAGATATCATAATTTAATTTGGAATATCATTTAGAAATCTTTTGAAATGTTTAACGTTTTTATTATTAGTGAATAATACATAATTTTATTTGAAAATATCTTTTTCAAATAAATTATGTATAATGTTAAATTTTATTATTAATTATTTTTAAAGAATAATTATATAAAATTTAAATCATTTTATCAAATTTAGGTCATTGTAACAAAAAATAAATTGAAATTTCATTTAAAATCATTTTAATATTTCGAACATTTTCACTTTACAAACATGTTTTCTCATTCTTTAAATAGAGTTAATTTTAAATGAAAATTTAATGCTTTTAAACTATAATGAAGGAGTATATAATTGGAATCATAAAATTCAATATTTAGTTTAAATGTGCCTTTTAATTGTAGATAATATGAATAGTATCCTGTGGATGTTTGGTTACCACAATACTGTTTAAATTGGGAAGTTTTATTTAAAAATAATTTGATAAGGAAACTAAATTGACCCTAACACATTGAAAACTTTTATTGGATGAATTTATTTTGAACCATATCACATAAGGTTTTCAATTTAATAACTAAATTGAAAATTTTTCCATTAATATTTCTTTCTTTTTTTAAATCAATGAGAGTGGGAAAATGTCACACACTCATTCTCAATATGTATTACATTTTTAATATGGGATTTAATATAATATATGATAGTCTATATATATTATTAGGAAATATAAATAGTTTATGTACATATTTAAATTTATATATACCTTTTTGGTGAATAAATAATTATCATAAATAATTATATAATGGTGATGCAATAATTATTCTATTTCTAAAAAACTCATTTATGTGATATTTAAAATATAAAAATAAATTAAATTGGAATTATCTAAAGATATCCAAGAATTTTAAAGGTTATTATAAAATATTATGTGTTTTTTAATGATATTGTTTTGATGTTATATTTTTTATATATATATTATTAATGGTAATGTAATTAATAGTGTCAAAACTGACACTAATAATATTTTATGAAAATAATTTTTTATTAAAATATTTTAAAAGCATAAAAATGTAATTAAGGAAAATGGGATATAAGTGATTTTCGACATTTCAAAAATTTATCATTGTTGTTTTAATTTAAACCTTATAATTATGACTCCCAGCCTTTTCATTTTGAAATAATTCCATATGTAATTAAAATTAAAATAGGATAATTGTGGTTTGATAAGGATTAAGGATTAAAATTACAACCAGACTTTCATAAAAAATATTTAATGACTTTATTACCAAAATATCCATCATTATAGTCTAATAACATTGCATTTGGAGGTATTTTAATTAATATTTAATTTATTAAATATTAATATTATGAGAAATTCCAAAAGTACCCATCCCCTTTCTAATAAAAGTGAACCCTTTAATCTTTTTAATACTAAATGAAATTTTATTAGAAAAAATCTACCAATATATCTAAAAAATCGACTTAAATAATCATATAATCCATATTTGTTATCATAAATCTAACCAAATAATTTTTTTTGAAAAATAAAAAGAAGGTATCAACGAAAGTTGTCAGGTTCTTCAACAAACATTTTGGTTTTATTTCTTCCATAAATGCCACACTTATTTTCATTTAATGTTTATATAATAACCTAATTATTTTCAACAAACTTACATATTGTTATATTATGATTTTTCCAACTCTAAAACACACTTCAATCAAGTGGGATATTCCATTTCCACCTTTCATGGTTTACAATAATGATGAAATTTATATTTTTATATGATATATATATATATATAAATTTTTTGATTAATTAATTATTATATAAATATTTTATAACACATCCCTTTAGGCCTCCCATTTTGTAAGAACTATAACTTTTTTTGTGGATGTGTGTACTATTGCATCTTCAAACCGATGTGATTAGTTCAAAAATTACACAGAATGAATTAATGAGGGTTTTATTGAATGGATATGAAATATATATAATAATAATTATTCCAATATGATAATATATAAATATATATAAATATTTATCATTTACTTTATTTCTTTCTATATGATAATAAAAAGGAAACAACCTTCACAGGTATGTACGACCTACTATCTCTATTAATGGTTTATTTCATTTAATATCATTTATAGATTATTAAAAATAAAATTATAATTAATTTATATTATATATATATATATGTATATCTTTTTATCATTATGTTGAGGATTAAATCATGATATAAGAAAGAGGACCCAAAATAAAAAAAATAAAAACAAATGTGAAAAACCAAGTGGTTACCCAAAACCTAAAATTAACATGAAATTTATAATAAAAATGTAATAAAAGGCCATAAATAAATCATTTCTGGTATTATATATATGAATATGGTTTTTAATACATTTATATTAAAATTATATATATTAAACAACATTTTTTCATGAGCACGACAAGAGTCATAACAGAGGGTAAGGGATTTTTTATCACATTTATTTTTATGGGAAACATGCCTTATATACTATATGATTCATTACAGTGGTGTATAGAATACCGATAATTTACTTAAGAGTATTTTTTATAAATAATTTTTTATTTTCAAATTCATATAATTTTCATTCATTCATGGGGAATATAATTCTACTGATTATAAAATGGTAAGTGTTAATTTCAAAATCTCATTTCAACTTGAGATTTTTATTACGTTACAATATTATGGGGAATATTTATCTTCCACATTCATCATTATTAAAATTTAATCAAAAATATATTTAGTATCCATCTTTAATTTTTTAAATTCATTTTTACCCAGCGGATATTTTATATTAAATGATTTCAATGAAATCATTATGTTATTTTCCAAATGAGGTTCTTTGTTACTTTTCGTGAAGAAGTAAGAAATGAATGTTTTTAAACATATATAGATTGAATTGGTTTTTTTGATTTCATGATTAATTAATTAGTAGATGTTATCCTATCTATCCTATAAGGTTATTTTCAAATAAATATTTTCTTTAAAAATTGTTCGACATTTTAATATATGAAATCATTTTCAAAGAAGAAATAAAATATTCCTCAATAATTATTTTCAAGTGATATATAAAAAAAATTCATTTATAACAACCGTATTAGATTCTAATTATGAGTAATTGTGAATATTTTAATGGATAATATCAATAAAAATTCTATGGTTTGTTATGATTATGATGTAATTATATTTATGAAACTCATTTCATTAACATGGTTTATGTTATGATGGAGTGATGTTTATGAAAACCTTTTCTTTTCATTTGATATGACATGGTGAATGAATTATGTTCTTTTGGAACACATGTGTATGCATTTAATTATGTGATGCATGAGACCTATATATCATTCTAAATAATTTAGTAAAGCTTTATATCTCATGAGATAATGATGGTAATGAATTCTATGGGATTGATTATCTATGAGAGGAAGAGGAAACATGATCCTTTATAAGTAGATGACTATGACTAAGGATGGTGGTGTGTCCCTCATAGTAGGTAAAACCCCCATTAATTTCCTAGATATGTTTTTATAATGTACATTAACTTATAGGTAATGATATTTCATTTTTAATTATTTTACATAATTTCATATCTTATTTCATTTTCATGCCTTCATGATTTACTCTCATGACTCCCTTGTGATTCATGTCTTATGAACTAACAATCTTTAATTATCTAATATAAAATTATGATATTTGATATTCAGGGTATTATTTCAATTGTTATTCCACTATTTTGATACCCTTATTCTCATGAGATGCTTATATTTCTTCCATATTTACCCCTAATAGGAATCTAGTCACACTTTTTATTTTTTTCCCTTTACTCATATTATAATTAAAAGTTTTATATATTAGTAATGAATGGGAATATCTTCATAGTATATGTTGCTGATATTTCACCAAATTAAAATAATGGGTTCCATGATTCCAAAGGCACAGAACTATTACAGTACTCAAGAATGTGATTATGTGAATTTAATGAATATTTATCTAAAAATATTTAATGTATATGTTTGAAAAAATTGGGTTGTTATAGTTGGTATCAGAATAGAGGATTATTCAAAAATATAAATGTATGAAGAGAAATATTTTTGAGGTAATTATAGAAATTTCTAAGCATGTGTTTGGGTATTTCTCTATAGATAATTCTAATTACAGGCTATAATCCTAGAGTTTCCATAACAATCATGAATAACTTAATATTAAACCTATTTTCTCAAATATTGAAATATTATAATTAATTTCCCTTGAATATTTTCTTCTATGACTATTATTACAATTTCCACACAATGATTTCTTGTTTTAGTCAATGGATGGATCTCGATGGAATCGTATTAATGATCAATGTGAGGGTAATGAAGGGAATATCCTTTAATAAAACCTAACGTTATAGGTGTTGGAATGAAAATTATTATTTTTTATTATACCATAACATTCTCAAGATATAAATGATACTATGATTTTAAATGAGCAATAGAGTTAAAAATATATTAATTCATTTATCAGGTAATATTGACCTTCATTCAGTGGGTCTTCTAATCCACTATTTTCTTGAGTAATGTATTAGTACCACAAAAAAATATTTTACATTATTTAATGTTTATAACATGAGTTTTTAATTTATTATGGCTATTATTTGGAAGGTTAAATACATAAATGGATGAATCTTATCAATAATTTTAGGAAACAAGAAGAAATTGACTCCATAGATTAGGATGGTTTCACGAAAATAATCTTCAATATGTACATTCCGTGTACTATTTGTATGAAAATTGAAATGGAATTATTTCTATTAATGCAATGTAATAGTGAATTTATTAGATCCCACGAGGAAAATATTACAATACTTGTGAGTTACACTTCTTTCATTATCATCCAATCTGATAGTAAGGTTGATCTATATTTATATTGATTAAACCGATGTATTAAAAAAGAATTATCCATAAGGGGCATTATTAGTTAATAATAAATCATCGTTATAACATCAAGTTGGAAATGGAGGTTGATGGTAAATATAAATTTCATTGATTTTTCCAGAAAATGGGGATGTATTTTTGGGAAAAATATAAAAAACATTGAGAAAAACTATAGTTTTTGTTTATGTTCTATTAGTGGATATATGCATGGTGGATATTTTTTTGTTGGGGCAGGTAAATGATTCAGTTGTTGAAAGGTAGGTAATATGGAAAACAAATGACATTGTAATAGGATAATGTTTGTGAATGACAAGAATCGAGATAAGGCTATATATAATGAACCCCCATACATCAATGCATCAAGTGTAAGGAAGATGAAAATATTGGTAATAAATGCCCAAATCCAATGGATAATAATTAATATCGGTGTTACAAACCTATAAATGAAAATAATAAGGGAAATCTCATGTCATCACTATTGGTGATGTGGAGTTTGACAACGAAGTTGTCGAATGATTTAATATTTATGTAATTAAAGATAATGATGTACACGTACATTATTTTATAATGAATGAATGAAAAATCTATTTATTGGGAACTATAGTTTTTTCAAAGGGATTCAATATCATTTGTTGAATGATATTGTTTACCAAGAAAAATTGATTTTGGTTGTATGGTTATTTTTTTAAAACACATGATTAAAGAAATGCTATGCCTTAATATGTGCATGATGTTGGGATAATGAAATCTAGAGTTGTTAGATTTTGAAAAAATAAATTGAATAGTATTGAAAACCGTAGGTTGTATAATATGACAAGGTGGATTAGGATATCATGTTGTGGGTTTATAGAATTGTCAAATTTATTGTATGTGGAAAGCGTTCTTTATTGAAATCATACATGTTTTCAATAGGTATTTATGGTAATTTAGGTTGTTATCATGATTCAAAAGAATACATGATAATGGTATTTATATATATGGTGTGTGAAAATTTAGAGAAACATCTTGTTTTTGGGGGATTAATGATGAGTTTTTTAGATAGTTACCTTTTATTGAATGTTTTATATTTTAATCATTTGGATGGTTTATAAGGGTAACCATTTCTGAATGGTTTTATATTAAAATTTAGATAAGGATGGAATTAAAAAATTTTATTAATATAAAGATTTATTTATATTGGAAAATTTGTTCTTACAACTTTTTATGATTATAAATATTGATAAAAGAAATTAGTTATCATCCCATTATAAATCTTATGATCCAAATTTTATTCAGACATTAAAATGTCAAAATAAAATTTTATATGGGTAAGAGATGAAGTGAAAATTGATAACGGAATAACCATAGAGTTATATTTAATTATGAGTTGTAATAAAGTAGGTATATATTCTAAAAGGAGTTTTTAAATAAAGTGTTATCATATTATTATCATCTATGTTGATATAAATTTACTTTTTCCAGTCCCATTTGGTCTATGGTTTGGTAGTCATTAACATATCTTGATCATGTTGTCTATCATAAGAACATGATAGTTTGTTTTCTCTTCAATTGTTCAATTTTCACATCTAATATATGTTCTCAATTTTGGAAACCTAGTTATGAGTTACATGGAGTAATCATTAAGTACCAAACATTCATTTTAAAATAATGTTTTAGAATTCATTTTTATGATGTGGGTTTCCATGAAGGTGTCATTAATGTATTAAATCATTTATATCCCTATTGATTTTGAAGGGATAAATTAAATTTATGAGGGGTATACTATGATACCTAAATATATTTATGATATATATTTTTATATTATTTTATTTCATTGATAGATTTCATTTAACCTAACACTATATTAATATTGCGCTACATGCAAAACCATCATAGATTGTGTTACATAAAACACCAATCTTTTACAAAAAATAATTTATTATAGTAATTATTTAAAATATAAAAAAATAAAATATCATTTTCAATGGACGTTATAAAATTGATTAACTAAATTATAAAATTATGATTTACACATGTAAAGCTATTGTGAAATTAAAATGAAATATTTTTATAAAAACTAATTACCTTAGAAGAAGTGTTTTTTTATAAAAGTAAAATAAAAAATCACTATTTATGGGATATGATATATATATATATATTATATTCAATCTAATTTTTATCAATCTTCCGTTGTGTTTTTAGACATGATATCAAAATACGTCCAATTTTTTGTTATCATGGCTCATGTTATTTTTGTACCATATGATTCAAGTCTCCTGAATAAACAATTATTACTCCAAAAACTCAATATTATGATATTTTAAATGGATCGTATGCTTTTCAAATGACATGTTCCTGTTCTTATAAACTTATGATCATATTATTATTATGTATTCCCCTTGTTTAACAATACTATTCATTTGAAATAATCTTTTATTATGTTTTATTTATCCTTGATATGATGAAATTTATTGTGCATGATAATTCAAGGAATGGTGGTATTTATTAATAATTTAGTTGGAGATGATGTATCTTACTTATGGAATAATTATAATGCTTTATATTTTTGAAAGTGACAAAACTATTATAGTCAGAAGGAATATGTTTTGGTAATATAACGAATATTCATCAATAATGATTTTACATATGGGACTGATAAGTATAGTTTTCTATATTTTATATAAAAAGAATTTTTTATTCATCCATTAGAAACTAGTATGAGAAAACATTAGTGAGATCCTTTAAGGTATCTATGATGATTTGTATATATATGTCGCTAAGTATATATTTAAAGAAGATTAAATGTATTGCATATTGATTGTGAATATTGGTAAGGTATTGATAAAGTAGATCCACAAACTTAAATCTCTATTTGGTTTGTGTCACTGGATGTTACTTTGGGATATGTGTACCTAGGGCTAACATCCATAAAAAACATTGTATTAATCTAGACTCAATCTGGAACTGGTGACAGATATTGGGAATTGATGCACACATGGGATGACACTCCTTGTGAGTATGCTATGGAAATTCACAAACACATTGTGAAAAATCATGAAGGATTAAAATTGATAATGAATTTTAAAGACCTATAATAAACCTAATATATCATATATTAAAAATAATGTCTGTTTATATAGACCTCTACATTTATTTTCAAGTACATGTGATTTTCCATTATGATTATAACGTATTACACTGTGATTTCATTCCTAGTAAATGATGTGTACTACAAGGAACTAGATTAACATATAATTTGATGAATAATTCATTGATGAGGATCCAACATGGGTTGTGACTAGATTACAAGATGGTGTGATTATTTCTAATAATTTTTCATGGAAAATTATTATCAAAATGTACCTTGACAAACACATAGACTCTCTATTGAAAATAAGGAAAGACTTTACAAGAAGTTTATGTGATGGTAATATTGGATGAATAAATATTAATTTTCCCCTATTTCTTGAATTTGATAATAAAAAACCGGGAAGATGTCCTATAGGAATAATAATTTGTTTTTATTGTGCATAGGAAGGACATGAAGAATGTAAGTGCGAAGTGAAAATGAAATTTCTATTTTATGCAATGGATGTGAATAATGGTCTCCTTAATATAAAATTAATTGTTGAATTATTTAAATGTGGAATTTATGGGTATTATAAACATTTTTGTTTTAATGGTAAATATCATGATGAAAATCAAAATGGCTATATAAGTAATAATTATATTTCAAAACATGAAGAAACTAAAGATGAATTTTTAAAGGAATGTGGTATAATGGAATATCGTGATTAATTCTATATAATTGTTTGAGAAAAATCTGGGATTAATTAAGTGTTTATTTATTATAGTTTAGTGATTGTGACATCTGAATTGTGAAATATAAAAGTATTTTTCAATATATTTTTGTCATTTTGGTTCAAAATAATATGCGGAATGATACTGATAGTCTGGAAAAGTGATTTATTAAAAAGATTATATTTTGAAGATTACCCTTAATATGTTTTGGATATTGAGATAATGATGTTAATATAAATTGATGTTGGATATGAATAATTAAATTAGACACTAATATGTATATTGGAAATAATTGATGAATTTTTAAAAATTGGAATATGCTATCATTGAGGGAGTTTACAACATTTATCAAATTGAGGAATAAATGTAGTAAATTATTTATTATGTATGTATTGAGGATGAATTCATGTTTATAAAATGTTTTTATGATAAATTTAGTTTTAGTAAATTTCATGAAGAATGTATTCTAATGTGGGGTATGTTAAAATTAAGTGAAATTTCATTTTATATAAGGGATTTATGATATGTACATTTTGGAAATTTAGGGATCTTATTTATAATGTTTTGGAATTTAATATTTAATAAGGGTTAAATGATTTACCATTTATCAAAATGTTTATGATGACCTTTGAATAATGTTTTAGATATTCTTGTATTATTTTCCCATGTGAATATTATTGAATATCAGATACCTTATGAAATCAATTTTGTTGTTTTTTTGAGAAGGTGATGACATGAACTGGTTTCTCAATTCATGTCATCAAAGGAATTTATTAAAAGAAAATGTTGCAATACAAACATGAGGTGTAATGCTCTTACACCAGCATGGAATCAGCAGGGGTACAATGGGACTCATGAAAATAAAAACCCAAAATAAAAAAATCAGCTTACCTGAGATCATTCTAGAGGAGAGAACCAATCTTCAACAGCCAGATAGAATACCATCCTTGTAGCATATGATCAGCATTCAAAAAAAATATCTAGATAGAGAGAAAGAATCCTCAAGGAAAAAAGCCAAGATTAGCATGGAAGTTATCAGAAATGTAATCTAGGAACTGAGCAGAGAAAACCCCATGAGTAGCATCAAAAGAGATCTTACTCGAGAATTAAGAACTGATATTTTAATAGAAGTTGCAAGAAATCTGTATGAAGTCAAAACTCAAAAGAAGACACCATCAATCCAACCATACTGCAATGCTAACCAAACTGTTAGTGTGAAGTCTGTCCAAACACAGCCAGTTTATCCTTTTCATGACTGATCAACCTACAATCATTCATATTGCTTCCAGAATCAGAATGAAGAATACTTATCAGCAAACATGTCAAAAAAAAAGCAGTCCATCCTGTCAGAGAAAATTCAAGTCCAAAAAACCCCCATATAATCTAGCAGTGAGACCAATTAGAAAAAACCAGATGTAGAATCAGACATATCCTCATCTAAACAGAATGTCAAAATAGATATAATGAATCTCAAGAAGAATGAGCCATCAGAGAGAGACAAACAGAGTAAATCCATAATTCTATCATAAAAAAAGTGCTACAAAATCCTATGCAGTCCAATCTTCAGAACCCATCAAACAAGGAACAACAGATCAGAGAGCAGAGACATAACATCAGATATGGTATAACAAAAACTAAATCCATGGGAACATGATGAGGCCAGCAGAAAGAGGTCCTTCAATCTGCTCCTACCAACATCCATCTTAAAATCTTCATGCAACCAACAAGTAAAATCATAATCTAAATAAGATCTGAAAGAAGTATCATATAGATTAAGAATATTTGGTGGTCATCTTCAATATTTCATTGAAAATGAATCTTTTAATATCAAGATATTCCACGGCTAGAATCTTACCTTCTTTAGCTCTTGATGGGAAATTTCTAGTTGCATATCCATATGATCATTCCACACATGAATATCATACTCATCAAACAACATTGAAAAATAATACAGCACAGTAATGGAAGCCTCAACCCAAGGCTTATCTTGACGATCATCTGTAATCTTTCTCTTAGAAACATCATCTTGGGTATTCTCTTGAGGAACCTTTGTAGGTTCAGATTTGGAAACATTGACAGATTTGGTCACAATAGTATGCTCTGTATTCAAGTTGTCCTTACATCTTCTAGTTTTTCTAAGATGAGGAGTGACGAAGCCATCCTCATCTACCATTGGATTTTTACCTTTTTTGGCCATAGTATTCAAATAATTATCTTCAATCTGGCCAGGTTTATCTTCCTCCTCCACATTAGGAACTAAAGCCTCATGATCAGACTCCTCTTCATTTTCATTAGCTTCAATGGAAACATTCTGTTTTGGAGATTTTGTTTCAGGAGCAACAATAAGGGAATCCTCCATAATGAGTGGAACATCAATAGAGCTGTCACTCCCTTTGTCCTTAATGACCTAAACAAGATCATGTTGAGTGATATTATTCGAAACAGAAAACATTTCTGAAGCATCTGAGACAGTTTTAACAAAATCTTTAATTTTATTCTCAGAAATCTGATTATCTTTTGGAATATTATTGTCCATTAAAATGGATTCTCCATTGACAACCAAAGCAGCTATGTTCTGCTGACCAGATTCATTTATACCAGAAGAGGAACAAGCCTTATCAAAAGGAATTGAGATTTTAGCATCAACACCCTGATTCTTTTGATTGTTGGATTTTGACTTTTCTATCCAAATTGATTTAAACTGGGTTGTAGTAATATTATCTTGTTTACGACACTCATTAAAATTGTGCCTAGTTTTAAAGCAGTTTATACAGAAAGCAGGTAGGTTTTCAAAAATGACATCTTCTACAAAACTGTGCTCTCCATTTTGAATCCAAATGTTAGTTGGTAGGTCCTTTGAAAGATCAATCTCAGTACAAATCCTAGCAATCGGTGTCCTTGTCATGATCAATGTAGCAAAATATAATCTTATGCGTGTTCCAAAGAACATAGCAATAGAAAAAAATGAATTCAACTTAAATAAATGTATTGGAAGTTCAGGAATAGAAATACAAATTGGGGCAATTTGGAAAGCATAACCATGGACAATGTCAGGAGACCATTTGCACACATTCATGGTCGCTCGCCCGAAGGTCCAAGATCCCCTCACCGAGAAGCGATAGTAGTTAGAATTAGAAGAGAATCGAAACAATATATTCCATGAGTTTAGAAATCCAATACTAAAATCAGTAAAACCAATATGTTCTAGTGTTTTGTGGATGAACATTAGCGAAGGGCATATCGTAAATCTGAGGCAAGCGAAGTTACCTCCTCATTCTTGAAAGATAATGCGGTTAATACTCTATGCTTGTATGGTTTCAGATTGATTTGCTCCTCTTTTTGCAACACAGAAACCGAATCCTGGCCTGTGACCACCTCCGCAAAGGATCTGCCATCATATCTCCTAGGGTTTTCTTCTCAAAAGCCCTCACCCGACGCACCCTTCTCTCTCGATGCCTCCATAATCCTCAAATGTTAATGTTATTGGTCAAACAATTTTTTTGTAATGATAATAAAAGATAGGAAAAATGAATTATCATATTATCAATTAATAATATAATCCCTTATTGATTGAGAAATATAAAATTAACCAACATTTAATAGAGTATGAGTTGAATTTGAAATTTACCAAATAATAAAAAATGAAATATATTATTCTTATTAAATTGAATATAATAATGTAACTGTTTATTCTAATGAATGTTACACATCAAATATGGATCACTTGTAGGGGGATATGTGAGGCAGAGGGGTCATGAGGGACAGAATAGGGATTGTTATGGCTTCTTTCTACATCTTCTATGGTATGAAAGATGTTTTTCAGGATGAAGGGCATGATTTTCTCATGGGTTTGGAAATGTGCGAGTAACGTTACATCATTCTTAAAAAAGTGGAAATAGATTCATTACTTCTCATCAAAGAACTATACGAGACATGATGGGTTCCGTGGAACAATGATTACTTAATTAGAAAGTGAAAATAGATTCTGGGTAATCTCATTGAGATCACCCACACATTGCGAGAGGGGAGATAGGTTACAGATTTAATGGTGTCCATAAATTCACCAAATTAATATATATAGTATCTTCATAGTATATGTTCTTTTCCTTGTGAGGGGATGAAGATTGTAATTAATGATGTTTTGTTAATTCTCTTTTTTTGAACCCTTAGATTTTTATTGTATTCGATGTTTCATTTCAAAATCAATAAAAATGATAGCTTTCACTCAAAGACAGTTTTCATGGATCTTTATTTTATGGTTTTATGCTCACTATCCTTCTCTGGATCACCCACATCATTGGTTTCAATGATCATTATCAGTCCCTTTAATAGATAACACTTTTACCCCATCTCCAAATATTCACATAAAAAAAATTGTATCCTATGCGGAAACCTACATATGAGTTATATTAGGTAAAATTTATGTTTCCTCCATTCTAATTTAAAGGGAAATTTTAGTATTCATATATACCATATTAGATTCAATTAAATAACCATGAAATGTTATACCTTTGATGAATAAGATTAATTTGAAGGGAGAAATTCATTTTAAACATGGAAGGGTGTATGAACAGGGTAATTTCTGATATATTGTTTATCAAATTAATTAAATAATTTCTATATTTTTGTTTACACGAGACAACATATTTATCTTGAGATACTCACAATATAGAGTTCAATGGAAATGTGGAATAATATTAAAATGTTTTCATTTAATATAAATGTTTTAACATATAATTGATAATGGATGTTATGAATAATAGTTATTAAATTATGAATATATGGTTTACAAATTTATATAAAATGAAATTTTTTGACTAATAAATTATAAATTAATATAAAACACTTTTGAAGATAAAATAAAATCATTCCATGGTAATATTTTTTATGCATAGAGATATGTTTTATAAAAATATATTAATTAAATCACATTTTGGTGATGATTATAATGATATTTATATATTAAATATTTTATCAAGTTTTTAGCATTCATTTCTTCTTTTTACTATATAAACCCCAATAATAAATCATAATTTATGCCAAAAAACAATACATATCATAAAATTAGTTTTCTCATTTTTATGGTGAACAAATTTTAAAACTAATTTTTAAACATTCTATGAAATCTATTTAATAGAATTATAATTAATTTTTGATGTTTTCAGTTTAAAATTATATTAGTTCAATTTTTTTTTAAAATTTTCTTAAATATAATATTAGTTTAATTAATACTGAAAAATACTTAATTGTAATTCTAAAAAAAAGGTTTTCATTTTAATAAATTATAATTTTTATTCATATTTTTATTTGGTTTTAAAGTAATAGTTGTTCACTTTTATATCATTTAATTCAATTTTATTCATTGGAATCATTTCCATTTTTAATTTTAATATAAATATAATTCATCATTTTGAATTTTTTCTCATTAAAACCCATCTTTCTCATCACGTGTGCAATATTAATTGTAAATATAGTTTTTACACTTTTTTTAATTGAATTTTAATAAAAGGATTCAATAATTTTAATCATAATAATTTATAATTTATAAAATATTGAATATAATTTTGGACCAAATGAATACCGAATGACTTAAAATTTAATTACTATAGTTAAGGTAAAAATGGGTTTATTGGGCGGTAAACTAAAACGATAACTGTAAAAATAAACAATAAATTTTTCAAAAATCTATTTTATATAAATATTTATTCCATACGAATTATAATGTTCTATAATGGTCAATTACGGACCCTTGTTACATATGAAAAATGAGGGAACACTGAATTCATTTCAAAAATACAATTTTTTCCTCTGACCCACTTACAAAAGGACAACCCCACTGTTTTTAACACATTGAAACCTTTATGGTTTGGTAATTAAATACCATAATGAAATAAAACAATCCCAAACATTATCATAAAATCCTTATTTTGTCCTAAATCTATCATAAGAAGGATTTTAGAGAAAACCTTAGGAGGATAAATTATGTAGATGAAACATCATCAAGACACATTTTTTTTTCTTAATTCCTCCACACCCTTCAATTATTATTATATTACGATTATAAAATATATTCATTTTTGTGTATATAGGACTGCTGACTTGTGAACTGATGTCGTTCATTTCCCATCACTACATCTTTAGGCTTGAAATAGTGATGTATATATTGTTAATATTAGATATATATACATGATATTTGTTATTTTATTATTATTTTGTAATTATTTTATCATATATTGATACATGTCTTCCTTTTTATGGGAATATGATAGCGTTGTTTATGTATATGGTGGACTGCTGCCTAGTAAGGAATTTTTATTTTTTCATGCTTTACATGGATAGTATTAATGATGGATTTAATAAAAAATTGTGATATTATTCAAATAAATATTTATTATTTCATGATAATATATATCATGTAATTTATACTCATTCAATTCTGCAAAAAATGGAAACAACAGTCAGGTCTACATAAGAGCTACCATCTCCATGGGTGGTGTATTTAAATTACAATCACTAATTTATAGGGATAAATCTAAATACATATATAAGGTATATATATATATCATATTTATATCATGGTTTACATCCTTGATATTATGGAAGATCAATAAAATAAGAGGGAAAACTTTTAACAAATCAAACCATGTATGGAAAAAAAATCAAGAGTTACAAAAAATTTAACAAAAACCCGAAATAGTAAATAGACAAGTTATAAAAGTTCATAATAAATAATTAATTTTTTTAATATATTTTAATATGGTTCTATATAATATGTATAATAAAAATATATTTATTATACATGAAATCTCAATTAGTATGATAGAAGTAAAGACTAATGGTCAGGGATTTCAAACCCACTTTTCCCTTCCATGAGACAAATTTCTTATTAACCTAAAATTTATTTATATTGTTTTTATAATAAACATGAATGTATTTTATTATTATTATATATAAAATTATTTGAAATCAAATATCTTTTTTAGGATATCTCTTTTTTTATGGTAAAAATGTTTTCAAAATTGTAAGGGGTTTTGGAATCCTTTTTCCTTTTTTGAGATAAATGTAGTGTTATGAACCTATATTACTTAATAAAGTGTATATACAACCCTTTCACATGTAAATTCTTGAATTTATTCACCCTCACGAATTTTTTTCTTTTATTTTATGTTAATTCATCCATGGGCATATTAATTAATGTTACTATGGTTGTAATGAATTTTTTGATATAATCACATCGTTTTTAGTGAATATTTATGATTATGTAAGAAATGTTAAAATATCATGATAGACATAAGAATATATCCCATGAATATTCTTATTCTATGATTATTTATGATTTATTGACATAATGGCACTATTTTTCCACTATTCGGTAATCAAAATATTTAAGAAACTGTTTTTATGAAAATCCATATTTTTTCCCTATTTGGTCGGAAATCAATTTCATTTAATAAATAATCTTTCATAAAAATTATATTAAAAAATTTTGGTAATATTTTTTAAAATTATTTATTAATTATTTTATAACCCGTGTTTTATTTTTTTTTAAACAATTTAAAGACCCGTCATGTTTTTATCCAAATAACAATTCCTTGTTGGTTTTAACCAAAAATGTAAAAATAACCATTGTTTTTACGTGCATAGAATGCATAGTGTATCATACTATCATGAACTATCAATGATATTTTTATTTACATATGTTTATAAATGTTCTTTTCAATGATAACATTTTCCTTAATATAGGAAAAAAAAATTTAAAAAATTTTTTAAAATGAAATTATTATTGAACCGGATTCAATAAGACGTGATCATAATGGGGAGTGAACTCAGTTCAGTATGATATGGATGATATGTTGTGTGTGAATTGGTTTAGTTTGGGATTTTTCCAGTTATGATGGTATAGGTAGTGAACCCATTCCAAACTGATATCATTGGCAGTGAGCCTGGACTAATATGGATATTAATTTATATGCTTATGAGCATGTAAAAAATTCCATATATTATGAAATATTTCTTCTCTCATAGATTATGTTCTTTGATTTTTTTATGATTCATCTTTTATTAGCTGCTAATATTTATTACGTTACTTGTGATTATGTACTTTTTTATGAATGGTATGCTTTTAAATGTTTATTTTCATGTTAACATATACTTCTGATCATGTTATTATTATTTATATATTTTTTTACACTTACTGACCATCTATAATCAGCCTTTGTTATATGTCCTTTCCAAAGGTTATGAATAAATATATTATGTTTAATATGTAAAAGTGGGTTCTTGTTCTGAATGATGTTAGGGGGGTATGATTTACTCACTTATGGACCATTGTTAATATTTAGAAGATTTTAAAGGAACTAAACTATTATGGTCATCATGTTTGTGTCTGTGTAATGTAACATATATTCATAAAAAATCATGTAATATAAATGTAAAAATATATTGGTTTCTTTATAAAAGTGTTATGCATGATGTAAACATCCCAAACACTAGCATAGTATAAAATAAATTCATATAAACTTTAAACTAGAAAAATAAACTCTTAAACATCAAGTGATTATATCTTAAATTTTAGATTTTTAAAATCACTTCACTGTATGACATTCTATCCACAAAATTTTATTAAAACAAAGGTTTCTTCATAAAGAGAGGAGTCCAGTGGTACCTCACTGAGGGTTAATTCATCCATGCCTCATGAGAATATAATCTATGTTTTTATACCTTTTAGAACAATGAAATTCACTTCCCATGGATTAATTTAATTTGGGTATTAAATATCTCTATTAATATATCAAAAAATGAAACATATAGATCCAAATCAATATCTTCCCCACTCAAAACATGATATATATCAAGATAATACATCCATATCAATGATATTTTGAAAAATTCACACAAATCTATTAACTAAAATTCCAATGTAAACTAATACAAAGACATATATATGATAATAAGTGACCTAAAACATTCCAACATATCTCATTGCATGATTCCCCTATTTCCGTAGTTGACAATATCCCAATCAATTAGAACCTATCAAGAAAATCATATCTACAAAAAAAAATATTAAAGTAAATTACCCAAATATAATTTCAAATTACTATGTGATGTTATAACATTTTGATTTTTGTCATGAATAATTGCCCACATATCTTGAATGAGACTCGGTTCCACATAAGTTTCCTCACCCATTAATTCAAAATAAATAGGTCACCTATAATTGTGACCATAAAAATCATTAAACAACACCCATTTAATTGGTGATTGGTAAAAACATTTATAACCAATCTCAACCATTTCTATATTGATTTCAAGGATCCAACAATAGCCATGACTCAATAATATAGAATATTTTATTTGATCTTTATGACATGCTCAATATGCAAGTCTTTCTATTGATGGATAGTGATAATAATCATGACATGAGTCACAATTTATTTATGGAGACACTTCCAAGAACTGGATGAAGACATGGGATCATGATCTGGAATGATAAAAGATTGAATCATGTATTTCCTTATGATCTCTTGATCATATAGATTACCCATATCATCATCCTTCGTGGTTTCCTTAGTCCAAATAAAATTAGAATATTTCTTCATCCAAACAACTGCCACCTAGATATTATTTTTTCATTGAGGAGATTATTGAATTCCAACATCAGAATATTTAAACACCTCATTCCATTGCAAAAACATCACTTGAAGAGGTTGGAGAAAATTGATGGTTTCAGAAACATAGAGATTATCTACATTCAGGTTTAACAACTTGGAAAAAAATCAAATATGTCACTCTTCATACCGAACAACTATAAAATCCATCTCATAATATAATATATCATTATGGTATCCATTTTAATGTCCAAAAAGTAACTATTATAATCAAACAAAACTAAAATTCCATTTATAAATTGGTATGCTAATATAATTTCTACTTCATAAAATATCAATTGAAGTGTGAGACAAAAAAATACCCATTATAAAGGGTTTCCCTTATTCATATCAACTCCCTGTTTCTGACCATATAGAATTGACTCATGTGGAGATAAAAACTACTATAAAATAAGTAAATACATGAAATAATCATCCTCCATAGTGTCAAGTTGCAACTGAGCGAAGATCAAAATAAGTATTAGTTCTAATACCGATTCTCAGATTATATATAATTGACCATTTATATTTTTATCACACTCAATGACATTCCCCTACCTTGGGGTGTCTGATATGTTGAGTTAAAACATGTGTAGTTACTTCACCCACCACCTATGTTTGATATTCTATTTCTCATGAGAAATGAAAAAACTGTGATAATTATGGTTAGAAAAAAACTGCTAACCCACCCTCCCCCTGGAAATAATTATTCTAAAAAATAATCACATACATAACATCATTATTATCCAATCCATTAGTGGGATAAATATACACTAGAATATATAGATTTAGATATCTGCATGACACCACATTATAGTCCTTCATAATCCCTCAAACAAAACCAGCTCAAGAAGCATCCCAATATTCCAAAAATTGTTTATTGGTATTAAGTAATATCAACATCACTGATGATGTTAGAATTAATTTCAACTCATCTAAATAAGTCTGAAACATAAAATCCCATATAAATTTCACCCCTTAATTTTTGAGAGAATTTAATGATGATGTAAACATTGATAAATACTTGAATAACCACTGTTAATATCTAGTAAGACCCAAGAGACTGAAAATGTTGAAGTGGTTCTATTGATTCTCCAATGATAAGAAATCAATTAAATAAATAGGATCGAATGATAAAAAAATTTAATAAATCATGTTCTCCAAAAAATGCACTTCATGAAACCAAAAATTTAATTTCAAAATCTACCCATAAAGTGAGTGGTTTCACCTAATTTCATTTTCTAGATTTAGATGGTGCTCAATATTATGTTTTATCTTAATAAAACATGATTCTATCACTAAAAGTAATGATTTTTTCATGATAATGATGAAATATTGGGTTCATCAAATACAAATAAACTATACGAGTGTTAGTCATTCGAAAAGGAACCAAAAGTTACTCATAATGGAAATAACTATTTTTGAAAAAAGTATTCAGAATATCATACTTCCAAACTATAATCTGATTTAATCAAAACAAAAATTGGTTTTTGATCACCACTCCACCATTTAATCGATCAATCTAGTCATCCACATGTTTAATATCTTCATTATTCATAAATTTCGTCTGGTCTAACAACAAATAGTTCACACACCAACAATTTGAACCACCATCCTTCATGTAAAATATTATAGGGGTTTCCAACATTGAAACAATAGTTTTATGAAAACATTCGCTATTATATTATCCAAACGAATCATTATCTATATCATGTACATTGGATATATATAATAAGATTTTATCATGATCAAATTAGTATATAGAACCAAATCAATAAAAAACTCTTCATCCCTCTATAGGGAAAGTCTAAAAAAAATATAGGAAGACATATAAAAATTCCATAACCACAAAAAATAGACCTACAATAGTGGGGTGATCATTGAACTCAATTTCAAAAGAAAACAATAATCTCCAAAAATATGGGTGGAATGTACCTAAAATATTGGGCCATGGATTCTACTATACATAAGTCACATGAGAGTTATCATTGATATAAAATAATAATATACTCCAATTATAAAAAATCAATGTTTTCCAACTGATAAATAATACAATCCGCGCCAATGATGATAACAATTACACATATATAAATGAGAAGAAAATAATAGAGTAATATATTGTTATATATTGAAACATAGTGTTATTGATAGTGAAACACACTCTCTTACATCTTTCTATGTAGTGTATATAACTCTATATACATGGATATGGAATTTTTTGGGTGTTTCAATATAGCAACCAATTGTAATGATATAAATGAGTGATATGAAAGATAATAAAATAATGTTTAATTATAGAAGATGAAAAAAAGTTATAAATATTAATATCACTGGGCCAGAATTAACCTTCATTGGAAACCCATCCACTGTCTAAAGATTTTTCAAACATGATGCTTATCCCTGGAGACCTGTAGAATTTGAAGCATTTGACTTCATCATTGCGTGCTTTAGAACTGAAGACTGATTACTATAAAGAAAAATATATAGTCCTTACCAAAACCTCTATATATTTACATTCAACCCGAAAGAATATCAAATATTTATCGGTTACTGACATGTATATTGAGTGTTTCCTTAAAGCGTCTATACTGGGAGCCATGTAACATGTACTATGGGTTAGAGGGCCAATTCTCCTTAGAAATGCCTCCACATTTGAAAATGGATTCCATCTAGAAGTGAGGGTATAAATAAGTGATTTTGAGGATATTATTACATTTCTTGACAATAATAATAAAAATAATGGTCATAATAGTAGTACTGTGGAAACATGTAATAATGAACTCAGTGAAAGAAAAAAAAGAAATAGTGTAAATAATAAGCCAAAATCATCATCTACAAAAATAAGAAACATATATACATTTTGGGATATTTAATAAAGTTAACTAAAATATTTTCCATGTAAAATCATATAATTTCCTATGGAATGTACTAAAAAGAAACACTCACCCAGAAAAGATTATCCACTGGGTCAAAAACTATCATCACTTGCACCCAATCTGTATTCCTACACACTAGGTCCAGTTCATGAGTCAAATATCATTCCTAATATCATATGCATTATTTATATACACTCTTTGAGGTTTATAGATTAGAACTATCATACATAAATATCACATCATATTTGAAAAAAATTCATTACAAAAAATAATGTTCCTTTCCAGAAATGTTCACGACTATTGTTATTATAAACAAGGACACAAAAACAACTTGTCCATAAGGTACCTTTATCATTTAACACTATGATTACTATAAATATCACACATAATTCTTTTATTTATATTATATGGAAAGGAAACATAATAAAAAAAGATATAGGATGCTTGTTACGAGTAAATTGTGGAGATATCAACATATCATGAATATAAGGGTATGCAAAAATGATAATAAAGAATTATTAATATAACATTCAAATAATAGAACTTAAACATGATTCGGGGAATAAATCATTTCTTGTCATAAGACATGAATCATAATGTAATCCAATTACAAATGGTGTGAGATCATAAAAATTAGTATATATCCTAGAGTTGAGGAAAACCTATAAGAATATAAATAATTATGTAAAAGCTACCCACAATGAAATTCATTAAATTTTAGGCTTTGGATAACCATGAATGTACCTAATTCAAAATTAGGATAACCACCCATGTTCCCTCTTTTAGTCCTTCAGATAAAACATGATGTGTCATATGAGGTCATAGAATATTACCCAATGCATTGGATATGAATATAAGTCCCCCAAAATATATAATCCATAATTTTTATTCTAATAGATCCTAAAATATTCATCATATTAATACCCATTAATTTAAATAGGATTCATAAAAATTTCAATGTAATTGAACCCATGAAATGTAATGGGATCCCAAAAAATGTCGTTATAGCATTACATGTATTAAAGAAAAAGGGTTTAGAAAAAATTAATTATAAAGACAATAATTTTATAAAAATACTAAGAATGATATCACTGGACTTAATCACGATTTAATCATAATTAATATCAATATATTTCATATACAATGTCAAATTATTTTGAAATGTCATTTAGATATTTTTTGCCGAAAATAACTACCAATAAAAAAAATTGAAACTAAAAAGTTCAAAAACATTTTTAAATCCCTATAACTTAAAATAAACATTGATACCTATAAAGGAATATTATAACATAATTTAAAACAATTCTTAAGGAAAATTAAATGTAAAAAATAGAAGAAAACTTTTTAAAACATATTTTTTTTAAATCCCATTCTTTGGAAATTATATTTATAACTTATAAGTGAATATTGAAAATTATTATAAATAATTTCAAGCATAAAATATGTTATTCATTTTCAAAAAAATCTTTTTAAGGAATATATTTTTAAAAAATTATTTTCTTTGGAAATAAAATTTCAATTTTATAATGTTTCCATTAAAAATAAATTCCATCATTTATCGAGGAAATTTGTTTTCTTATTATAAATGACCTCTTTAAAATGTAAAAAAATTAAAAATAATATTACTTGAAAATAAAATTAGTAACATATAATTGAATACATAAAAAATTAATTCATAATAATGGTTAGACATTTCATTCCTATTTTAGACATTAAAACAGTGATTCTTTACACATTTTTCAAAAAAATAAAAATGGGCCTTTTTTGAAAAAATTACATTAATATAAATTTTCAATAAATATTTAAAAATTAAAAAATTGGTAAAAATGATATTTATAATTCATTTATATAATGATAAATAATTTTTCTAACAATGTTTTTAAAACATGTATATCTAAGAAAATGGGTTTTTACACTAAGAGAGAAAGGATGATGATTTTCTTGAAAAACATTTAGTTTTATCACGTTAGTAAATTTGGAGAGGTAAACAAATAGAAAATATTAAATTCATGAAATAAAATTTAATATAATGAAATATTTTGTGTTCTTTATAAATAGTTCATAATATTTCATAATCAAAATCATAATCATAAACAATCTATATAAACAATAAGAATGTAACACAATACAATTTCCATTTTGAAAGCATTTGAATCGTAATCCAATTAAAGGATGACATAAAATAAAATTGGTGTATAATTCTAAATTTTTTATTCTTGATATAAAATTTTAATGGGGTAGTATATAAATCTTATAAAATAATATAAGTTTATAATATAACTAATGCCCCAAATAAGGCAATTTGATAAAAATATCATACTATTAGATTCAATATCATTCATACACATTAAAAAATATATATAATAATGATTATTTTATTATAAATCAATTAAATAACCAAAAACAAATATATCATAAAATATTTTTTTTACTTATGACCTTTTATTTTCCTTTTGATAACAATACAATTATAAATTTCACATTTCGGGTAATAACTACCATGTTTTTTCATGTGAGAATTGATTTGATATTTTTATTAATCATAATTTTATAATCTTTATACTATAATGAGAATTTTCTCCATGATATAAATATCAATTTTAATAATTTAATAAATTTTTATATTAATTTATAAATTTTAATGATATAAAACGAAATGTATTATTAATAGATATAGTAGATTGTACGTACACAAAAACCCTATTTCCATTTTTTGAATAAAATAAAAAATGGAAGGTAAATAATTCAAAACCATTAAAAATTAATTATTATCTGATATATAGTACAAATATATATTTATATATGTATTATATTTATCTTTATTACCTTTCATGAAAATATTTACTCAAAATGAATCACATCGCTTCGTGAGGCGGTTGTCCTCCGTACAGGCGAATGAAGTTATCGTATCCCCACAAAATGAAAATTAAGGTGGTATATATGATTTCATAAATAAATACGTATAAATTATTTAATAATATAACATATATTATTTTAATATATCCTTGTTACTATCAATGATAAAATTGAGAAAAAAATACAAAGCACATTGGATCATGAGGCATTTCTCTGCCATACACACAAATGATGTTATCGTTTTCCCAAGGGATGTGATGTGATTGGGTAGATATGATATTATAATTTCATAGGTATAATAATATAATAATTTTTATATAAAAATATTAAATACATCATTATATTCAGTAGTGATAGGAGGTGAAGGAAAAAATTGACATCGGCTTGGGATGTGGTTGTCCTCCACACACAGGATCAATGGGTTCGTCTCCATATTTTATTGAAGATGATTATTATATAAATTATAACATTAAAATAAAAATATAGTAGTTTATTAAAGATAATATTGTTATTATATTATAATAATTAATAATTTTTAGATGGTTTTATTAAAATATTTAAATATGTACTGTAAAACATTGCCTCATCCTTACGAAACCTATTTCAATTTTACCTAAAGCCTTCATGTTGAAAATTTCTGATCTAATCATGGAATATGAGAAGTGGTTATTGATTTAAGAAATAAATTTAGTAAGTTATTTTATAAATTAAATTTGTTTTATGCCTTACTATAAGAATATAGGTGGTGTCCTTTTTTAATTTGGAGAGTGGACAAACATAGAATTGTTTAACATAATAATGTGTATGCATGTATTTCAAATGGAAAAAGTTCTATAATTATCCATTATCATAAATTACAGTTTTTATGGCCTATATATTCCTATATAATGGTTTTTTTACATGTTTTTTTTTATCCTAAATCATTTTATTTTAACAAAATGGAAACATGATTCATCGTCAACAACAGTAATTAATTTTCACTTTTTTCTGTTCAATTAGAAAAAATATAATGATTAAAATATTATATAATATAAAAAAATAATATTCAAAAAATTTAATCCATTTTTAAAAATTCCATTTACAAAAACCGAAGATTTTAATTTAAAATTAAAACCACAAATGCGACGAGAAAGTAGTTTAATAAAAAAAGATCCACAGTTTAAAATGTATTTATATCAATATTCAATATTAAATTGATTAAAATTATAAAATAGGATTAATAAATATATAATTTATTTTAAAAAAAATTAAATAAATATGTTTCCATTACATTCCAAAAATTAAACTGCAGTTTTCAATAAGAAGTATTATTTTCACAATTCATTGAGAAATTAATCCTTTTAGAAAATTTAAAAAAATAAGCCAATGGTAATTTTTAAATGTATATATATAAAAATATTTTTCTTTTTATCTAATATAAATTCTAAAAGTCTAATATTAAATTTTTTAAAATTAGTTCATAACATATGATAAAACAACTTTTTAGAATAATGCAGTTTTAAGAAAAATATGTGATTTTTTTATCTCATGAAATGGAATCATAAAAGATTATTTCTAAAAAAATTATGGAATATATCATTTCTAATTTTAAATAAAATAATACCCTAAAAGATACTTTTAATTTTATTTAGATAAGAAATATTTGGGTGAATAAAAATAGTTCTTCAGAAAATTAGTTTCTCTATTCTCTACTGGTTTTTTTTTCAATTCCAATTAATTAGTAACCAACGAATTCATTTTATATATAGTTTTGTACCATATAACAAAAAAAAATATTTATTCCAATTAACACCCTCCATTATAATGTCTATGTGATAATAATCTTATTAAATCACAATATTTCTATTGTATGGCACATTTTTTTTAATCTCGGTGTTTCTTGTAATCAAATCTTGACTCTATGTTGAATGTAATTAACTATATCAATGAAATTTATTTTATTTTTAAAAAATATTTCATGAAATATTAGCATGTCACATTAGATATTCATTAAAATAAATTTCTCCCGTGAAATTTTTCACTCAGATATAACCATATGAGTATACTTCGGTCTCATTATATCCCCAAGTTCCCACAAACATCTTTCAGGTAGTGGTTTCACAAAAAAAATTACTTGTTTAGTGCACTTTTTTATTAATTCTTTTGAATTATTTATAATCTCAATTGACTGTTCCAAATAAGAAATATCATGCCCCTAGGATTATAATTATTCATTCATTACATGTGAATGATCAGGTATGTACATACATAGGAGATAAATATAGAAGACATCATAGTCTTTAGAGTGGTTAGTTGGAAGTGTCAATCAAAAGGATATAATTCTGATAAAATAAAGTATTAAAAATAGTCTAATATAAATCGGATATGGCTTTCTATTACATTATATGAATTACTTCTTAATTTGGTTTTTCCTCAATAAATTGTATAATCATCTCTTACTCTGACGAATGAGGATTAATTAATTATTCGTGAAGCACTAATGGTTCATAACATAGATAATACAACGTTAAGTTATTCTTTATTTATATACTTATCCTCATAAAAATATGGTTACAAAAAGTAATAAAAAGTGCAGAAATATTCATATAGTAATGTAATACATTAGTCTCTCAATCCCCAAACAATGTTAATCTTAAACCATTCCAAAAATGTTTATCTTTATAACCCTTCCAAAATAAAACAATTACAAATAAGTTCACCAAATTTGTCAAAAAAGACATAAAATTAATCCCCCAATTATGATTATTTATATATTAATGGTAACATTCAAATCATGTAAACAAAAATATAATATATTTTTTTAATATGTGGTAATAACTATAATTACCATAAAAAACAATGAAAATAGATATTCATCTTTTTTACCTAAATAATCCATAGGTTAATTGATGTATTAAATAATTCAATTGATGTTGTAAACTATATAAATTATAACATAGACCACTTTCTCAACACATCATCAATTAGTTTTGGGGTCATGAACAATGTTCAGTATAATTTACCAATAAAAATAATCTATTTATCCATACTAAAAACCATTTTGTAATAATAAGGGACTAATTAAGGGTTATCTTTCCTTAATAATGAAAATTTCATAAAATATACTCTTTACATTAGTTCACATTTCTAGTTCATTAGTGCTAGTGAACATATTCTTCCAATCCTCATAGAAAAACATCCGCAAAAAATCCTCTTAAATTTCACGATGTTTATAACACAATTCTGGAATTCCCTCAAACATATTAGACATTCAAAAGTATTAATGATTCATTTAGATGGATTAATAATCTTATTACATAATACATATTTCATACACTATAAAATAAAAATCATTTTATAATAATAATCAACCTTATTTTAATAATTATTCTCATGTTTTACATATAAAATACTATTACAATAGCATATATATTTCTTATTTATTCTATGGTCTCTTCATCAATATAGGTATAACAATTAATCATATGACCATATTAATCCTCTTCATGATATTTTCCACTAATAAATTAAATTCTATAATTAAAATACTTTTCACAATTATATCACTCAACCAATGATGAATCCATATAGAAACTAATATTCACATCCAGTATGTTAATGAAAATTTTTATTTTGGTTTTGAAATGACATAATTTAGATCCTTTTTAACACTTAAAACATATTCTACCTCCTTTAATACATTCCCCTGAGTGTATCTTCCCACATAAAAGACATATAAGTAACTAAGTTTTTTATCCTCCATAGTCTCCAAGACCCATTCTATCAGCGAAATCTATTTTTCTCTTCACTGGTGAGTCAGAGATTTTGTTGAGGTGTGTGTGGCTTGTCATATACCCGGAAAATTTATTCGGTGTTCTCATAATATCCTATACTCCATCCATTACTCATTTAATTTTTCATCCTCGTATTCTCTATAAAATTTCATCTTTAACCTAATTAGATTGGTCTCCCCACATTGAATAAAACATAAAACATAGTTTAAGTCACACTAATCATTTTGGAAAACCACATAATCATAAAAAATAACTTATAAGATGTCTGAATAATACCATATTCTTTAAAATCTATATCACCATAGGTTCATCCAAGGATATTTGTTGTTGTTGTTCGAATACTTCATGATGGTTTATTAGGAGTTTATTAATTTTGAAAGAATGTCCACCAAGAGTGTTAAATTAGGTGCACAGTAAAGCCCATTGTTTTATAATAGGATATTCCGGGGTCAAAAAGTATATTCCCTTTTTATAGTTATTACCCCTTAGTATATGTGATCTTGAACTGTCTGTAATTATTGTATCTAGATACGGATGTAATTTCATCTAAACCACTCAATCTATCAAATAATTAAAGTCAACGATATTGTAATATAATTAAACATATCTATATAGTTCTGACTAAAGTATTATAATTTTTTTTCGATGGATTAACTATATATTTCTATAATACCGTCCACAAAAACCCTAAATTATATTACTTAAATGTCACATTTTAGTTAATGAATATTCAATACATAATAAAATCTTCCATTCCATAATGGATTATGCCAATTTCTATTTGAAATGTAGAAATAAAAACAAGTACTCCATAATTTATCAAGAAAATATGCCACTAAGTTAGAAATAACTACTACCCTTCTTAGACATATCTTTTATAATATCTTTATTCATACCCCTGAGAATGAAAACACATGAAAGGGTGAGGTCAAAATTTCATTATGTGTAAATAAGAGACATGTCAACATATCTTGATCATAAGATAATACTGAAAACATAATAAAATTCAAAAAAAATACCCTTCATATCAGAGATCGTGAATTTGATTCATGGAATAAATTATGTATGTTAATAAGGCATGAGTCAAAAAATGATCAATGTGTATTTGCAAAGAAAGAATAATATTAGAATTAGAGTTTGTGAGGTTGAAAATATATAATCGTAGAACCAATTATATCAAGGTTACCCACAAGGAAATTCATAACATGTTAGTCTTTATCATACCACCCATGTAAATGATTCTTGATTGATATAACCTCACATGTACCTTCTTTACGTGCTTGGGAAAACCATACATTAACCATCTGATCCCCTAGATCATTAATAATTCCCCAATTAATTTAAGGGAGAAATAGTTCCCAAACATCCCAAAATCCATATAATTTTTATGTTGATGATAAAAAAACATTCATTATATATATTCCCATGAAATTCAATGGGATTCACAAAAAAATAATCATATTATAACCATTGAATGAAATTGGGTTTTGTAAACATTTAATCATAGATAGAAAATGATTCAGAAAAGGATATTGGAATAATTTTAAGGAAATTTACCATTCAATGAAAATAAATTTGTTAAACTAAAATATCATAAACTCGTATAAAATATTTTTATTTTAAAATATACATTGAAACTTATAAATCTTTATTTAAAAATCATTTAAAAAATTTATTGAGAGAAATAAATTTTCCACTTTCACAAATTCTTTTTAAATCCTAAATGGATTTGAAAATTAATTTAATTGGATATAATAATTGAATCTTATAAAGAATTATTAAATAAAATTTAAACCATTTATCAATGAAAATATCATTTCCACTTTGAATAGATCATTTTAAAACAAAGAATTTAAAAAATAATTTTCATTGGAGGAACCATGGAAACATATAATGTGATATTTATAAATCATTTAAAACATTTCATGAGAAAAATATCATTTCCACTATGAATAAAATTATAACATGAAAAATTAGAAATCATAATTTCTTTTATAATAAAATTTCAATGTTATTAAAAATTAATAAATCATTCATTTTATTCGATGGGAGGAAATTCACTTCCTTCCATACACATAAAAACAAATATTCCTTTCACATTTTCTTTAAAATACAATGTTAAATTGATTTGAAAATGGAATGATGATTCATTTAAAAATGATTTTTCAAAAGTAAATCATTGGAATAATGTCCTTAATTAATCATTTTTATAAATTTAATTCATTTTTATTAAATTTTTAGAAAACAAGGATATGAAAGAAATGGGTTTTTGTCTAAAGAGAAATAAAGTGGATTTTCCATAAAAACGTTATTTTGGACACATGAGTACATAAAAAGAGGAATATGAAAGGGATGCACTTTTTTTTAAACAATTACATGATTATAAAACTAACTATGTTAATTATAAAAACATCGTAATATTTCATCATCAAAAGGATAATCATAAACAATCCAGATAAATAATTATATTGGAACATCAAACCTTGACAACATTTGCGTACTGTAAATTATAGGACCCATTAATGAATAACATAAAACTAAACATTTAATAAAACTACAATAATGGTATTAATGATATTTCATTTCAAAGGGATCGTATTAACACATCATATAAAAATATAGGTTCATAACATAACATATTTCCCAAAGAATTCAATTGGAAACCAAACACCCCTTACATTTAGTTTTAGATTCCTTCATACACATTTAAACCACATATATAATAATTATACGATTATTATAAAAATATTTAAGAACCATATATATATATAACATAAAATATATGATTTACTTATTTTCATTGAATACCCATTTATTAAAAAATCAATGTTAAAAATCTAATTTTCAGTAATAACTTCATTCTTTGTCTTATATGCTTTTATTTATTATCTATGATCCTATTACATTGAACTTGTTTTAATATTATAAATAATTTTGACAATGATATATATATATAATTTATATTATTTATATAATTATATTCACAATAATCCATAAAATTTAGAGACATAAAATGAAATACATTACTCATGGAAACTGTAGGTCATAAGTACACATGAACACTTTTACCATGTTATCAACTAATGTGTAACATCTTGTATAAGGACCCGGCCTTAAAAATTACTTATTATTGAATTAAATGAATAATTCACATTGAGGATCCTTTTAGGTTTAGAGTTTTGGAGAATTAGGAAATAACTATTACATCTAAAATATTACAAAGTAGACACATCTACTCAGCTTCCATTTTTTCCACAAAATAAAAACTCTTGAACAAAAGAGTCATGTCTAGTTCCTTGTTTTAGAAAGCCTTCCATTTCCTTGATCCCATCCTTGACCCTATTCAACATTATGTCCTGTGAAAAACATTTCAAAAAAAACATGGGATGAGCATAAAAATCTCAGTAAGGGTTATAACATTACGGGAAAAAAACATTATACCATGTATACATAAGAATCAATGAAATCATACATTACTCATAAAACATAATCACGTTAACATACCTCATGAAATCATAGGATTTATGAATAACCCATAGAAATCATAAGACATAAAGGTATCTTGAGGCATTCATAACATTATTACATAGGGAGTAACCCTCATGGTTATGTTTGGAGTACCCATCACATTATATTCCCTAAATATCTTCAGAGAAAGCATAGCGTTTAACTCTTTCGCATTACCCAATGCATTGAAGAGCTATATCGGGCTCACCCGCCCTTAGTTTATCACGGAACCACCAGATTTCATAAAAAATGCCCAAGAACCATAACATAATCATATCACATAAAACATGCATAATGGTAACATAACATTCTCACATTGAAATAACAATATAAAATTTTAAGATATTGAAATAATGATTCCATTCTAAAAACCATTTTCAAAACCATTTAAAACATTTAATAAAGAAATTTTTGAATCAAAGTGTCCCATATCACATTGAAGCTTTTAACATATTTAACCATTAATATCCATATAAATAAACTCTTAAAACCATTTTGAAAACATGGATGTTAATGATAAATACTTATAAGAATAAATCCTCAAAACATTTAAAACGATATTTTAGTTAAAGGGTTTTTAACAAAATGAGAGACACTTGAATACAATAATTGAGGAATAAAATTTAATCATTACTTTATAATATCATGAGAATAAAGGTATTCATGATATAATATTCCAAAGGACAGTATATACACCATATAATAGTGAATTGGTGCATATCAACAACAAAGTCTCAATAGAAATGTAAAATGAGATGAAATCCCATATAAAGAAGGTATCATAAAATTAGGGATAAATCAATCTCATAATTATGTATGACAAATATAAATACACCCAATATAAGTGGATATTATGTGTAAAAAACCAGAGGTCATTCACACAAATTCATATTAAGGCATATTCAATAAGTACAAGTTGAACCCAAAGAAATTGAAATTGGGTTAATAAGTTCCTTTGGTAAAATTCGACAGCCTAATGGCGTCACCTTAAAATTCATAAAATTAGTTGTTGAGAGAGAAAATGGTATCTCATCACTTGGAAATAAAATTTACATCAATAAGGATATAGAATAACATATACCAACATAAAAATATTTAAATTATAAGACATAACAAAATAAGTCTTTTAAAAAGAAAAGTGTGAAAGGTTCCCTTATCGATTGGGGAAACTTTAGAAACATACACCCCATGGAAGAAGGGTCATAAAATGAAAATTTAGATACCCATAAATGATATTATATTATACAAATAGTAAAATAATGGTCAGTACATACACCACAAAAAAGGAAATAGTGGCCAATGTAGCATGAATCTCACAAGAATAAAAAGTGAGATGAAAATCCCTTACGAAAGCTCGGCAGCCTAACGACGCCACTTAAAACTTCAAAAAATGTATTTATGAGATCAAATAGGGTCCCTCATCATATTAAAATAAAATTTAAAGCACGATGAATATAGAAGAACATCCCCCAACATAATAAAGAGGAGCTTAAAATAAGTTACAAAAAAATAGTACTTTATAAGAAAGAGAGAGGTTGGATCCCTTACCTCAAGTCTGACTTGTCTTGTTTTTTTATTTATATTCACAAATAATAAACATTGGTCAATTTATAATTTCATAAAGACCTCCATTAATGATTATTATTCAGTTAATATCACATATTATAGTGTTATAACAATTGGTCAACAATGTGAGTTCATATCAAATGTTTTTGTCAATGTTCGGTAGATGAGTAAAAATTGGACTTGTTGGAAAGATTTTTACATGTAGTTATAAGTACATAATCTCCAGAATAGTATTAATGATCTAAATATCATATATATAAAGTATAGATTAATTTTATACTATTACATAAAATTTGCAGATAATAAAAATGAAATGCACTGTTCAGGGAGACGGAAGGACGTACGTACACATGAACGCTACTTTCATTTTTTTTCCATATTAATGGATTTAAAACTAAATGAGAGATATATATATATATATTATAATTAAACTATAATATATATATTATATATATCACATAAGTTCATCAATTTAATTATTTATACATTCTATGTATTGCATGAATGAGTCACATCCCTTGAGAGGGCGGTAGTCCACACTTCCTCAAATGAAATTATCGCATTTGAACAACATGAAAAGCATAGGGGTATGTATTAAATATAAAATAAAGAAGCATAGAGAGGAAATAAATATAATATATATCATAAATAAATATAGTTCCATCGTAATGGCCACCATGAGAAGTGGTATGAAAAGATAGAACAATCATCATTTCGTGAGGCAATAATTCGCCATCCACGGAAACAATATGTTCCTTAACCATTTGACGGAGGTTTGTGTTAGTGTAGCTCGAATCCTCCTCATAAAAACATCCTAGTATATTTAAGATACTGTTTTTGTTACAAAAGAAATAAATAAAAAGAGTTTAGGGGGTTGGAGAAGAAAAATAAAACAAAAGAACACTAGGGAATACATTACCTTTAAATCGAGTAAATCTTTTTGATTTGAGATCAAAGGCTTCCATGGAAAAGATTATGCCCAAAGTGAGGCTTCTAGGAGTAATAGAGGGATGTGGAGAGACAAAATGAGTAGATTTTGGCCGAGCCAATGGCTTGATAGGTTTGGGTATGGAGGTAGGGGTGGGGGCCTTTTATAAGAGAAGAGGAGGGGCACTCTTGGATAGTTATAAAATATTAATTTATTATAAAATGATTTTCGAATTTTAAAGGTCCCAAAAGGATATATTTTGATAATAAGGTGATAGGAGTTCGAAATCCACCCATCCAATAAGTTTTTTACAAGTGTAGGTCTTAGATTTTATATTATCTTTTCATTTTATTTAAATCATAAAATAATGAGGTAATCGCTCAATCATCATGGTGTCATAAATAATTTAATTTATTTAGTGACTAAAAATTAAAAAAAAATCATGATGCAGGAAATCTTTTTATATTTCAAATGAATATTTATAGTCAAAAATATTACTTGTATAGCCACATGTAAAAATTGTTTTAGTAAAATAATACATGTTTGTGACATTTTTATTTTAACTTTAAATAAATAGTTATTAATGTTATTTTCCTACCAAAGTGGCTCCATGGGGTCCCCAAGTTGACCCATGGATTTTCCTGGTCGACCATGACTAATCCAATAAGGGTAGTACATGTGTAAAGGTCATTTCATATAATTATAACATTATCTTTACCTTAAATTACACTAATTACCTTTAATCGCGATTAATAAAACTTAAAAGTTACTATTCACACAAAAATTATTTTAATCTCATTGAACCACATTTTTCTTCATAATGAAAACCATGTATGTAGGATTTTTGAAAATCAAATCACAGAAGTGGTAATGTTTCATTTAAATTAAAAATCAGTTTCTTTAACTACCACTTAGTGGTTTCACTATTAATCAAAAATTGATGTTTTTTAGAGAAATACCCAAAATTTACCCTAAGATATTTTTGATATTCCGAATTCAAAAATGATGTCTATTTTAAAAAATTCAAAACATATAAGTTGAATTAATTAATTTAATATTTAATTCCCACTGTCAAAACAAATAGCGTGTTTTTAAGAAACAAAATCTATTAAAAGATTAACACTAGTTTAAGTCCAATTTCAAAGTGAAATTAATTTCAATGACCAACATTGGATTAAATGGTAAAAATATAATCTAATTGCACATTAAAACAATTTCAAAATATAATCTAATCATATAAATAAATTAGATTAAAAGGAGGTTTGGAATTACAATACAACATTTTACACTATTCATTAAATAAATAAACTTTATCGAAAAAATAAAAAGAATTTATACAAAGTAAATTTTGATGTCCCGATTCTAAAAAGAATTTTACTTTTTCATATATAACATATAAAATTGTCAAACAAAATTTAAAAGGGGTTCACCATAAAATGGCAGTTAATCGACATTTTAAAGAATATTAGAATATTTACGCTTAAAAAATTGGATTCATTCACATTTTAACATTTATTTTAAAAAGTAAAAATATTTGACAAACATATATAATCATTTTGGAGTTATTTCTATTCATTCCCGCCATTACAACGGCTAGGAGTTAACTACCATTTAAAATAATATTATTTAATTATTAGAGTGCAACATAAGATTTTCATGAAACTCGTTATTGTGTATTGGTTACGTAATCGAGCATAGCATCCCCTTTAAATTAATATTAATATTTTATTCACAAATATAGAAACTGTAAAAATTTCATATCCTTTATTTACATGGGGTGTTACACCCTTCCCCACTTTTAGGAATTGTGTCCTCATAATTTTAAAATTGGGCTTGGAAACATCATTGAAAATCCCACATCGGAATAAGATTCAATAAAACTATCACTTTAAAACAATGAAAGGGAAATACAAAGGTCAACCGAGTTAACCCAAACTAGGATTCCATATAGGAAAACATGGATATGGAGGAGAAAAACTAAGGGTCATGTTCTGAGGGAGAGTGATAGAAAACATGTTTTGGATAAAGTTAACCACCAGAAAATCACAAACTAGTGATGGGTTAAACAGTATTTCATTCCCCAGTAGGAAAAACTAATAGAAAACATTTTTTTAAGTTACTTTTCATTGAAGAATTTACATATGAACATAACTAAATAAATAAGTAAACATACTTACTTGTCATGTTGACTTTCAATTTTTTCTAGATTTCTTACATGAACTCATATTTTCTCCAAATGACGAGTATTTATAATGACTTGTTCAGATTAAGAGAGCTATAATCAACTTCTAGAGAATCACCTAATACACAAAAGAGAAATATATACTTCCCGTGTCTTTATACCTTAACCAATAATAAACCAAAAAGGATAGTATGAGATCAGATAATACCCAAAAAGGATAATCCTTTATATATAAAAATCTATTCTTAATCTCCAAAATATGTCAAAAAATACCCAATGTTCAACAAAGACCACTCAGTAAACATCTATCCATAAAATTCTTTCAAGTAATCAAAAAAATGACTCAAACCCAAATCTCTAAAGGATTTAATCACATAGTCTTCCAAGGTACAAATTAACATTTCTCTCCAAATAACATTAGTTTCTCTTAAAGTCTCATATTGAAAAGTAATTAACATAATCACATACCCTCCATGATAGGTTAATAATTTCCCCAGATAACCCAAAATAAACTTACTCTTGATTCCTAAAATAATCTAACTAAAAAAATTAGTCAAACTAACCAGGTACTTCACGTAGTCCAGTGGTAGGTGATAAATACCAATCGCACTTTGGTTGTTGGTTCGATTCCCACATCTTTGTCTGACGCGATGGGTTGTCACATGGTCAGTGTGTTGTCCTTTTTCCAAAACTATATTAATCTTAAAACATTCCCCCAAATGAGATAGAATCTTCAAAAATAATCATAACATATTTGAACCTCATGTTTATCTCATGCCTTTCATTTTCCATCATAACATATAATAACCCATAATTACCTCAAAAGTAAGGATCATATAAACCTTTATGGTTACCTTTATAATTATTACATGAACTTCCACATCGATTGGTCATCTCGTACATGATGCATTAAAGAACTTACCAAGGTTCAAGTGTCTGATCATGACTCCTTGATAGTTGGTTTAGAATAACCATGAGTTTTCTCATTGAATCCCCCATTTCATCCAGTCTCTTAATCAGAGAACCACCACAGTTTCCTTCAAACCCATTGTCACTTTGGTGCCTGCTAGATCCATCCAATTACGAAAACCAGAAATGTCAGTGTGAGTATATTAACAAAATTATCATGTACTAATGAGGACGATAAACACTACGATATACTTACTCATTCACTTTATCTAAAAACTATGACTCTTTCTGAAATCCTAGCCATTATGGTAATGTCACTTATTCTTAGAGAATACCCTAACCTCTAAAGTTATCTAAACCGACCTTTGATACCAACTATATGGACCCGGCCTTATACATTACTTATTATTGAATTAAATGAATAATTCACATTGATGATCTTTTCAGGTTTAGATTTTTAGAGAATTATGACATAACTATTACATCTAAAATATTACAAAGTAGACATATCTACTCAGCTTCCATTGTTTCCACAAACTAAAAACTCTTGAACAATATAGTCATGTCTAGTTCATTTTTTTAGACATCCAGATATTTCCTTGATCCCATCCTTGACAATAATAAACATTATGTCCTGTGAAAAACATTTCAAAAAAAACATGGGATGAGCATAAAAAGATCAGTAAGGGTTATAATAATAAGGAAAAAAAACATTAGTCCATGTATTCATAAGAATCAATGAAATCATACATTACTCATAAAACATAAGCACATTAACATACCTCATGAAATCATAAGATTTATGAATAACTCATAGAAATCATAAGACATACAGGTAACGTGAGGCATTCATAACATTCTTACATAGGGAGTAACTCTCATGGTTACGTTTATAATACCCATCACAGTATATTCCCTGAATCTCTTCAGATAAACCTTAGCATTTAACTCCTTTATGTTACCCAATGCCTTGGAGAGCTATATCGGGCTCACCTGCCCTTAGTTTATCACATAACCACCCGATTTCGTAAGCAATGCCAAAGAACCATAACATAATAATACCACATAAAACATGCATAATGGTAATATAACAATCCCACATTGAAATAACAATATATAATTTTAAGATATTTAAATAATGATTCCATTCTAAAAACCATTTTCAAAACCATTTAAAACATTTAATAAAGAGATTTTTGAATCAAAGTGTCACATACCACGTTGAAGCTTTTAACATTTTAAACCATTAATATCCATATAAATAAATCCTTAAAACCATTTTTAAAACATGGATATTAATGATAAATACTTATAAGAATAAATAATTAAAACATTTAAAATTATATTTTAGTGAAAGGAATTTTAACATAATGAGAGACACTTGAATACAATAATTGAGTAATAACATTTAATCAGAACATTATAATATAATGATAATAAAGGGATTCGTGATATAATATTCCAATGGATTTTATATACACCATATAAGAGATAATTGGTGCATATCAATAACTAATTCTCAATATAAATGTAAAATGAGATGAATTCCCTTATAATGATGGTATCCTTAAATTAAGGATAAATAAATCTCATAATTATGTGTGAAAAATATAAATACACCCAATATAAGTGGATATTAAGTGTAAAAAACCCAGAGGTCATTCACACATATTCATAAGATTACATATTCAATAACTACATGTTGAATCCAAAGAAATCGAAATTGGGTTAAGAAGTTCCTTTGGTAAAATTTGACAGCCTAACGGCGTCACCTTAAAATTCATAAAATTAGTTTTTGATTGAGAAAATGGAATCTCATCACTTTGAAATAAAATTTACATCAATAAGGATATAGAAGAACATATCCCAACATAAAAATATGTAAATTAAAATATATAACAAAATAAGTCTTTTAAAAATTGGAGTGTGAAAGGTTCCCCTACCAATTGGGGAATCGTTCGAAATGTACACCCCATGGAAGAAGGGTCATAAAATGAAGATTTAAATACCCATAAATGAGATTATATTATAAAAATATTAAAATAATGGGATGTACATATACCACACAAAAGTAAATAGTGTCCAATGTAGCATGAATATCACTGGAATAAAAAGTGAGATAAAAATCCCTTACGAAAACTTGGCAACCTAACGACGCCACATAAAACTTCCAAAAATGTATTTAAGAGATCAAATATTGTATCTCATCATATTAAAATAATATTTACTGAATGTGGAAAATATAATAACAACCCCCAACATAAGAAAGAGGATCTTAAAATAAGTTACATAAAAGAGAGTACATTAAAAGAAAGAGAGAGGTTGGATCCCTAACCTCAAGTCCGACTTGTCTTGTTTGTTTATTTATATTCCTGAATAATAAACTTTGGTAAATTTATAATTGCTTAAGTAAATCCATTAAATATTATTATTCAGTTCATATCATATATTATAGTGTTATAATAATTGGTTAATAATGTGAGTTCATATCAAACGTTTTTGTCGATGTTCGGTACATGAGTAAAAATTGAACTTGTTGGAAAAGAATTTTCCATGTAGTTATAAGTACATCATCTCCAGAATAGTATTAATGATTTAAATATCATATATATCCAGTATATATTCATTTTATACTATTACATAACATTTATAGATAATAAAAATAAAATGCACCGTTCATGGAGACGGTAGGCCGTACGTACGCATGAACGCTACTTTCATTTTTTTGTCATATTAATGGAATTAAAACTAAATGAGAGATATATATATATTATAATTATTGTTTAATATATATTTTATATAGATCACATAATTTCATCAATTTCATTATTTATACATTCCATGTATTTCCTAAACGAGTCACATCACTTGAGGGGGTGGTAGTCCACACTTCCTCAAATGAAATTATCGCATTTGCACAACATGAAAAGAATAAAGGTATATGTTAAAAATAAAATACATAAGCATAGAGAAGAAATAAATATAATATATATCATAAATAAATATAGTGCCATAATAATGGACACGATGAGATGTGGTATGAGAAGATAGAACAATCATCGTTTCGTGAGGCAGTAATTCACCATCCATGGAAACAGTATGTTCTTTAACCATTAGGCGGAGGTTTGTGTTAGTGAATCTCTAATACTCCTCATAAAAACATCCTAGTATATTGAAGATACTGGTTTTGTTACAATATAAATAAAAAAAAGATTTTATGGGGTTGGAGAAGCAAAATAAAACAAAAGAACACTAGGGAAGACATTACATTTAAATCGGGTAACTCTTTTTGATTTGAGCTCAAAGGCTTCCTTGAAAAGGATTCTGCCAAAAGTGATGATTCTAAGAGTAAATAAGGGATTTGGAGAGTCAAAATTAGTTGATTTTGTTCGAGCCAATGGCTTGAGAGGTGGGGGTAAATAGGTGGGGGTGGGGGCGTATTATAAGAGAATAGAAGGGGTAGTCTTGGAAAGTTATAAAATATTACTTTATTATAAAATTATTTTCGGATTTTAAAGGTCCCAAAAGGATATATTTCTAGGATAAGGTGATTTTAGTTCTAAATACACCAATACAATAGGTTTTTTATAGGTTTAGGTCGTATATTATACATTATCTTTTCATTTTATTTAAATCGTTAAATAATGAGGTAATCACGACATCATCATGGTGTCATAAATAATTTAATTTAATTAGTGTCTAAAA
This sequence comes from Viscum album, assembly GCA_963277665.1. NCBI lineage: Eukaryota > Viridiplantae > Streptophyta > Magnoliopsida > Santalales > Viscaceae > Viscum > Viscum album. The sequence continues at coordinate 1,425,507,669 of OY728133.1, forward strand.
ATTATAAAAAAATTTCATGATGTAGTAAATCTTTATATCTTTGTAATTAATATTTATAGTAAAAAACATGACTTGTATAACCCCATTTAAAAAATGTTTTAGTAAAACAATACATCTTTGTGACATTTTTATTTTAACATTAAATAAAAAGTTATTAATGTCATTTTCCTACCAATGGGGCTCCATGGGGACCCCAAGTTGACCCATGGATTGTCTTGGTCGGACATGAATCATCCAATAAAAGTAGGACATGTGTCAAGGTCATTTCATATTATTATAACATTATCATTTCCTTAAATTACACTAACTACCTTTAATCGCGATTAATAAAACTTAAAAGTTACTATTCTCCAAAAAATTATTTTAATCTCATTGAACCACATTTTACTGCCTAATGAAAACCATGTGTGTCTTATTTTTTAAAATAAAATCACAGAAGTGGTAACGTTTCATTTGAATGAAAAATCAGTTTTTTTAACTACCACTTAGTGGTTTCACTATTCATCAAAAATTGAAGTTTTTCAGAAAAATACGAAAAATTTCCCCTAAGCTATTTTTGATATTCTAAATTAAAAAATTATGCCTATTTTACAAAATTCAAAAAATATAAGTTGCATTAATTAATTTAATATTTAATTCCGGCTGTCAAAAAAAATAGTGTGTTTTTAAGAAACAAAATCTATTAAATGATTTACACTAGTTTAAGTCCAATTTCAAAGTGAAATTAATTCCAATGACCACCATTAGAATAAATGGTAAAAATATAATCTAATATCACATTAAAACAAATTAAAAATATAATCTAATCATATAAATAAATTAGATTAAAAGGATCTTTTGAATTAAAATACAGCATTTTATATTATTCATTAAAAAATGAACTTTATCAGAGAAATACAAAAAATTTATACAAAGTAAATTTTGATGTCCCAATTATAAAAGGAATTTTATTTTGTCAAATATAATATATAAAATTGTCAAAAAAATTGATTTAAAAGGGGTTCTCCATCAAAAGGCGGTTAATCGACCTTTTAGAAGAATATTAGAATATTTACGCTTAAAAAATTAGATTCATTCACATTTTAACAATTATTTTAAAAAGTAAAAATATTTGAAAAAAATATATAATCATTTTGTAGTTAGTTCTATTCATTCCCTCCATTACAACGACTAGGAATTATCTACCATTTAAAATAATATTATTTTATTATTAGAGTGCAACGTAAGATTCCCAAGAAACTCATTGTTGCGTATTGGGTACGCCATCGAGCATAGCGTCCCCTTTAAAGTAATATTTATATTTTATTCAAAAATATGGATAAATGTGAAAATGTCATATTCTTTATTTACCTGGGGTGTTACGTCATATTACCTTGATCAGGTGTTTTTTACATTTCCCTAATATGCCATTATGTTTAAAGTTCTTAGAAACCACTTTCTAAATTTTCTAAAGGCTGTAGAGGTGGTACATGTCATGTAATAGAAACTAAGAACTAGTATCATCCGTGTAACAAAGCTACTGGTCGTGTAGCAGCTTTTTTATACATTTCATTAATGGGGATATCACATTGTTAATCGGTACACATCTTTAATTGTGGGTACACTTTTTATAGGGTTTAAATAGTGAATTTTTAATCCAAAATGATAGATTTTGTTTATTTAACTTATCTAATGTGGACTATATGTCGTGAACCTTGGGTACACATCATAACCCGGACCGTGCCCAGGTTTAAGTGACATGTTTGATGGTTTTGTCAGTACTTTGTTTACAAATTTTATTTATCTCGACCCTAGACTCTTCCTTGGTGATTTTCAAGGGTGACTATATATCAGATTCGATACGTCCAGCTTTGGATTGTTGTTTCATCTGTAGTGCATATCTCTGGATAAGTGTTCTTTCTGATTCATCATTGCTGTTGAAAACGATACCTCCTTATAATTTCATTTTTATATCCGTTTATCTATGTTCAATGTTTCTCCTAATCATTTTCTAGATCCATTGCGAGATGCCATCTTGGAGGGCTTCTGCTTCATCGGTCATGGTGATGCAGGCATTTGTCTTCAAGGAATGTGGATTTCCTATCTTACACATGCCTTCTGTGTTTAGATTTAGATAAATCCTACGATGGGGGATGTTATTATAGTTCCCTCATTGGAATTGTTGAGTTTTGTTTGATTTGGATTCGGTTGCAGGTGTGTGCGATCTGAACTTTGTGGGCGGTGGTTCTGTCTCTATCGTTTGATAATTAATCTACATTTTTTTCCTTTTTAAATGATTTACTAAATTGACAAGACTGTTTGTGTTTTTAAAAAAAAGGATTTAAAAAAATGGGCTTTCCATGGATTTTGATAAATTTATTGTGAAATGGTATTGAATAGTTTTTAGAACATTGAATATTATTTGTGAAATTGATCTAATGGGGTACCTTGATTATATAGGTGGATGGTTTACCTTAAGGTTGTTGTCCATTTATTTGTGATTATCAAGGAGGTTTGTCTTGGGTCTTTCCTATGTTTCCTATGTATGTTTTTCTAAGGGACCGATATTGAAATTTTGTGGGGTTTACTCATGGGGTATTCCCCTACATACATGGTTTGTGTTCTAGGAAGATTTTTTGTGTAGTTGTTATTGTGGTACGAGTAGTCTACAACCTAGTCCTGTAGTATTCCATGGTGTGGTGAAACATGGGATTCTATTTTGTACTATTTGTATTCCTGAGATAGCCTTGATATTCATGTTTATTCTTGTGAAAATTATATGGAAAATATATTTTGAAACTCATATACCTTATTTTGTTTAGTACTCTAGATATGGAAAATGTTTACAATGTTTTCCATAAATCTTCATTACTTCATATGACCCATGTTTTATTTTAAAATGATAAAATATCATTTTTTATACGGAAACTTGTTATGGATGACCTACGTGCGATCCAATTGAGCATGTCATCCCACTCTATATGCACCCCTTCGGTGGTGCCTATACAATTTTTTTCTTCTAGTGCATGTAATGTCAATGCATTGAAGGAAAAAATCATGGTACATGTCATCTAGGACAAGTAGCTGGTGGTGAGATGGTGGGGGTCTGTCTATGCCATTGCTTGGAGTAGCCATTGGTTGTAGTCCTTTGCAGTTGCACTTTTTTTTGGAATTTTTCTACTATTACAGTTTATCTATTGCCACTATTTTCCCTATAGTTATGAAATAAATATTTGTTAGTCTTATTATGTTTTTTATTGTAATATATATGTATACCAAGTTTTCATTTATGCTGGGATAAATCGTTCCCTCGTTTTTTTCGTTCGATGCCATGGTGCTTATTTCTAACCCATGGGGATTAGCAATGACCTTCAGTTATGTGATGGATCAGGCCATGTACCATGTTTGCGGTAATACCGAGTCAGTTTGTTATAGTTTGGTATCAGATGATGTCAGTTTGCAATAGTATTTTTCTTGGCACATCTATTATACTAGAGATAGTATTTTCTAGACTTGAGAGATATGTTGCGATGAGTTCATGTCTAGCTCATTTCATTACTATACACATGTTTCTATGGGATGATGATTTGTTTGTCTCTAGTATTAGATTTGGTTTTCAGAAACTCATTTTTTTCTTATGTGTTTCCTTGTGTTAGCTAATACTTGTTTTGTTGTATGAAAGTTATTATGTTTTGGTGTGAAGGAGCATGCCAATAAGATGTATTCCAAGAGTTCCTTATGAGGGTGATGCTGATTCTCCTATAGGAAACACACTTATAGATAAGAACCTCATCCAGATGATCATACTAGAAGTCTATGCCGACGATCAAGATGTACAATACGTTAATAACACTATTGATGAGGTATAACTAGGAGTTGTAGGAGAGCATGATCGATTACGGGAGTTCTTGTGTGGGAAGACACCATCATTTATTGGAATGACTAAAACTCAAGTGGTGGTGGTGGTGGATATCAATAGTGAGCCTCCTCTACACTATCAATTGTAGATAGATGTGCGACTCTGACTTCATATCAGTGTGGCAATGGGGTCGCACCACATGCTCTTGTCCTATTCCCGTGTAGACGTGAAACAGTTGTGGATGTGTTGGACACTTACAGTGTTTCTGGGAGGATATGATAATACCTCGTCATCGTCAGGGTTCGTCCAATATAGAGGATAAAATAGAGTAGTAAGAAGATTCCATGACTATAGGGTTGTATCCACAGACATCAGGAGTGAAGCATTTACATGCAATAGATGAGTATCCTATGGAAGTTGATGCAGGTCATGAAATAGTGAGATTTATGATTCTTATTGCATCTTACATAGTAATGGATTTGTTTTGTATCGGTTCCTCCCACACAATTATATCTTCACACTTTTGATACGTTCTTAAACAGCCAATGGAACCTGTTCCCCTTACAATAGTGTTAGTGAAACCTCAGGGAATGTTGAAAGAGTAGGAGTTTCATTGTTAGCCAAAATGGAGTCAACATGGGATATTATCGTCCTTAATATAGATCTATTTTATATAATCATTACTATGAATTGGCATGTCAATCATCGTGCAATGATTGATTTCTATAATCAGTGTGTTGTATTTCTTGTTGTCGACGAGATATCTAATGTGTATCAGGGAGACTGGGACTCGAGGACTGGTCCTGCAGCATCACCCCACCTACAGCCCAAGATTTTGTTGGTTATTGTTCCATTTTAGCCCAATGATGTTTCCTCTATTTATGACCTTCTTCTTGATGTTTTAAATTTCCTTAATGTTCTCCCAGATGGTTTCCCTGATCATCAACAATAGAGAGAGGTGGAGTTTACCACTGACTTGGTGTCAGGTACATAACCAATATCGATACCTTCTTATAATATTGTGGTAGTGGATTTTAAACAACTAAAGATTCTATTAGATGAAATGTTAGATAAAAGTTTATTTTCCCTTAGTTTTTTACCTCGGGAATCCCCACCTCTCTTATCCATGAAAATAGAGACTTCACTTTGTTTATGTGTGAACTATCAAAGGTTAAACCAAGTAACTATTAAGAAAAAAATATCATTTCCCTCACGTATAAGATTTGTTTGATTTGTTATAGGGTGAAAAGTGGTTCTCGAAGACTGATATTCGATTGGGTTTTCATCATCTCAGATTTTGAGATTTTGATATACTAAAAACAATTGTGTGGAGTTGGTATAGCCCTTATAAAAATATTGTGATGCCTTTTGGTCTGACTAATGCACATGCATTTTTTATGGAATTGATGAATTTGATATTTCACCATCATCTTGAAAATTTTGTGGTATTATTTGTGGAAAATATTCTAGTTTGGTCAAAATTTGAGTGTGAGCATGATAAACATCTGAATTTGGTTCTAGAAATCCATAGAAATTATTATATGTATGGAAAGTTATTGAAATTTAGTTTCTGGATTCATGAAGTGAAGTTATTGGTACATAGAATTTCTATGAATGGATTATATATTAATCAAAATACGTTAAAGGATAATATTTCTTGTATAGAACTATAGAACGAATTTAAAAGACGAGGGTTCCTTGGTCTTGATGGGTACTACCGACGATTCATTATGGATTTTTCTATGAAAAAATTTACTTTTATTTCTCTTACAAAAAAAGAGGTTAAATTCACATGGGATGAGAAGTGTTAGTCTTTTTTAGATTAATTTAAATGAATTTTGACATTAGTCCTATTTGAATATTAACTATTCAAGGTAAGGGGTACATAGTGTTTTGCGATGCATCTAGTGATGTTTTGGGATGTGTACTGATGAAGGAATATCATGTGGTAGGTTACGACTCTTGTCAGCTCTTACTGCATGAGAAACAGTACCAAACTCATTATTTAGAGCATTCTGCGATTATGCATGCGCTTAAATGAGGGAGATAGTATCTCTTTGGGGAAAAGTTAATAGTTCTCTCAAGTCATAAGAGTATGACCTATATATTTTCTCAAAAAGAATTAAATCTCAAAAAAATATTATACATAGGATACCATCATAAATTTAACTACAACATTTCATATTCCTCAAGGAATGGAAATGTTGTTGTAGAAACTCTTAGAAGCAAGGTACCATCACATGCTATTTTTGAATGAAATGAAGAGTGGAACCATAAGGGTCATTTCACTTAGATGCACTTGGATGCTCATGAGAATGTTTCAGGTATGGTTCTGACCAGTTCTTATTTATCATGATCTCTCCATGAGTCTATTTTGAAATGTTAGCTGCATGATGGTGAGTGTTAGAAGACTCATGAATCCTTTATGTAGGGGAGACCATTTCTAGTTTGTCTTTTTTCTTCAGATGGAATAATTCACATTGGGAAATGATTTTTTATTCCATCCCCTTTGAGAATTTCAGTCATATATGATTATCATAACTCTCCATGGCCCATTCATCTAGGTGCTATAAAGATGTATTATGAAAAGAGAAGAAGATTCTTGTGGCCAGGTATGAAGCATGTTAGTGTAGATTATGTGTCCCACTGTTACACCTACCAGCAGATAATGGAAGGGGAGTTGAAACCATCGGGTATGCTTCATTCTCTTCCAGCGCTGGTTTTGAAATTGGATGATGTATCCCTGGATTTTTATGTTGGGTTTCCATGGACACCACAAGAGAAAACATCCCTCTATGTGGTTTTTATCATGTAACTTTTTCTCATTTAATTCCAACCAAAGACACCACAAAAGTAGAAGATCTAGAAAAGATATACATGAAAGAGATCGTGAGGATACAAGGGAGTCCTTATGATGTTGTTTCAAGAAGGGATCCTCGGATTACCATGTGGTTATGGATTTCTTTTTACACTGAAATAATAACTCAGTTCATGTTTATAATAGCTTACCATCCATATATAGATTGTTAGAAAAAGCATGTAATTCAAATCCTGGAGGATATGCTTTGTGCATACATCTTTGATCTTTGTGGATCATGGGATATCCATATGGGAATGGTTGTGTTTTTTTACCACAATAGTTTTCAATTTTTTATAATAATTGATCGCTTCGAGGAGTATTATGGTCACCCGTTCAGATCACCTCTTTAATGGGAATATGTGGTAAAAACAGATTTGGTTAGACTATGTTTGGTTTATGTGACATCTATGAAAATTTAGGATGTATGAAAACAACGTTATATATACTACAGTTGAGAGAAAACATATTCAGATCAGCATTCTAGTCCTTTCGAAATTCCATAGGTGTGTGGGTTTTATAAAAATTTTCTCCTCATTTTGGTCATCGTCAGCATGGAAAATAGTGGATGTTGGATTTGAGATATGTTGGACAATTTGAGATCAGTCAATGACTTAAAAAGTTATCTTATTGGTTATATTTTTCAATTTAGTTGATGGTCATTCATTTTGTTTTCCACATATCTCAACGTCAGAATTATCTCCCTGATTCTTCCCATTTTTGAGTTGGGAATATATTAAGTTAGAGCGAGAAGATTCTTTTTTGGATAAAGTAGTTGAGATATTTTACTCTCAAACTAATGTCTTTCATGGGAAATAGATTTCATTATTCAAAATTCAATGGAAACATTGATTGGAATTAAATGACACTTTGGAACATGATTCGTTGATGAGGGATTAGTGGCCTCATAGTTTTTCTAGGAGTAACATCTCCACATGAACTCATAATGAAGTAATGTCTTTATGGTTGACGGATTTTAAAATCGTGTTACCTTGATCAGGTATGTTTCTCCATTTCTTTATGTTCTCTTATGGTTCAAAGTCCATAGAAACTGTCTGCAATATTTCCTACAGGCTGCAGAGCAGTTACACATTGTGTACAAGGTGATGAAAATAGGTACACATCGTGTAACCGAGGTATGTGTCATGTACTTGATTTTGTGTACAAGTCATGAAAGGGTAGATCATGTTGTAAACTAGTACACCTAGTGAATAGCTGGTACATGTCATGTAGGGATTAAATGATGTATTTTTAATCTGAGCCGATGGGTTTTTCGGCAATACTCAACCAATAAGAACTACTTGTCGTGAACCTGGGGTACCTGTCATGACCCGGACCCTGCCCATGATTATTTCATTCATTCGGTATTTTTTCTTAGACTTTTCTTTATAGACTCCATTTCCCGTTACCATAAACTCTTCCTATGCAACACTCATAGGAGCCACTCCTTCCAATTTGATCTAACTGGATTTAGATCTTCATGGCATCTGTTGTGCATATTATCAAGTATGTGTTATTTTTAGTTCTTCATTATGGTTGATTGTGATAGCACCCAGGCTTGTCATTTGATTATTTTTTGGCCTATGATGGATATTTCTTCTTGAATTTTAATAGATATGTAGTCAGATCTCGTTCGAGTGGCCTTTTCCTTCAATGGTCATTGTTTGGTGCAATTTCACCTTCGAGGTATGTGGGTTTCCTCTCATCCTCCAACCTTTTGTGTTTAGATTTGGATCACTCCTAATAATTGGAAATGTAATCTGAGGGCCTTGTTTTGCATTGTTGAGTATCGTTGGTTTTGGATTCTGTTGTGGGGGTGTGAGACCCGTGCATTGAGGTAGGTGGTTATGTCTCTAGCCTATAATAATAAACTATATTTTTTTTCTTTTAAACTAATTTATTAAATAAGATTGATTTTATGTGTGTATTGAAAAATTGTTTTAAAAGAGAAATATATTTTCCTTATTTATTGATAAATGGATTGTCAAATGGGTTTACATGGATTTAAAATCTGTGATATTGGTTTGTGAAATTTAGCACATGGGTTACCTTAGGTACATAGGTGGATGGTTTTGAATGAATCCATCATCCATTGTTTTTACTACCAAGGAGGTTTTTATTGGTTATTTATTATGTTTCCTAGTCCTTTTTTTCTATAGGAAAAATATTTACATCTGGGGGGGATTACTCATTTTTTATTCTTGTTCTTCCAAGGCCTGCATTCTAGGATCGAGTTTTTTGTACATGGTTATTATGGTATGAGTAGTCTTCATCCTAGACCAGTAGTATTCCATGTTTTTGTGATAATTATTCAACTATTATTTACAACTTGGATTTCAATGTTATCCATGACGTGTATGTTTATTCCAATGAAAAATTATATAGAAAAAATATTTTCAAACTAATATACATGTTTTTGTCTAGAAATATGGAAAAGGGAATGGTTTATAACATTTTCATTAAAACTTATTTACTACTTATCATTTAATGTTTTATTTTATAATTATCGTACATGATTTTTCATATAGATAATTATCATGGAACACCTAGGAGGAATCCTACAGAGCTTGTTAGCTCACACCATGTGCACCACTTCGACATTGTGTATACCTTTGTTTGCCTTTCATTGTAGGGAATGGAAAGGCACTGTAATGAGGTGGTGAGGTTTGTATTACCTGGTATGGGTAGAAGGTGGTGAGATGATGAGGGTTTTTCACCCCATCACTTAGAGTAAACATTGGTGGTATTCCTCTGGAGTTGAAAGTGTGTTTTAGAGTTCTTCAACAATTATAGTAGTTCTCTTTATGCTATTTTCCATACAGTTATGGAGTATATATTTATTATAATATAATTTTTCTATAATTCTATATATAAGTATTCCAAGGGGTTATTTGGCTTGGGTGAAAATTTTTCCAATTTTATTTCATTCAATGGTCGGGTACTTGTCGCCAGTTTGTTGGGATTTGGAACTCCCATCGGGTATGGATGGATCGGTTTGGGTGTTGGGTTTGAGAGAAATCTGTGTTAGTTCATTATAGAATGGAAAAAATTGAAAATAATAATTAACAATTAAATAATAATAATTATATATCATATATCAAATATAGTCATTAAATTTATTCTTATTTCAGTCTATGAATATTTTCAGTGAAAATTGTATCACATCCCTTCATGAGGCGATACTCCGCCATACAGACGAATGACTTTATCATCTACCCCACGGATGAGAAGAAAAGAATGTATATGTAATAAAAAAATTGTTGTAGAATTCATTTTTTAAAAATATCATATATTTATGATTAATATATCATCATTTCTATTAATGTATAATAGAAACGAAAAACACATCATAACAATTCTCGAGGAAGTAGTCTGTTGTCCACGCAAGTGACACATTTTTTTACAAAGGGTTGTGAATTAAAGAATTATAATGGTTATTTTAATTAAAAAGGTAAAATAAAATGATATATATTACATATTATCATTTAATAAATCATATATCTATCTGAAAGTGGTGGTGATGGAAAACGAATAACATCGGATATTGATGTTTTAGTCTACTATACATATGATTAACAGTTCCATTTCCCATTTGATGGAAGAGGATTCCAATATATCTTATAAAATTAATAGAATAAAACCAACATATGTTGAATATATATTTTTATAATATAATAATAATTTAAGAATGTTTAATGGAGTTAGAAGAAGAACTAAAACAAAAAAACCATAGTTTAAATCATTGACTATTCTTTAGACCACCTCTTTCGATTAATCCTAATTAATTCCAATATATAATATATGAACTCACCTTAGATTCTAGGATGTTTTTGTTATTTAGTTAAGTGATTTGTGTTGTAATTGGATGATTCAATCTATTTATGATATTTGAATTATAGTGGAGAGGGGGGTCCCCTTTTACATGTTAGGTAGTGGACACACAAGGCTTTTTTGAAAACAATAATTTGTACTAATGTATTAACATGACACATACCTCCAAAACTATCTATGATAAATATAAAATGGTAATAAGGTTAAAATATGTCCCGAATATGGGTGTTGGACATGTTTCCAGATTAATTTACTCATTATAATGTTTTTTACCCATAGTAAACAAGTTTTAGCCTTAATGACAGTAATTTGTTTTTAGTTATTTTAATAATAATTTTTATCAAAATAATAATTTTAAATTATTATATAATATAAATTATTCACAATCAAAACAAAGAAATAATTTTTTAAATTTCCAATTAACTATTTAGATAATTTTAATTCAAATTTTACCCTACAGATATGATGAGGAAATAATTGTCCAATGGGAAAACATTCAAAAGTGTTTAAATATTTTATAATAGAATTCATTATGAAATATATTTTAATACCCTAAATTGGAATAATAAATATAAAATTGTTCTACGTTGACTTTAAAACCAATTTATTTTAAAATTAATGTTATACAGTATGTAAATTAAAATAATTTTTTCAATAAAAATCCATATGTTTAAGTCTTCAATAAACTATTAATCAATTTTGAGATATCTCAAATATTCATCATAAAATAATATGGGAATTTTTATATCAAAAATATTATTTATTGTCTAATTAATTTTATTAAAATTATAAAAAAGTAATTCTTACAAAATTACACAAAATATGATAAACTATTTTTGAGAAAAAATACACTTCTTAAGAAAAATTGTTATTTGTTCTTTATCATATACCAAGAAAAAAATTAGATTAATGATAAAAAAACATTTCATGAATATATAATATATAAATTTCAAAAAATTCATTCACTATAAGTTATTTTCATTATTTATATAAAATGTGTTTTTACAAATAATAATACATTTAATGTAAATGATATTATTTAATTTCAATGGAATATTATTTTCATTTATAAGCAATTGGTAAATATATTATTTGTTTTATATATTGGTTTAAACCATATATTTTAAAATTTTAGTAAATGTAATTTATTTACACAATTCATATGGCTAGGTAATAACTATAATATTAAAAAATAATATTTTAATAGTATGTCATTAATCATTTATAATCAGTGTAGTGGGTAACATTACATAGAAATAATTTTTTCGGAAACACTAGATATGGAATAAAATAAATTTATGATAAAAAATTATATCAAAAATCATGAGGTCTTGAACGAGGAGCTCATCAGTGGTGTGAGTATGAACGAATCATTATACCTCTAATATGTACATGTATTACATACATATTTATAGTAGTGTGTGAAAAAGTAAATAGATAGACTCGTACAAAACGAAAATTATCTTGAATCACTTATAATCAATATCAGTAAGGGAGAATTTAACTTCATTAGACAATAATAGGATTGCAATATGTATAATCTATCACTCACACCCGAGAACCCTCAATATCCCATCCATAAACAATTACCCAACACCACATGGCCACTAAAATCCCTTATACATCAGGAAAATTAAAAATACGGTCCCATGTCATTCCACAAAGTCACATCAAAATCCCTCAAACATCTACATTATAACAATCTTTGGATAACCATCCCTATGTCCTAAGGAATGATAATATCTATCATTCCATCATCATAGAATGTCTGTAAAGAAATAATTGGCCGCCTTAGAACCCATTTGATGGTCTCACATGACATCACCCACAGAATTATACAGTGATCACCTCCTCAATAAAGGATGGCCATCTCCATCCACTAATCCATAAATTCTATAGAGTCCTCTATGTACACATTGTGGTCATAGACACCTCACTAAGACCTTATGATATGTTCACATGACTCTAATAGTGATTTTAAACCAAAAATTTGAGGGCAAATCACCAACCATCCTATGACACACAATATTGAAGACCGTTTTCCATCACAAATGATCCTCGTATCCCAATGACATCATGGGTCATCACAATCTACCTCAAACTAATGGACCACATCACAAAATTACCAATGACCAAAACCACCCCATGAATCTTGATCTAATCCCAAGACATTCTCATAGTACTCATATATCGAATCACATTTATATTGATTTAGACAACCAAAAATTGATTTCCCAACAAAAATCAGAAACCCCATTTGACACATACACTTACATTCCCAGATCTACAAAGAAATATTCACAGGAATATACCCATCATCATCCCCAAATAATAATATAATAGTTTGGAATTAAATTAATGGTCACCCTCAGAATACCACACTTACAAATATTTAGATAAATATTTTTTATTGTGCTTATAAATGAGAGAAATCAAGGAACCAACTACCTTAAACTCAAAGGTATTATTTCTTTGAGTAATGAACTCAAATTCAATCCATATTAGATGAAAATGTGGAAGATTAATAGTACCCATGAAGAAGGGAATATGAGCTCAAATTGAAATAGAGTTCCAAATAGAATGATTAAATAATAAAGAAAGAAGGAGGAATATTAATTATAGCATTGTCTATGAAACACAACATATGACACTCAAATCAAAAATGAAACAAATGTGATATAATAAAATAAAATGGGTAAGGGGAAGAGATATATAATAGCTAGTGGCTATAACTATTGATGAGAATAATGAATATTAATAAACGAAAAACAATAGCCATAAGGTTTTGTAATTTCCCCGTTTTTGAAGCAGCTCAATATTATGTTGCATGGTTTGGCCAAACTATGCAACAACTGTGTGCACCCACTGCCTAAATGTTACTATGTGTGTAGGATAAGTGAAAGGTTTTACAAAACATGTGTTACCTATATGAATCACCTATATAATTTACTATAGGTGACTCACATAGTCATGCCCCCCAGGTCCATGGTTCCTCAAACAACGTGGAACACATTATAGGGTTCCATGTTTGAGATGCACCAATAACACTAATCTCATGCTAATCGTGCCACTTTCCTTCCCAATCCAAAAATTGGTTTCTTCTACCCGACACATAGGAAAACATACCAAAATCTAGTGAAACATACCAAAAAATAATCCCCATCCATAAAATTTAAAAATTCCGAACACTCAGAATTAATAATAAAATTTAAAAATTGTTATTATAACCTCCACCAATTTAAAGGATCAAATTTACTTCGAATTGGAGCCCCCTAAAAATCCCAGAATGTTACATCCTCTCGAACATACAAAAGCTCATCCATAATCTATGTGGTCTCACCCTGAGATGTTACCAATCATACCCATGTCATAACATTTCCCAAATCTAACTTGATCACATAACCATGGCCAATTCCTCTTATGGATTCACACCCTTGGAATTACATACCTTATCACTTCCCAACTCAGACATCAATAATATTGATGGAACACTAAAAATACTCTTAACAGACATATCTCCATATTACATATTTTTATTCATTGATATCATTAGATTCTTAATCATACATACATGACACACAACAACAAAAATGGTCCTTTATCATAACGGATTACAAAAATTTAACCATCACACACACACATATATATATATATATATATCCCACAAAATATCTTCATTCATACATATCTGATACATACCCCACACTATTCTTGATTTTTACCTATTAAACAAAACATTGTTAATTATTCTATTAAACCTGCACTTGCATCCCCAAAATTAGTTTTACCAAAAACAATAAGAAAACACATATTTTCACATTTTTCTACTAATTTTCATCAGTTCTGTAACCTAATATGACCATGCTAGATCATCTAAAAAAATAGAAACTTATGTATAACTAACGGAATATTTTCTAATATATAGATATATACTGAATACTAGAATAATAAATCCATATTAGGAATCTCTCTATCATTATCATGACATAAACGTGCACTAGTATCAAGGATAACTTGTAATAGTATTTCCCTTGGTCATACCTCATATTCGTATGTCTATATTGGCCCCCCAAATCCTAGCTATCCTAGAAGTCTCACACAAGAACCACTCCAGATACAACATATGCCTAGATGCCTGAAACCCATTTCAATTACAGACAATACTTGTCTGAAAATGTCCTAATTAAAAATACTAGAACAACACTATGGATGAACAACACCTCATGGGACAATATTAATATCTATCCTAACTTTACTACTAAGACATGTCAGGGACCCACTTATTTGTATCCAAATTAAATCTTTATAGATCACCGTACACCGTAATCCAACTCTATTATGTGTTGTCTATCATGTTTTCCATGGCTATAAACACCTAATTTACTACTTCTAAAAAAGACTTCAACCAAAATCTTATCATCAACACACTGATTGAATATTGTAATCCATTATCAAACAATCTTACATTAGAAATATCATTCCCACCCAAAGAGGGGAAAATGAGGAATTTACAAGAACCACTCATTGAAATCTATAATAAATTTGTCCCCCCTTTTTATGTTCATTAAATAACAGGTTCAATCTTCCCTCAATGTATCAAGTAATAAATTATTGATGAACACAGCTTCAAAATAGTTCATCATGATCATCTCATGCCTACCTATATTTACATGTCTTTCCCACTATTACTTTGATAGCCCCATGTGAATATAAGTAGTTAACATCACATCCTACTTAGAGGTGTCTAAATATAATCAAATATGTTCTAAATAGACTCAATAAAATTTTCATATTCATATGGTCCACCCTCACCCTTAAATTAAGGTATGTTCTCGAATTAAACTAATTTTATAGATAAAAAATGGATGGTTGAGATCATTGAACTCCCTAGCCAGTAATAAATACCACTAATACTATTATCACCTTGAGATGCACGTATATTTATAGTATAATCTACACCATATGTCACAGTTTACCTCCCTACATTAGATCCTCTACATTTCTACCTTAGAGCCTCCACTAGAATACCTCTATGTGGTATCTCTATAATGACCAAAATCAATTTCCAATTTCAAAATTGAAATTATATATATATATATATATATCAAATAAGGAATTATGTCTGATGAAACACATCTCTCCATCCATACACTTTTATACCACACCTATAATAATATATAATCCATCATTATAGATCATTTAATACCCATTTTTGATTTAATAATTACATAAAAATCACATTAGAAATCACTTTACTTGGGTGACATAAAATAATTCCACAATAATGCTATGTATGTGGTCATAGATTAAATTTTTTTAAACACAAGGAAAAGAATAAATTGTTCATTTATTCCATCATGCCCATGTCATAGTCAAGACCATATAATCTTTGTACACATTGAATTACATGTAAATTTTATTGGGAATCACATTGATGGGATGTATGAGTAGAATTCCACCAATAAGCAATGGAGGAAAGTGTTTTTAGCATGTTGAAGATAGTTTAAATATCTTGACACCTTTTTTTCAAACTTCATGTTAAATTATATAACCATAAGAACATACATATCTCATGTTAATATATGTTTCTTTCCTAATTTTTGAATGCTCGTCCATTTACATACTAATAAAGGGACACAATATTATAAACCAATTACATCATATACATGTGTTCCACTTGAGATTGAAATCACTAAATAATAAAAGCCTAAAAATTAAATCAATTTACCTCCCCATGAAAATACTTTAAACCCCCTTTAAATATCCTGACACCTTTTTTTCAAACATCATGTTAAATTATATAACCATAAGAACATACATATCTCATGTTAATATTTGTTTCTATCATGATTTTTGAATGATCTTCCATTTACATACTAATAAAAAGACACAATATTATAATCCAATTACATCATATACATGTGTTCCACTCGAGATTGAAATCACTCAATAATAAACACATAAGACTTAAATCAATTTACCTCCCCATGAAAATACTTTAATCCCCCATTAATTGAGATAACAGTACCCAAAAATGATATATTTACCTAGTTGTTAATAGATAATAGGCACTAATTTTATATTTCCCAAATTTTATACCATCATAAAACACTACATTTAATAAAACATAGAATCTAGTCCAACACAATATCAAATTTTTTCAACCAATTCAACTTATACAACTTATAGAATCCTTACCCAAAATCTACATATCCTATGATCTGTCCTAGAGTCCCAGAGGGCCAATGATGAACCTCCCCATAGGAAAAAGGTTGGCGACTAACAGTGGGGTTATAATTTCATAATATTAGTGAGACTATATCCTTTTGTAATAATCATGATAATAAAATGAATGTTTTTAATAACATCATTTTTAAGGCATGTAATAAAAAATAATAGGAATAAAAAAATGAAATTGAGGAAATATCAATTGAAATTCAATATCTAAAAAAAAGACAACAAATATGCATGTCATGATACTCACATAAAAATGGAATGCCATATTGATCATGGATGAGCATATAAGAACATTTTTAAAAGAATAAAAAAACTCCATCCTAGCATGGATGAACCACCTGGTTCACTTCCATTCATACACTATGCACAAGGCATATACCTACTCACTATGGTCAAGACCATGAGTCTCATCCCTGATGTGATCCCAAAGAACTAAAATCTACAACTCTATAGGTAGGCCCATATATGGTGCGAGTTTCAAAAAATTATACCAATAATATGTTGATCTTGGATTAATTACATATCATACTACTTTATGAAAATGTAAATAAATAAGATGAACTTTCTATTAAACGTTCCCAATTCACTTATGTCCAAAAATCACAAGGGTCATATTACCTTCATTGGACAATACCAAGATGGAATGATGTATCTACTATCAACCAAACAATATATCCCTCAGTCTGTAATCAATAAATGGGTCACCTAGAACCGAATAACAATCAGATCCCCTTGAACATATCCCAATGAAAAATCATAACCCCACGACACGCCCCATAATCATGTCACCAGTCCCTCAAACATATTCTTAGACAACCAACATCATCTCACTAGCTCTACATCCAATGAAAAGAATATATGTCTCATTTGATTATCATTGAATGCTTCCCTAAACACCACAGTGAACCTTATCCCCATCCAATAGTCTAACACACCATCACCAGTATATTTATATAATTAAAAACTCCTTCATAATTGATGGTCATCACCATCTAAAATTTCACAAATTCTCTCAAGGTCTCCACGCACATCGAGTGGTAAACACATTCTTGGCATGTTTGTATCCATTGTGCACATAACTCCAATGGTGATATCCGTTAACAAAAACGTGTTGAAAAAAATCCATAATAATCCACAACATAAGGAAGAACTCCCTCACTACATGTGAACCTTGTCACCGTACCATGGTATAGGTCATCACTATCAAAATCAATCCGATGAACCTCATTACCTCATTACCAGTTATCAACATCACCCAATGTATCATGTTCAAATCCCAATATGTTACCATGGGACACACATATCACATCATAATTAAATTAATTTACAGAATAAAAAATTAATTCCAAAATTAAAATTTTAAATCCCCCTTTCAATCATATCATTCCAAACCATTATCCACATACATAAACATATATTTATTTTCCCTACATAATCCACTAATAATAATTTTAATATAATATTTAAACAAATAGTCACATCTGAACCACCCTTACTCAGAAATATTTCAATAACCCATATTTGGAATGTTTAAAAATTATGATAATTCAGGGAATAACATATGGTTTACTCATAGGTGTTCTCCCATTAATGAATGGACTCTAATTACAGTAGTATTATATGAAATTTGAGAATCTAAAAAATACTCTATAAATAGGGTATAGGAGCTCAGATGGGAAATATCATTCAAAAGGGAAATATTAAATAATAATATAACAATGTTGAATAAAATATGTATTTCTAGTCATTAAATGTAATTGACGACACTGAAATTAGATCCCATATAAAGGAGATCCAGCAAAACCATACAGAGAAGGGGATGATAGATCCCATGGTAAGTGGTTGTGCGTGAAGAATAGAGGAATATTTAATTATGGGAGGGTATATTTGGTATCTTTGACAAGTGTAAAGGCGTAGATATTGAGGCTTCAATGTTCTGTAAATCTATACACCAACCGTGGTACCCACTGCCTAAATAGAATGTTATGTACGAGATAGGAATACAGTTTGAAAATCTTCGAACAACATTAGAAGATCACCTCTAAAATTTACTATAGGTTCATCTCATTTTCATTCATTCTATCTTTATTGGTTCTTTATCCCATATGAAACACAATATATAGAAACATGTTTGAGGTCCGTGGTTAGCAGTAACAATGAAGTGACATTAATCAACACATTTCATTTGAAACAACAAGGGTTTGTAGGCCTGATTCACCTAAAACCCAACCTAGATCTCGTTTCTTCTAATAACACTTATCCCCTATACTAGAAAAACATATTATCCCAATAAATATATCATAATTAAGAATAGAATCTCAAAATCTATGTTGAGATATCCACTAAATTAAAGGTTTTAATTCACTTAGAATTTCAACCCTTGCAAATACCTAAACATTATAGTATTAACATTCCAAACTAATAAAACGTCAAATGAATACTACATTTAATTGTTTCTAGTGTAAAATAAGATCATGAATACTAACTACCTCCACAACCCCTGTGATGATCATTCCAATATTTCTTCTTTCATTAATTACCACTAGAGTTTCCACTATTTGGAAGGGAATGGGATGATTAAAAATCATAACTTGTATATCCATATCTTCTATTAAATATATTTCCACCATATAATTATAGGAGGAGTTATTCATCTTAGATAACTAGGATCAAATTTCTAGTAAAAAATCCTTCCTTAATTTTTGATATTTAAATTGGTAAATCATCATAACGTCTGATGAAAAACAAAATAGCATTGCAAAACAATTGGTGTGATACATAATTCTGTACAATCCCTACAATAAAGAGAGGAACTCAAAATATTTCACTTTAATAAAATAATCTATGAAAAAATGCTAAATTAAGAGGGTATTGAATCCTATCCAACCCAAACCCTTGTTTAATTTAACCAATACTATGAAATCCTAGCACTACAAGATGTGAACCTCAATCCTAAATGTTTCACACTTCACCATGATATCCTTAAGTGTATCTAGTAAATTTAATACATTATAAATATTTTCCAAAAAGTCCTCAACCACTTTACATTCATTCATACTCCCAGGAAATTAGGGATTTTATCATAGGAACTATCATGATCAGTCTCATACCTTCAAATATATTGGATTCACCTCAACAACAAGTTTATGAACATGATGTACATTCCATTCCACGACATGAAATTATCTCAATATAGCTTCAAAAAAAATATATTCCAAAGGTGGATTCAATTTATGTGAATCTCTTATTGCACCCTCCTGAGAAAATTGAGGAAGACATTTTTGGGGAATATTTATATACATGTAAAACTGGAGAAAATGATCAAGCTGTTCGAATATATTAGTTTAAAACATATAAAACAAACATAAACTATATTTAATGTCAATACGCAACATTGGAGACACACTGGCCATGATCCCATGGAAAATTTTATTACATCATGGCTAGATATGGCCATAAACTAACCTAAACCATCATTAAATTTCCCCATAATCATATCACCATTCTACTGAATATCCTAATACAATGACTCGTGTTGAACTACATAGTATTGATACCAACTCAAAAAGAACCGAACAAGTATTTCCATGTAAACTATCACCCAAACTAATCTTCCACAAACCCGTAGGGTGGTCTCACTCCTCACAAGTTAGAGGCTCACACTCAAGAATTAAAACAAAACCATAGAGATTTATTTTCCCAAACCTATCAGACAAAAATTTTATTATATACATAGAATAAAGAAGTAATGTATAAAATAGTACAATATTGTTTTCAAAAATAAAATCTCAACAGTAATGATACAAGTCAATGAAGTTAAATCAAACACAGAATATACATTTGCTGGTAATGGATAGTGATAACAAGAACAAACTAGTCATTATAATGTGGGTATTTCCTCAATATCGCACCACAATCTACCCATAATCAATAGATATAAACCACACTTCCAAACTATGGAACATTTCCATTCCCAACATAAAAAGGGTATAAATGATCCACACACTACAGAAGAGTTCTATAGTCCATAATATAAGTAGGCTTAAGGTGATCCCACCCAGGTGATCCATATGATTTCTCTATGTAAAAATACCATATTCTAAATTTATACAACACAAAATGGTAATAAGTAATGATTTTCTATATCAATATCATGGTTTACAGTTTACTTTTTTTCCATATCTGGAAAATTAATTGTTAAAAAATAGTTTTATGGAAAAAATCCATCAATCCATTCACAATTCTTCCAAACATGTACATAAATTACAAAATTTCATAAATCCAACACAGAAAGGGTAAACACGCCATTGTTAACTCATGGAATGGTTAACTAGATATCACATACATTAGTGATGAATAGTGCACACTACAAGTCCCTAGAACATGTGAATAATGGTCTATGTAATAGACGTACACCCTATAATTTGAACCATCATATAATGTCCAATCAATCCATAGATCCAAATCTATCATGACCATGTAATGAAAGAACACCTAAAAAATTTACCATTATTAAAAATATCAAAATATGATCCCTAATAAAAAAATCCACCCATATATGCCATGATCACATTTGTTTTTTTCATACCATTTCAAAGATATTATACATTTCACAATATAGTTTCCAAAAAACCTTCTCAATCAAAGATTGATTTGAAAACAAATATCCCAACCTACTTTAAAATGGTGTGACAATCATATTTCTTTTAAAAAAATAGTGGAAATCCATATTTTTCTCAAATAACAATTTCATGCAGAACATGCTTAAATTTACAACATTTCATTTAGAAAACCATTTAGAAATAAAAATCAAAGGTCCTCAAAAAGTAGTCTAGAGGCAAATCCTCTCACCTCAGACACTGGTTGCACACCACCAAAAATGGGTTCCATAAATAGTAGATACGATGAAGAACAAAAAATGATGGAACAATAATTGATTCCAACATTTTTCAATCACTTTCCTTAAATGTTGTGGTTAGGGGAGATGATATAACACAGAATATATCCAGAAATGAACCCATATCACTACAACCATCATGTGAGTCGTATCTAGAATAAGGTCTCACCATTGATCTTATTGAGAAAAAATAAATCTCATCACAAGTTAATTGGATCAAATAGACACATCCAAATTTCATTTTACAATAAAAAAAGTTATAATGGTGGCTCACTGAGTGAGAAACAACACTATCAACATAGATATCGTGCATCAAACAATGTTATTCATAGGTGCTTGAAACATAAGAAAAAGCATCTTGATAAGAGATAAGGATGAATGATTATGTTTTTATGATGAATAGCCACTAGAATTACATAAAATATTGATAAAACTTCTGGATATGATGGGTTTACATCATAAAACATAGTTTGATAGTGTAAATACACCCTATTGAATATCCTACAAAAAGTATGTCATCTCATGTAAATTTATCCAAGGATAATATTTAATGTCATAAGCATCATTTTTACATAGTAAAATTATATTACGGCCTAAAATGTTATACGACCTAAACTATTTCCATATATTATTCTCTATGATGTTTTTACATCGTAAGAAGGAGTTTTATGACTTCAATCTATTTTGGTCTTTTGGCCTAAATTTTGAAGGTCTTTTGGCATACATTTTTCCTTTTGACCTAATGAGTTTTATGTTTTAGAATTTCAATATGTTTTACATCGTAAGAATGAGTTTTTATTTTTTTTTATGATGTTTTCCACAGCATGGTCCGTCTGAAAAAATATACATCAGAAGTAAAAAATTTATAGTAAAATTTCCTCCATCAAAATTTATCAAACACATGCCACCATAAGAATCACCATCAACGAATCTTATTCCCTAATAACTTGAAAAATGCACTCTAAAAAATAAAAATAGGCTACCATAATATTATGGAGGATATAGAGTTCTTATACACTATGAATAAGTAAATATATTTATATTGATTAGGGATATTGCATATATATTCTGTAATGTGGTTTCTTCTAATCATAACCACTAATTAAATAACTATGTTATTATAGACATAATTATGTAACAATATTTTTATAGCATATTTTGAATTTATTAAGGCCCAATTATGTGGATTAAAAAGATAATAAGATTATTATAATTTTAATGTAAATTTTTATAGTGTCAAATCCCACCAAAATTGAGATTTACCTCTCAATTGTATCTTTTTCATCAAAGGATAAATATATTAACACTCAATTATTGGAAACTCATATCATATAATGGGATAATAAAACATCCGTTGAAATATTGAATCAAGAAACCTAAATTTTACTTAAAATAAAACCTAATCAGGTGGATATATAATCAAAAAAACTTCAAGTATGTTAAAGTATGGACATATAGTAAATAAGATACAACAAATTACTAATAGAGAGTACTAGAGAGCATGGTTTTGAGAATGTGAGTGACCAAAAATCTATAAATAAGTAAAGGGGTGTAAAAGTAATAAATTCATAAGAAATAATGGGAAGAAGAGTTTTTTTTCATTTTCAGGAGCCCTTTTTTATAGATGAATAGTTATTTTTGAATGGAATACTGAAAAATATAATTACATTATTTTTAAAAATATATAAAAAAATTTCATATGATGATTGCATGTTCCAATATGTTCATAGCTATTTTCATCCTACGATATAATAATGATTAAAAATTACAAATTCTCACAAAGAAAACTCAAAAATAAACATTGAATAGATCATAATCTCTATAAAAGGATAAAAAAATATTCCACATGTTTACAATAAATCACATAATCAAAACAATAATTACTAAATTCAATGATAATTGAAATAAATAAAGCATCATAAAAAATATTATTCTAAAATATTTCAACAATAGTACCCAATATACTATATATTTCATTTTCCTTATAGAAAAATTAAAATCCAATAAAAAAATCATAAAGATTATTAAAAAACCAAAAAATTCATAAAATTTACAATATAAACATAACATTAATTCCAAAAAATTGAAATTATCTCTAAATTTTACAAACAAAACACATGAATACTATGATCTAATAATCCCATAAAACCCGATTATAACACAAATCTACATAAATTATAAATAAAAAAATATAGGATTCCGATAATTAACTCCATCCTCTATCATCTAATAAAATCAAAGATTATGAAATATATTCCATTAATCTAAAATTGATATATTCTTTAAAAATGGTTGTATAAATCAATATTTCATCAAATCAAAAATAATTATCATGGTCCATAATACTATCAAATATTCATTATTAATATCGATAACCCTTTTTCCCAACTAAAAGTATTATCTCAACATCAAGAACATATTTGGTGTTATCTCTTCCTCAATCAAGTGATTTCAAATAATATCTCTTTTACCCGTAAATCAATTTTCTAGTTTATCAATACCATTCAATATATACTTTAAAATAATTATTAAAACACATTAATGAATAATCATTAAGTGTTTCCTGATATTTATATCCATAATATCATTGATAGACTACTTCTACAACATTATTTTTTAATCCCAATTCATAAAAATTTCAATCATTATATTTCTATGATATTTGTTTAATATAACCTTCCTTGGACTAGGATTAAACCCTTAGAATGAACCATTAAATTAGAAAAATGCCATGTTCTCCCCATATAATACATTTAACTATGAATTGAATATTACTATTTACATTATTTCTCTACATTAAAGTCTCTTCCTTTCCCCGAAATGTAGATAATTTATTATCAAATTTTCCACAATGAGAGCCTCTTTTTTTGGCATACTACTATTAGCTTCTTTCCAGATTTTCTGAATATAGGTTTATATATCTTATTGTCTCAATTGTATTAATTAATTAAACCCTAAATAATTTTTACTTTTATGTTGTTAGGTGTGTTAGAAATCTCTCCCATATTGGTAGTGTTAATTATAAGAGGTGATAGATGATTGGGAATAATCAAATGGTAACACACTCCATCTCATGTTTCATATATTTAAACACGGGGAAAATCATTCTATTATTCGTAACATTAAATGATAGCACATTTCCTTATGGTTACATCCATTAATTAAAATAAAATATCATCATGTTTGAGATAATAATTAAAATGAGAAATCATATAATCATGAGAAATCAATTATATGATTTCTAGATAATGACATATTATTATCACTCTATGACAACATAAGTTAATCCTAGGTCATACATGGTCATTATCCCTTAATGTACTTCATACTTTTTTCATTTTGATAATGTATATTAATCCTAAAATATCCTCCATGAGTGTATTCAATTGTGTGAAGTCTTAATCCCACTCATCATTCATGAGGGTCGATAGAATTAATACCCAATATGACCCATTCAGATATGTAAAAAATATGTTCCCATAATCTATAACAAAATATAATATCTAGTATTCAGATAAGGATATATATTCTACAATATTATCACTCCTTTATTTATAATTAATTATGGTGTCATCCTAAACATAGGAATATTCCTAGGGTTTTAAAAAATATTTCCTCATTACATTTTCCAAAAATAAATAAACCTTATTATAATACAAATCGAGGTTACATAAAAATTTCTTTAAAAATATTATATATTGTTACTTGAATTATATTTACATATCATGGTTATCCATTTCAAAACCATAATGTTTTTTTGTCTTTAGAAACATCGAAACCTAAAAAACTAGTATATTGATTTTGTTCATTCCCTCTCACATTGTTCGTTATAACTATAACCCCTCTTACATATATCATACATAAAACCTTCCAACATATCATTGGAAAAAACAAAAAAAGGGTTGATTTTGGAGAATTTTTAATGGTATAAAAGGGAGATATCAATGATAATTTAATAATAAAAAGTGTATAGGGGTATGTAAACATGATATTAACATCTGAAACCCAGACCCAACAATCTATAGATCATAATCATGATGGATGGAATAAAACATGACAGTACATAATACTTGAGTTATACATGAACCAAATAACACAATCCAAGAGATAATAATATTAAACAAAGGTAAAATTATAAAATGGTGACTTATTAATAAATATAGAAATCATATGTCATGGATGAAAACATGGATATTCACCACATTTTAGTTTTTCGATAACCACTCATGTTTCTTATTTAGGATTAATATTACCTCATATGATTTACCCAACACAAATACCATCTCAATTGGGTACTCGACCCAAGATAGAACGTATCTGAAGGGCATTCTTGATCCCTAGGGGAAGGCATATATCAAGAAAACAACGACAAAAAGAAGATGGAATGATTTTATCATCCTAAAGATAACGACATGACCTAAATACAAATTTAATGAAGGAAACAATTGAAGGAAACTTGAATACAAATATATGTCACAATAAAATTATTACAATATAAGAGATTCAACTGAAATGGTAGTGAAACAATTTATATGAGTCAAGTCCAATCAAAAATGAAAACAAATATAAATATCTACTACTATAATCTATTAGTGATGAAATTGAAAAATTTGTTCCATCTCACTATCCTACAACCTAAATACCTATATAAAGATAATATCCCCATCTAAATGTGGCATTATTCCATTCCATGAATTGAAATACATGTCTATGTCTACGCACCACCAAATAGGTAAATAGGGAGTGAACTGAAAGGATTAGTATGTTCTCACCCAGGTGTTCCATATCATGTCTCTAAACAATCATCCATGATTTCACAACATTAAAGAAAACATGGAATGATATATAGTTTAAGAGTTTTTATATAAAATTCATGAGAAAAAATTAATTTCCATTTTCTACATTTCAAAATAAATCAGGTAAATCTGTTTCAAATCATATCATATATATTTATAGAAATATATACATCTAGTAAAACCAAATCAGGTATCATGTCATAACCATTAAAACACAATCAACTAGTACAAACCAT
Source organism: Viscum album (assembly GCA_963277665.1). NCBI lineage: Eukaryota > Viridiplantae > Streptophyta > Magnoliopsida > Santalales > Viscaceae > Viscum > Viscum album. Next base: position 1,425,534,361 of record OY728133.1, read on the forward strand.
AAGTAACCAAAATTATTTAAAAATAAGAATAGTTAACATTTCTCCAAGGATGACACAAGTTCATGATATATTGTAAACTCATAAGTAAACATAGATAAAAACACATTTATCAAGCCTCTAGATATATTCATCACTCCTAGACAAAGGACTAGCACCACAAAATGTATACCCTATTAAATTTTAACAAGTTTGTAGAACAACGAGCATGTTGAGAAGATGATATCCCCATGAGAAAACCCCTCAATAGTAGACAACAAATATTACTATACATTCCACCTAAGTACCCAATTATTCCAATCTGCTTTATTTTTCAAACAATTTCATCATAAAATTAAATCATTTCCTTCTTTGAACCCCATTTTACTAAGAAAATTCCATATATTTTAAAAAAACCCTTTTCATATTCCATTACAAGTGGGAACATATTTTTATAAAAACCCATATTTCCTCACACAAATAAATTCATTCATATCATTCAATTTAATTTAATAATTTTTTTATCAATAACATGTTCAATGAAATTCATCAATACATGCTATATATTGAACCACAGACCTTGAAACATAGGTAGAACCTTTGAAAATTAGAATACACCAATATGGAAAAATGGAAAAATGAAAATGAATTCCCCAGAATCAAACTAAACATCTCTAAATTGATCCAGTTAACAAAAGGGTAAATAATAAGAGAAAAAATAAGAACACATCCCTTTTACAACACAACCAATAATGGAAACGGCCTCGAGAACATGATGACATAATGGATATAGAAAAGAATCAAATGAAACATCACCACAGATCTAGAAAATCAATACCGAAATCTAAATTTTCTACACTAATCAAAGAAAATAATGAACCAAAAATGATATCCTACCAAGAGAGATGTAATAAAGCTACGTAGATGATTTGATGCCAATCAAATCCATCCAAGATGAATGGAGGCTCCCAAAAACTCTAGAGAAGAGACTTAGGCCAGGATTCGTGAAGGATGTAGAATAATGAAACAAGAATCAACTAAAATTACACCCAAATATCCCTATCACCATAAACATGGACTGTAACTCCTTTACACATTGTTTAGTTCATGGGGATCACATATGTAAAAAACCCCATTATTTTTTGGAAACTCACTCTTGTAACACTACATAATATGCAAGCCTTAAATGTCATGTAATAAATTTTTTAATACACTAATATGATGAATTTATACATGTGATCATTACACTATATTTACCCTTTAGATGATGTTTAAATTTTTCCGATTAGTGAAAATAACAGATTCATTACTAAAACCTCTAACCAACATGTGAAATTCCTGAACACTTGGAGAACCTTACAATGTAATTTAAACATTAATAACTAGAAACCGTTATTTCAAAAAAACGTAAATCCCATAATAACATGTCATTTTTTTATAGAGAAGTTTTTACATCCTATAGAGTCAAAAGACGCACCTAATTAATGTGTTAGAAACCTTAATATGATAAAAATAACTGAAACTATGTAATGGGATGTTATAATTTCCCTACAAAAATACATTACATCTATATAAAATCATATAAAAGAATGAATTTTCTATATGACCAGAGGCCACTACTACCTAAACAACAACTCAAGAACCAATGTCTCAAGATCATCAGAATGGTGCTACCATAAAGCCATGAAAAAAAAATTAATTACCGTGAAATATGTTTTCTCAAAAGTCAAAGATATCAATTAAATTCTAAATAATATAAATCTATGTATCTATCTCAATATCATCCAATCTATTCACATGGAATAGATTTTTTTGGTAGTTCCAAATAATTTATATGTGGAAAACATAATGAATTCTTATCAACTGAATTGGAAATGAATACTGATAAGAAGAATACCCATGTCACTTAGTGTCCCCTAATGGTCCATCATATCATGGTTCCAAATTTATATTTTTTTCTAAGCCAACGATGACCAAACTAAGGATAAATATTCCTGAAAAAATTGTCACCTAGAGAAAGAACTAATGGATGGTATCATTGATCTGAAGAATATTTCTATTCACTCTACACCATGACTAAATGGTAATGTACATCCCGAATCCTAAAATACATCTCCTAAACCAAACTCATTCACACCCAGGAAGCTCCACCCACTTCTACCCAACAATGAGGTGATAGGCATGTGATAACATGTAATGTTTAAAAAAGATCCATTGTAAGTGATGAATGATAAATAATTTTATAAGAAAAATTATCCATCACTATATTTCTATCATAATAGTCACCATAATACAATACAGAAAGATATCAAATATCCTAAATGATTTTAATTTCATTCTGTATCTAAAAAATTCTTTAAGTATGATTAGTTGTAATCATCCTGGTATTAGACTACATCGCCTCCAAGAGACTTCTGTAGAGCCTCGATGTAATCCTACAATACCTATATAAAATAATACAAAAGTAATCCCATGTGACCTCAATATTTTCTCCACATATATTACAAAGATCATTAACTTTAGTGGTTTCCCTAATTGAAACTAAATGATAAAACATTTTCAATTGATCAAACACATAAAATATTAGATTCTTCCCTCAAGGGGTCCATGGAAATGAAAAAATAATTCACAAGGATTCCTATTTCCTTTTATAAACAAGAACTATTAGAGGATATATAAAATTGAGATGGTTCCACATGCTTTACCTTTATCTATTTAAAGGATTAACAATGCGACACATAATCAACATTGTCATGTTTCATACCCACCCACTCGAATTTTCATCCAATATGTTAATACATATTCATAGTTCCTTGATGAATGGACCACAAAGAACCATGTAAATAAAAATAAAATTGAGAACCTCATAGATTATGGTATGACAATACCATTCTCTAAAACTGAAAATACCATCTAAAGAGAGAGGCCAACTAGAATCAGTCTCCCCAAAATACATGGTTTCTCGAACTCTATCTAACATGTTGTACTACTAATTTCTATGTATAACATAGACATGGATGGTTTATGATAGCTAAAAACTAATCATAAATATTTCATAAACATCCTCTTAAACATCTTGATCCAATATATAAAAAACCCCCATAATGATATATTCTTATATTGATTAAGAAACATCTTACGATGGAAAATTTGAGATAAGTGAATCTCCAATGAAATTCCACATCCCTATGGTTTAAGATATGTAGAATTAAAATGTATTAAGGTATTATAACCATTATCTCTATATTATGTTCATGTATTTATTAGAAATGATATAGCTTAAACTCGTACGGTTACAAAAGAATATGAACCTACCCCGAAAATTATATTCCATCCAACACTATAGCACACGAATAACTATAGCATTCTATAAATGAATTGTTGGAAATTATTATCATGTGGTTGAAGACGAATAAAACCATTAGAAACCACATAATTATCCTATTTAAGCATACAACTAAATCTAATTTCAAAATAATCACAAAAACCCTCATAACCCTAACCGGGATCTAGTATTATCAGAATATGTGATGGTGTTAGAAGACTTTTCCAATCATTGAATGTACGTTAAAAATTTTCATACCAAGTGAATTTCTCTAATGTCTTGGTAATAATAGTAAATGGTGATGTACTAATTAGAAAATTTATGTTTCTTCATTGATAGAATATAGATAGAACTAGTAAGATGCATATCTCAAAGATATATTTGTGACTCTTCATATGAAAAATATCCTCAAACATCTGAGGATCAATTGACCATACATGTTTAGGAATCAAATTACCTGGGAAATTCACCCCAGGGATCCAAAATTTTATTTTCCTAATCATTCTATACAGATAATGAATCCTCAGTATTTCAAGAAAAATGCTTAAATGGGGACAATTATCATACTCAAATATCAAGTAATCCAATATAACATTCAAAAAAACTACCAAAAATGTGTTTATATAATGATGGAACATATGAATCATCAAATATATAAAAATTGTAGGATTATTAGACAGACAATATGACATCAAAATATATTCAAAATTCACATACCTATGCCTAAAATTCATCACTGGTATATCAGACTCCAAAACATTAAGGTGATGCTTACCAAAAAGAATATCAATATTCGAAAATCACACTTCCTCATTTAGTGAAACATAATCATCCACAAGAGTATATGAGTCTCTATCATTCAAGATAATATGCATGGGGATCATAAATAATCTTTATTTAACAAAATATTAAATCAGTATTTTTACCCTTGGATGTTTTATGTGGGGAACACCAATGACTTTCTACCAATTGGGATAGTGGATTATACCATTCTAGAGTATTCCATATGTTTATAAGAGAAAGGAAATTTTGAAATTAATCTAGTCAGTAATGATAATCTAAAGGATTAAAGGTTTGATTTGGGAATTTTTTTGGATGTTCAATCGATATTGACTACCATGTTTCTTTTGATCATCATAAATGTAGTTAACAACACAGCATTTGAAAAGGATGGAATATATGGGAATAATACATTGGGTGGATCTTCTATTGGTTTAGATGTTATCCATGGTGTATAATCTAGGTAGAGAAATATTCTCAGGGATTTCCAGTTTTCTTCTATGTTATTTTCCTGTGATTTATCAGGAAAATAGTAGATTGTTTTCAATTAGTGTACAATATGTGTTCATAATATGACTAAGTATATAGAGGCTCCCATTGAATGTCATTTTGGAGTATTATCAATCTATTTAATGATTTTGGTGAATATATATCCTAAGGATGTAATTTATTACACACACTCACCAAGGGTTCTTATGTCTATAACAATGGTTTCATGGGTGGTGGGTCTAATCCTCTGGCCAAGGGATATGTTCATGTTTCTATGACTATACAACATTATGTGTTAGAGTATGTTCTAAAGAATTATAAATTTGGGCCAAATAATTTATTAGGTACTGTGTTTCTTATCTTTAGTGGTGCTACATTTGTTTGATATATTTCATAATCATTCCTTTATATCTTCAATTTTAGTTGATGTCTTGGGCTTACATTCTGAACATAAAAAATTCTTATTGGATATTTACAAGACATTGGGAATGAGTTTTGAAGACTGTTTCAAGTATAATATATATTAGGTGAGAATAGATGACTATAAGGTGATATGGTACATTGTAGTTCTCAATGTTGACATATTTTTCTTTATATATAGAATGTACTTAATGACTATCATTCAAGAACATATATAGTACTACCATCTTCAGTTTTGTGTTTTAATTTTTGATGGGTCAATCATGTTTTTCAAGGAGAGTAGGATACTAGAATATGAAGGCTGGGGAATGTTCTTCCATATGATAGGGTAATCTTTGGCGAGTTATCAGAGATATTACAAGGAGATATTGAGACTAATTTTGGATGAATGCTTCTTGAATTTGTGATGGAATACCCCAATATATATCTAGTGTATTTTTCAAGGTTATCTCGATAGAGAGAAGTCATGTATTCTATTAACATTGTCCCAGGTATGATGCCACTTTCTATGTTATCTTGTCAAATAGAAACTAGTGAGTTTTTGGAACGTAATGGAAAACATTCGAACCTAGAGGATAATGGATTTATTCATCCTAGGGAGTCTTCGTGGGATTGACATGTCCTTTATTCATATAAGGAAGACATGAGTCTCAGACTTTTTATGGATTATTGAAATTTCAATTAGTTGACTATAATGAAAAAACATACATTTTCTAGGATGTATGATATTTTTGAACAATATATATGGGAATTATGGATTTAAAAAACAATCGTCTCGTTGGGGGGCCACTAGTATCAAGTCGAGAAGTGGATACACTTAAGACAATAGTTAGGCGAAGCTATTGTCATTCATATTTTCAGGATCGGAAATTCAGTCTCACTAACACGCCTATGGTATCTAAGGATTTAATGTATAAAATCAGTCGTCAATTATTATAATCACTTATTCTTGTTATTGAGGAAAATATTTTTTATTTTTTAGTATGTGGGAGCTTAAGATGGGGTTTACATTAACACATGTTTTGATTCATTCAAAACATTGTTCGGGTTATGATGATTTTTATGATAATTCTCGTATGGGTTTGCAATTTGTAACTATGGTGGGGAAATATGTGGTAGTCAATGGCCCTTGGAATTTATTCCCACATTATAATAACTACCCTAACCATAACCATATGATGGACGATGTGTTGAATCAACTCAAAATATGTCGTCACTATCTCTAAAAAGGAGTATTTTATAGTTTATTCTAATAATAAGAACCTATAAAATTTGGTCACTTAGATCAATCTAAACATGAAAAAAAATATGATGTATGGAGTATATTCATACTCTTGATATTAAAAATTCATAAACTCATGGGAAAGATAATGTTGGTTTTAATGCATTGAGAAAAAAAATGCTGACAAAATTCATGAAGGAATTAGTTCAACCATGGTACCTGATGAGTTTATTTGTTGTGATAAGTTAATGAGTAGAACTGTCTAGTGGATAGGTATTGTTGGATTTGATGAATGATGAAATTTATTTTTATCAGTGATTTTGGTTCAAAAATTGGCAGACACCATGTGCCAATGAATTAGTAACATCAATTAGATAGGGGAGATCGTCGATGAGTGGTCTTGGTCTCCTAGTAGAGATATATTATTCTGTAAGAAGATGGGTATTTTAATTTCTCTATGGTTGGAGTTTATTGAATGTGGTAATTATTCATGTTAGTATATATAACCTTGAGGTACTAATATTTATCGTGACTTGAGATTTTTGAATCATTTCCTTGGTATGATGTAGCCGAATGAAAATTTTGGTTCACGGTGTCTAGCTTTTAAAAAAAAGGTGGAAGACTAGATACAGAAATGGTGGTGAAAACCTTTTCCCATTCTGGTATGAAAGTGGGAAAAGTTTTCTATATATATATATATTTTATTTTTCTATGGAATTTTACTGTCAATGAGGTGATTTGAGTTATCATTAATTATTTTATGAAATTATCTCATTTATTGCCTATTTAAGAGAAGAAAAAGGTTGAACTGCTTAGTGAAATATAAATCCAAGTGATTTTGATACCTCAAGGTGTTACATCCATGAATTTTTTGTAGGGGTCAGAGGTTCACATCCAACTTCTAGAATTTTATAAAGGAGTTTGTGGGTTCCCAGTTGATATTGAGGATCTATTAGCATACATAGACGTATTTAAAGGTATAGTGAGATATCTAGGATCTTGATTATCTACTCTGGGAATGTGTTCAGGATTTTTGAGGATATTTGGAAAAAATACCCTTGTGGAATTTCCCTACATCAAGAGTTATAAGGATTTCATAAATGTTGTTACCTTTGAATTTATGTGTGGAAAACCATGTATATCTACCTTATTCAATGATGATTTGGAAGAGTGGACTTTTTTTAGGGAGAGTCTCATTTGGGAAATGATGGAAACTATATATTTAATCCGGAAAAGGTTAGTACCACCATAGATTCATTGGAAATATTGTATTGAATTTGATCAATGGAATATATAAATTTCGGTTTGTATTCATGTTTTTGGTCATGGAATAACCTATCATTGAAAATCATCAGTAGGGTATGTAGGGTAAGTTTGCACCAAGGTTGTTAGGACAATTTTATATCATAGAGTGATTTGGAATGTGGGATATTAGTTGGACTTACTATCTCCCATTACATTGATTCATGGTGTGCTCAATGTTTCCATGTTGGGGAGGTATCACCTAGATCCTTCCCATGTTATTGGATGGGTGAATTTTATTCTTGATCATGATACCTCCCTTTTTGAGTTACCGCTTCCGATTATGGTTACCACGATATGGAATATTTGGGAAAAATGATTCCGATGTTTAGGGGACTAAGGGAGTGTGGAAAGGTTATCCATGAGATACGGGTGTACGGATCATTAATGTAGAAAAGGTGTTCTTCTCTCTTTGTATATATATATCCTTGGGGAAATTATTGTTAAAAAATTAGTTATGGCTAAGAGAATAGTGATGCCATTTCAGTCATATGTATGCCTTACGTGATGCATGATCTTTCTCTTTTGGAATCCAGAATGATTAAGGGGATCATAGGTGAGAAATAGTTTATTTTTATACAAATTCTCTAGCAGATTGTTACGTAACACATTTAGTTTCAACATGTGGTCATTTCATGTTATGACCCTATAAAGTTGAATTGGAGTTTCTTCATTATTTATATACAGTTATATAAACCGTGTGACATGAATAATGAACCTTGTATATACTTTAGTGGTTTTACGGGGTGTTGCAAGGATTGAGCATGGTTTTTTAAAATCATATAGCCCAAAAAAAATACATAGTACAATAACATATGAAAATTCATTGTTCGATTAACCATGTGATATTATTAATCAAACTGCAGACCACCATCTGAACTCATTAAAAGTGGGATTTTACCCATTTATCCAAATTATATTCAATGCCTAATAACCTATAAATCTTACATTGAAACATACTAGACCTTATTAGGCTCTATGTTAGTCTCTCCCCTTGTGTTCATTTGAAAATTACTTCATTTGTATTGATGATCTGGAGGTATGAATCATTTTTTATCTTGTATTCCCTTTTCTTTATAGATTTATACACTACCACAAAACAGGGCAAGGGAAGTGATGTTGTTTATCAGCGCTAAATAGAAAGTGCTGATAAAGGGGTATTCCTTTATCAGTGATATCTAAAAGTGCTGATAAATTTTACATTTATCAGTGCTAAAATAAGCACTGATAAAGGGTACCCCTTTTTCAGTTCTTTTTTTTGCCCTGATGAAAGGTAACATTTATGAGAGCTTTTTTAAGCGCGGATAAAACATAACTTTATCAATGATTTTAATGAGTGCTGATAAAGGTTCTGTCGGTTTTTATTTAACAACCCTTATAGTCCATCCTCACTCGCACGCGGTCAAGCTTTCGCGGTAGCCGAACCAGGCCCCTCCCCTCTGTGACCTCTTCCTCCTCCTCCTCGTCCTCATCAACCTCCTCCTCCTCATCCATCCTCCAACTCGTCCCCCTCTTCCTCCTCCACCGCCGCCTCTGCCGCCGTGACCGCTACCACCTCTGCTGCCCCCTCTGCCGCTGCCGCCGCCTCTGCCTCTGTAGCCTCCGCCACCGACGAGGTGCGTGTGGTTAGATGCTTTTCTATGTTGGTTCTTCTATTTTTGGTTTCACATCAGGAAACATGCTCAAAGATTGGTTATAAATTGATGTTACCAGTTGAGGTTGAGACTATTGTTATTGCTAGTGCTCAAAAGACTGTGTTTGTATTTTAGAAAAGATTCATCCTGGTTTTCCTTAGGTTGAGTGCCAAGAGATTTCTAATTAGCACAATCCAAACATTATAGAAATGTAGCTTCATGTATTTCTTATGGATTATTTGGATGCTCAGTATAATGGTAGCTTATTGAGGGTCATGAGATAATAGGGAAGAGAGGTTTTTTAACTATTCATTTATTGTTTTAGTTGATGATAGATTTCTGATGCAGCTTCCGCTTATATTCCTTAAGGAGGGAGGCCCCTATGTGGAAATTGTTTGGACCGGGTCAGTTTAGATGATCTATAAGAATATTGAGATACACATAGATATGATGACGATTATTTCTTCAGATATGGATAGTGTACCAGCCAAATGGTGGAGGTACAATCAAGATAAAATTGGTTAGGAAGAAGATTTATCTTGGAAGGACATCAGGATTAATATCTTGAGCCACTTCTATCACAGGATTTTTAGGAGAGGGAATCCTCATTAGTTCAGCACCTAACATAGGAGGCCATGTTAGTATTGAAATATGATGAATTTTTCATCGACCTTTTTTCTATTTCTCCATCTTTGGTTGCTAATTAGATAGCCTGGGAAATTGGTTTTAGGATGGTCTTCGCTGTGAGATTTTGTTTCATGGTATCATGTTCTATCTGACCATTTATGTAAACGACAAGAATCAGGCACCCATCATCGAAGTAAATATAGGAGAGTCCATGAGAAGTAGTAAAACAATTTTATCATGAAGTGTATAAACTCTTCTTGTAGAGGTAAAATCATTGTTATGAAATTATTTTCCAATGAAATAGTTGGAAAGTGTATTAGGGTTTTGGGAAGCCAGCTTAGGATCATATTCCATTACAGTGCAATTAGTGTGTCAATATTGTTCACAAAAGGCCTCAGTATTTTTACACCACATTGAGGTGTCATGCTTATAAAATATTCGCCCACCTAATGTGGTTTTCTAGGGGCATGTAGCAACAGATCCTTTTTAGGGGAACATGAATGCAACCAGAGATTTGGAAGGACTCATACACTCCTCTGATAATAGGTAGCTAGAGTCCCATTTGATGTTTTGGTCAAGGGAGGGGATGTTGTACCACCATTCAGGAATGAATGTATAAGGAAGAGTATATAACATAGGGAGTCTGGCTCTAGCCTAGGGTTTAGGGGCTGGTCATATGCATATTATGTAGTCTACTATGGCTATTGTGGATTCTTGATCATCTACTGTCAATGGTACAATTCTTGTATCATCTACCCATTATTTTATTTTTTATAAAAGAGAATCACATTCTTTTTTCCAATTTTTTTGTAAATTTTTTAGGCTTGGAGGTGTAAATCGTGGATAGTGTTATCACCATCAACACACTATTGGTATTATAGTTTAAGAATATCACATGTTTCATGGAATGATCACTAGATATTGGTGGTTATCATTTATTTTCTGAACCACCCATGCTTTATATGATAATATTTTATTTTAGTTTTGTTATGGATTAGTTTGTTTTATAAAAATCCAAAATAATTTGTTTCCAGATTAGAGTTACATTTTTATCTCCAAAATAGATAGGGTTATTTTCACATGGATTAGAGGAATATTCTATCTGGTCATGTAGAACTAATTCAATCTATATTGAATTTTCTCATGGCTCAAATAGTCATGCATATTGTAGATGTTGCTAGAATGTTGTAGGATTCTTTTTCCCCAATAGTAGTACAATTTTATCACTGCTGAGGTATAAAATTTACTTCTTAATAAAGATATAAACATTATAATCTAGTTCTTTTTGGGAGAAAAATCAGTTTCTATCACAATTTCTAAAATAACACCAAAAGAGCATCAATTGTTTGAATTACAATTTGATGATATAGAATATAATGGTTTCATATGGCATAGTACATTACCATGGGGTTTTATAGTTCCCTAAAATAGATGGTTTATTGGAATTTATTCTTTTGTTGGACTGTTGGAGATTGAACCTGATGAGAGTCATGAATCTGTATCCTCATCCACACGTTGATAGTCACATTGATCACTTATTAGGTTCTATGATCTTCTCCAAGATATATTTGACATTAGGATACCATTAGATGAGTTGGACATCAATGGACCTACCATGGACTGCTTTTAGGAGTAGTTATGGCCTGAATGAATTAGTAGAAATGATATTTGGTTTAACTAATGCTTTGTTTGTGATAATGGACGTGATGAATAGGATATTTCATCCTTTTTGGATCAGTTTTTAATAGTTTTTTTCAATTAAATATTAGTGTACTCCCAACCCAGAGTTGATCTTGACCAACATCTTATCATCACCATGAGTACATTGAGATAACATCATATTTATGACAAGATAACCAAATGTACTATTTAGATTGATAAGGTGCACTTCTTAGTCCATGTCATCTCTGAGTCTAGATTACTAGTGGTCCCATAGGAAGTTGTAGTTCTGGTATCATGGTAAAATATCAACAATTTATGTGAAATTGTGATATTTCATGGTTTAAAATGTTATTATTTGTACTATATCCATTATTTATCACATCTCGTAACAAAAATGTTTTTGGATGACCATAAATGGAGTGATGTTTTTTCTCAAATTCATGTTAGTGATATTTTTAGGTGATCAATGGAAAGTTGACCTCTCCATCTACCCCCACATTACCTATTCTTGGTAAATAATATTTTGTGTACTAAATTTCATTAGGAATTAGACTCAAAGTAGTTATAATGCAAGATAATTGGTGGTTATCATTAATTTGCATGCATTGTCTTTTGTGGTTTGTGGGATGTGGTAAATGGTGTACTCGGTTTAGATTATTTTATTCTCATGGGTTTCCCCTATTTTATGTTTTCTATTCAGTTGGAAATCTCCTCTACTGTGCGCCTCTCCTTTTCCACGAACACTCCTCTGTTGTCTGCCAAATGACACCTTTGTGGTGAGTTATCTCCTGTTACTCATTGGTGTCCTCTTGTTCGCTTGTTATTACTGTTTGAAATTGATGGTTTTAATGTGAAATGTACGGGCTAAACAATCCGCTGAAAATTGTGGTTGTTGGTGGTCCATGTTTGCATAATAAATGAATTGAATGTTGGTTAGTTCTTTTTGATCATTGGAATATATAAATTGGTAATTTATGTATAATTGACTTATGAATGAACACCCCAGGATGATAAAACTTCTGTGATAACCTCTAAATTACCAAACAAAATTGAATAAGGGATGCTTTTTAAAATGTAAAATTTTGATTTTTTGATTTGTAAGGTGTTGCAATAGTGATCATGATTGTGTTATTGTATGGTGTTGCGGTTGTTGGAATAATCTTCTGACTGAAAAATGGAATAAGTTTCATTTTGAATGTTACATGTCATGTGAACCTAGGTCACACACAATGTATCTCCAAGACATATACTTCAACATGAAATCATGTACATTCCATGAAGTAATGGTAGAACCATATGACATGTGTTTTACTTCACTCACACCATGTATAGATACCATAGAGACTTGATGTGTATAGACCATACACCCCTAGTGGTCATGTAAGGACTACACACAGTGTATTCCACAAAAATGTGATGCATAGTTGGTGAGGTGACTCTATATGTATCTAAAGTACACGCCTTTATCTCAATTTGTTCTAAATGTCATGTATTTTCAAAGGAATCATTCAGTCTTTGTAAGACTAACTTGGAATAAATTTGATATATGTTGGATTAAATCAAGTATCTTATACATACACAATGTTCACCATACTGGGCACACCATGTATATGGATTTCACATGTGTTTAAAGGAATTTGTACCATGATTTGTTTTTATAAATCCAAAACAATGCTACCTGATTAATTAAAACATAATATTAGAAATGTTCTCGAGATCGAACCCATAAAGATGATGAATATGAATAAAGAATGGATGAATGACAATCGGTTGACAAAAGAGTATGAAGATGGCGTGAAAGAGTTTATCAAGTTTGCAGAAGATCATGCTTGTGACCCTTCTCAAATCCTTTGACCATGTTTACGCTGTTGTTATTGAACAAAAATTAGTCCAGAGGAGTTGGAAGAACACCTGATCTGTCACGGAATAGATCGAAGTTATACATATTGGAATAAACATGGGGAAAAAATGAATACAGGTTGTGACTTAGAGAACAAGACATTTTATAGACCATCTGATATAATTAGAAGCATGAACAATGAATATGATCGTATGGAGGGTGTGATTACAGATGTGAATGATGATGAAGATCGTATTGAGAAAATGAACACGACAGTTGAAGATGAACTTCGTGATTGCCCAAAATTGTTTGAGAAGTTAAAGAGTTTTGAAAAACACCATTATATTCTGGTTGCACTAAATATATAGCATTGTTAGCCGTATTAAAGCTGTATATTTTGAAAGTAGGCAACGGGTGGAGTGACCCCAGTTTTACAGAACTACCTGCTCTCCTGAATGACATGCTCCAAGAAGATAATGAACTCCCAAGCCGAATGGCTATATATTGTTTCGCAAGGACCACAAATCACTTAAAGAATGCCCAAAGTGTGGTGCTTCCTGATATAAGAAAGATAATTCTGTTCTTATGAAAGTAGTATAGTACTTTCCAATCATTCCTTGGTTTAGACAGTTATATGGAAGTGAGGAGACTGCAGGACAATTGACATGTCATGTAGATACAAGAATTAAAGAAGGGATACTATGTCACCCAGAAGACTCTCCTTAGTGGAAGTGAATTGATCATGAGTATCCAGAATTTGGGAACGATCCGAGAAACCTTCATGTAACATTATCTATAGATGGGGTGAATCCTTTTGGTTTTCAAAGCAGCAGTCATAGTACATGGTCGGTTATGTTGGTAAACTATAACTTACCACTGTGGATATGCATGAAATGAAAATACATCATGTTATCTATTCTTATATCATGACCAAAACAACCGGGTTATGATATTGATGTTTATTTGGCCCCATTGATCGAGGATTTGAAAATATTACAGGATTTGGGTGTTACACTGTATGATGCTTTCAAAAATGAACATTTCACTTTGAAAGTCATGTTGTACAGGACAATAAATGACTTTCATGCTTATGAAAATTTGTCAGGATATAGCATTAAAGGAGCTCAATGGTGTCCTGTTTGTGAAGAAGGTACACAGTCAATTAGGTTGAAACATTCATCGAAAACCTTGTTTCTAGGACATCACAGATTTCTACCACGACGACATAATTACCGATATTGGACGACATTATTTGATGGAAGTTCAGAAGAATGTATAACACCATCTCTACTGACAGGTGATAAATTATTTGGGAAAGTAAAAGATTTTGACACTACATTTGGTAAACCATTTTCGAAAAACCATACGATAACTGGTTGGAAAAAGAGATCAGTTTTTTTTGGAATTACCATACTAGAATTGTCTGTATGTCAGACATTTTATTGATGTTATGTATGTTGAAAAAAATGTATGTGGTAGTGTCATCATCACATTTCTAAATTCACCTAGAAAAACAAAGGATGGAATTTAGGCTAGATTGGACATGGTTGATATGGGAATATAAGAAGAGTTGGCACCAGTGAAGGGTGAAAAATGAATATTTCTTCCTCCTGCTGCTTACACACCTTCAAGGCAAGAGAGATATCAGTTTTTCAACTTGTTGAATGACGTAAAGGTTCCAGATGGGTATTCATCAAATATCAAGAACATTGTGTCAATGAGCGATATAAAATTAAAGGGTCTTAAATCACATGACTACCATGTTTTAATGCAAGATATAATTCTTATAGATTTACATTTCATTTTTCCCAAGAATGACTGCCATACATTAATGAAGCTATGTTTCTTCTTCATAGCTATATGCAGCAATGTTATAGGCCCAGGGAAACTAGAAACTATGGATAGATAAATTGCCATTATATTATGTGAATTGGAAATGTTCTTCCAGTCGAAATTTTTCGACATGATGGTTCATTTGATGGTTCATTTGGTGAGAGATATTAGACTATGTGGTCCTATAAATTATAGATGGATGTACCCAATTGAACGGTATATGATTATTTTGAAAGGGTATGTCAAAAACTAAAGTTGGCCAGAGGGTTGTATTGCAAAGAAATATATTGTTGAGGAAGCAATTGAATTTTGTACCAAATATCTGTCTGCTGTGGATATCGTTGTCCTACCAAAATCTCATCACATTGAGTGGTTTGAGGGTGAAGGAATTTCTGGAAGAGAGGTTGTCACAATCAATATTATAGATCGGGAGTAGGCCCACCTTTTTGTTTTTCATAACAATTTCGATGTTGACACATATGTTGAAACCCACAACGAAATTCCTAGGTGTTTGAATCCTTCTATGGCTGAAAAATGGATATCAGATACATATAACCGATAGTTTATAGGATGGCTTCGAGGCCATATATTTAAGAAGTTAGATGAAAATACAGACTCAATTTTATAAAGACTTTGATGGCTAGCCGGAGGAGCATGTGTGTATGTATTATCTTACAATGCTTATGTAGTTAATGGTTATACATTCTATACTAATGAACATGATGAAGACACTACCATGCAGAATAGTGGGGTTACACTTGTGGCTGAGAAAATATATGTTTACGGTGCTAAGGAAAAAAATCCAATTTATGCGAATATGTCATACTTTGGTATCATTAAACAAATATGGGAGTTGGATTATATGAAATTCAAAGTGAAAATTTTTCAATGCAAGTGGGTTGATAATATGAGTGCTATTAAAATAGATGAATTAGGATTCATAAAAGTTGATTTCAGTAAGGAAAGGGAGAAAGAAGAACCATTTATAATGGCATCACAGACAGTATAAGTATTTTATGTTCCATACCCCGCAAACTGAAATGGGTCAATTGTTCAGTCATCGACCAAAACAACTGTAGGGTTAGATTAAAGTTCAACGGAGGTTGACCCTTTTATAGAGACTTCACAATCATTTCATAGTGGTCCCAATGTAGATGGTGTTTTGTATGTCAAAGGACACCACAGTGAAGGTATTTATATAGTCGATAGAGGAGTCAAATCACTTCAGCCATTAAAGAAAAAAAGAGATTACAATAATCAGGTTATTTGTTTAGTGTAACATAAATTGTGTTATGTTATGTTATTATCTATTCACATCTGTTTTCATGTAATCTAAATTAAATAGTAAACCACTTCTGTAGATAATGACTTATGCACCTGCTGATGCGCCCAATCCTGAGGCACAAAAGGTCTCTCAACTAGTAGCTGGCTATCCCACTGTAGAGCAACAACAGGTTTCTCAACCAGATTCTGGTGGTCCCAGTGTAGACCAACAACAGGTTCCACAACCTGTTGTTGCTAGTCTCAGTGGTGAGGTACAACATGTTTCTCAACTTGTTGCTTCTCATCCCATTGCTGATGCTAGCACTCCAAGGGAAGATATTAATGCTACTTTAGAGGAAATGGAAGGAAATGAAACCCTGAAAGTGCAAAAAAAAAGAGAATCGTAGTTTGACAGTGTTAGCCAAAATCCTTATGGAAAATGAAAAAGGCATCAAATTTGAGGTGGGATGGAATAAGCGAGGCCAATATGTTAACCCCAACAGAGCCATATTTAGTAGCTACATTTGAATCGTCACTCGGTATCCCGTGTCGATTGATGTACAGTCATGGCACCATGTTGTCACCGGGATGAAGACCCTAATGTGGGAAGAGATTACGGTAACATTATGATATCATTTTTTTAATTTATTAAAATAAAATAAAATACCAAAACATTGTCGCACTCTTCATCATCCATTACAGAGTGCATTATAGT
Organism: Viscum album; assembly: GCA_963277665.1. Taxonomy (NCBI): domain Eukaryota; kingdom Viridiplantae; phylum Streptophyta; class Magnoliopsida; order Santalales; family Viscaceae; genus Viscum; species Viscum album. The sequence goes on from OY728133.1 coordinate 1,425,551,449, forward strand.
AAATGCCTCGCACAATGAATATGTATTAATAGTTGTAGGAAGGATTCATAGTGGTTTTCGCACAATTTTAATGAAATATCATCTTAAATATGTAGAAGGGAAAATTAAGCCACACCCACCACCTATTTACGCACTCTTGAAATCCCAATGAGCGTGGGATTCCCTTAGAAACCGTCGTGGGGAGAAGAATTTTCAGGTACATTGTGTGGGTTAATACATTTTTTGACATTTTCTTGTATTCATCACTCTGATTGACAGTTTTTTAATTATGAAACAGCTACTGAGTGCTGAAAATAAAAAATTCCAAACAGAACCAATGTACCCTTACCGTAAAGTAAGTATGGGGTACGTTGAACTTGAGAAAAAATTGGTACATCTTTTAAATCTACCCTACTACTAGTATGTGAAATAAAACAATACCATAACCATGTTTTTCTTTTTATATGCAGATTTATGAATCAAAATTGAAATCCATATCCATCCCACACCATGTGATATGGAAGGAGGCTCGTGTAAATAAAGAGGGGATATTGATAGATGAGAACACACAAAAAGTGTGGAAAACATGTGTAAGTATGACATAATATAAATTTTATTTTCTTTAAATCGCTATTACATAAGAATAACTCCTTATTTTTCTATATTTTCACTTTGACATAGTCATGTGAATCAAAAACAACCACACCAGATGCATACATACTTTCAGTAGCCTTGAAGAAGCCAGAACAGTATTGTTGCGTCAGAGGTGCGGGTTTTGGGGTGACACCCCAAACATATTTTCAAAAACAAAATCATGCGGAGGATCAAAATGAAAAAATGGAAAATCTGAAAGAAAAATTATCCCTTTTTCAAGAAGAATTAAAATTCCAAAGAGATATGATTGAAAAATTGACGGGGGAGAGGAAAAGAGAAGAAACAACTCAACAAAAAACCTGTGTGTGACGATCCTGACCCATCCACACCAGCTTTGAGGCGAGTCATTCTCCTAAAAAACCTGACATAAATGAGGTGATCAATGTTTTAGTAATTGCTTCTATGAAATGTGATATACGTAGACATTGATACCTTTCTTGTACTAATATTCCACAGGGTGAAAATGACTGTGATTTATATTTATCAACTCCCACCTATCGCCTTGTAGTGAGGGTTACGACATTCAATATGCAAAACGACATGATAAACAATAGACAACATCCAAAAGATCATCTTAGAGTGTAAATAAACATATCTAATAAGCCGAGTGCCAAGCTACCTATTCCAAATGACGATGATGACATTCATATGGTTGAACAAGCTATTGGAACATTCATCGCATGGCCGAAGGTTCTTCTAAAAAAAACATGTCGACAAAAATGTATTCATTTCCCATTTTTTTCCAGTCGAACCTTTAACATTTAATGAAAAAAGGTCTAAACCGATGAATGTTATTACAGAATGACAAAGACTGTGGGGTGAAACTAAATATCAGCTCAAAACTATCTCAAGGATCAACCAACCGATTGAAATGGTCTACTAAGAGAACCTTCACGCCGCCTGTTCTATATCCACAGTTAATATCATTTGCAGGCACATGTGGATACAAAGTTGAAAGACGGCAGTACTCAGATAGTTGATTTCAAAACAGATAAGTATGGAGAGGAAACATCAGATTTCATTAGCACTGAAAATGTAAATGATCTCGTCAAGAATGAATGGCTAGGTTCCTCAGTAGTAAATGTATACATGAGGTATGTTTTCATGATTTGATTTTACAAAAGCTGATATACTCTGATAATTATGACTAAATACATTTTATATTTGTCGCAGATGTATATATGGAAAACAATTGAAGGGATTTCCCCAGGAACAAAAATTTGGACTCATTAGTCTTCACACCACCTCTTCAAAAGATGAAATAAATTCTAATAAAGAGGATGCAATAATCTCATCCCTACTCAAATCATTTGAAAACAAAATTATGGATGATAGAATATTTTTAATACAAACGATGCAGGGGTAAAACACTACAATTTAATCATATCAACTATATTTTTATTTCTTTCTTTACTTATTCATTTTTTTATTTTTAGGGAACATTGGATGCTGATTGTAATCAATTTGGATACTCCAAATATTTATTTTCTGGATTCAACTCATGGATATCCAAGAAACCGACCATGCATGATGGTATTTGTTAATTTGTAATACACCAGGTCCAACATTTTAAAACTAAACATCTAGTTATATAATTTATGTCATCTTTTAATGAGGATTCTATTATGATAGGTCGGTGCATCAATATCGTCTAATGCATGGAATGAATCCAAGTCATAAGGAAGAGCACGCCTACAGTATCTACACCTAAAAAAGTATCTGGGTATATATAATAAAATTCCACTATAGAAACACATATCAATACAAATTACTTATTGTTTTCGATGTTTCTGCAGTGTCCAAAACAAACAAATGGAATGGATTGTGGTTATTATGTTTGTAAATTTATGAAAGAGATCATATTTCATCAACAAACTAGCATCTATGATGAGGTATTTTCGAAAATAATTATGGTTTCATTTAAAAATTTTATTAATCCTTTGTGTATTTATAATTTTTTAGTACTACCATGACTGTCACAAAAAATCATATTTAGAATATGATATACATGTGTTTAGAAACGAATGGGAAATATACCTAATGGAGGTTGTACACAAATAGGATGAAGGTGAATTCCTACTACTTATGTTATCTATATATGATCATTGATTATCCTCTAACCTTCTTTGGTGAACTGAGAATGCTTCGATTTATTAAAATATTAATTTATTACTCAATTTTTTCTATCCCTAGATTCATATTATTGATAATTGAACAAATCAATATTGATGTAAGGAATTATGGTTTGCAGTGCGTATGGGGTGAACAACGAAACCACTGAGGATCAACAAAATCCATTTTCCAACAAACGATGGATGGAAACAACAAATATGGTCTATATCCACCATTTTCAGTTAGATATAGGGCCTAAATATAAATATTGCTGAAATTAAAGTAGATGGATCAGATTCAACATGGAGAGATAGTATTTGAGCACATGTGTACCCCTTGGTTCATTTTTAAGAAATTTTAATGTTATGTATCTCATTTTTTTGAACTTGTATTTCAGCACATGTGTTGTTGTTTGACTTGCACAATTATTTCTAGGTAGATGCATGAGATAATCGGTATCGTTGAAGGATTTTTTGGAACCAAAATATGTGTACCAATATAATTCAAGTAAGGGAAATGCTGGTTGAGATGAAATACAAGCACAAATGACCATTACATCATCAAAAGAATCAACCCTGTGATGCACCATCATGTAGAATGTAGTCCTCATGATGTTTTGAGGTGTTTATGGAAGGTATGGGGAGTCTGATGAGCCCAATGGCCACCATAAATAATGTTTACAGATAGCTCCACATGTTTTTCGTTCCTCGTGCCTCTTTACAAGGATCACACCATTCACATGGTCCATCTTAGCACGTATGTCCCATTCATCTCATTGCTACTCTTGGAAGAACCTGGAATCTGACAATGCATAATCCCCACAAAACCCATACTCATCCAACCAAGAGTATTCCTAGTGTGAAGGGAAGCTAACCATGGGTAATACCCACACCATAGCTCTTTTAAATATATGGGTTTTGATTCTTGTATTCTAAATAGGGTACATAGGAAGCCCCCATGAGGTTAAATCCCAACCAATGGTAAACCATGGTGACCCCCTCACTAGGGTACACCTTCACTAATCTTCCCTCTTATATTTCCCTTAGTGGAATCTGAATAAGTCTTCAAAAAGAGAAACCTTACCTTTACGGGATGAACCACACATAGGTCAGACCTCATTGGGCGTTTTGATCAATCTATCAGGTAAAAATTACAGGTGCTCCCTTATAGAGATGTACATACCTGATCCACCTTTATATGTGTTTTGATCCACCCATTACATCTCTATAAGACATTAAATCATGACCCTATATCCTTGTGGGATGTTAAACTCATGGAATACCACAAGTTAATCAAGGGTTTCCATTAATATATCCAATATTAATGTTTAATTAATCATTATTAAGGTATTTTGGAGGTGTGGTTTTATGTTTTCCGACAGATTTTGAAATATTCCAAGCTTTATGTAGGTGATTCTATGCTCTAACATTATATGATGATTTTATTATGCTGTATTTCCTTGATAAGTGTAATATATGAAATGTTTGTGTGGTTAAAAATGTGCTATCAAAGGAATTTAGGGTGTGTATGGACTTGAAATTTATTTTTAAAATGAATGTGGTTGTATTTCTTGTCGATTTTCATGCTTAAGTCCTCAAAATGTGTTTGAAGAAATGAGAAAGTTGTGTGATGGGTGTTTTCAAATGGATTTAATGTGTTTGTGAATTTTAAAGAGGGGTTTCTTATGAGATGTATAGAGTCTATATATGTGTATTTACATTGAATGAAACTATATGAGAATTTGTTGATATATATGATGTGTATAATGTAAATTGAGCACAATTTTCATACAAGGTATCTTGGTGGGTAGACTATGGCATGTACACCAGTTTATTTGGAAGTGTCTTAACCTATATTAATCATCATGGATTTATGATTATAGCACTATCAAAATTATGATGATGATTGGATATTGCTATAAAATTGGATGAATTCCTCTCTAGTGGCTCAAGCACGAAAACATTGATGGTTGTAGTTGTTGTACAATGATTCATAGGAATATGAGGAATCTAATGCCTCAATAGTTCTCGTACAATTAGTGATTTCCTATGGTGCACTGTTGATTTTTCTCATACTATTGGCATATGAGGGACCTTAATATTATGATAATTAGAAAAGATTATTTCATGAAATACATTTTACTATGTTTTTGTGTTAAAAATGTTTCCATGTTCTTTCATATAATATGCATAGTAAATCTTATTCTAATGATATGTCATGAAATCCCTCTTTTGGGTGTCATCCTACTGTCCTCTCACTCATACCCTACATAAAGCTTTGTGGTTGTGTAGATTTTGTTATGTATGACCTAGACAAAAGAAAATATGTAACATGGTGATAAAGGTGGATCCAAATGTTTGTGTTCTATTTATTTTAGATGTTGGTGCTGGTGGCTTGAGGATGATTGTCCTCTTATTACAGGCAGTTTTTAGGATATTGTCCTTGTTCCCATACCATTTTATTCTTTTTGGTTATTTTTTTATGATTTCATCCTTGAAAATTAAAAATGGTTCTCTTTGTTTTGTTATGTTTATTATGTTTATGTGATTTTTATTAATTTTTTCTATTTGTGATTATATAAATGGGTAATATCATTCCCAAACCACCTTGTTAATAGCCATTCAATATTTTCCATCCCATGGTGATTGGGAACACCCTTTGGGAAATGTTTTGAACCCAACTTGGTGTCGGGTAATAATAAATCCCATATTGGTTTGTGAAAATTAACATGCTCCATAAACATAAATGGATACAATCATATAGGTACAATAGAACAACTACATTAAAAAATATGTGAACCATTTATATATATCTCTTAATAGATCGATCCATGATCTATATGAATCAACCATGTATGTTGATGTACATGCAAAGCTACGTCAGCATCCACAAATCTACCTATCATTGAAATGATAAAGAAAATTCTAATATATCAATGATAAATGAAATAAAAAATTTAAAAAGTCCAAAAATGAATAACTAGATATATCGCATCAGATACCTATCGATTGATGAAAATATGAGCGACAATGAAAAATAGGTATCTAGGGTACCCTTGTAATAATTATAAAGAAAATACCTATCCAAGGATGTCAGCACAGTTATTATATTATTTAAACTTAGGAAATACCCCTAAATAACACATAACATTGTTGTACCACATAACAAATGAATGTTTTCAATAAAATAAGAAGTCTATAATAACCTATTTCATAGTCAGACTAGAATCTGCATCATTGGTATCCCATAGCTTCATGATGCTATGGAATGGAGAAAAAATCCCTAATAGTTGAAACCAAAGTTAGGGGAAGAAGGAGAAGAAGAATATAGAGGAGGGTAATAGGGTTGAAGATATTCCACCACTATTTTAATGTAACTAATAATATTTTATTTATCTCAAAAGTAATGGAGATATCCCATGGGGGAAGGGAGAAAGAGGAGAGTGCGTGTAAATGATTTTGTTGAGTGGAATGAGGGATATACGAGGGTAACCAACATTAATGGATGATAATGACAATTTGTTAATTCCACTCATTAATTAGGTGAATTATTTGGCATAAGGGTAAAATAAGTCATTGTCAAACAATGTGGGAATCAATATACACACACTTTTAATCCATATAGTTTCATTCAGTGGCTTACAATCCATTATTCAACCATATAGAGATACTTCCCCAAAAACTCATGCCTTACACAAGTTCATCACATTATTTGACAAACTATTAACCATCAATGTGAGGCCATCATCACCGTAGAACCAAAATATATGTTTATCTATCCCCCTCGAATCATTAAATATCCCATGTTCTACTAAACATTAGGTCATACGCTTATTATAGACGATTAGCCCTAACCATGCACCAATTTCGTTAATTGGTTATTTTATGTATTGTGCCTCACTAGTATAATTCCATTTATCAACACCATTCTTTATTTCATTATCTTATTACTAACATAATATTTGTTTTATTTTGTAGGTGAAATCTTTTTCCTCAATTCGAATGCTTTGTTCGGAAACCGCCTCCATGGATGTCAATTTTTTAGAGCGGATGGATGCAAAAAGGATGGAACATCATTGTTTTTAACTATTTGTTGGATAAATGTAATTGTAACCAAATTAAACATTGTTTGAAATACATATAGCAGTGTGTTGTTTTGTATTCATGATTTTAAGTAAATGTATGTATCATTTTTGTTCTTCTATGCTTCGTGTGTGGGTGTTGTTTGTGCTATGTGCAGGTGTTGTTTGTGCTCTATGCTGGTGCTGTAATGTGTTCCAGTGCTGGGAAGGTTCTGGTATTGCATAGGATCTTTGGCATTTATCAGCGCTAGTTAAGCACTGAAAAATGGATAATATATCAGCACTATTTTCAGCGCTGATAAAGGTAGTTTTTATCATCGCTAAAAATAGCGCTGATAATGGTAGTTTTTATCAGCGCTATTTTTAATGCTGATATATTATACATTTATCAGCACTGAAAATAGCACTGATGAAGACTACCTTTATCAAGGATTTCTTAGCGCTGATAAAGGGGCACTTTTATCAGCCCTTTTTTTAGCGTTGATTAAAGTCCCCCTTTATCAATGCTATTTTTAGCACTGATAAAGGGGACCCCCCGTTATCTTCGCGGAGATTAACAACATTTTTTAGCATTGTAAGATAAGGGTATTAGCGCTATTATAAACCATATTTGCTGTAGTGTTACTACATCCCCTATCATATGTTTTATTGGAACCAAATAAGGATATGTTGTTATTTATAATGGGTTTAATGGATAATTTATTTTGTCTCTTATGGATCTTTGATCATGAGGACTTGACCTACTCTTCCACAACTAATGTTTTCAAATGTGATTTATGATACCTATGAAGTGCAGTAGTTATTTTTATACAATGAGATAATTCTATAATCTTATTTTCCTTCATGTAATATTAATTTGGTTTTTTTTACGTTGAAGTGGTTTTTGGCATCAATGTATATATTGGAATGATTCTTGTTTTTAAATGGGTTCCCTTTAAAAATGGTGGGTTTCACACTAAGTGTTTTATTAAATGATTGAATAGTGGTTTTGGGTTGAAAATGGGGTTTCCAAAACTGAAGCATAATGGATTGGATATAAAAATGTTTTCATAATTGTGATTATTTTTTTGAAATTTATTTTGGAAAATCTATCATATTAGAATCAATGGGTATGTTTGGAAAGTTACATATGTGACCCCAGTTTGTGTCACCACTAGAGGATACATTATGGATATTGATAGATGATGGTAGGAAAAAATTTAGCGGGTAAAAACATATATATTTTTAGGATCATTTATTTATAGTAATTATTCAAATAGAATTGGCGAAATTATAGATTTTTTAATTCCTGAATTATTTAACACTTTTTGGGTTTAGTCGTGAATTAAAGATCACATGTTTTCACATGAATTTGTATCATATGGACACGCATGAAGAATTATTTCATGGATATGTGATTACAAGATTTCATTATATTTGTCTATTTTATTTAATGATTTATCACTTATACATTTCATCTTCCTTTGATGGTGGATATGGAAGGAAGTTTCGAAAAACCAATAGAAAATGAATTTCATATGGGTATGAATTTATTAAAATTATTTTCCAACTATTTATATTATAAATCATAAAACTACATCATTTGTTATATCATAATTTATCAAGACTCTTTTGTGGTATCAAATAGGGAATTGTGCTCACACGTTTCTTTTTTCCATTGGGGGTTGTAGATGATGTTTGACCAGACTCATATAAAGGTATTAAAATTAGGTATCATTGCAATTTCTTATTTAATCATAGCCTTCATTGTGGGATAGATTAGAGGAAAAATATGGGTAATTGGACACTAATTCTGTTTTCAAATAATTAATAATAGTTTAGCTATTTTGGATTGGATTGTAAGGAACTGTAATTTAACTCTTTCATCCAGGTTTCATTCAGGATGCATGTTCAGTTTGTTTTGTATGATACTTGATTCTGTTATCATTTTTCTCTTCACCACCTTGATAGGACCGCTCGTGTGTCATGTCATATTGAATAAGGATCATTTGTTACAAGTTAATTGTTTCCATGTCACTATTTTGTAATAAAAATACGATCAATTACATTATTCTTCAATAAAACCAAATATTATTTTTTTCAAAATTGCTACTTCTTATACTTTTACATATCCAAACCATATTAATATGGGATACATTACACATGTCATTATAGGATGATGGAAATATATATATATATATATGTGGATGAGACTGGATCATCATAAGGGTATTTTTATTTGCAGATTACATTGAATATAGTTTTCCTTGAAACATGAAAATTAGGAAAATGTTATAGCACCCAAGGATATTAGAATTTATTTTCATTAAATAATATATTTTATCATGTTGGGTATATCCATCATCAAGCAGAGACGATCCATGACATACAATAGAAATATTATTACATAATAAAGAACATTACTTCTAAGCTTTTTGTTTAGTGGTAATGAATATGAATCACAATATTATGTAATATTTGTATTATTTTTTTAAAAAAATTATACTAATTGGTTGGAAATTAAGATAAACTATTATTATGGTAAAAGATATATTTTACATATATTTATTTTTATATTTCCAATATTTTTTTGACTTTATAATTTAAATTATTCAAAATTGATAAATAATTCTAACTAAATAATTATATTACATTTTAAATCCATTTAGTTATTATTAATTTAAATTTTATTATTATTAAATCGGAAGAAATAAAAACATTTTATACTTTAAAAATACATTTTAAGGAAAATGATTTTTGTTTCACTTTTTGTGAGGATAATATAATCAATTTCATACACATTATGATTATATATTTTATATAATGAAAATATTTTTTAATCAGTTTGTTAAAATAATCTTATGATAATATTTTTGGGTTTTTCAAATAAAAAATTATTGAATAGAGACAAATTAATATTCTCTTTAAAAATTCAATTTCTTTTATGTGAATAATTTAATTTAGAGTATCATGGTATTTAGTATTTGATTTCAAAATAAAATATTATACATTTTATAAGAAAATTTAATTAATTCCAAATTACTCTTTTTTTAATTTTGGAAGATGTTCATTTTTAGGCATAAAAAAATTTATACAAAAATGAGTTTCATTACATTATATGAATTTATATTAAAATTATTTACACCACATTTTAAAATTGAAATTGGGAAAATATATTTCTTATATTGAATCATGAAGTTAAAATTTGTTAAATACTTTCCTTTTATTTTCATCTTATTATGATTTGTATCCTTATTAATGAAGCACACACCATGGTAAGGGTAAAATGGGTAAAAAATGTTTACAATTTGAGATATATCCTAAAAAAACACTTCGACACATTAATTTTTTTGCAAGATGTTTTTTTAAAAAACCGTACATTATTCTAAGATGTGGTAATTTATTTCCACATTACCTTGATTTTGACCATTATATTATTTTAGGTAATGGAAAATTTCAAAAACTAGCACTCTCATTCACTAAATAACTAAAATATATATTTATTAGTAAATAATTTTTTTTCTTAATTATAAATAATTTTTTTATGATCAATACATTATTCTTCAATCATTAATTTATAATTAAATTATATTTATCAAATAATTATCCTCAATGCACTTGGAACATTGATAAAGAGACTATGAGAGCATAAGAGAATTCAAGATAAATGGTTTTTAAAACTATAAAATTGACATATTTTAGATGAATATTAGTATTATAGTAATTTAATATTTAATTATAACGTAAATTTAATGGTAATTTTTTTTATTAAAATATTATTCTCATATTGATGTCTATTAAATAAAATTAAAAGAATCATCCCAAAAATATTAATTTAATTCTTTTTTTTATTAAGGATAGTTTATTAGATGATTATAAAATAATAAAGTATAATTAAATTTGTAAACTGGGATATATAATGGTCAAAAACATCATCCATAGACCATTTTTGAGCCACATTAAACACTGCATGTAAATTTATAACCTTTAAGTAGTGAAAAATGTATTCTATATATTAATGTTAAAATATATTACTAAGAAGATTAAACCAAAAAGTTAATGTGTAAAACTGACCATAAAAATATTTTTTTTTATTTTTTGAACTAATTTTAAAATTATTATATTTTATAATTTATATTTTTTCATTTTGTTAAAATTTACAAGATTTCGATATTTATTATATTTTAATTTTCTTAAAATTTACAATTTTTGAACACCCATCAATTATAAAAGAGAACCCCATATCCTCTATTCCTCACACATGATTGTCCATTTATCTTTAGAGAACATTACCAAAATAACAACCCAACCATCATCCCCATGATATATAGGTTTTTTTCTCCAAAATTGCACTCCCAAATGGAACAGGTTATATCCAACTAAGGGTTTCTAAAGAAGGGCTATAACTCTTAACCGAGTTCATTTATATTATTTCTTCTTTTAACACCATGAATTAAATAATAAACTAATTATCATTAATATACAGAAATATATTAATGATTACATGACAACCTATTATCATTTCATTTTACATTTTATTGGAAATGAAAATATGACTCATGGGTTTGTTTGGACTATTACCTCCACTGTCTAATGTGTTTCAAATTTCACAAAACATCATATGTATTAATATTATGATTCATTTAAAAAATATATTTTACATTAATTAAAAAATAATGATCATTTAATGATAATATATGACTTACTTTCCAATAATTCCACCCATTAATAATGATAACATTTCTCATGAGTACATGTGGAATTCAACCTCTATTATGCAATGCCATTTATTTATCTATTCAAAATTAATCGATGATTTTAATATTTTTTTTAATGTATAAAAAATATAAGTTTTGAATGATTAATATTGTAGAAATAATGGGATAGTGACCCATTTTACCGTGATCAATATACATATCTTATTTCGTTGATTATGGACCAGACATCGTCAATACATCAAACACAAATAGAAACAATTTAGTTACAATATCTGATATGTAAACAACTGAAATAAATGATATAATGAGAATGTAATAAAATAAAATATTATTTTGAATGTAAATAATTAATATAATTTCATTAAATAAGAGTGAAATAATGTATTTTGAATATTGGCATACAAGGTATGTGATTTCATATCTCAATTTCCTTTCATTAGGAATTTCTAAATTTTCCCTATAGGTTATCCTTTTGTGGAATATTAAATATATCGGGTATGAATTTTATCAACCATTTATAAAAAAACATTTATATTAATTAATTTCAATTTTTCAACTCCAACATCTAATCTTATCAAAACATATGAAAGCCACATTTGATTTTTTGAACAATTGTTTAAAATATTCCTATTTGATATTTTTTCTCTATGCCCATTATTTTAAAAACAATATTTATTTAAACATAAAAGGTTTTAAAATTTCATTTTAAACAACATTTAATTTCATTAAAATTATTTAAAAGGTAATTTTTTGAACATTTATCATACATGTAATGATTTAAAATCTTTACTAAATTGCAAAATTATTTCTTTCATCAAGTTATTCTGAATGAGTTTAATTTCATGGAATTAATTTATTTATTCACATTAAATAATACTCTTTATTTGAAATGGATTTTAAAATTAAATTAAATTCAAATTCTGTTAGTAATTTATTCATTTTTATGTGTTTTCAAAACAAAATAGGATATTTATCCACACCATTATGCGAAATTAGAATGTAGTTTTCATGTAGGTAAATATTAGTTTCAAAATATTTTTATGATAACAATGTGAAATATATCACATTTTTTTATCATTAAATCATACGTGAACATTATATATATTGAATTTTGAGCCCGATATATTTTATGACGATCTGGGATCCTAATATTGTTCTCAAATTTATTGGGTAATGATGTAGTCGTTCAAGGGGTAAATGGTGTTGAATGGTAGGTTTATAAATCCTATGGAATCATTTGGTATACAGTTATTTATAAAATGGATTCAATAAAATTGATCATTGTTTATGAGTTTGAATATCCATGATACCTATATTATAATTTCTAAATTGATTCTTGGATAAAATTTGGTTTCATAAGGTGTATAATGTTTATGAACATTATTGTTGAAAGGTTTTTCATATAAAATTTTTCATGATTCATTCTGGGTTTTACTATATTTTATAATGTGTTTCAAATGGGTTTTTAAGATTTTTTTTCTCATTTGGGTCTACATTATTTTTGTACTCAATGTTCTATGGGGAAAAGGTATATAATATATTGGGGATTATTTTTTCACTTGACTAATGAGACTCCATTATTATTATATCCCACATTGAACATTATTCCCTTCCAATATTTTTAAATGTTATTTATAGGATATATGGTTATGTATACACTATAGAAATGTAAATATTTCCATTTCGGTGACATGTATTATAATATGATAGCGTTTATTAAATGAAATAGTATTTTAAATTTATGAATAATGTTCAATGAAAAAAACACACATGATTTTTTAGTGCTTTCAATGTAATGTAATGTTTTTTTAAATTATCTAAAAATATAATCATAAATATCAAAAAAATTTACGAATGGAATAAATTTCTTTCTAAATCTTGTTGTTATGGTTTTTTTATGTATTTTGGTTTTATGATTGGTATCAAAGTATATATTTAAATAAAATTATATTTTATTAAGATTCTCATTAGATTATTATAGGAGTATAATGAATCATCATATATAAATAAGTTTAATGACATTGATAAAATTAATAGTTACTATAATAATTTATTTTGAGGTAATTATGATTAATTTTTATATGATTGGTATTACATTTTGAAACGTATAGACCATTATTTAGAAATGAAATGGATTTAAAAGTAATTTGGTGACATGTTGATTAAAATTATTTTTGATGGAGTCTGTTATATTTGTATAATTTAACGATTAATGAAGACCAATATTATTTGATAATAAGATATTTTATTTTTTAGATAATGGTTTAAATTATTTTTATATGAATATATAATTTTATTATGTGTTTAGGGATATTTAGGTTAATTTTAGAAATTATAATCATAATTTGGATATTTTGTAATTATGGTGTAATCATTGTTAGTTTGTGGCTTTAAGATTTTTTTATGAAATTTTCATAGAAAAGTTATAATTATTTTTGAATAATATTTTTATCAAATAAATAAATTCAACGGAATTCATTTTTCTTCCAAAAAATACTGAATTTTAGTTTCTGTAATTATTTATGAAATTCATTATACAAAAATATGGATATTATTAATGAGTATTTGGAGATTAATGTTGTATTTGTTCATATGGAATTTTATTCATTTTTGATAAAATTTTATCACATTCAACCCAATTCTGAATAGAAATAAGAGAAATAATAGGTTATTCTATTGCGGATCTTGGGATCCATAAGAAGTAAATTTTATTTCTTCATTTAGGAAAACATAATATACAACCATTTAAAATAAGGGATGAAACGAAAGCCAATAATATCTTAAAATGCATCCAATTGATGAATTTTGTTTTGAAACTTATTTTAGTACATATTATCTTTTTCCTATTCAGTATTGAAAGGAAATCCCTAAATATATATAAATAGAATCTTGAAATGAAAAGGAATTAAATTTACAATCATTTATGATGATGTGACGGGCTCTCTAAACATTTGGGAATAAAAAATTTATTCAAGGGATTATTCCTTAATGAATTACCTAATTTAAATGTTTAATCATTTTGATAAAAATTTCCATCCACTTTAGAGGATATTTTTCTTTATTATTCAAATCATAACATCCTTATAATTTTCTTCATATTTGGTTGTTCAGTAATGTGTAATAATAGGAATCTTGGATATTTAGCTTTTTTTTATTTAATATATTTTTATTATCACATTTCATGGATGCGTGTTTTCAATTATAATATTTCAAAAAAGGGGTATCTTCCCATGATATTAATTAATTTCATTCACCCCATGGAATTAGTATTTGTAAATTTTTTTGAAACATTTATTTTTTAACATGAGATAAAATATAGATTAATAGGTTTTCTTATGTTTGGTATAATGTAACACTCCATGATTTCTGAATTTATTTATTTGAATATCATAATTGATAATTAGTGTTTTATACAACACCCATCCTAAACAAACCACCATATATTATAGAAAATGTATTATCAAATTATGGGTTTTATGAACAAGTATTTTGTTTGGTGGTTATGAATATGAATAATCATATAAAAAATATATTTAAAAAAATCTCTATTAAAAATAAATATTCAAAACCTAATTTATAATAAATAGGTGATGTGGCGACCAAATATTTTGACGGTAAACAAGGTGTTTTTCATTAATTTATATATAAGGGAATAATATATTTTTATTTTAATATATTATATATATAAAGATGAAAAATACTAATGATAATTTTATTATATTATATATAATATTAAAATATTTTACATTCATTTAAAAATATTAACGTGTCAATGAGTGATAATAAAGTAATAAAAGCTTAAAAAGTATATTTTATTTAAAAAATAACTTCTACTAAATTTTATGCATGGGTGTTTTTATTATATTCTTATACTCATAGAAATTCAATTTTATAAAATAGAATTTATTTTTTCAATCAGGACATAAAAATATTCTTAATATAATTTTTGTGACATTCTAAAAGATATTATTTTTTATTAAATAGTGGAAAATGATTATTTTTGTAAAATTGATATCAATTTGTTTTTAATCATTTAATTTAAAATGATGATTATTTTTTATTTTGATTTAATAAAAATATTCGAATTAATTACATTGTAATAATCATTATATTTGATTTTGGCATCAGTTCATTTTGGGATTCTAAAACCATTTTCCAAAAAACTATATATCGTCATGTCTTTCTATTTCATTTTAAAATTGATTTCAATGACTTTTAATTAGTGATTATTAATATTTCTTTTGAATATTTTGAATCATACTGTTCATTTTTTTAATACAGTCATTTTGTTTTATCTCATTATGAATAATAACCATGGTAAAAATGTAGTTACCACAATAACTATCAAACATGTAAAATAGTGTTTAATCAATTAAATAAGGCCCAAAAATCTGCATAAAACTTTAATTGATGAGTTTTTTATCCATAACATATGGTTATTTTAAAATGTTTCAATTACATACTACTTTCCAATAATTATACCCTTTCTATTATAGGAAGTTAATTATAAATGAAAATTTTAACTCTTATGCTTTTCATACTCTAAAATTTTATTAGTAATAAAAATAATAAAGTACAGTTATTAATGATTATATTTAATATTTATACAATTTTATTATTAAAGTAATTATTTTAAAAAAATTACATTTTGAGTAATTACCTTAGAGGATTACACAAAAATAATAAAATTCTTGTAAAAGATGTATAAAAATCGATGAAATGATTATAATAAAAAAAATTAATCTACTCTTAATTGATTATGGGTTTCAATAAATATCATAGGTGAATAACATATATAGTTAAATAAAAATGTGTTTTATATTCTAATTCCTTTTTTCATGATTTTTTCCATGTCAAATTGAATAAATAGTACCAAAAGGGAGATTACTGACATTTTATATAAAACAATAAATTAAGAATTAACATAAAAATATTAAAGAGGAAATGTGGGATGTGAAATGCTCAAGAATTTCATCCATGCACCATTTTCTATGAATTTTCTATTATAGACTTATATTTATAACCCTTAATGAGTGAAATAATTTGATTCCATTGTTAATGTCATAAAATGGTTAATTAGGTGATTAAAAAATTATGATATGAAAGACAAACACATCTAAATTAATTATTTAAAGGTATTTTGACCATATCATGTACTTAAAATTGTGGCAATCCCCTCCCTTATAAAATAATACCCCCTCTCCTTTCATACATCGATATTTTGATCCATTTATCTTTATAATGAACATATAAAACCGATTACCAATCACCATCCACACGACATGGAGGTTCTATTCTCTGCAAAATTCTATCTTTAAATAGTTCAATATTATCCAAAAGATCATTTCCAAAGAAGAGCCCTGACTCTTACCTGGGTTCTTTTATTTTTTTTATTATACCTCTATAAATTTTATCAAAAACATTATTATGTAATGTTATTATTATCCCTGATATATTGAAATGGTATTATGATGATGTAACCACACTCTATCATCTCTTGTTTCATCCTATCGGAAATGAAAACATAGCTCATATGTATGTGTGGACTACCACTTCTATAAGGTGACATGATTTGATTAATATCATTAATTCTCAAGGATATTTTTTAAAATAGAATTAAAAAATATATATTATAATAATGACATAAGTTTAATTCAATATATATAATATATTACATATCTTCTTATACGTTCATCTATTAAAAATTGATAATGTCACTCCTTTATATATGTAGAATGCCATCTCCATGAAGTGGTCTGATTTTTTCTTATTCCCATTTCATGGATGATTCAAAAAAATTAGAAATTTTATAAAAAATAAATTTTTTTAATGATTAATGTTATGTTTATAATTGAATATTGACCACTATGACCCTGTTCAACCTAATAATGTTTTTTAGGGGAAAATTAATTGGATGCCCAGAATATGATTGACATGAAAATTATAATTTTTGTAACTATATAATATTTTTAATAATGGAAACACTACCTATGATAATAGAGGAATAATTCTGACAATGGTTTAAGTGGGAAAATAATTAAATATAGTTTATTTTACATATCATAAAAAACATATGTGACAATATGGTTGAAAACTTATGGGATTCCTCTTCTCAATTTATATTCACCGATAATTTTCCTTTTTTTTACAACGTGTATTCTTTTGTGTTGTGTAAAAAATCCTTTATATATTTATATTATTGATAAATTATTAAAAAAGGTAGGTTAGAAATTAGGTTCATATTTTCTTCTTCAACACACTTTAAAAAAAATATTTAATACAAAATGAATTTTATTTAAAAACATAATGTATATTATTCAATTTCATGTGATTTCCCTCATGCCTATGTTCATTTAATTATATATGAATTTATTCATTTATACATAAAATTATATTAATTATGACTTATAAAAATGTTTTAATTTTTCATAAAATATTAAAAATGAATGTTCTTATCATTTTCTATATAGATTTATAATAACTCTTTTAAGAAAAGTAATAAATAATTGTTTTTATCATATACAACATGAACAAATTTTTCATGAGTCGTCTATTTTTTACATTATAAAGTATACACTTCTTTTTATAAATATTTTATTAATAAAATTAAATTCCAATTTCGTATCTAATTTTTTCATAATAATTATTTTCCAATATAATGGGGATATTTCTCATTTTTTCTATGTGAAATTTGATTATAATTTTTTTATCTTTTCAAAAATAATTCATATGAATTTGATGATAAAAAATCGAATGATGAAAAATGTTTTTCCAATGATATAGTTATTGAGAATTATACATGATAAAGAGTGACTATGATATAAATCATGAATAAGTCTAAGCTATATATAGCTCTACAATTAATTAGGCAATTATTTCACCTTGGGATGAGAAAAAAAGGGTTATTACCTGGACAATTACTGCTATTGAATTAAACGGGCATGAGTTCTTTCTGACATGTTACATCATGAGTGAAATAGGGATATAAATATGAATCTTCATGAATAATATTTTTTGATTGATAAATTTTTTTATGGTTTTTTTATTTCATAAGGTAATGATTGTTTTTTAACTTTTAATAGTGGAAGGATAATTTATCATGAATTTTTTAACAAATTCATTCATGGTTTTTTAATGAATGATAAATGGGATAGATTTTGTTTTCTCTAAAAAGTGTTATATATTCTCATGTGGTTATTTGTTATTAATTTGTTTAATGTTTTATCATGAAAAATATTTAATATATCTTGTGTTTTCATTTTTTCCACTAGACTAATGGGATTCAATCATTTTTACCTTCCTTAATAAGTTATTTTAATCAATCCATGATTTAAAATGTTTTTCATTGGATAAAATGTTATGTATAAACTATATAAAGGTCAATATATAATTTATTATTGCTCAACATAAAATTTGAAGATGCTTTTTTTGAATGAAATAACAATTTAAATTTAGTAATACTAGTGTGTGGGAAAAAATAGACATTGTGCTTCCATGTTACCTATAAAATTTAATGTTCTTTCTAATCCTATAAATCTCTAAACCTAAAAACAAGAAAATATGAGAAAAATTAATCCTTTTTATAAATTTTTTAATAAAGGGTTATATATGTTATGGGAAATTATATGTGATAGAATATATGTATATATATATATATATATATATATGTGAACACAATATTTGGTGTGCATTAGAATGAGAGTTTACATGTGATATCTAAAATTATAGTATTGATGATTACCCATGATTTCATACTAATTTTATACGAATATTATGGGATAGGTTGGTGGTCCTAATATTTGGAGAAGTATCATGGGATATTAGTGATCCATGTTCCATATGTATGTGTGTAAACTGAGAGATTGGTTAACTAGGGAGACGACTATCATTGAGATGGGTATAATGGATATATGCATCAAAATTTTGTTTTGATACATTGGAGGAGCTTCATTGATTGCCATATATTCATAATTATTCTTTTCTCAATTGATTTGTAAAGAACATATGGTTATTTGGTATCCAGGTTTTGTTTAAAAATGATATATTAATAAGATACATATCCTTATATAATTAGGATTTATTTTTTGTAGCAAAACTGTAGAAAGGATTTAATGTTCATGTTTTTGTGATTGACTTCATGTGGTGGTAGATCATGAAATATGTATTGGTGTGAGTGATTTTTTTAAATTGTGCTTTATAGTGATATATTTGTTATGAGAAATATGTTTGATGTAAAACATGGTTAATGGTTAGGCATGTGTCCCTAATTTTGATGTAGTATTACATCTGGTATTTTAAGGTCAATTATATAATAATGTTGTATGAGAGAATAAACCATTCAAGTTTGTATGAGACTAAACAAATTATGGATGGATAAAAATGTTTCACATCCATGTTTTTTATTTTTATGTAGCAATGAGTTGGATTAGGACCAAATTTTATGAGGACACTTCTATGACCATGGTTTCCCAATATGTGTGGATAATAAGTGGGAAAGATTCAATTAAATACTATATGATCCTTATATATAAATGGATATTGGTTTTTAAAATATGTTGAGGGTTTTATCGAGAGGATTTATATGAATTTGAACATGAAATATTTTTGGGAATATCACTCAAGATGAAGTGTAATGAAATCCCCATGTTGGGGTGCATACTATTAGACTTTAAATGATGTGTCCCTCGTCAAGTATGATAGATAAAATATATATATGATGGTATAATATGTAATTAAGGAAAAATAAATGCGAATTTTTTCAATTTTTTCTTTAATTTTATGTTGTATAGTCATGTATAATCATTACATGTAGTATTTGATAGGGTGTGGACCGCATAAGAATGAACCTCGTGTGATAAAGTCCTGGGTGTGATGGGATTGGTTATTAGAAAATTCATATGGGATTTTTATAATTATCTGTACATGGATTTAGTTTTATCACTATCCTATGTGAATACAACATTTTACTTTTAAATTTGTTATTGCATAGAGTTTTTCATTGCAAATGGGCTTAGGATGGATTTTGAATAATCTGTGTGTGTGATGGATCAATGGTGTGACAATTTTTAGGTAATATTATGTTGTATGATTTGGTATCTTGGGAATCCAACCATTTAATGACTTAGGATATCAATATCAATTGTTATATTGAGTGTTATGATGATAAAATTATGTCTCCAAGAAGTGAATCATTTTGATTGGGTACTGTGATAAGGCATTTCTATTTATAGTGGGTCATTTTTTTGAAGGGTTAACTATGGGTTTTCCAATTTTTTTCACAATTTCTAATTGAATAAGTTGACATTAAAAACTAATTGATTGGGTTTTTGGTCCACTATATTTTCATTCAAATAAGAAATTATGATGTTTGGCAGAACACTTTCTAAAAATCTGCCCTTATGAGATGATTCATATGGAGAGGAGTTATAAATTACTAGATAGAAATTAATTAATGAAATTTTGGTTTAATTATATATATTTTTTATAATTTATCACCATTTCTGTATTTTATATGATGATATGTGGGTTTCATAGTTTATTGATTAACATTGTAACTCATGTTTATGGTTTTATAGAGGAAGCTCAATTGTCATTCAACAATCCATCCTAATGAGTTGTTAATGAATTTATTACTGAGATAGGTTGTGTTTAATGGTAATATATTGTTGGGGATTATCATAGAAAATAATTTATGTGGATGGAAGGATAATAAAATCCTTGTGTTTGGGTTTCAAATTTTATATAGAATTTTAATTTTTGGATATCCATAAGAAAGCTCAATTTTATAATTAAGATTAATTTTTAAAATTTGACATTTAAAACCACTTAGGTTATTGTTTATGAATGAGGAACAAATTATGATTTCGTTCTTGGTTTCTCATAAGTGATTTATGTGGTTCAAAGTGAAAATGCTAAAAATTTATGAAAGTGATTTTTCGTGTGTAGGGTTAGCGTATGTTTATTGGAAACCATGTTGAAAGACTATTCATTCTGTATTGGGACAGATACTTAATAATGGACTGGAACATGGTTGTTGAATAATCATAAAAACATCTAATTCATGTCCAAGGTGTGTTACATGGCAGGAAAAGGATTTTGAAAACATTATAGAAAAAACCTTATGATGCAAATAGATTGAGATAGTTTCAACTCCACTATTGGAATACCATTTGGAAAAGAATGCACCCAAACCATATGGACTAAAAAATTATATTAAATGTGGGATATTAAAAAAAATTACATCCTTATATTATATCCCTCCTCCTATCTGCTTTTACAATTAAAATAATTATCCATAATGGTCTCCCCCTCTACCCCTAACAATTTTTCTTCAGATATGTGTTTTTTTTAGTGTCAATCATTTATTTTTTGAATTATTTTCTTAAATATTCTCCAATATTATTATTTTAATAGTTTTCCTAATAATTATTATGATTTTTTATATGATTCCTATGATATTTTCTTCTAGAGAATGGAGGATCATCGTATTAGGATGAGGATTTCATGTGGCTTGGAAATAAGACACCATAAGACGATGAGCACACATCATCTATTGTCATTTCGATGAAGTTTCATCTCATTATGAATTTGGTTAGGCTTTTTAAAGAAACTATAAAAATTTTATTATTTAATAGAACATACTGATTTTTTATTTTTTATGGAATAGTTATTGGTCAATGTTATGTGTTAACCACAATAGTTTTCATGGGGTAAAACAATTTGTTTATGCTCAGTTCTCGATATGTGATAGAATATTTTCTGATGATTAGACGATATTTTCGGAGATGGTTGTGTTTATTTAATATATTGGATATTTTAATGTGTGTTTCAACATTTAAAATACCTTTTTGATAAATTTATTTTATTAATATTTACATTTAATGAATTCTCTCCAACGAGGGAAATCAATCATTTAATTTTAATTGATTTTCATAATTGAAATAAAACTCTTAGGGATGGACACAATTGTAAATGTCCAAAAATGGCCCTTTATAACTGTCTTGGTGCTTCACTCACTAATATTTGGGGGATTCAATATATATTATCCCAATGAACATAGTGTCACTAAGGGTAAATAGTGAAATTATATGGATTGAACAAAGTAGCCTTAATACATGTATACTTACACAGATCAGTATAGAGGACAATATTACAATGAGATAATTGGAAGAAGAAGGAAATTATGGAGCATTGACGAAACCTGATGAACAATTCCTCGATTAGATGATAAAGATACGAGTGTTATTTCCCTAAATATATGTCTGTCCTTTAGAGGATATCACCTACGTAGGTTGTGATGGGTTGGGTGGGTGGACCAACATTGGATGACTTGGAATGTGAGACATTCTTTATTCCATTTATATATAGATAATCTAATTTGTTCATACCATATGATGTCAGTGATGTGATATAATGATGATTTCATCATGGAATGTTATGCGCTATGGGTGAAGGGCTTTATATGTGGGATTTGGAGGTTACATAGGAAACTGTGTAGGGTCTCTTGACTATGACATGGACTAGGGGACGAAGACAGTTACATAGATGAATTTTTACAATGGAGTGGAATAGGTAAAATAGATATATAATAAAAAAATTGTTATAACATAGAACCTAATGATGAATGTTGGTCATATTTTAGGGATGCTATTGCGGTTTCATTGATGAGAGCGTGAGATGATAACTTATGGGGGATATGATAGGTTTGGGTAATTTGGTAAAAAACTCAGTTTAACATGATGTTCTATAGAGTATGATCTTATTTCTATATATATGGAATATATTATGTTATATAGAGTATGTTATCATCTGTGTGTTCAATTTATTTCATATATATATATATTGTGTTTTATATAAAATAAGGGTCTGAGTGATTGGTGATTTGTGTTTCCCAATGGTAATGGAGTATGAGTTCCTAATATTTGGAAAATTTACTTTTACGTGACTATTTTTTATGTGGTTATATAGCAAATATGTTTCCCATGTGTGTATGTGATGGTTGGGGTCAATTAGGTCATCCTTGAGTTTGTCATAAATTATATTGGGTTGATTAAGTTTTCCATAGTTGTGTTATAAATAGTTCAAAATGGACTGTTATTTGTTAAGGGTTTTCAATTTGATCTTATATTTGGATGAATTTCTTCTTGGTAGTAATTTATTAGAGACGCTCCAACACATGAAAAATAAAATTTGATATTTGGGTATGGTTTTAGTTCAACACATGGGTCCCATAGAGTGGTTAATATGCTCTCATACATTCCAACATTATTCTATGTTGGAATAGCCAATCATGATTGTCACATTAGAACCCCAACATTGATGGTGTTAATCTATTATGAATTTTCCTATCAAATTTATAGGTTTTATAATCATATCAAATTTTTATAACCTTCATTAATGGTTATGTATGTGGCCCCATTATTGGATCCCTATTAAACTGTACTCATCTATTGTTCTAGAGGACAAGGCTCTTTGGTAGCTATTTAGACATTATGATGCCATGTTCCTATATGGAAGAGGCTCATTGATTAATGATTCAGTTGAATATTATAAATAATATTTAATGACATGAATGTTACAATTATTTTTAATGTTAATATAGAACATATTCTGTCAATTTATTTATCATTTACATGTGCTCATATTATTGGTCTGTTATCTCTTTTATTCTTACATGATTATATTTCTGTATGATTGTATGGTTCCAAATTATATTTCATATGACATGTTATATATTTTTTCTTATCTGTAATCTTATTATTTGTGATTGTTTATTTAAATAAATTATAACTTTTTAAATATGATATGAGGATATATTCTTCCCATAGTTAAATTATAGACGATCTTTACTATTCTGGAGGCCCTTGTATATATGAAAGTGTAGCTAAGGTCATGTGGAGACCACAAGCCTAGGAACTAGTCAATTGATCCAAGGCAACACGATATTTTATAAAGTGTTGATTCCATATCATACATAATGTTTTAATTTTTTATAAAATCTCAACACAATAAGTCAATATTCATTGATATATAAACCGAAATGGTGGTAGTATATCATCCCTCATATTATTATTGGCATTTAGGATAAACTCTTCATTTTCATATAAGAACAATTTTTCCTTTATATTTTTATCATTTTATCTAATATCTTAAATCACAACAAGTGTGTGTCATTAAAACCATCTCATATTATTTATAACAAATTCTTATTTATAATAAAATATACTTTTAATAAAATAATTATAATATAAAAATAAAAATCTATTTTTTGGATCCCTGTGAGCTAGATAAATTTCTTCAAGTTTATTTCTTTGATGTAACATATTTTTTTATTGACGATTTTAATGGAAACTATAAATTTCACAAATTTACATGTTGATTTTGAACTCCTGTATATTTAAAATGGGTTTTAAACAAAAATTTCATATAATCTATAATTGAAAAATACTGAATTTTTTTAATTTTCTTAATATTTCCGGGAATCTCTATGGGGTTCTACAATCCACTTTAGGAATATTAGTAAATTTATATCCTATGAAAACATTTTCATTTATTCCAAATACCAATTTTTGGTTTAAATGAAATTGAATCTATACTACAAGAAGCACTGCAAGATTTTCCATCTAACAGTTTTTTCATCAAATTTGAATATTAACCTACTTATGGGGTTTATTTTGAACAGAAACCCAGACATTTAATGAAGTATTACATATCATATAATCATTGATATAGTAGATTTAACATTTATTGAACACTTTCGTATTGCACGTACATTTAAAACATTGATTATTGAATATAATCCTTAGGGAAAATAATCATTAAAGGAATCTTATTGTGTCTCTCAGTAATTAGAAAACATAACCATCTTGGGTATATGGTAGATAATATAAATAGTTAGGTTGTTTGTCATTTTTTTCCTTTTAGAACCTATATGATATATTCTATAATACTCATAAGAATCTATATTTATATGTTAATACTTTTCTATATTCATTTACTCAGGAAGGAGTTACTCTATAACATAAAATTTTTCTTCTCTTATATGAATATTTCCTTATATTGAAACCCAGTATAAGAGGATGATGTTTTTATAGCGGGTTACATATAAAAAATATTAATAATTATTTTATATTACATCTTCAAAAATTAAATGAGTTATTTCTCTACACTCTTACCTTAATAGTGATGGTATTTATTCATCCAATTTTACATCGTAATTTAAATATATTAATCTTCATCTAAAAAGGATATAAAATTTCCCATCATATGAGAGAAATATTGAGATACTATTACATTAATCATAAAAATATTTCATATAGTCTAGATAAATCATATAAATTGGACATAGTTCAGGTCTGACCATCATGTGATGGGGGATAATAAGCATTGGAAATTATTCTCATGAAGTTCTCACTTGGTGATCTTTAATTGGTGGGATGAAAAATAAATACCTACAAATATAAAAACCATATGATTCAGGTGTTAATGATTTTTTCCATCTAGAAACTATTTGTTATTCTATGGAATTATGACATTTATCAATGTGTTCCATTTATTCGTGTACATTGAAGAAAGTTAAAAACTGTAATATTGAATTTTTGGTGATGTATCTTATGTTTGTTGAATCATTTCTATTTTGACATTAGTTAATTATCAAGATAGAAATTTCCACTTATGAGTTTCGGAATAGATATCTTATGATAATTTTATTAGGATGGTAGTACCTTGCCTAAATCCATAGAAACTATATTCAATGGTATGTAAAATCAGACAGATCAAAAAATAAATAAATTGATAATGGTTCATGAAACAAGATATTAATCTAGGGAAATTAGATATCATGAAACCAAGTGATTATATTATATAGTACATGTTTATATGAAATGATTCCACTGATTTGAATTTTCCATTTCTCCAGAGGGACATTTCTAGGTTTATAGACATTACTCTTTGGATGTGAATAGTATTTACTATTATTAAGGATAGATCATAGAGTGTCACACTCAATAGCATCTTCAACAGTCCATCCTTATTTGTTAAATAATCATATAGGACATGGGGGGACCCCACCACTAGGTCGTAGATGTTTTTAGGAAAAAATGATCACCAGAGAATAAGTAAATTCAATATTACTTGAGTTTCAATAAATTAATATAAATTTATTTATTTAAATTATTCCTGAGGTATTCAGTTAATATGTGTATATTTACTATATAAATGAATTATATTTTCACTGTGAAGGAAGGATTAATATTTCACGAATTAAGAGTTAAATAAATGACTTTGTTCTATGAAGTATTTATTTATTACAAATTACATGTATATGATAAAAATATAATTGAAATTAGGATATAGTTAGTTCTTCGACAGTAGTCATTTTCACCGGTTTAGTGGGAGTTGCTTATACGGGGGCTGGGGAACCCTTTTTAGTAATAAACACACAATATATAAGTAGAAGGGATCTCATTTCAGGATTACTACTGATTCCCATGATTTTATAGACCACATATTTTATCTTCAAAAATCCTAATGGGATAAAGGTTCTTTATGATAAATTGATTAATGAAATCTATCACAGATCAAAGGGATAATATAGTGTTGGTCATTATAACATCTAAGGAATCATTATAACTCTATAATAGTAAATAAAATTTCATAATCAGTGCTTATGTAGAATCATAAAGTATGTGTGGCTGATATAGAGGTGTTAAACCCATTGTACTTCATGCAACGGTTTGAAAATTGGGGCTATAGTCGAACTTGCATCAATTCCTATAAAGTTTAATTTCATTTTTTATTTATATGATTATATTTATTTAAATGACTCATATAATCAAATAAACCTAGGTTTACATATCTTTGATGTTGAAAAATTTTAAATCCTTGATCTAATATCATTGATATACATTGACCAATACCAAATGTTGATTACATTAACATTCTATTTTATAAAGATTTTTCTCAAAATTATGTTTGTTAGTGATGATTCTTTATGTCTACAAAAGAATATTTTATTAGAGTGGTTTCATCTTTTAATTTCATTTAATGATTAACTTTATTATATTTTATCACACTAAAATAATGAAACCTTTTTAATTTAATCACACCCATTAATGGAATAATATCTATAGTTCAAATAGAATATTGTTTACGTAATTATTCTAAACATACATATCTAAAAAAATAAAAATAATACCAATCATATTATATATATTCCTTGGTCCGTTAGAAAGATAACTTTTTATCCTAGTCAATCATATCTATTTGGTCAACATTTTTTCCCAAGTAATCATATATAATTTGGTTCTCTATAAAATTTGTAACAAAATAAAAACACAAAAAGGGGATATAGTCCTTATAGTCCCACTGAAAATTTTCATTCCATATACAAGATAATCTAAGGGAATAAATTTAATCCAGGGGAATAAATCTATTTCATGACCTATCTCATTAGATGGTCGATGTCTTGATAAGTGTTAATATTATAAATAATATGAAACATGGTATATTAATGATAAATTTCCCCTCATAATCTTGTCTCAGGTCTTCCATATACATGTACACATGTTTTGAATTATTTTTTCTTTCAATCCACATTCCTTACAACAAATCAACATGATAAAAACATATTAATGTATTACTCATTTCAGAAATCATAAATTACGATTCTTACCCAAATTAAAATATTCAATGTTCACACATGTCCACATATTTCCAATGGTCAATGTATATGAAACCATTTTATGTAAAGTTTTATAATCATATTGAATCATAAATCTCTAAAATAGTACGTTAGGAGAAATATATAACTAGCCCCTTCTTTTAAATATAAGGATAATAATATCAAAAAAATGAGTAGTCCAACCAAAATTCACTCTACACAATGATACATTACTCCTGAGAGATATAAATTCAATCATAATTAGAATGACTAATATATATAAACTATAATCCACCTTTAAAATTAGTCTCGTGACCTATTATTATAAAAAAATAAATTCAAAATAATGATAAATCTATTATCACACCTATAATGTAACTCCATATTTGTTTTTTTTGGTTATTTTTTTGGTTTCTTATGTTTTTTCCTGTTTTCTCCATTTTTCCAATTATTTTTCATTGTTTATATAGGTTTTATGGGTGTCAAGAAGTATAAAATTACTCCAAAAGCCACAACCTACATTGTATTCTTCCCTTTCTGTTATATGTGTTTAGGTTTGAGAATATTTTAATGGTTGATGTTAGTTATCAAGGACATAGTCTATAGAAACTCATCTCTTTCTATTGGTTTTATCATGAAAACACACCATTTTTCATTATGAAGTGGTTTCCAATGTTATTTGTTGTTTTTGGTTGGGAGGTAAATGGTGTTTATGGAGGATCATTATTCTATCATATATATTGTGAAGAAGGATTATAGGTTTTTAATCGATGATGATGATGTTGATGATTTGGTGATGTTTTATAAATCATATTTCATTAATTTTTAAGTGATTTTACTGATTAATATAGAATAGATCATGTCTTCGTGGTGGTAGATCATTCACTAATAGTTTCTCCTGGGGATTTCTCTATTAGAGATGATTTTTTTGTATGATTACTAGAGGTTTCCCTAGGTTTTTAGTGTGGCATTTCAACATTTTGTCATTTCATATTGGTTTTTTTAAGGTGACATGGTTAGGTGTATTCTATTGATTCATGTTCTATTTCTATAAGGAGACATTGGTTGGGTAAATTGATGATGGTCTGTTGGGATTTTTGTGATAGGATACCGTTGGTATGTTTTCATCAGTTAATTAGATAATATGACTATTAAAGTGGCACAAATTTTGTTTTGTGATAATCACCTCTTATTATAATTAGGTGGTTCTTGGATCAATAATTGGACTTTCTTGAATTTTAAATATTTGATTTTTTTGAATTTTTACTTTTCTATTTTATATTTTGTAATTTGAATTTTAAATTATTATTATGGAATCCCATTGAAAACGTGGTTATGAGTAAACAATAATTTGGATTAAAAAAAATAAAAAAATCGATTCTCAAGAATGAAATATAAAAATTTAACAATAATAAAATATAAATAAATTTTTTTACCAATTATAAATATAATATAATTTTTATTATTTAATCTTTGATCAAAGAATCAATCAAAAGTACTTTTTCTGTTCATTAAATTATTTCCAAAATAAAATATCTTTTTTAGAAAAATTAATATTAAATAATCAATAACTATTAATAATTTAAAAAATTAAATCTACTTATTATATTCCTTCTACAATAAATACACTTTTGGTTTCATTCTCAATATTCAATATCAATATTATTTTTCATAGAATTTAATTTTAATAGATACTTAATATTAACTATAAAATTTATGGAATATTTATTTAATAAATTTATGATAATCAATTAATAATTAATTATAAACAATTTATAAATTTTATAAATGACCCTATCTAATATATAATATTATTAAAAATTTAAATTTTGAAAATTGATATTTATATATATATGTATTATTTTGTGATATACACAATATCATAACATGATATTTGTTTAAAAAACAAAATCATTTTATATGTATCAAATATTGCAACATAAAAATGATAATCAAGTAGTATCAATAGTTTTTATGATATATTTATATCATATTATATGAAATACCAATCAAATCTTTCGATATGGTTAGTGAAACATTATCTAGTGGCATTAGTAGACCTATCTAATTGTAAGTACACATATCCTAGAAATTCACCACACATGATATTTAGTAATATCATAATTGAAATATGATACCTAATTTTCTTTCCATAAGGTGATGATTTCATAATATATGATTTTATATACTATAATCAATTATATATATATAATGAAAAATATACAATATTTCATCTCTTACTTTAATGATTTTGAACTGAATCCCCATAAATAACCCAAACCAAGTTTTCTATAACCTCATGATTCCTCCTAGTTCCCTATGGGATATCGATTAGCACAATATGTCTACTTTTTATATGGGGGTATAATTTACCTTCCATGATTTAAGAGTTATTTAATAGAAAAAATCAATCAAAAATATAACACGGACCATCTATTTGTCTTATTGTAAAAATTAATTTAGTAAAAAACAATAAAATAGGTCAAAGAAGATAAAAAATTAAAGATTACAACCCAAAAATATACATAATTAATTAATAAAAAAAATAATTTGATACATTCAATCATGGTTATGTTAAAAATTAGATAAACATGACCTAATATGGATAACACCAAAATAAGAATATACAATAATAAAAACTCATCCTCTGATCACTTGTAAAAGATATGACTCCATAGTGGGAATAGATCTCACTTCACAATGAATCAATAATTATATATATGTGTTATATAACAGATTTCATTATACCATTATGTACCGAAAAATTTGAAAAATAATGAATAATTATCTATTTGAGGTGTCCATTAATGTTGTTATGATAAATACATAAATTTTAATTTCCAAATATGACTCAACATACACTAATATATCATGTTCATGAAAAAAAAGTTTATATATTTTTGTACGTAAAAGATATGAATGTTTGTAAATATTAATATTTTACATCAAAATATATCAATATGATTGAAATTCATAAACTAATATTAACTAAAATTGAGAACTCCATACACCAAGAGGGTCCGTAATCCTACTATATTCTCCAAGTCAACATCTAAAACAATAAATGAGAATATAGTCCATCCCCATTGGAAGGAATCACTAGTAATTATGTCAACATACACATGTATTCATTTTCATCCATGGAAATTTTTCCATGTGTATAATAATGTAAGGATACGAGTGACCCCTAAAATGTATTAATATGAGACATATGCTATCCGGTATATCCTTTGGACTATTCTAGGGGATTGGAAAATTAATATTATGTTACGAAGAATCCATGTTCCCCATCTAAATAAATAATTAATGAGTACTACAAAGAGAGTATTTATGTTCCATTCAACACCTTCCTCATGTTTTCTAATAAGGAGTTTCCACAAGAAGTATATATAATAAAAATATATGATAACTACAGAACAAAAGTGATTATAATCATAGTGATAAACAATTATTTCATGAAGTAGTATAGACTATTTAAACATTATTACAAACTATTTCAGTTATCCATACTAATATAACATTTCAATTACATATACACAATTGTAAACGATAGACATTCACAAGACAATACAACTATGGTATTATTCATAATTATTTAACAATGAAACTAATTATATTATGACAAAGGTACAAATATTCATAATATATCTCATGAATAATATTGGTAAACATAGAGTATATGTAATTCTCTAACCAGCAAATCAGTCCAAGAAGAAGTTCAACCCATGTAGTTATAATACATTTCAATGACATCATAACGGGGAAGGTATGGTTTGATAGTGTCATATTGTAGGGAAGTAGCTAATTAATAATATTAACACCTAATCATATATTCATGTAATAAATATACTACTAGTCTAAGGATTAATTTTGGTAATGCTTATGATAAATATTAAAATAACATGACAATAACTGGTGTCATATTCTTACTAAAGATATACTACCTCAATTAAATTGGTTTAGAGAATTAAATTTGAAAACCAAAATGCAGATCAATTATTTTAACCTAAAACATGATACAAAATGGTTTTATTTACATAAATATGAATCATAGTGGAAAATGTTTTGTTATTGGAAATATTTTTCATAAAACATTTAGGGGATGGAGGAAAGGGAAGTGAGATGATTCAATTTAAAAAAAACAAAACATAATTCATTACCATGTCTGTTTTTTAATTTATATATAAAATCCTCAATCAATTTTTAATATACTATTATTTTTTATTTACCAATTCAACTAAAAAAATAACAACCATTTGGCTTTTATTGTTGAATTACCTATTTCCACCTCACAAACCAATCCACCACATCACCATTGATGCTCTTTCAAACCTATAGCATAGAGGAGATTGATTAACCTATAGAAAATTGATGTTTATGATTAATTTGTAATTTCCAAATATGTTATTTAATGATGCATAATGGTATTTTCATAGAGGAATATTACAATTGAGGGATATTTAGAATCCAAGGAACAAAACTCAATGATAAATATAACCTTGGGGTAGTTAGAGCCCAATGAAAAAATAATGATTCTATTTTACCCACACAGATCACTATGATACGAAACCATCATATTAGAACATTATGTATTTCAATTAACAGCATAAAACGGTTTAACCAAAATAAATATAATTCAAAATTTAATATAAATAATTTATTTTATTAACGACATGACAATATAAATTTGGTATAATAAAATTAATAAAATGAAATAATGGAAAGTGGTTTTCTGTCATGAATTTCTAATAAATCCACATTAAAACTATTTAAACCTTTTGTTAAAAATATCATTAAAAACCATTCCTTAATTTCATTAAAATATAATTATATTCCATTATTAATTTAGAAAAATTCCAAGGTGGTCATGTTCCTGTTGTAGTCTGGGGATCACTCAACGATACAATACCACAAACCAAAATCCATGGATTTATTTTATTAGTGAAAACGATCATCAGTTCCCCATAAAAACAATAATCCAAAATTTTATAACACAAATAACTAAATCAAATTTCTCTAAATATATGTATCATAAAAACACAAAATAAGATCATCAAATTAACTCCTAATATCCTACTTAATTATTGAGTGATGAATAGTTCTTCCAATATAGAATTGAATCATTCAAAAAATGAAACAATTATCTAAATGAAATCCTAAAATATCACAATCATTAGAATAATTTTATACATTTATGATAAATGAAAAATTATCCAACCACATTTTCCTTTTTTAAGTAATGGATGTGAAATTACCATGATTTAAATAAATTCAACCATTCTCCAGTTAAATTCATCATGAAATCCCTATTAACATTATGGTATTTGAAATTAATAGAAATAATAGGAATGGAAATATGTGTATTATGTATTAACATTATTTACAAAAAGAAAAAATCCAATTAATCATCATTCAATAAATGTTTATGAAGGTGATTAAGAGGGAAACAAATAAAATCCATGGGAGTAATCAAAATTGGCTGTAAAGGGGGATGGATCATTGAATAGGAAGGGTTAAATATATTTGGATAGAGGAAAAAAATAACACATTTTTGAAATGGAAAAAATATCAAAATAACTGAGTATCAGTCTTGGGTCAACTAGGTAAGCATTTGTACCCCTATAATATATAAGTCTTTTCATAGGCCACTTAGTCTCGATTACACTTCTTCTGATAACTAGTAACACATATATTCTAAAAACTATAATTATTGGAACTCCATGGGCACCCAAACTACCCAACCCAATTTTGAAAAAATAAATGTATATTAAATCATCCAACAATCAGTTCACATTGTATAAAAATGTTATCTAAATCCTCTAAAAAGTGAAACCCTTACAAATCCTCTATATTGATCTTGATTATTTGAAACTGTAATTATACACCATGATTTATATGTGTGAATCCTAAACACAAAATAAAAAATATTTTCCATCATGAAATACTAATTCTAGAGGATTTCTAATTATTATTATTTATTCTTCAATACCATCATCCCTAAAAAATTATGAATATAGTACTTTTCACAATAGTATTTTACATGAATTATATTTTACATATCATATATGCCTCCAATTCCATCAATGATATATATATATATATGTAATATTATACAAAACAATCATTGTTTCCAAAACCAAAAAACGACTTGTTTTTTAAAATATCAAATTTAATATAAAACAATCCATTATAAGACACCAGTTTACGTAAATACACAGTGCATTATTTATTTCAGAATAATATCTCAAGATATTTAAGAAGGGGCTACATTACAATTCCAATTCTAAAAAAATTATATTTAATAAGAAAAAATGGAATATATTTTAAAACAGTCTTTGATGATTGAAAATTAACAATTGTTGAATTGTTTTACAAATCTTATAATTTTTTTAAAACCATAACTAATTTGAAAATTTAGAATCTCCATGTTTGTCCTAAAACCATTAATATAGGAAAACATGATTTAAGGAAGGAATTATATTAAAAATATATGACAATTTCAAAATTATTTATGTCAAACCACATTATCTATATTATAAGGAAAAAAATTTTAAAATAGTTTCCTAAATATAATTACACACATTGGCCACTCCTAGTTAATCATAAAAATTAACATCTCATTCCCTTGTGCATGACTCTAACAAAATTGCAATCATTTTTCAAGAAATCATTTCCATATATATTTATAGAATCATTTCTATCCAAACATCAGTACATATAGAATAAGGAGAATTCTAGATAACATTGTATCACTTGGTTAAAAATGTTATATACTCTAAAAATGAATACCATTCGAAGTGATAACCTAATAAATAGAGACAAAATTGAGTGGTGGATTGAAAAAAATATAATGACTAAAAGAAATCATTCTCAATAGATAACACAATTACGAGATATCAGTGATCAATAATTAAAAACAGAAAAAAAAACATTGGATTTATATCTCAATTAAATTTCAAACAATAGTAACAACATATTAGAGAAATAACCATGTGTATCACAAGACTAAGGAACAAATTTGTTGACTGTATTTTCATAGATATTATAAATATATTAATAACTAATTAAAATTCTAGTTTTTTAATATATAATATAGAAATGATAGGAAAAATTATTATATGATATCACACCCTATCTTTTCCTTCCTATTGATGAATAATATGATTTATTAACCATTATTATGATTGGGATTCATTATAATATTTACCACATTCCCAGTTTTCCTTGACTAACCATAAATCTCTTACGTTAATATCTATACCCATAATTTAGTAAATACATTAAATGTCCACTGTAAATTTCATCCCACTTTATAGATAAAAATGCAACCTTATTATAATTTACTTTTAAATTATTAACACCCTTATATGATATCCAAAACTCAGAATTCAAGAAACCGGATATCCAAAAAATGAATCTCTGAAAAGAATTTGTAATATCTTAGACTGAAATTCCCTATAAATGCCAAGAATAGTACCTCTATAACCCCATAAGGGCTTAGTGACCCATAGGGGATTTACACTATCACCATACGTCTAATGTATATTTTTTTGGAAATAATTTACCCACTACGATTGATTAGAAATTTCATATCAATACTACATTATAAATATGACATGAATATCCAGTAATTCATATAAGAAATTATAAAAAAATACTAAATGAAAAAAAATTCAATAAAACCTCTTATCCCAAAAAATTCTCTAAATGAATGTATCAAGACCAGTACAAATAGTCAATATATATATGTAAATATAATATAAAAGGATTCAAACAAATTAATAAAAGTTAATAACCCTAAAAATAATTATTGATATGTCAAAAATGATCTCTAAAAACCTCAAACAATTATGATGAAGGTATTGGAACCATTTCTACTTCAATGTCCCACATTAATGATTAGTCTATGTTGTCCATCAGATATATTGTACATATAGGTTCCTAAAAATCACTATAATAAACTCAATATCCATTGAGGTGTCTATGGGGGGATTGAGACAAAATAATCAGTAGGATACAAATGATGGTGTCTCGAAACGAAATTGATATATCTATTTCTTCTATAAAAAACTCTGAAAATTTATATGTATATTTTTTATTTTTCAGAAAATAATATACAAGTCCATTAAATAGATTTTTAAAAGAGACATTTATAAGTCAATATAGGTTACATTGATAACTCTTTATATGGGAGGTTCTATACCATTCACAGCAACATCATGTTAATACCAAGATTCTAACACATAAATATATGAAATCCCCAGTGAGAGGAAACTCCATAACCTATATTATAGTAAAAATTTACTCATTTTCTCACACAATTATGAATATCTATGTAAAATGAATTTATGTTGTTAATGAATAATCTTAGGAAAACAATGGTCAAACTTTTTAGGTAAATATTATATGTTTTACCATGGAATATGGGAAATGGTATAAATAAATTGGGAAACAATGTTTTCATTTTAATAAATACAGAACTTGTATTTCACAAGTAGGTATTTATGATATATTTTGAAATTCCACATTTATATTTGGATCATTATGTTTTGGAGGAATTTGATTTCTTTTGGTTATGGGTGTGATTTGAGAACTAGAATTATAATGACCCATAATTTACATTCATTTTGAATACTTCAAAATTGATGTACACTTATTACAACATATAACAAAACCATTAAAGTGACATATAGGTATAGTGTCTTTACAAACTAGGAAACATAAACAACTATTTCATAAAGCATCTACATTGTCTCCCATTTATTTCATCATATATAGAGTCCATTTTGGCATATCCTATTTAATAACCTTCTTCCTGACCTGGGGAATGACAACACACAAAAGGGTGAGCTCAAATGCTCAGTAAGGGTAAACAAAAGAAATATCAATCACATCATATTCATAAGAACATAACATTTTGTAAATCTTAAGCTGCAAAAGATATCATAATTTTTTAATCATGGGATAAATCATAGTAGTGAAATGTAATCCCAATAATCATAACATAAAACATAAAACTTTGTGGAATAGACACATAATCATAGAGAATCACTTCTTAGTAGTCAAGACTCATTTCCAAGACTATCTTAGCGGACAAAGTCCATTTCTGAACCGAGTTCACTCCTCGTTTCAGTCCTGTTTAAATAAATCGGATTAACGTACCATTACAGCCATGTCTATATCATGAGATATAAATCGTTACCCAATGCATTGGTGGGAGATATAGGTCTCTACCATCTCATAATGATACCATTCTTATGTGTGCCAAAAAAATCATAAACCATACATCATAGCATAACCCACGTAATAAAAATGGGATTCTTAAACATCACGTCATCATAACATAATCCATAAAAGGATATTGTAAAAATAATTCCATCATAATATAATCAAATAAATGTAAAAATAGGGATATAAACAAAACCCTATATTATCATAGACAGAAAATAATTTTGATAAAACACTTGAACTCCATTCTTGGGGAAAATATCCTTTCTACTTCAAATAAGTTTTCCTTTCTTAACATGTCATATAACTTTGAACTAAAATAAGTTGATTAAAAATAAACATTAAAACGTTTAAATGAATATTCCTAGAAATAATTTTCTAAAAATCCATTCATGTCGTATCAGTTAAGAAAAATATTCTACCAGTACTTTGGCCGGAAAAGTCAAAAAGTACCTCTTACGAAAAACGACAAAAGATTCTTTCATATCTTATACTAAAAACTCACCGAAAGGAAAATTGGATTTAAAAAATTGTAGGTGGTTGGAAATAATATTAAATATTTAGGAATCATGGATGTGGATGATAAATATTCCCCAGTAAATTCTGAAGTATAAACAATCTCGGATAGAAATGAGATTGTGAGATTTTCCCTTACCTTAGGTCCGATTTTCTTCGTAAGTGTCCAAACCTCCTGTATAATGATTTAAATAATTTCATTGACTTCTTCCAGAATCATAATCAATGTTATGAAATCATATATGGCCATATTCTTAGCTTCTTATTAGTAATATTTCATTGCTACTTGTTATACAGGTGTTTATTACTTTTTGTTCTTATGCATGTTTTGTCGAATAAATAATTATTCTTCTCTTTAGGTTCTAAATACGTCATTTAAAGAATGGAATTACTGTAATATATATAATATTTTTTCATTAAATTCATTTATATAATCATTACGTAATGATGATCATGTATAATGAGTCACATCACATCGTGGAGACGGTAGGCCGTACGTACGCACGAACGATGATATCATTCCCATGATCGTGGAATTTTATTGGAGTGTATATATACTATTTCAGAAGAAATATCACTTTACAATAATCATATATAGTTATTATTTAAACCATTATACCCATCCAAGTAAGGTGGTGGTGGAAAATAGATTACACCACGACGTGGAGACGGTATTCCGTACGTACGCACGCGCGGTGATTTGGTTTTCCGTAGGATGGATAGAAGGTGAAATTGGGTTGTTTCATACTTATAATAACATACCAGTATATGGGTGATACTTATGTTGTTACTTATTAATGAAACAACTAAAGAAGAAGATGTGTAAGAAGAAATAAAGTTGAAAGAATCGGTAACAGACATTACCTCTTCTTTGAAGCCCCACTTTGAGACCTCATATTAGGGCACTAAAATTGGTAAATAAAGAAGAAATGGATCTATAGGATGTTTCTAGGGAAGTTTAGAAGAGAATTTGGAAGTGTTTGTCCTAGATTTAAGGCTCAAAGTGGTGTGAGGAAATGATGGAGGAGGTTCCCTTTATAAGAGATGAGAGGGGCACCTTAGGAAAGACTAAAAATATTATTTTATTATAAAATCATTTTCAGATATTAATAGCTCTAAATTGATTTATTTAGAATAAAAGGTGGGGATGGGTTGAAATACTCTCATCCAATAGAATTTAGAAATGTTTAGGTTTCTATTTTAACCTTATCATTTAGATTTAACTTTATGTTACATAATTTTACTTTTACTGTGTCTTCTTGTTTTCTTACACTATAAGGTTAATAAACTTAATATAACAAGACAAACGGACCCCAAGTTGTTTGTTATTATTATATATAACCTTTTCAAAGTCATTTGGGAAACCCTTAGATTTTTTGGAATAAAATGACAATTAATAATATAATATTTGTTTTAAAAACTATTTTATGCCAATTTTGACACTATTTGGTAACTGATATTTGTGAAAATCATAACAGAAATATTAGTTTGAAAAAAGTTAATAAAATCAATAGTAACATGTTATATTAACAGAGAAAATTATTTTAATTCATAAAAAGCCTGAAATTGCATTTATTTGGGTTATTATAACATCAATTATGTCAATATTATATTAATAAGATAATTACTACATCATCATTGTGTCATAAATAAATTAAATTATTTAATGTCTAAAAATTACAAATAAAATACCATTATGTAGGAAATATTTTTAGATTTATAATTAATATTTATAGTCAAATTTATCTTATGTATAACCCTATATTAAAAATGATTTATTTATTAAACATTGATTTTAACTATTTTAACCCTTCTTTAAATAAATTAATAATAAATGTCCAAATCTAATCCAAGTGGGCCTAAATGGTAATATTTTATTACTATGGTTGTTTTCGGTCAAATTAAACTTATCCAATAGAATTAGGACATGTGTTAGGGTAATAATAATATCATTTTTACCCTTAATTATCCTATTTACTTTTAACTGTGGTAAAATAAGGTAAAAAGTTACTATTCACCAAAAATTATTTTCATCTCATTGAACCACATTATAGTCCTTGCTATTAACTGTGTCTCTTGGATTTTCGAAATTCCACTCACAGAAGAGGTAAAATTATGTTTTATGTAAATTTGAAAATTCTCCTAGGAGGTGGGTAAAAGACGGTGAAAAGTTCAATAAATTTTTTATATATCTAAAATTATTATAAAATTACTCTAGTGAATTACTTTGAACATATATAGGTATTATGTATCAATTTTGACCTAAAATAAATTTAAATAAAACAAATAATTATTTAAATAAAATGTCAGTTTTTAAATAGTAACCCAGTGTTTTCACTAGTCATCAAAAAATGAAAATTTTCAGAAAAATAACAAAATTTAACCCTAAGATAATTTCGATATTCCGAATCCAAAAATGAAGTCTGTTTTGAAAAATAAAATTTAAAAAATTTCAAAAAGTGGTTATTACTATTCATAACAGCTAGTTTTACTAATATTTTAATAGCATAACGTTGTTTAGTGAAACTCGATATTGAGTACAATGCAAGCTATCAAGGAAGGTCGCAATTGCATGTAAAGCAAGCCCAGAAAGTGTTGTGTGTAGTGAAAGATTCCTGTGATGATGTAGATAAGATAAAAATAAAATATTTCCCATAAAAGTCTCGGGTGTTACATTCTACCCCCCTTAAAATGAATTTCACCCTCAAAATTCGTCACTTTGTAACAAACAGATGAGAATACCTCTCCCTCATCATATCCTCAAGGTCCCATGTATCTTCTTCTAATTGGTGGTTCCTCCATAAAACATTCACCAAGCGAGTGGTCTTGTTCCGTAGGAATATTTCACTATGATCCAGAATCTCTATCTGCTGTTTTTCATAAGAAAGATCTTGTTCCAGCGGTACAACTTCTAAGCTGAGTATATGTGAGGGATCAGGTATGTACTTTCTCAGGAGAGATACATGGAACACATCGTGAACGTGAGATAGATTCGGTGGAAGCACCAATAGGTAATCTACCTTCCCAACAAGGTCCAATATTTTGAAAGGACTGATATACCTAGGGCTCAGCTTTCACTTCTTTCCAAATCTCATTACTCTCTTCGAAGGATATATTCGTAAGAACACTTTATCACCCACTTCAAACTCTAGGACTTTTATTCGGATGTTGGCATAAATTTTTAGTCGACTCTGAGCTTCTCTTATGTGTTGTTGAATAGATCGGACATTTTATGCCATCTCATCAACAAGATCAGGTCCTTGTAGATTTCATTCCCCGACATCAACCTAGAAAGTTGGAGTCCTACATTTCTTTCCATGGAGAGATTCATAAGGAACCATCTAAATACTGGAGTGAAAGCTATTATTATAAGAAAATTCCACCAATGATAAGTGTTGATCCCAACCACCTTTGAAATCCATAGAGCAAGCTCTCAACATGTCTTCTAGAGTTTGAATTGTCCTCTCAGACTGGCCATCTATCTGAGGATGGTAAGTAGTGCTGAAACTCAACTCTGTATCTAGATCATGCTGAAGACTTCGCCAGAATTTCAAGGTAAACCTCGGATCCCGATCAGATATAATAGAAATTGCTACTCCATGAAATCTTTCCACTTCCATTACATATATCCAGGCAAGCTGATCCAGAGATAAATCTTCTCTAATAGCAATGAAGTGTGCAGACATTGTAAGACGATCAACTATGACCCAAATAGCATTATTGCCTTTGGAAGTTTTAGGAAGTCCGGTGACAATGTCCATAGTGATGTTTTCCCATTTCCATTCGGGTATGGGTAATTGTTGTAACATCCCCTTAGACTTCAATCTCTCATATTTAACTTGCTGACAAACCACAAATCGAGAGACATATTCAACAACATCTCTTTTCATGATATCCTACAAGAAGTAGTCTTTCTAGTCCCTATACATCTTCCTTCTTCAAGGATTAATAGAGAATAAAGAACTATGAGCCTCATCCAGCAGCTCCTTCTTTAATCTGAGGATGGGAGGAACACAAACCTGATTCCTGAACATTATTATTCCATCACAATCAATGTTGAATTCAAGAACATTTCTCACCTTCTTTTGTAACTCTACATCTTATTTCTGTGCCTCTTTAATCTTCACATGCATTGATGGTTGAACATTCATTTGAGAAAGATACTATTTTCCCCTTCAATTATAATTCTAAGATCCATCTTTTGTAAAACCATAAATATTGGATCTTTTGTGATCCTCATCATGGATAAGATTGCATGGTCTTGTCGACTTAATGCATCTGCCACCATGTTTTCTTTCCCAGGGTGGTAATGAATTGAGCAGTCGTAATCTTTAATAATCTCCAAGCATCTTCTTTGGCGCATATTCAGCTCCTTTTGTGTGAAAATATACATTAAAATTTTATGATCAGTATAAATATCACACCTTTCTCCATAAAGATAATGCGTCCAATTCTCTAATGAAAAGATTGTCGCAGGTAACTCCAACTCATGAGTTGGGTAATTTTGCTAATGGATTTTTAACTGTCATGAGGCATAAGCTATCACCATATCGTTTTGAATGAGAACACACCCCAGTCCCTTCTTTGATGCATCACTTTAGATCACAAACCTTTATCCACTGCGAGGTAGTGTGAGCATAGGTGCACTGGATAACCTTCTTTTCAACAACTTGAAATTCTCTTCACATTCCTCCATCCACATAAACTTAACACCTTTTCGAGTCAACCGGGTGAGTGGATTAGATAACCTTGAAAAATATTTCACAAAACGTCGGTAATATCCAGTCAAACCAAGAAAACTTCGGATCTCAGTTGCTGTTGTTGGTCTCGACCATCTTTCGATAACCTCTGTTTTGCTGGATCCACAGATATCACCTCTTTTGAGATTATGTGACCCAAAAATGCAACTTTTTTAAGCCAAAGTTCACACTTGGTAAATTTGGCATAAAGCTTCTCCTTTCTCCGGGTCTTCAACATAATTCTCAAGTGAACTTCATGTTCTTCCTTGATCATTGAATAGACAATAATATTGTCTATAATGACTACCACAAACTGATCAAGAAAGTCTCTAAAGACTCTATTCATCATATCCATGAAGATAGTAGGGGCATTAGTAAGACCAAATGGAATCGCTATAAATTCATAGTGTCCATACCTTGTACGGAAAGCCATCTTTGGTATATCCTCCCTTTTGACCCATAATTGATGATACCCTGAATGAAGATCAATCATGGAAATGTATTGAGCTCCGTATAGTTGGTCAAATAATTCATAAATGCATGGGAGAGGATATTTGTTCTTGATAGTGATCTTGTTAAGTTATCGATAATAAGTACAGAGTCTAATTGATCCATCTTTCTTCTGAACAAATAGAACAGGTGCTCCCCAAGGTGACACACTAGGGCGTATGAATCATTTATCAAGATTCTATTGGAGTTTCTTCTTCAATTCCTGCAATCAATTGGGGCCATTCTATATGGTGTCTTTGAAATAGGCAAAGCACCCGGTACATGTTCTATTGAAAACTCAACATCATGATTTGGT
The DNA here is from genome assembly GCA_963277665.1 of Viscum album. Classification (NCBI taxonomy): domain Eukaryota; kingdom Viridiplantae; phylum Streptophyta; class Magnoliopsida; order Santalales; family Viscaceae; genus Viscum; species Viscum album. The sequence continues at coordinate 1,425,594,920 of OY728133.1, forward strand.
GGAAGTCCCGCAATTCCTCCAGAAATACATCGTCAAACTCTCATACAATGGGCATATTGTTAATCGTGAGTTTCTCACCAACCATTTGAGATAAATAACCTTTAGTTAGTGGAATAAAGACCCATTGGATGGAAGAAATTTCCACTGGAAGGTTATGTTCATCCTTGCATCGATAGACGATCATAGATTGATCTGAAATATGAAATCTGACTTCCCTTCTTTGGAAATTGATATGAGATACATATAACGAAAGAGAATCCATGCCAAGAATCACATAAAATTACACTATAGGAAAGATCACAAGATTTTCAGGAAGCACTTTCCCACAAACATCAATCGGAGAAGAGTTATAAACTTTTGATTCGACTGCTGTGCCATTAGGGGTTTTCACAGCTAACTCAACATCTAATTATTGAGGAAATACAATGATACCTTTAGAAAATTCTTCATAAATAAAAGAGTGGGTGGATCCAGAATCAAATAAAACATTTTCTACTTTAGAGTGGATGGTAAGTGTACATTTCACCACTTCTTTATCGGACTCCACATCACTGATAGAAATTACATGTGACTTTCCTTTTTCTTTAGCATTAAGAGTTTTTTTGATGTCGATCATCATCAACAACCCTTAGATTAGGTAATTGATTAGCATAATTCCCCATTTCCTTGCACTTATAACATTGAATTGTAGGAGGTGCACTCTGTGTAGCCTTTTCTTTGTTCACGTCACAAGACTTCTTCTTCCCATCATTGTGGCATTCAAATGCCCGATGACCTTCCTTTCCACGTTTGAAACATTTAATTGTCACTTTAAGACAACTCCCTTCATGTTTCTTTCCACAATTTGAGCATAAGGGAAAACTCATCTTCTTTTCAGCATGGTCATTAGATTTTCCTTTGAATTCAATTTTCCTCTTCTCAGAAAACCCAAATGACTGATGGGTTACTCCAATCTCTTTCTCAAATTTGAGAGCACATCGAACGATTTCCTCATATCTATTGAAGCCCCTTATAGATAATTCCCTTCGGAGACTTGGTTTTAATCCACTAAAGAATTGATCGATCTTACTCTTAGGTTGGATAAATATTCTAGAAGTGTGCCTTGCAAGTCTTGTAAAATTTACTTCACAGGTACCAATAGATTCATCATCCTTTTTCTTCAGTTCAAGAAACTCCTTCTCCATATTTGTTTGAAGAATACGAGGGATGTAATTATTGAAAAATATGTTCTTGAACTCATCCCATTCCATGGAATCAATTTAATCTCTTTGCCTCATATTCTTTATAAGATTCCACCATTGACCAGCATCTCCTTCCAAACGATACACTGCTAAGATGACTTTGTCATGTTTAGAACAATGAAGAACTGAAAATATCGTTTCAGTGGTACTGATCCATTTTTCAGCCACTAATGGATCAGAAGACCCGCTGAATGAAGGTGGACCCAGCCTCATGAAGGATTCAACAGAATGTTTCTCCTTCCATTGCTTGTTTGGAAGTCCTTCATGATTAATAGCTTGAGAAAGTTGTGTGAGAATGGCTTAATGATTTATCATTCTCGATCCCATAACATTTGGTTGCTCAGGGGGAAAATCATAGCATTTCCCGTCACATTCCGCATTAACACGGTTCCTTCGGGTTCCAGCCATTGACTAAAACCAAGAAGAATAGTGTGAGAAAAACTAATTATAATAATCAAAAATAAAATTCTACACTTAAGGTCGTATCATAGGTTATTCATGGCCATTTCTAAAACACTAATATTGTGTTCTTTGCTTAGACATATCCTTTTGTTTCTTATTAAGGCTTATACATCCTAGTTTCCAAAGGTTGAATATACCTTTCCTCTGATACCAACTATAACGACCCATACTTTACATACATTTTTAATACATTAATAATGAAGTACACTTATTACAATATATAACAAAACCATGAAAGGACCGTATAGGTATAGTGTCTTTAGAAACTGGGAAACATAGACAACTGGTTCATAAAGCATCCACATTGTCTCCCATTTCTTTCATCATATCTAGAGTCCCTTTTGGCATATCCTACTTAATAACCTTCTTCCTGACCTGGGGAAATAAAACATACAAAAGGGTGAGATCAAATGCTTAGAAAGGGTAAACAAATGAAATATCAATCACATCATATTCATAAGAACATAACATTTTGGATATCTTAACCTGCAAAAGAGATCATAATTTCATAATCATGGGATAAATCATAGTAGTCAAATGTAATCCCAATAATAATAACATAAATCATAAAACGTTTTTCCATACACACATAATTATAGAGAATCATTTCATATTAGTCAAGACTCATTTCCAAGACTATCTTAGTGGACAAAGTCTATTTACGAACTGAGTTCACTACTCATTTCAGTCCTGTTTAACTGAATCAAATTAACCTGTCGTTCCAACCTTGTCTATCTCATGAGATATAAATCTTTACCCAATTCATTGGAGGGAGATATAGGTCCCACCCATATCATAACGGTACCATTATTATGTGTGCCACAAAATCATAAACCATACATCATAGCATAACCCATGTAATGAAAATGGGATTCTTAAACATCACATCATCATAACATATTCCATAAAAGGATATTGTAAAAATAATTCCATCATAACATAATCAAATCAATGTAAAAATAGGGATATAAACATAACCCTATATTATCTTAGATTAAAAATAATTTTGATAAAACACCATAACTCCATTCTTGAGGAAAATAACATTTCTACTTCAAAAACATTTTCCTTTCATAACATGTCATATAATTTTTAACTAAAATACATTGATTAAAAATAAACATGAAAACTTGTAAAGGAAGCTTCATGGAAATAATGTTTAAAAAATCCATTCATGCCGTATAAGTTAAAAATCATTCTTCCCGTACTTTGGCCGAAAAAGTCAAAAGGTACCTCGTACGAAAAATGACTAAAGATTCCTTTCATATCATATACTAAAAACTCACCGAAGGGTAAAATTGGCTTTAAAAAATGGAAATAATATTACATATTTGGGAAACATGGATGTGGATGATAAATATTCCCCAGTAAATTATGAAGAATAAACAATTTCAGATAGAAATGAGATTGTGATATTTTCCCTTACCATAGGTCCGATTTTCATTACAAGTGTCCGAATATCCTGTATAATGATTTAGATAATGTCATTGACTTATTCCAGAATCATACTCATTGTTATGATATCATATATGGCCATATTCTTAGCTTCTTATTAGTAATATTTCATTGCTTCTTGTTATACAGGTGTTTATTACTTTTTGTTCTTTTGCGTGTTTTTTCGAATAAATTCTTATTCTTCTATTTAGGTTTTAGATAACTTAGTTATATAATGGTATTAGTGTAATATATATCATATTTATTCATTAAATTCATTTATATAATCATTATTTAATGAAGATCATGTAGAACGAGTCACAACACATCGTGGAGATGGTAGGCCATACGTAGGCACGAGCGAGGATATCGTTCCCGTGATCATGGAATTGTATTGGAGTGTATGTATACTATTTCAGAATAAATATAACTTTAAAATAATCATATATTTTTATTATTTACACCATTATACCCATCCAAGTAAGGTTGTGGGGGAAAATATATTACACCATGGCGTGGGGACGATATTCCGTAAGTACGCACACACGGTGATTTTGTTTTCTGTAGGATGGATAGATGGTAAAATATGGTTGTTTCATACTTATAAAAACATACTGGTATATGAGTGATAATTATGTTATTACTTCATAATTAAACAACTAAATAAGATGAAGTGGAAGAAGAAATAAAGTTGAATTAATTGTTAACGGACATTACCTTTTCTTTGAAGCGCCTCTTTGAGACCTCCTCTTAGGTTACTAAAATTGGTCTTTGAAGAGGAATAGGACCTCTAAGATGTTTCTAGGGAAGTTTAGAAGAGAATTTGGAAGGGGTTTTCCGATCATGAAGGCTCAAAGTGGTGTGAGGAAAAGAGGGAGGAGGTACCATTTTATAAGGGAGGAGAGGGGCACCTTAGGGGAGACTAAAAATATTATTTTATTATAAAGTCATATTCGGATTTTAATAGCTCAAAATTGATTTATTTTGAAGCTAAGGTGGGGATGGGTCGAAATAATCTAATACAATAGAATTTATACAAGTTTATGTTTGTATTTTAACCTTATCATTTAGATTTAACTTAAGTTAAATAATTTTACTTTTACTGTGTCTTCTTGTTTTAGTACACTATAAGGTTAATAAACATATTATAACAAGACAAAAGAACCCCAAGTTGTTTATTATTAGTATATATAACCTTATCTAAGTCATTTGGCTGAATCGTAGATTTTTAGGAATAAAATAACAATTAATAATATAATATTTGTTTTAAGAACTATTTTATGTCAATTTTGACACTATTAGGTAATTGATTTTTGTGAAAATCATAACAGAACGATTAGTTCGAAAAAAGTTAATAAAATCAATACTAACATGTCATATTAACCTATAAAATTCCTTTAATTCATAAAAAGTCTCAAATTACATTTATTTGGGTATTTATAACATCAATTATGTCAATATTTCATTAATAAGATAATTACTACATCATCATTTTGTCATAAATAAATTAAATTATTTAATGTCTAAAAATTACAAATAATATACCATTATGTCTTAAATATTTTTATCTTTCTAGTGAATATTTATAGTCTAATTTATCTTATGTATAACCATATATTAAAAATTATTTAGTTATTATACTTTGATTTTAACTATTTTAACCCTTCTTTAAATAAATTAATAATAAATGTCCTAGTCTAATCCAAGTGGGCCTAAATGGTCATATTTTATTCCTGAGTTTTTTTTGGTCAAATATACTTATCCAACGGAATTAGGACATGTTTTAGGGTAATAATAATATCATTTTTACCCTTAATTATAATATTTACTTTTAACCGTGGTAAAAAAAGTTAAAAATTTACTATTCACCAAAAATTATTTTCATCTCATTGAACCTCATTTTAGTCCTTGATATTAATCATGTCTCTTGGATTTTTGAAATTCCAATCACAGAAGCGTTAAAATTAAGTATTATTTAAATTTTCAAATTCTCCTAGGAGGTGGGTAAAAGACGGTGAAAAGTTCAATAAAATTTTTATATTTCTAAATTTATTATTAAATGACTCTAATGAATTTATTTGAACATATATAGGTATTATGTATCAATTTTGACCTAAAATAAATTATATAAAATAAATAATTATTTAAATAAAAAGTCAGTTTTTAAATAGTAACCAAGTGTTTTCACTATTCATCAAAAATTGAAAGTTTTCAGAAAAATACCAAAATTTCACTTAAGGCTAATTTCGATATTCGGAATCCAAAAATGAAGTCCGTTTTGAAAAATAAAAATTCCCCAATTTCAAAAAGTGGGTATTATTATTCATAACGGTTAGTTTTAATAATATTTTAATAGCATATCGTTGTTTAGTGAAACTCAATATTGCGTACAACACAAGTTATCGGGGAAGGTCCCAATTGCGTGTAAATCAACCCAAGATAGTGTTGTGTGTATGAAAGATTCCTTTGATGAGGTATATAACATAAAAATAAAATATTTCCCATAAAAGTCTCGGGTGTTACAAGTATGGAAATCAGGAATATGAGAATTTTTATATCTCAATATAATGCTTTTTCACAAGGTACGAGTCCTAGTTGATGTCCTCATTACATGAGTGGAATGTTATATAAGGGTCATGTTATAGGGATGTTGAGAAATAGTTTTAGTTGTCCAATGAAGGAATTATATGTTGTTAATCTGGTGAATGGATTTTTTGTAAGGAATTCATCTCATAAATAGGGGTTGTCCCATGGATTTCATAGAATGAACCATATAACGTCCTTTTAAATTATTAAACATTAATTCATGTTATATGACATAAAGTTACACATGATACAACCAATAAGATTTATATTTATAGTGTATTTGGGAAATTAGGTACATTACATAACAACTTAAAACATGAAAAAATAATATCATTATTGAAAAATTATTTTACATGTCCAAAACATTCCTTCTTACTCAACACATAATTGAATAACATGAGGACATACATTTGAAAGGGGTGATATATAAATCCTATTAAGTAGAAAAATATTTCATCAAATGAGGATTATAATACATGTTAATCAAAGAATATAAATGAGGGGTAAAGGAACTTGAAAAATAAGTCACACTATATAATGATAATCATAACATAGAAAATGTGGAAACATCATAAAACATTGCATTATAAATAGATGAAGGATAAATTTATAAAGACCCTATGGTGAAAAAATTACCGAAAAGGAATTAGTTAAATCTGATGTCATAACATGAAGTATCATTATACAAACCATTTCCCAATGCATTGGAGTGCTATCAAGGAGCATCCTTCATAATCGTTTCATTCTCATCTCTATGTGTTCCAAATAGATCATATAACATGGATTCATTCAACATAATAATTTATTCCACTCTCTAGGACTATTTAATACATAAATGTATGTAAGAACCCGGATCATCTTTTCAGGTACGTTTTTCCTTTTTCTGGAGTTTTTGAGAAAATTGTTTTTTTCTGGAAATTTTTGAAGTTCACGTCGTGTACTTTATGAGTACACGCCGTGTACTTTTTCCCAGCTCAAAGCCGTGTGCTAGCTATGCCGAGAAGCACACACGATGTGTAAGGCTGAGGTGGAGGCCGATAAATTCGGAGTATGTAAAATTTATGTACACAACGTGTACTCAGAAGTACACATCGTGTACTATCTTTTTTTTCTCATTAAACGGACCAAGGTCACGCCTAACCCCCAAAATCATCTTTTTCTCCAGATTTCGTCCGTCCGGGAGTGACCGTACGGCCGAATCTTTTCCGAGCTCCCAGCTCGCCGTCTGTTCTCCGATTTGAGCATGGTCGATTGCGTTGGAATCACAGCGGCAAGTTCTTCTTTCTGATTTATCCTTGTTTCTTGATTCCTCATCGTTTCCAAGTTATCGTGGGATGAACATCTTGTGCATTTTCTCAGATCTACATTGTTCTAAGAGGAATCTTTCCTCGTGGTTCACATATATCGATCTTCTCGGATCAAGGTAGGTGGTTTGTTCCTTTCTGTAGAATGTTGATGAATATTATGTACAAATTCTACCAATACCCGTGAACGGGGTATTTCATGTTTCATGTTTTGCCCCTACTGTTTTCCTATTTTGCTTATTTGCTTTATTAGAGGTTATTGCTTGTGAGTAGAGTAATTTATTGTGTTCTCAAGTTGCTTTTTCATGCTTCTTTTTCCTGTTAGGTGCTTTTCCAGTTGTCATACATTGTTGTAAGTTAGTGGACATGTCATTTTGATATACTGTTGAGCCTTAGTTGATATCCATGTAGTTCTTGAGGTTTACTTGGGATGATATATGTGAGTTGAGCAAGTTTAGATATACTCAAGACTGTGAGAAGCTAGAGTAGTAGACCAAATGGATAATTGACGGAAGGGCTTCTCCAGAGTGTATTTTAATTACGATGCGAGTCTATAGGGGGATTTGACGTTGAGTTCTTCCCCAAAGAGTTTGTAGATCCTTGACATGGGCCACAGGGGGAATTGATGTTGAGTGCTTCCCCAGAGAGCCTTTAGCACGATACGAGACTATAGGTGGAATTGACAGTGAGTGATTACCCAGAGAGACTGCGTAATTACGTAGTTGAACCAGAGGGGTGAGACTGTGTGTGCCTCCTAGAGGGTTTCTAGTACTATTGGTTTAATTAAAGGGGTTAGGTTGTGAGAGCTACACAGAGGGTTACCAGTTTTCTTTTTGCTGTGGACTTCTTACTTGTGTGCTTTACTTGTTAGAACTGTGGATTGTAGTTTCTTGTGCTTTCCTGTTTACTGCATCTTGTTTATTTACTGTCATTTATTCATTTGACTATTAGGAACAAATATTTGGGTGATTGCCTACTAGAATTGTATCTCACACCCTGTTTGGGCCATGCTTTTGGGCCCAAGAAGACTATGGTGCTGCAGGTATAGACATGGGAAAGCTCCCTTCTACTTCAGCATCTTGATTGCACCAGGAGCTGGGGAGCATAGGACCGAGCTGTGGGTCACGATGCTGAGGATCTTACTTTTTTTTATTTTGCACATGGTTTCAGTTGTATTTCAGCACGTTTTTGTGTTTGTTGTTTTCTTTAGATACTTGTACCAGCTGCATCATTGTCATCATAGTTATATATCTACATTTCTTTCGTTGTTTGGTTTCTGTTGTTATGCATGTTGTTTACTGCTTCCGCTGTTTATTGTTGTTTTCTTACCTTGTATACCTTACCAAATGAGGGAATGATTTCCCCACCAACTCACCAAGGACTTCACTACTAGTCAGCAGTCTCTGGAGTTCGGGGAAACATGCTTGAGGTTATGTGGCGAACCGGGTATGGGGCACCAGTGGAGGGGCTTCAGACTCATGTCGTTACAAAGTGGTATGAGAGGGGTTCTTTTCTCTTGCCTTACTATTTAGAGACTTTATCCAGGGATATGACAGATTCGGTACATGGTATTAAGCTATGCCCGGGAGTAGCTAACCCGCGTACAGGGAAAATCCATAATACCTAGTTAATTACAGTATTCTGGTTTTGAGATTTTATGGTTGGTATGTTTTCACCTAGAGTGATATGTATGACTTGTGCGGTTATTGTTTTGATATTTTGGTTCTATTTCTGTCGCAACCCGATGAGATGATGGTATTCCATCTCATGCATCATATATGCACTTGTAGAAATCCCATGTGATGCATTCTTGCCATGCCATCTAGGGTGCATTAGAGATTGCATGCTGTTGTGATAGGCTCTGTGTAGATTATGCATGCTGTTGTGATAGATTCTTGATAGATTCTCTTATGTTGTAATAGAAATGTTTTTGTTCCATGCCTAAAATGAAGGCCAAATTTCAGTTCTTGAGCTGTTATGGGCCCTCTTGGATTAGAATTTGGAAACTATTCCCTTGTTTTTAGTGTTTCAGGAATTCTGTGCAGTTTCTAAGCTACTGCACAGAATAACCCAGAATACACAGCGTGTACTTTTCGGGAATATTCCATGTAGTTTTCAGGCCGTGTCACTGATCGTGTGAGAAGAACACGGTGTCATGGAAGTAACATAGGAAAAGCGTCGTGTATGGTAGCTACACGACGTGTAAGCTTGGAGCCGTGTACCCGGCCGTGTCACTGACAACACGGGTTGGGGAAGCATGGGTAGAACATGTTTTGTCCATAGGGAACACACCGTGTAGTCCTGTCCAAGTACCTGGCCGTGTCACAATCAACATGGGACGGCGTTACCTTCCTTTACACACGCAGTGATTTCTCAGAACACACCGTGTATTCTTTCCAGGTACCCGAACGCGTCACGAAAAACACGGGACGGTGTCACCTTCGCCTATGCACGTTGTGATTGTTCGGAGCATGTCGTGTAAGGTCCAGTCGTGTAGACGGCCATGTACTCAACAACACGGACCGCCGAATCCTTGTCTAGTGCACACCGTGTTTGTTTCGAACATGCTGTGTAGTCTCGGGTTAAGTCAGACCAAGTGGGTTAGCCATGTAAGGAGACTCAGGTAGGGGAATAGTTTTCAAGTACATGCCGTGTGTGGGTGCAACACGCTGGGTAGTTGATGTGTTACATGAATTTTAGGGTGAGAGTACACGAACATGACAATGGTTTAAGAAGACATGACGTGTAGTTTTATACACGCTATGTAGTCGTGTTTTGCAATCTTGTGTTTTTTTCTTACCTTGTTCCCATTTTGTACTCTTGTGTTCTCTGTCCTTGTTTTTCTGATCCAAGGTGTACTTATAATCCTTCAGATCTATGCCTCTGAGACATCCTCTGATCGTACGTCTGTCGTCAGACAGTGATCAGATGCCAGACAGGCCTGATCAGGGACATCCTGTTGAACCCCCAGCCGAGCCTGTCTTGGCACCGGTTGTTGTAGCAGTTGCATGTGCGGATGCACAGTTCAGGGAAGGTTTCATGAGGATGATGCAGGCCTTCCAGGGTGCACCGCCTCCTGCTACGTCTATGGAAGACTTGACGCTGGTCTTTCAACAGCAGCATCCTCACACATTCTCGGGGGGAGGGAGGACATCTGGATGCAGAGTCATTGCTGGAAGCCATGATGACTCTCTTCGAGCATCTGGAGACGCCTATAGAGAGGCAGGTCAAGATCGCCCCCTACATGTGCTGAGACTCCTCCAATAGGTGGTGGGACGTGGTCTCACAGTCAAGTCAATAGCAGTCTATGACTTGGGACGAGTTCCAGCACGTGTTCTACGACTAGTTATACCCAGAGACCCCGAGGGCCGATCGAGCCTAGGATTTCATGATCTTAGAGCAGGGTACTCTATCTTTCATGGTACATTCCTTTCATTTCAATGTGCTTCAGCGTTTTACACCCCTTCGGGATGGGAGTGGGGTGTTCATGGAGAGGAAGTTTGAGGATGGACTCAGGAGGGAGATCCGCTCGCAGGTGAACATATTCTAGCTAACTTCCATTACTTCCATCGTCAATCAGGCACTGATTGCGGAGTGCAATTTGAGAGACTCTAGAGCTATGAGTAAGGGCGGTTAAGCTTCCAGAGTTAGGTTCCCTCCAGACGACAGAAAGAAGTGTCGTAGGGAGCCCACACGCGGTGATTCGAGGAAGCGAGATGCATCATCAAGCAGCCAGGTGACATGCTGTCAGTGTGTCCGGACAGTGAACATGAGGCTGCAGTACCAGAGGGACCACGTGGGGAGCTGATCTTGCAGCAAGATGGGTCACCTTTAGCGTTTCTTCTAGGTTTTCTCACCAGTAGCTGGTGACCGGGGTTCTTCCAAGACTCCTAATTCAGGAGCAGTCCCACCAGTCTCTCACTAGTCAGGGAACTGGAGTTCCTCCGACTGTTCGGGTTGAGGTGGAGGTCAAGGTCGTGGCAGTCATCCACCAGTTCCTCAGCACCAGTAGGGAGGATCAGCCCAAAGTGGTCCACCAGTGGCGCAGGGCCGTGGCACGGGCCAATCTTTCGTCATGGAGAAGACTTATCATGAGAAGGATCCTGACCCTTCTACTGTTCGAGGTACGATTTTAGTAGCCTCAGATTTATCTTCAGCCCTTTTAGATACTGGTGTTACGCATAGTTTTATCTCTGTTACCATTGTGGAGAGCCTTGGACTCTGCATCTTTTCTTATGCCGACTCATTGACACTAGACACACCTTTGGGAACGAGGACATCTAGTGTACTCTAGTGTAGAGAGTCCCCTCTGGAGGTGGCAGGGTATCACTTCTTATGGGATCTCCATGTCCTAGAGATGACATGCTATGATTTCATCCTCGGCATGGACTGGTTGATTCCCTTCTAGGTAGTGGTTGACTGTTATCGCCGCAGAGTCAATTTCATTTCACCAGAGGGTGAATATTTCCTTCATAGAGGCGAATGGGACGTTCGGGCGAGTCGGGTGGGACTCGAGCATCTTGGGAAAGGAGGGGTGACAGCCCAGATTGCTAGACTTTACCTGGATGATCAGGCGACTCCATAGTTGGACTTTCCTGCAGTGGTGGATCACTTCAGGTATGCCTTTCCAGAGGACTTTTCTGGTTTTCCTCCGGAGCATGGGGTAGACTTTTCTATTGAGCTCGTGCCAAGAGCAACCCCGGTGTCCATTCCTCTCTATAGGATGGCCAAACCTGAGTTAAAGGTGCTCAAGAAGTATTTGCAGGAGCTACATGATAAGGGTTTCATCTGATCCCGTACTTCTCCTTGGGGTTCTCCTATTCTATTTGCGAAGAAGGCCGATGGTACCCTTCGGCTTTGTGTGGATTATCGGAAGCTGAACCAATTGACGGTCAAGAACCGATATCCATTGTCGTAGATTGATGACCTTTTCGATCAGCTTCGAGGTGCCTGAGTGTTCTGTAAGATCAACTTGTGGTCCGTTTATCATCCGTTGCACGTTAGACCATCAGATATACCTCCGATAGTCTTCAAGAGCAGGTATGGTCTTTACGAGTATACAGTCATGCCCTTCATACTCACGAACGAACCTACAGTTTTTATGGCATTGATGAACCGAGTGTTCCATATTTACTTGGACTCCTTCGTCATGGTCTTCGTGGACAATATATTGGTGTACTCTCACACTCGACACGACCATGCCACACATCTTGAGATTGTTCTGAGTACACTGAGAGAGCATCGAATTTATGCTAAACTCTCGAAGTTCCACTTCTGGATGGATCAGATTCACTTCTTGGGTCACGTCATCTCATAGGTAGGAGTATCTATGGATCTAGAGAAACTGAGATTTGTATTTTCCTAGGAGCAGCCGAAGAACATTTTTGAGGTATAGAACTTCCTAGGACAGGATGGATACTACATACACTTCATTCAGAACTTTTCTTATCTAGCAGTACCTTTGACAGGTCTGACCAAGAAGGGGGTGAAGTTCTTATGGTCAGATTCTTGTGAGTCAGCCTTTCAGGAGCTGAAAGGGAGGTTGACGTCAGCAATGATACTAGTCTTTCTAGAGTCAGGAAAGAGATACACTATTTACTGTAATGCTTCGGGTATCATTCTAGGAGTTGTGCTTATGTAGGGAGATGGGGTCCTTACGTATGGGTCTCGAGAGTTGAGGCCACATGAGAGTAACTACCCTACGCATGATCTGAAGTTGGCAGTTTATGTTCATGCCTTGCGTTGTTGGAGACACTATCTTTTGGGAGAGCACTTTGTGGTATTCACTGACCAAAAGAGTCTCAAGTATATCTTCACTCAGTGTGATCTGAATCTGAAGCAGCACAGGTGGGTAGATTAACTTCAGTCATTTTATTTTGAGATTTCCTATACGCCGGGAAAGGGAAACGCCATGGAAGACATGATGAGAAGGGGAATATAGATTCAGGCGGTTCAAGAGGCAAGTAGTGAGTTGCAGATGATGGATCTGTTCTCTGAGATGCATCTGGAGGTGCACGACAGACGAGGACAAACTTTTCAATCTTCTGTAGATGTTACCTACACTCTACTTGATTAGGTACACATGAGGCAGCTATCAGACTCGGAAGGCTTAGTCCTACGGGAGAGTGTGTCAGGAGAGGACACTCTTCCTGGATGGACAGTGGGCGAGGATGAGATCTTGCATTTCAAGGGACGCGTATTGGTGCTAGCAGGCGTACACGAGGAGCTGATGCGGGATTTCCATTCTTCTATTTGTGCAGTGCATCTTGGTGTCACCAAGATGTATCGGGACCTTCTTCGCCAGTACTGGTGGTCGGGTATGAAAGATGATGTTGCTGGTATTTTCATGAGATTTTCTACTTGTCAGTAGGTGAAATCAGAGCATCAGTGACCAGCAGGGCTCTTACAGCAGTTACCCATTCCAGAGTGGAAGTGGAACGATGTTGCGATGGACATCGTGACTGCGTTGTCGAGATCGCCGCGGGGAAACGATGTTGTTTGGGTAGTCATAGACAGGATTACGAAGGTTTCTCACTTCTTTCTGATCAAGGATACCTTCAGTGTCGATGATCTGGGGCGACTTTACATCAGGGAGATTGTGTGTCTGCATGGAGTTCCACGCTCTATTGTTTCAGAGAGGGATGCGCTCTTTACCTCTCGGTTCTGGTAGGGACTTTATAAGGCCTTGGGTACACAAGTACTTTTTAGTACATCATTCCATCCCCAGACTAATGGTCAGTCCGAGCGCACGATCCAGGTGCTTGAGGATATGCTCCGAGTTTGCATTCTAGACTTTGGTGGTTCTTGAGAGAAACATATTCCTCTAGTGAAGTTAACCTATAACAATAGTTTTCCGGCGACCATTCAAATGGAACCATACGAGGCTTTGTACGGTCGGCCATGCCGATCACCTTTATGCAGGCTGGTGGCAGGAGAGGCAGTTTTTCTGGCACCTCGTCTTGTTCAGGAGACTTCAAAGTAGATAGAGCTGATTCGAAAGTGGATGGCTACAACACAGTCTCGATAGAAGTCCTATGCTGATCAGTGGAGATGACCTCTGGAGTTCAAGGTTGGAGATCAGGTTTTCCTATGTGTCACACCGAGGTTGGGACACAAAAGGATTCAGAGACAGGGTAAGCTTTCACCACGGTACGTTGTGACGTTTGAGGTATTAGAGGGAGTGGGGTCGGTCGCCTATCGGTTGCAGCTACCTCAGAGGTATCAGGCCATGCATGACATCTTCCACATCTCTCAGCTTCGATGTTACTTTTCAGACATGTCTAATGTCTTTCAGCCTAAGGATGTTGAGATTGAAGAAGATGCATCATTCTAGGACCATCCTATCTGGATTTTCGATCGCAGTACGAAGGTTCTCTACGGGCGGTTTGTTCCTCTGGTATGAGTGCTATGGTAGCACGGGCGAGTACAGGACGAGACCTGGCAGAGGGAGACCGATGTACGATCGCAGTGGATGGAGCTGTTCAGGGTTTCTTCTTCTCCACCTTGTTATGGATATTTGGGGAATAATTTCTTTAAGGGGGGATGTTTGTAAGAACCTGGATCATCTTCTAAGGTACGTTTTCCCTTTTTTGAAGTTTTTGAGAAAAATGTTTTTTTTTTCTTGAAATTTTCAAAGTACATGCCGTCTACTTTCTGAGTACACGCCGTGTACTTTTTCCCGACTCGAAGCCGTGTGTTGGCCATGCCAGGCCACACACACGGTGTGTAAGGCTGAGGTGGATGCTGATTAATTTGGAGTATGGAAAATTGAAGTACTTGTCGTGTACTCAAGAAGTACACGCCCTGTAGTTTCTTTTTTTTTCATTAAATAGACTGGGGTCGCACCTAACCCCCAAAATCATCTTCTTCTACAGATTTCGTCAGCCTGGGAGTGACCGTACGACCGATCTGTGCTCCGGCCTCGACGTCTGTTCTCTTATTTGAGCACAGTCGATTGCGTTGGAATCACAGCGGTGAGTTCTTCCTTTTTCTTTATCCTTATTTCTTGATTCCTCCTCATTTCGATGTTAACATGGGATGAAAGTTTTGTGCTTTTTCTCAGATCTACGTTGTTCTAATAGGAATCTGTCATCTTGGTTCACATATATCTATCTCCTCAGATTGAGGTAGGTGGTTTGTGCCTTTCTATAGAAAGTTGAGGAATATTATGTGCAAATTCCACCAATACCCGTGAATGGGGTATTCCGTGATTCCTATTTTTCCCCTGCTATTTTCCTGCTTTTCTTGTTTTCATTAGTAGAAGTTATTGATTGTGAGTAGAGTAATTTATTTTGTGCTCAGGTTGCTTTTTCATGCTTGTTTTTCCTGTTCGGTGCTTTGCCAGTTTTCATACCTTGTTGTATGTCAGTGGAACTGTCTTTTTGATATATTGTTGAGCCTTACTTGATATCCAAGTAGTTCTCGAGGTTTAATGGGGATGATATACATGCGCTGAGCATGTTTAGTTATACTCAGGAATGTGAAAACCTAGAGTAGTAGACCAAATGGAGAATTGACGGAAGGGATTCTCCAGAGTGTCTTTTAATTGCGATGTGAGACTATAGGGGGAATTGATGTTGAGTGCTTCCCCAGAGAGTCTATAGATCCTTGACACGGGCCATATGGGAAATTGACGTTGAGTTCTTCCCTAGAGATCCTTTAGCACGATACGAGACTATAAGGGGAATTGATGGTTAGTGCTTCCCGAGAGGGTCTGCTTAATTATGTAGTTGAACTAGAGGGGTGAGACTGTGTGTGCCTCCCAGAGGGTTTCTAGTACTATAGGTTGAACCATAGGGGTTAGGCTATGAGATCTACCCATAGGGTTACCAGTTTCCTTCTTGTTACTGACCTCTTACTTGTGTGCATTACTTGTTAGAATTGTGGATTGACGTTGCTTGTGCTTTCTTGTTTACCGCTTCTTGTTTATTTACTGCCATGTATTCATTTGACTGTAAGGCACAAATCTTTGGGTGATATCCTACTGTGATCGTATCTCAGACACTGTTTGGGCCCTGCTTTTGGGCCCAAGCAGACAATATTACTACAGGTATAGACAATGGAAAGCCCCCTTCTACTTCAAGATCTTGATTTCACCAAGAGCTGGGGAGCATGGGACCGAGCCGTGGCTCACGATGCTGAGGAGCTTACATTGTTTTCTTTTTCACTTGGTTTCAGTTATATTTCAGAACGTTGTTGTGTTTGCTGTTTTCCTTAGATACTTGTACCTACTGCATCATTGTCAGCATAGTTATATATCTGCATTGCTTCCGCTGTTTGGTTTCTGTTGTTATGCATGTTGTTTACTACTTTCGCTGTTTATTTTCATTTTCTTACCTTGTATACCTTACTGAATGAGGGAATAGTTTCCCCACTGACTCACCAAGTCCCTTGCTGTTAGTCGACAGCCTCTGACATTCAGGGAAACGCGCTTGAGTTCATGTGGTGAACCAGGTACGGGGCACCAGGGGAGGGGGCTCCGGACTCGGGTCGTTACAATGTACGTCCAAAATCAATAAGTATATGTGAATATTGGTTAAAACCATTGATAGAGAAATGGGTATGGTATTCACTACATGATAATTTTGACATGGAAAATAATTTTTCAATTCTGGCAACTTAACAACGACATATAGAAATTCAAAAAATGGTTTGATGAGATAGAAAGGGTTCTCTCATCATTTAGAAAATAAATGTATAGTAAGAGTGGTATTTATGAATGTATCCCAACATAAGAAAAAGTAATTATAATAGATAACAAAATAGTAATGATTTATAAACGAGGTTGGTGGAAGATTCCTTACAAAATTTTAGCACAGTAAAGGGTGTACACAAGGGTTCATAAAAAATAATCCTTAGAGCCAAAGGGGATCCCATAATTTTAAATACAAATGGAATGTAGGGGGGACTGTTATGAATGTATTTCAACTTAATAATATATAAATCAAAAGGTAATATCATAAATTTAGTGATTTAGAAAATGATAAGAGAGATAATACCTCACATGGAGAATTGACTAAGGCTTCAAAAAATAAATCAAGTAAACATCACAACATATTATTTTAATTTAAAATCAAATACTTGGTTGAGTGTACATTTTATATTATTTATTACATCAATATTGGTCTATTATGATGTCATAAAACACACCGTATATTTATATGGTCATCATTTTTACCGAAAAATTACACTATCTAAGAAATTTATAAAAATTTCATCATTAGATAAATTTGACATCAAAATTCCAAAAAATTTATTCATTTTATCAAAATAATATTATAAATAATTTTATTGCCACTTAAAAATAATACCCAACATTTATTCAAAATTGATTGTTTTTTTATATGTAAGAGTTTCTTGAACCCTTCTTAAAATTAAATTTTAGATAATAAAAAATATATTATAATTAATTTTTATAAATATTATTTAATAATGATATTCCGTTAATATATTATATATTTCATAATTCCATTAACTCTAATTTTCATTAATTTAATTTGAATATTTACCAACAATATAATTTGTTATTTAAAAATCATTTACAATATAATAATTTGATGAAACTATATTAATTATTTTATTTAAAATAATGTATATATTAATATTTCTACTGTCTTGATACATATCCATTTAATACATGATCATATTCTTCTTGAGTAAGGTATTCTATGGGGATTTCGTGGGGTGGTACAGTGAACATGGTTTAGGTTGTGATCTCAATGATCTTGAACTTCTTCCATAATCAATTTCTCACATAAATTAGTTTTTGGATATCATCATGGGTTTTGTAAAAGGAAAATTCATGAAATGATATATCCCCTAATAGCTCCAATAAATGGGATTAATAGGGTAAAATCCTACTAGTTGTGGCTATCACTTCCTTTGTCTCTTCCAAAAGGAATTATAAAAACATTGTATTTATAAATATCATATGGTCACTATTCAATGACTATAAAATCAATAATAAATATACATAACGATAAATTATATCCATTTTTATGTTGTTAAATAGAAGAGTTAATCTGTTTAATATTTTATTTATTCAAAAAGAGGAATTTTATTCATAACAGTTTGGGTCATTACAATCACCCCCTCTAGAAATTTCATCTTCAAAATATCATTTTCCCTTACAAAAATGGTTAATGGAAACTCTTATTCATCCCCTCATCTATTTTCCATGATTCTTCTTCAATCTTGTGGTCTCTCCACTAACCATTGATAGGGGGAATTGTCTTATTTTATAGAATCTTTTCTATATGATATAAGATCATCTCTGATATATCTTCATAGAAAAGTCCATTCCCTAGTGCTAAAACCACTTGAATGATACATGTGATGGGCCTAGTATGTAATTTCATAATAGGGATTTGAGGAATACATAATTTACTTAAAACTGTTTCGGTGGGAGTTCTAGTCGACATGCAACTACTCTAATATGATCAAGGATCTAAAAAGGGTTGATGTTCCATGGAATAATATTCCCCTTATTCCCAAATAGCATCACTTTCTTCCATGGAGATATTCTAAATAATAACATGTCTCCAAAATCAATCTCTACCACCCATAGATGATCTTCATCATAGCTCTTTTATTGACATAAAGCTACTTTGATGTGTACTGGATGGTCTTAAACTTCTCCACCATTTCATCAACAATATCAGTACATAGATGATTTTGTTCCCTTAAATCATCCCAACATGCCATTGTTCTACACATAGTCCAATAAAGGTCTTCATATGGGTCCATTTAAATTCTAGAGTGGAGATTTTTGTTGTAAGAGAAATCAAAAAAATGAATATGTTGTCCCCATCTGCCTTTGAAGTTCACAGAACATGTTTGCAACATGTGTACTACTTCTGAATTCTCCACACATATTAGCCATATGTTTGATGGAGATAGGTCGTACTAAAATTTAGCTTAGTATTTAAAGCATGATGAAGACATTACAAGACAATGGAGTTGAACCTTGGTTCTTGATCAAATGCAATCGACAATGGTACTTCATGTAGCCTTACCACATCTCTGATGTAAATCCATGATAGATAATCCACTGAAAAATCATATCAAATAACAATAATGCTTCTTGTCACTATATGATGATCCACTAAAACCTGAAAATAATTATTTTGTATGGATATCTCTGGAATTCTTGTGACAAATTAAATGGAGATTTTCCCCATTTCCAAGTTTATATGGGTAATAACTGCTTCATACCATTAGACCTCATCCTCCCATCGTTCACATGTTGACATACAAGGAACATTGTTGTCTATTCTATGATATCATTCATCATGTTATCCCACAAATTTTTCTCTTGGGTTTCTTGATACAAATTTATGTTTACTAGGATAATGGTGAATGTCGAACTACGTGTGTCATCCAAAAGTTCATTATTTACCTCCATATTTTATGGCACACATAGTATTGGCCCAAATATCCCAATTCATTCTTCAATAACATTTAACTGCAATGATTTCTACATTATTATTTTTATAAAATCTTTTAAATACCCACATCAACTTTTTGATTGTCCTATATCCTTTACAAAAGATTTGATTGATAAATAATTTCTAAAAGGGTTGATAATGCTTCATTATTTATGATTCCCATGTCCCTATTCTTCAAATCTATGAAGAATGGATCATTCTAAATTCTTATCATTCATATAAGTGATGGGTTTTTATAGCTTGAAAGTCATATACATTGTTCACTTTACAAGTATAGTAGTAGATTGAGTAGTCATAATCCTTGTTGGGCTCTGCCCATTTTCGTTGGATCATATTTATCACTTTCTGAGTGAATATATTTTTGAAATGTTTGTGATCCATATATATTTCACAATACTACCCAAAGATATAACGCCTCTAGATTTTTAATTCTATAATCCTATCTTTTCACTCTAGATCATGCTTGGTTTGCATTGTCTCATTATTTTTAAACATCATTGATGCATAGGCAATAACTTTTTCATTTTTCATTAAAAGAGATCCCAATCCCTTTATCGAATAATCATTAAAATTTACGAAAAGTTACCCACTTTTGGGATGTTTGAGTACAAGGGTAGTGATAAGAAGCTTTTTCAAATATGTAAATATTTCATCACATATATCATTCCATTCATCATTGAACTTCTTATGATTTATCTTGGTAATAGGATTTTATTATAATGAGAAATATCTCACAAATCTGTGACAATATCTATCTAACCCAAAGAAACTATGGATATCTATCATGGATGAGGGCCACAACCATACCTGAATTTATTTTTTCATTGAAAAATATAGATGTATCCCATAGATTGTGATTATATTCACTATGAATGAGACTTATTTAAACTATAACTCACACTTTTTGTATGTTTCAATGGGTTTCCACTTTCAAAGTGTCTCTAGCATAGTGCTCAGATGCTCTTCATGCTCCTCCATGGTTTTGGAGTATATTATAATTTCATCTATAAAGACATCAAAAAAAAATCAAATAATAATGACTATACTCTTCAAGTCCATTTATATTGTTGTATCATTTGTTAGTATGAATGGCATCACTATGAACTCATACTGTACATAACTCATAACAAAACCAGTCATAGGAATGTCCTCTTTCTGCACTATTACATGGTAATATACTGACCGCAGATCTGACATGGATAATTATTGTGCTAAATTTATCTGTTATAACATGACATAAATATGGGTAAAATAATACTTGTTTTTATAATTATATTGATGGGGACATGATAATCAATTAAAATGAGTATTTACCCATCCTTATTTGTGAATAAGAGAACTGGTTCACCCCATGGCGAGCACTTGGGTGTATAAATAATTTATCTCAATTATCATGTAGTTGTTTGTTTAGTTATTAAAGTACCAAAATATAAATCCTATATACATTCATTGATTTTTGAAACTCCACATGTATAGTTCGATTGAATATTCAACCTCTTAGCTGTGAGGAATACTACACAATTACCCAGGAAACACAACTGTGTATTCCTCCATAATAGTCTTGTATTTAATGATTACCCTTTACAAATACTCAATAATTTGAGGATGATATACTTTCTCATAGTGAAATTATAATCATGCTTGATATGATGATGGTAAAAACGATTTATCCTCTTTCATGCACTTTTATGGAATCTAGGGTCAAATAACCACATGGAGAGTGATTCGATTGACATGTAAATTTTTGTTGGCTCTATAAAGGGAAATCCAGTCCATGTATTGAATTGAAGAAAATTCTACTAAAGGGGGAATGTAATGATATTCTAGGAACATCAACCCAAAAACATTGATAGGGGAGTAGTTTCATACATTCGATGCAATAATTTTCCCATTTTCCACTTCCACCGATATCTCTATATCCATTATTGGTTGTAGTTTCTGAATAGTTCTACTAACCTTGTGTGATATGATAGAATGCATATATATGTGAGATAAAACTACCTTTCACTATTTGATTTAGGTTATAATAATTTACTACACCAAAATAGACCTTGGGATGAGTATTTTAAAACTATTAAACACATAATAGGGAATCTAATGCCATATAAGAGATAACCTCTCAATAAAATTCATCTCATTAAATTATGATTTTGAAGTATTCAATATATGTTACCTATAATATATCTCCTAAATTATATCCCTATGTACATTTTATGGTAGAATTAATTATGGTTTGTAAAGATATTATGAATTTACTAAATCATATCCCGTGGTAGTTTTAAAAATAAGTGTGTAGTATTGCTCGCTATCATGTACCAGGTCACAAAAATTTAGGCCCGAAACATCTTTTCAGAGTTATTACTTCTACGTACATCCTTTCCAGATCCAAATACACATGTATTAACTAAAAAAGATGTATTATCTTGGTAAAACACTCAATCTATATATACCAACATCAAGGGATGTGTTCTTATTCATAGTATTATCCCTAAAAAATTTTCAAGAGTCTTCCATTCATAAGGGTTTTGCATGAGTTTTTAATCCTAATCCCAAAATAACTAAACCTATACTTTGATACAATCTATAAGTACCATTCTCTTTACTACAATTTAATACATGTTTTACGATATAAAATTGCACATAATACAACCTAAAGGATTGATAGGTCTGCTGTATTTGGAGAATTAAGAACATTACATAACAACAAAAAATATGAAAATCAACATATTTATTGATAACATCTTTAACATTACCGAAACATTCCTTCGCCCATAACACTGCATTGGATAACATGAGGAAATATAAAAGAATTATGTGAACTATAAAACATACTAAGGGAGTAAACAAGGGAAAACATGAGGATTATAATACATGTTACATAAGGACTATAAATGAGGAGTAAAGGAACATGAATAATAAGGCAAGATATAGCATTATAATCATAATATGGAAAAGAATGAAAAAACATAAAACACTACATCATATATAGATCAAGGAAAAATACGCCATGACCCATGGTGGAAAAATCCTATAATTTAATTAGGTAACTCCCATATCCCAACATGACGTTTCAGGGTTATAACAATTACCCAATGCAATGGAGCCCTAACAACGTTCACCTTTCATAATAATTTCATTCCCATGGTTATGTGTTCCCCATAGATCATATAACATGGATTCATTATAAATCATAATTTATTTCAAGATATAGAAATGTGGAATGCATACATGTAATTCCCCAAAAAATAATTATGTGTGCATAAAGTTGAATACACTTGATAGATAAATGGGTATGGTATTAACTACTTGATGATTTTGTCTGGGAAAATCATGGTCCAATTTTGACAGCATAACAACATCATATAGATATTCAAAAGGTTGTTTGAGGATAGGTAAATATTTCTATAATCAATTTTGAAATAAAATTAATTTTTAGAGGGATATTTTAGAACATATCCAAAAATAAGATAATGAAATTTAGTAGACATAACAGAAAATGATTTTTTGATAAAATAGGATGGTGAAAGAATTATAACAAAATTTCCGCATAGTAACTATTCTATATAAAGGATCATTATAAGAATAAATTTGAGTGAATGGGGCTCCCATAATTTAACCTTAAAATGGAATTTATGTGTTATATGCCAGAATGTATCCCAACTTATGAAAAGGAATAAAAGGGCATATCATAATTAATGTTTTTTGAAAATAGGGGAGAGATAGAATCCCTTGCTTGGATGTGTGACTCGAATGGCTTTTTATAGGCTCCTTGAGAGCTTGAGGGTATATTTTGAGGACTCTAAGGAGTAGAATTATGAGTTTTTATAAGAATATAGTAGTTTGATTTAAGATAAATGGGAGCTTTGGTGGGGTTATATAGGAAACGAGGGGATTTCATTATTAATTTAATTTTGGAAACTATATAATAAAATATTCAAAACCAAAAACCATCCCATGTTTTATGAAAAAAGACAAATAATTACATTATATAAAAATTCCAAGGGCCAATTTCTAAAAAAATAAATCCCTCGCATATGTAGTGGTGAGTCATATATTCAAATAAATGATCTCAAAATTATAAAACATTTTATTTGTATTAAAGGATACACTAAGACTTTATAAAACAAATCAAATAAACCTAAAATAAAATTATATTACAATAAAAACATATAGTTGGATGATTATAAATTTAATAGTATTTATTAAATCACTATTGTTCTATTATGATTTCATTATACACATTTTATATTTATTCAATATTTAATTTTTCCCAAAAAAAAATTTATACCTCCGAAAATTAAGATAAATTCACCGTTAGATAAATTAATCATAAACAATTGAAAAACTAAATCCATTTAATCCATATAAATTTTATAAATATTTTAATTATGATATTCAAAAATAAAAACTAACATTTATTGCAAATTGATGAGTTTCTTACATATAAAAGTTTTTTAAACCCTCATATAAATTAAATTTGGAATAAAAAATATTATATGATAAATATGTTTTTTAATATTAATTAATAATATGATTACATTAAAATTATTTTCATTTAATAAATACACTAATTTATAAATTCATTAATTGAACATTAATATTAACCAAAAATACAATTGGTGCTTACAAATCATTAACAAATTTACAATAATAAGATGAAAATATATTAAGAATTTTTTACACAATAATTTATGTAGTCATATTTATATGGTATTGACACATATCCCATTAGTACACTAGCACACTTCCTATGTGTAAGGTGTTCTATGGCGAAAATTTCATGGGGCCGTTTGGTGAACATGGATTTGGGTTGTGATCTCGACGAATAGGAAATTCTTTCGTAAACAATATCACTCGTATATATCTATTCGGATCCCATATTGGTCATAGTTTATGTGAAATCCTAGAAATAATATGTCCCTTGTAATATCCAATAAATGGGATTCATATGGTATGATGCTTCTGGTTGATTCCATCACTACCTTTATCTATGCCAAAAACAATTATTAAAACCAAATGTTTATACAAATCATGTGATCACTATTCAACAAATATATTATAAACAGTAAAGATACTTAACAGCCATTTAAATCTAATCAGATATAATAAAACTAAATAAGTGCATGTGTTTAATATTTTAATAAATCAAAATGGGGAATTTTATTAATAATAGTGTGGGTCATTTCAACCTATGTTTCATGTCATGAATAGAATTTACCAAGAGGGTAAATGCTATTTCTAAAATTTTTCATGGAAACAAACCCATGTTAACAACATTAATTAAAGGTGGGTGATTTTTTATATAATATAAATCATATCATTCAAAAGTTTATTCCCGCATAGAATTTTTTCATGCAGGGGGTCAAGATGTGCCATTTTTCCTAGAGGTTCTCTGAGCTTCCTCCTTTTTTGATTGTTCATGTCAGGAATATTTTCATAGACTACTTATTAATTAAATCAATATTATGATATTGTTTTCTACCTGAGATGTTATTCATTATTGGATACCCTTATATTCATTTATAATTTGTTTATGGTATCATTTATTATTTCATATGATCATGGTGAAATCATCTGAGTATTATGAGGAATCCATGTGTTGCGGCTAGAGGAAATCCCAATATTATTTTTCTTACACTTTTTTGTGTCATTTAGGTAAAGATACATCATTATATGATTTCTGAGATTTATTTCATAATTTGGATGAAATTTTTAATTAAATCAACTTTAATGGTTAAGTAATTCTGGTATCTTCAGTTTGGTTGCATGTCATGACTGCAACGAACCTGGTCGCTTATGATTTTGCAATTTAGATGATGGATGATGAGTTTTGAAGACAAATTGATCATTTAATTTTGATTGAATATATAATTATAATTATTTATAATTATTTATTTATGTGAATTGGTATGAGCCATTGTAGCGTATGTGAATAGTGTAAGTTAATGTATGGGCTGACCAAATCATATTTTTAGTTTCTATTTCTAAATAATCATTTCTATTCATGGAAATATTCATGTCTAGAGATAATCATATATTACATAACTAGATAAATAATTGTAGGAAGTATAGTGGTAAGAGATTCATGTTTAATTTTGTAATTTATTATTGAAAATATATGGAATTACTACATGATAAAATTACATGTTTGTTGATGATAGGGAAGAATAAAATTTTTTATACAATTGTTTCATTATAGGATTGATGTATAGAATTCATCAAGTTATGATCCACACATACACCATAATACCAGAACATCATCATTAAATCTTTATGTGCTAGCATGGACGAGACTGACTCTTACATTATATATAGTTGATCATAGCATAATTATTAAATAATGAGGATGAACTCTTGATTCTATCTTGATACATTCATATTGGAGGAATATTGATCTTGTTCTCAGCAACTATATATCACTATAGGAATAAATAGATTCTCTATATTTTTTTGTGAACAATAGTATTAATCAGAATGTACTGTAATTTATATTTCTTATAGATGGTTTAAGGTTGGAAAATCACAATAAAACCCCTTCCCCACTTTATAATTATTATTCAACACAAGGAATAATAGTAATAATATGATAATTATTAATCTAATGACATGTTATTTACTAAAATAATATAAATAAATATCATTTATTCAATTTCAAATCAGACCGTTAAGTTCCATCCAATTTTCTTCTTCAGAATTTACTGATACATTAATTATTAATAATTATTTTTTAAATAAATTACACTGAATTTTTCATTGATAATTATAATGAATTTAATATTATCAAAACCCTATAAGAAAAAATTTTATATTATCAATTAAATCACGTAATTTTTGAGATGATTTTTTATTAAATTATGTTTAATAACCACCGCTAAATAAATAATAATTATTCAATATTCTTAAATTTAATACTTAAATTGATTGGTGATTATAGATATTGATAGTGTGTACCCATCATGGCCTATTTATCACTGAAATTAATAATAACCTACGAAATTCCATGGTTTATGTTTACAAGCAGACTACTAGTCCCATATACAATGAAGCTATTATCACATTAAAATTTGACCTCCTATGAACACTTATTGTGAAATATAATCCATTTATCATGATAAATGAAATCAAGGAGGTTATATAATAGTTTTATCAATCAATTTTGTAGATTTAAATTTCTTTTACTTTTATAAAGTCAACTATAACATCATATGATTTTGTAATTTTTTTCAATTAATATAATTGGTGGTCAGAGTTGAGTACTCAAGAGAGGGGTGAATTGAGTATCTATTAAAATTTTATAATTAAAAAGGTATTCCTAAATGGATCCTCAATAGTTAAAGATATCCCAGTTAATCAAGGTTATACTATTATGAATGTTTGACTATTTAAATAAATTCTTAGAATATTGATTAATTCTCAGTAATATTAATATTTGGTTATTAACATTACTTTTGAAGATGTTATAATATTGAAATCAATTATAACTTCCTTTCAAGATTAAATATCAAAGTAAATTTAGTGAATATTGAATTAAATAGTAAAATAGGGAAAACTGAAATAGAAAACACATCAGATATAAAATAAGTGGTCCAGTCTCGAGCCGCTACCTAATCCACTTTACATGGTGATCACCTTCCACTAAGTAGTTTATATAAATAAACATGATTCATATGCAGTATCGGGATTTACAATAGTAAACATGACCATCCAGGTTACACGATCTCTTCCATAGTTCTTTGTGGGTATGAACAATAGGTTACACACAACCTCTTCCACACTTATATATGGGTATACACAAGTGTAAAATGATATTTGAGAAAGGATAATGTGTATACTTCATTTTAATTCCTGTGAAAATGTGTGTTTTTATATAGAGACACACACACACACACACTAATCGAAAGCAGAAAAGCATACACAATAGAGCATAAGTATAAAGATAATTTTAGAAGTGCTCTGAGTGGTAGTCTAAGAAGCTATGGTCTTCTGAGATTAAAAAGATGTCAAAATCGAGTCCTTTCATGGAAAACAGAGTATCATAAGTCGGCTAGATATGGCTCATCTTCATCGTGGTATTGACTATGCAAAGATGTGTACAACAATTATGATATATGGTGTCCATCTTGTTCATCCAAGAATGTTTTCTGTGTTCTTCAGGAATTTTTAGTTGCATGTTTCGGTTCGTTTCTCAGGAAAGATCTTGTGTTCTTCATTTTTAGGATTTATGTGTCACGCTCTATTGTTTCTAGGCCACACTTTTTCATTTTTTCATGGAGTGCATGAGTTGTAGCCAAAAGGTTGCATGTATTCTGCACATCGTACCTTGTACTATCATATGACATGTCTACAAAGAAAAATTAATTGTGTGTGTGCACTGAAAAAAAATGACCATTATAAATTTAATTAAAAAAATGATTTACAAATTGTGTCATAGTTTATATGTAAACTGTGTCTCTATGAAACATTGTCTCCTAGAAAAGGTGTCTGGATGGTCATGGTGTCTTGTCACTGTGTCTGGTCACGGTGTCTAGATGGTCGCAGTGTCTAGATGGTCATGGTGTCTAGATTGTCATTGTTTGTGATGGTCATGGTGTCTAGTCACGGTGTCTATTCACAGTGTTTGGTCATAGTGTATGGTCACGGTGTCTAGTCAAGATGTCTGGTCGCAGTGTCTATTCACAGTATCTGGGTCCTTTTCAAGAAAAACATAACTGGTGGTAGACTCATAGTGTCTCAGACATAGTAATATATAGGTATTCAGACATAAGAAGTGATATTCAAAGAATGGATTAATCTTAGTTATTCATCAAAGAAATCATTATAAATAAATCATATATAGTGTACAGAAATCAAATATAATGTATAGAAATTAATATCTCAGATAGCTTAAAATAAATCATTACGATACTAATCATATGTACATGATTTAAGATAGAATACACATGATTAACAAGATTTACCAAATATATATGATCTGTGATTATTAAAACATCATCAATACCTAAGGAGTCCAACAATCTCCCCCTTTTGTATGATCACAGATCATGTGAGTGAGATAATACATATGTCTCTAGTGTACATATAAAATACATATTTCTCTATTTTATCATTAATGTGAATATTTTTTCCCTAAATATAAAATACATATTTCTCAATTCTTTTCTTAAGAGGATTATTTTTTCTCCATTTTATGATTATCAAAATGAGTGAATAAGAAATGGTCAAGAAAAGATCACAATGCCTTAAAAATGTTAGTTATTACGGACAGTAAACAAAAAACCAATCCAACAACATCCATATCAAAAAATAGTAGTCATTGTTCTTCATAACTAGCTGGTCTTCTCTTAGCCCTTGGTAGCAGCATCAGATGAAGATGTCATATGAGCAGAGGATGAAGTAGAATAAGAGAGTGAACTGGTTGAAAGATAAGGTTAATGAAGACCTGCAAAGACAGCATGGGCCAAGGTAGGGGTAGTAAAATTCCAAGGAAACTGTTGATCAAGGATTACTGGCCTGATCGGACTCAGGGCCTAACTGACTATCATAGATCTGGAGGCCAGGGAAGATTAGAAGGTAGGAAAACTAGTTCACAGAGGTGAAGCTACAGAAGCAACAATGGCAGTACTCTGAACATGAAGATAAGTCCTTAAAATCATGATAAAATCTACAATGATCTCTCCACCATACTGCATATCTTTTTCAAAGTCATACTTGTTTTCCATAAAAATTTCCAAGAACGAGGGAAATCTATGAGCTTTAGGACTGGATTTTTTAATGCCTGACTAACAGGAGGAATCCTCATATTTTCTACATGGTTCTTTAAGTGATTTTTCATGTCATTCTGAGAGAATATATGATTGAAGTATTTTTCCACATTCTTGAAAATTTCTAATCGAGCATCATTGGAAATCATGCAATGGATTCTCACCAAATAAAGAACACTATCACTATTCTTTGTAAAATCAGATATAAATTCATTATCCAAACCACTAATCACATCTTGAAGTTCCAATTTGACAACTGTTCTTAGCAGATCAATTTATAAAAATGTTGAGAATATTGTCTAGTAGTACGGGAAGCAGTGATAACTGAGGTAAGAGATTTCAGTTGATTAATCACTCCCTGCATACCTTCAACCATACCTCTTAGAGTATTTACTTCATCACTAAGCTGTTTTTTTCTCAATTATGACTTCATGAATCTCAAGAATCATATTGGGTTGAATACGCTATATTACTTTTTCCAATAATAGAGAGGCATCTCTCTCATTCATATAGTTTACATGTGCCGGTTAATTATTCATAAGCTTTTCAACCCCAGCCAATAGGGTATCTTCAAATAATTTTAGATCATCCTCATTCACCCTGTGTGAAGGCTCTGGAGAGGGCCCAATGATATAAGCTGAGACAAAATCAGGTTCTTTGGCACAGATAGCCTCAGTAGCAGATTCCATTTTCAACTAAAACACAATAGCCAGATCAAGACCATTGACAGTGAATTCCTGTAAATCATTTACATCAAAATAACTGGGATATTTATACCATGTATCGAATGAACTAGGATCAAGAGGATTAGGCACATCAATAGATTTCAGACTGCGAGGAAGATCCCCCTCAATAGGTGCATCATTATCAGGACTGAGAGGTTTATATTCTTGATCCATTTCCACTATGTCATCATTTATTTATTCATCCATTTCATGCCTAGCCTACTGAAATTATAGCTCTATTGCTTCTTTAGCAGAAAGAATAACATTAGGAGTAGTATGTTCCTCTACATGTTTCTCACGAGAGCATTCATGGTCAAAAGGCAGATCCGCTTCTATAAGATATTATACAACATCTTTTTCTCTTTCAACAGCAACATAATCTTATTGTGATGAAGTTTTTCCTTCCATGTCAACAACATTTTCAGGAACATGAAATTGTTTCTCAACTATGTCTTGAAGAATAGATTCATTGTCTTAATCATTCAGGACATTTTCTATTGCAGGTGCAACAACCTCTTATTCTTCTTCTAATTCGTCAGGATACTCAACAAATGCATATGGTTCTAAACGAGGATTAGAAACATCATTATGTCTAGAAGGTTGTTCAAATAGAATAAACTTTTCATTGATCCTATCATTATCTTCCACCCATGATTTTCTCAATGGATTATAACTTATTTTCATCCTCTTTACTGTAAAAATTGAGAGAAAATACTTTTAATCCTTGATAACTTCTTCATTTAGTCTGACCAATCCTTTTTCATGGAGCACGTATTGTATAATCCTAGAATAAAATAGCGAGGTTGATATAGAGGTTGTTTTGATCAAATCACACGTATAGTGTATAATATACATGAAATGGATGATCTTATTTCCATTTTTCATTAGATGTATAAAATCATTCTGATACTTTATTGTAGTGAAATCCAATTTTCTACAACTAATCAGATTCTGAATAAAATTAAACATGAGTCTGGTTTCACTATCCAACTCTTTAGTTATGGCTCTCCTCTTGGTTCCATTTCTAGTTAAACTTCTCAAAGCTTCTTCCAACAAAAAAAATGTCACATGGAGTTAGATGAAATCTCTGGTAGTCCTAAAAAATACCCTCATGAGGTATCATAAGGCATCCATCCCATAAATTAGAGAAAAATGTGCACCTCTGGCCATTTATCCATCTTCTCACAACATAACCATCATACTTATAAAAATAAAAATGAACATACTAGAAAAATTATGCAACTATATTTGGGTAAATTGGTCTATCCTCCTTTTAAAACTAATATAACCATCCTTTCACTTTAAATACTTCCAAAACCATATAATTACTCAACAAAATCCACTTAGAGAAAATCTCGTTTTCAAGTACCACTACTCTGTTCACTAGGTTTAGATTCAGAGGGCCCACAAGTGATATCTTTTGCGCGATTTTCCTCTTCTTCTTTGAACTGTGTTTCATAGGAGATGATGAAAAAGGGATTTTTATCCTGGGAGTTAACTAAAGGATTAAGAGGGAGAAGGGTTAACGAAGGGTTGTGGTTTGAGATAAGAGAAGAGTGCTCGAGTGAAGGAGTGAAAATTCCATTATCTTATCATTTAAGAATACCAATCATTTAAAAAACAAAAGTACGAGAAAGTGAAAGGGTAAAATAAGTAATTATCGTGATATAGGATATAGAGTAAAAATAGAACAATAAGGAATATTTATAGTGAGATAATAAAAGACTCTCACAGTGTGACAGAACTATGTTTTCATAGGGAGACCGTAACTAGTGTTTATGGTGAGATGATAACTGTATGATTTCTAAGCTATGCGTCTGTATTGTTTGAGATTGTCTGTGGTAGAAAATATGCAAGATATAGTAACTGTGAGGCCATAAACAAGAAACAATATGTTTTAAGACAGTAAAACTATAGAACTGTTAGAGTTAAATTGTAATATCAAGATAGTGATTTGTGAAACCATAAAGTGGGATACAATAATATATGAAATAGTTAGATATGAAAGAGTAAGATATGAAATAGTAATATATGAAACAGTAAGATATGAAATAGTCAGATAATAAGTATTTTGACAAGAAATAGTAAGATATGAAACTGTAAGATATGAAATAGTAAGATAACTACTTAATATTTAACATACCAAATTCATGTTTAATATAATATATTCTTTCAGAATTTATTGGTTTGGTGAATATATTTGAGAGATGATATTTAGTACCAATGAATTCCAAATTGATATCAACTTTTTGATAATGATCTCTCAAATAGTGATGTATTACTTTAACATGACTAGTCCGAATGTGTGAAACATGATTTTTTTGAGATGCCAATAGCACTTGTATTCTACTTCTACAGTAGATAATGCATCTGAATTTTGTTTCATACTACACAATGATACTAGTTACTTGCCTAAAAATGGACATGTTCTAGTGGTTCTCTTTCTATCTAACATACAACAACCAAAGTCAGCATCAGAATAAATAACTAATTAAAAAGATTTTCTTGTTGGATAAAATAGTCTTAAATTGGTTGTATGCTTTCAGTATTTGAAAAATCACTTTACAGCATTTAAATGATATTCTTTAGGATTTTCTTGAAAATGAACACATATACAAAAACTAAAAATAATGTCAGGTCGGATAGCAGTTATGTGGAGTATCCTTCCAATCATTCCTCTGTTTGTGGCCGGATCAACAGATCTTCCATCTTCATCAAGATCTATCATACATATTGTACTCATTGGATTGTCACTACTTTAAGTTCTATCAATTCCAAAACGTTTTTGAAGGACTCTAGAATATTTACTATGGTTCAATATAATTCCATCATTATTTTGAATGATTTGAAATCCATTAAAGTATTTTAGTTCACCCATTTAACTCATTTGAAATTAATTTTTCATTATTTTATGAAAAATCAATTCATAATGAATTTTTTGAATATCTAAATATAATATCATCTACATTGATTTAAACAAATAAACATCATTGTAATGTTTTTTAAAAATTGTAGGACCAACTATTCCTTTTGTAAAACCTTTGGAAATAAGAAAAGTACTTAATCTATAATTCGAAGCTCAATGAGCTTGATTTTATCCATAAAAATCATCTGAAAACATAATTAATTTATTTGGAAAATGATGGATTGTAAAACCAGGGGGTTTCTCAACAAAGATATCCTCATCTATATACCCATTTTGAAATAAACTTTTAACATCCATGAGATATAGTTTGAAATTCAGATGTGCATCATAAACAAGCAGAATTCGGATGGCTTCATGTCTGGATACTTGTGTCGAGGTCTCTTCATAGTCAATTCCTTTTTCTTGATTGTATCAGTGTGCAACAAATCTCAGGTTATTACTAACAATATTACCAGCTTCATCAACCTTATTTCTGAACACCCACATAGTGCCTATGGTGAACGTGTCTTTGGGTCTTTCAACCAGTTTCCAAACATTGTTCCTTTTAAACTTAATATGTTCTTCATGCATAGACATTACCCAAAATTTAATTTTTCAAAATCCATTAACTAATGTAATGGATGAATTATAAATATATAAAATCACAGTAAAAGAATGAAATTTTTTATAGAAATATATAATGTCAGAATATTTCCTTACATTCATGGTAAATAAACGAATTTATCAAAATTATGAGAACGATTAAAAATGGGTTTCCCTAATACAATTTTTTTTAACCAATGGACTTTTAAATCAACATAAAATTTGGAAATTGAGGCCCGTAAAGTTTCATTGATCATTCACTTGTTTTTGATTGATGACCTCAATCACTCAAAAAAATATTTGTGGGTTTCTTATATCTCTAATATTCACCCCAACCTATGTTCTCTTATTTGGAAACCTAGTTATTTGTTACATTCGATAACCGTTATGGCTCCGACATTACCTTTTTAAGGGATGTTTTTGTATCCATTTTTTTGATGTGTGTTTTATGAATGAAACATTCTTGTTTTAAACCATATATAACCCAAATGAATTTTTAGGGAGAAATTCATTTTATGGTTAGTATAATGTAACACTCCATGATTTTTTGATTTATTTGTTTTAAATTAATTTAACATTTTTCATATTTTTCATTCCATGCAACACTGAATATAGTTCCTTTCACAATAAAGCCCGATGTTTGGATTAATTTATATAGGAAACTATGTTATTAGTGAAGAATATATAATATAAAATTTATCTTTCTCCAACTGTTACACTGAGGATATCTTCAGTGACATGAAATAAATACTTTCCTTGATGATTTTTGTAACATGAAATACCGTGTTTTATCGAATAATAGTATATCATTAAAATGTTAATATATAATATAATAATATATAAACATGGTGATAAATTATAGGGCATAAATTTTATCACCTAATTTTGGAAAATATATGGCTTAGACAAATATAATATGGATTTATAGGTTAGCAATTAATTATAAACCAATATGAAAGCTGATTGAATATAAGGGAAAATATTATTAATAATTTCGTTGCAAGTATGTTTTACACTAATTAATTAAATTAGTTATAATTATTGAGTAATATTAATATAATATATATTTTATATATTCAATAAAATATTTTTTATAATCATCTAATTTATAAGATAGACATATATTAAGAACATAACCAATTTTATGCCTAAAACCATATATTTTTTAAGATATTTTACATCATTTTAAAAGAGAACCCATTTTAAATCTACATATTCAAACATTAATGAATTTTTTATGCTATTATAATATTCATATTTGAAGTAGGAACATAATAATTTTTTTAGGGAATATTTGCGGTATTTCTATGAAATTGTTTAAATGAATATTTAAAAATACAAAATTTTAGTTCAAAAGGGATCCTTCAATTAATTCATTTATAAGGTCAAATAAAATTTAAAATGTGTTTCAAATTTTAAATAGATAATATTTTTATAAATAATTTAAATTTAGGTAATTGAAATTAATTTCACACATAAATTCTAAATAAAAACTGAGCACACGTCAGATCATTTCTACTTTAAATACCCGTAGAGTTGTCTCATCAACAGGACTAAATTCAAATTAATATATGATACTTATATGATTATAATTTGGAAAATCTGATTCCATATTTTGAATTATTGTAATTCATATTTTATAATAAGGTAAAATTATTATTTGAATAAATATATTAGTGACATAAATTAAAATTAATTACATCGCTTAAGGTAAAATAAAGCATAACAACTGCCTGAAACGTAAATTCAAGACTCAAAACAACCTAGAAACATGTACATGATCCATAAGAAGTATATATTAAGACCCTATAATTCCATTTATATACATCATGTCATTATTATATCCACTTGAATCATATAAAGCTTGTGTGTAACTCTCTCTTCAAATATTTACAAGAGTGTCACTCCTCGTCCACTATAAAAAGGATTACACTCCTCCGATTTATTGAAACCTATATAGCCACTTGGATCACCGAAAATGTTCTCAAATATGATAAAAAAATCCCTCCCTCCTTCCCAGAATCATCTCCTTTGAAATAAATCAATCCATGCAATCCTTTTGGCACAAACCAAAAGGTGTTACCTGATTATGAGGTAACATCCTCTCTCAATATCCGTTATTTTAATTTCGTTCTCCACCCCCTACAATATATTAATTAAATTATTGTATAACATAAACAGTATAATAAATTTTCTAGTAATTTTTATGATAATTATTAATTATACTCTATAGAAAATTCCATCTAATAGTCAACGAACATATTGTTTACGTGTACGGTGAACTACCGCCTCACTGAACAATGATTCTTCGTTTCTACATTAAATCATCTCATGGTTGAGATTATTATACACATTTATTATAAATTTAATATATTATATTTATTATGGGTTTATTATTTTTTATTCCTTTTTTTAGAAATTATCCTTTTACAGTCCATTTGGTGTAAATACAATTTTTTTCAATTAAGGAAGGGTGGACTACTTTCCCCTCAAAGCGATTTGATTCATTAACACAATTCATAGAATGTGATAAGGATAGTTTTAGTGAGATTATATGATATATATAACATTATCATGATCCTTTAATGATATTATATACATATATACATATATTCAATTTCCTGTCATTCTTTAAAAATGGAAATAAAAAAGAAACATCATTCATGCATACGTACAACTTACCATCTTCATGAACAGTGTTTTCCATTTCATAATTCTATATTCAATATAATATTATAATAAAATAATTTTGAATATAAATTATATTTATATCATGTTTTCAATAATGTAATCATGATATATTTATAAGTATCTAAGATAAAAAAATTATGACACATGTTCAGAATAAAGAAGATATTACCCGAAGTGAAACCTTCACATATGACTATTAACAGTAAAATAATATTGGGTCATAATAAAATAATATATAATATTAGATATAATAATATGGTTATCTATAATTTGTATAGTAAATTTATATTTATTATATCGTCTGTTTTAATGAGTACAATTAGAGGGAAGTTAGAAGGTAGGTGAAATTTCATCTCACTTTTATTTCCGCGAGATACACGCTTTATTCAATAATAACATATTATTTGTTTTGTATTTAATTGCCATGAATTTATTTTATTTATCCAATAAATAAATTTATAGGTATTTAAATACCAATTTTTTTGAAAATTATTTTAATCGTTTTATGTTTCAAAATTTACCAAAACCTAATGATTGTTTATCCAATTTCATATCATTGATAGCCATGTTTTTTATGCTTCTAATTTTATTTCGAGGTGGATATACATACATATATCATGTTATATCATAAATATTATTATTATCATGACATTTTATCATGAATTTCGGTTTCCTATATTACATGGAGAGTGTGATCCTAGGATACCAAGAAGTAAGATTTTATTGAGACAATATTATCATTTTACAAAATTATAAATGGTTATGCTCCCACTTATAAAATCTTGTAATACATCTCTCATGAATGCTCATGTGTTTTATATCCTATATTATTTCAAGAGATATTCATGTTATGGTACCATTATTCCACTATTTGGTATTTTAGATATTTTATAGTGTGTTTTTAACAAAGCTCGAATGTACCCTCTCTTTGAGAAGAAATTTTTGTTACATCAAAACCATATTTTCTAAAAAGGATTTACAAGAATATTATATTATTATAATATAATAATTAAATATTAGCTTGGACCTTATTTTCTTTTTATTGTGTTTTCAAATGAATCATCTTGTCTCATTCCTAACATGAAATCTTTCTACCCTTTTCCATAAAAATGGAATGTTCTTTTTACATCATACAAAATGTACGTATCTACCAACTATAATTTTTGTGAATATTTCATTGCATGTTTAAAATGTAAATTTTTAATGATTTGTATTTAAAATAATTTTCCAATAAACTTTTTTCATATATTTTTCAATAACTATTTTATATTTTCAATGAAAATGGTTTAAAAAATGTTTTCAATACTTATTTATAAGTTTTCAACGTGTTTTCAAAGAAATTGGTTTAAAAAATTTTCATGCTTCTGTGATATGTACTGATGTATAAAAGTTTTTAAAACATTTTGAATCTTTCAAAATATTTTTTTCGATTTGTTTAAAATAATTGTGTATCAAAATTTGTTCTAGAATTCATTATATGTTTTCAAAAAAATGAAGAAAAAGGCTTTTAAAATGTTTTGAATATTATTTAATATTTTTTCAATGAAAAACGTTTTTATAATTAATTTATGTATTATTTATAGTATTTCAATTTTTTATAAGAAAATTATTTTCGATTGTTTTATGTAATAAAAATCCTTCACAAATTAATAAAGTACATTTTCTTCTAGAATCATTTTTGAATGAAATTACAAAATTATTTTCCATGTATGATGACATCCATTGATTTTACAAATACGTTTCTCGGAAATTATCTAATAATTCCATTTATATTTTGTATCTTAATGGGTTATTCTTAATTTCATGGTGTTTATGAAACACATTTCACTATCACAAGTTATATATTTATGAAATCCATTTTTATTTCATGGTAAATATGTTTATGAAATCCATTTTTTTCATGGGTTATAGTTTTTAGGAAATGTGTATGATGCCTTCATATTTCAACATATGTTATGATATGATTGTATTTTTATGATACCCATTTTAGTTAACAAATTATGAAATTATTATTTATGATTTTGTGGAAGATGTATTTATGATTTCATTATGAGTTGGGTGGGAACTATATCTCCCACTAATGAATTAGGTAAATATTAATATATGATGAGATAAACAAAGATGGTATTTGGTGTAATCCTTAACTACTAATATGGCCATAGGATTGAACCATTACTACCATGATGGTATGATGAGTGAAATCATGATACTAAGTAGACCATTGTATTTAACCATGACAACCAAGATATAATGGGGAGTGAACCTATACTATTGAGATGGTTCGGAAGTGATTCCTTGTCTACTATAGAAATATTATTATATTTCTATGTGTGTCACATAATTACATGTTTTTAATATGTTATGATATCCTATAATATGTTTTTTATTTCCTTATGATTCAGGTATTATGAACTCTAAATCATTATTCCATGATTCCTTTTTATGTTCTTCAATCTATAGAGTATGGTATTATATTTTCAGGATCACATTTTCGTACACTTAGGATCAATTTTATGCTTACATGTCTCCCTTATTTACCCTTACTGAGCATATGAGCTCACCTCATTTTTTGTTTCCATACCAACGTTATTATGATATATGTTTTTTTTATGTGTCTATAAAGGATTCTAGTCACGAAGAACCTAGTGGGAGATAATGTATCTTTATTATGTACTATTTTCAAGTTTCTATTTTTCCAAAGGAAATAGACTAGTACAAAATTTGTGAATCTACATTTATAAGGTTTTAATTATTCTAAAAATGTTATTTAATGTTAATATTGGAAAAGTGAGAATCTCAATATGGACTCCCCCACTCAAAAGCATAGACATAAATTTTTCATGGAATTTCAATCCAATCAGAGGGCATATGATGTCAATTTACATCAAGGGACAAACTGTATAAATCCTTTCTGCAATATTCTCTAATATCCAATATCACTCATGATGCATCGAAAATATACTACCTCACCACATGCATAATTCATCACAATATTCATAAAAACATCATATTACATGAGAAATAATGTTCATTTATGATAATATTAACGTATAAGGATCATTAAAGATGTCCATACATTGGAACATTAAATCAAACAAGAAAATTTTTATTTCATATTGGAAGGTTTATTCGCATGAGCTCTTATCTTCAATATTATCAATGGAATACACCATGAGAAGGTGTATCAATGTATTATGATCATCCTACTCATAGTACCTCATATCATCTATGTATTATATGATAATATAATCTGACCATAGTAAAATATTTGTCAATAATGTCATGGAACCTCTTGATTTTCATCCAGGTTGGGAACATCTATATCCTTCGAGTGTGATGTTTACTCAATGGAAATTATTTCTGAAAAAATTAATGTAATGGAATAATCATGACGTGATAAGAAACAAAATTAATAATGAAATCATATAATTCGGTACTGAGGAAGTCATTTATATGGAACCAAATCAAATAGACTTCCACATTCACTAGGTCCATCAAATAATAATTTCGAATCCACTATATCCTAGATTATAAGAATGCCTCATTCAAGGATAAATCCATGGTCATAGGGTGTACTTCATTTTACTCCAAGGACATTCATCTCAACACATTCACACATCATTGAGAAAAACCCTCAAAAATTTCATATTTCAAAGTATGTTCTTATTCAATTGATGTGACCTTATTCTTTTGGGATGGTCCATCAGTTTTCTAATATCATAGTGAAATTTGATAGAGTCTTGATAGATAGG
The DNA here is from genome assembly GCA_963277665.1 of Viscum album. Lineage (NCBI taxonomy): Eukaryota > Viridiplantae > Streptophyta > Magnoliopsida > Santalales > Viscaceae > Viscum > Viscum album. The sequence goes on from OY728133.1 coordinate 1,425,634,830, forward strand.
GACCACATAAAAATAATAAACAATGTTTTGAAAACAAAATGAATATATGGATGCATAAAAAATGAAATATAATAATATTATACTATAAAATCATTGACTAGAAGCATATATGAACTCTTTCGGGCCATTACTAATCTATTGAAATAAATGACATATTCTTAATATAATATTGTATCCTTATGATATTTCAAAAAGCTATTAGATATTGAAATACCAAGGACTGCTCTTCATATCCTCCACACACAAGGAAAATATCATCAGTTCAACACTTATAGTTATGTATTAAATAAATAATTGACTAATTATATTCACATGAATCTTTTTGATGTCTACCTGAAATTCTAAAAGAATATGTGACATCATCCCTCATACATAACAAAATATATACGTTATGTATTATCATAGAATTGAATTGTATCTTACTAATTATCTCAGTTTTCTATTATGTCTTAGGACACATATTCTATAATATTGTATACCATGTGACACTAGACGTGATTTTCATACCCCGACCCATTAGTATAGATTTATTTAATTATTTCTAGCCTTAAATAATTTTTTCTATGGTTCGAGTGTGTCTTAGATGAATTTTTTCTTTGGGGTATGTTAAAACGTGCACTTTTTGATGTTGACGTCATCAGGAGCATGGGTAGATCATGAATTTTGAAGCCGCATGGCTTCTCCCTGGTAACTAAGTGACCGCCCATTCTTGGAAAATGAATATAAATAAATATTGAAATTAAAAAAAACATTATTTGTCTTATTTTAATTTTTTGTACAATTATTAAGGATTTTATTTTTATTGGAATGAGTTAAATACTTTTGTTATTTTAAATTTTATCATCATGTTATTATTGTTATTGTTAATATTATTATTATAAATATTACAATCAAATTTATTTTAATTAAAATGATTATTAGGAATTCTATTATTGGTTTATTATTATCATTGTTATCAATAATAATAATTATCATCATTATTATTATTATCTATTTATTTTCTTTTTCCTTTTTTTTTCACCCAACACTAATTCATGTAGGTCTTTGTTTTCTCCCTTTCACGCAGCTTACCCCCCAACACTCCCTCTCCCTTCGCACCACCACCCCCCTTTTTTCTCTCTCTCCAATTAAGCCCCTCTTTTTTTATCCTTTCCTCTGCGTGGAACATTTTCCCTCTGACTCCTCCCTCATTGGGAAACCCTCCCCAACCTGCCTGGATACCCCATAGCACTGCCTCGCTCGCTGCCCAAGTCCCCTCCTCCCATTTAATGCCTCGTCACCCGACCTCACCCCGCCTTGCCTCGGCTCTCTCTTTGCATCGTGACCCAACCGCACTCCTCCAGTGTTGGGCCCTCCTCGTCCAAATAAGTTTTCCACGCAGCGGCTCTACCCCGGTCCTCCCCTCTTGGCTGCGCACGAGCAGACCACCCACCGCAACACCCTACTCCCGGTCGGCCACCCCGTCGCAGACCCCTATCGGTTTCACCCTGCACAGCAGCTCGACCCCCATGCTTCCCAGCTTCATTTTTTTTCAATCTTTCCTTCAATTTTATTTCCTGATCGTCGAGCAGCATCTCCTCCCGACTGAACCTCTTATAGCCGAACCGACCTCCTCCGACCGGCACACACAACATCGGAAAGCCACCTCCAGTGCAGGCAGCCCCTTCGGTAAAATCATCTTTATTCTTTGTTTTTACTTTTAGTAGGTTTGAGGTTTTAATTGATTAGAGATAAACATTATTATTATTATTCTTTTTGGGTTCGTTTCGGTAGAGTTGGGTTAGTTTCACCCTCTGGAGCGCATGCTTGAGGTGCGAACGAGATCTTGCACCAGTTTCGAGGTTGCGATATCGTCGCTCCACATCCAAGGTAGAAATTCACCTGCACTTGTTTTTTTAAGAAATTAAATTCTATATTTTCGCACATAGTATACGTATTAAATATTTTTTGAAACCTTTTTTTAGTCATTTAGTATGCGGTATATGTTCGATGTTTTTTCGAGCATGGTGTCATTGTGCAGTTAACATTAAAAATAGGATTTTTGTGTAAAATTGAATGTGTTTTAGGTATAACATTGTTGTGCCTATGGATTTGTGTTTTATAAATTGTTCCACATTTATTAGATTATTTTTTTAGGTTTTGATGTTTTATAACCCCTCGCTAAGTTGACTCAGGTTTGCGTCGTCGTCACGCATCAGTTTCGAGGTGAGCATTTCTCCCCACCACTTGGTTTCACATGCTCTAGTGAGTTTTTTTGTATGTGTCTGAGTCCTTGATATTTATTATGAATAGTGTTGGACTTTATCACATGGATTCGAAAATACGTTTTGTCATCATGCCTTGGTTCCAAGATTGTTTTGTCGTCGCGCTTTGATTTTGAGGTAGGTTCCCATTACACTGATTTTAAAAATTTAAGTTACATTATTTCCTACTGTTTGGAATACTATTTATTCAAATTAAATATTTTATTAATTTTAATAAAAGTGAGATGATATAAGACAATTAATTTTTAAAGTATTATTTGGTGTAAAAAATAGTCGTTTATTTTATACAGGACACTTGAAATATTTTCTTGATGAGCGGACACCCAGTAGTGAAAGAATTAATGTTTGGATTTCAAACATAATTCGTGAAATAGCAAGTTCTGTTCTGGTATAATGATAAAAGATTTATTTTAAGCATGAAAAAGTACTTTGGTTCTTTTGAGAAACTTCCCAGTTGGCTCTTAAAGTTTATTTGGAAAAATAAAATGGTTTGGTTAGGTTTCATAAAAAAAATATTGGCATCCAGTGAAGTAGTGTATTGGGGGTTCTTTAAATGGTTTTAAACTGGGTTTGGTCTTATAAAGAAGTGGTACTTTTTTTAGAGCAGTGATTGTGAAATGTATTACATGCCCGTTTGGCACTTTATGGAACGTGCTGAAAATGTTTTGATAAAAAACCTCATAGGACAACTCCCATGCCTTGGTTACATTTGATTGTTTGGGAGGTTGTGCATAGAGGCTCCTAGGTACTTGAGTAGTTTAAAGGCAAGAGGTTGTTCCATGGAGTGACTCAGGGTGATGCTTGTTGTGCTTTATATATATATAGGATTGGATGCTCGGCTGGAATCAGTTGGCTCACCCCCTTTTCAAACACTTGATACATGGGAATCTGGCATATTGAGAGAATATTCTAAGAATGATTGCTGTAATGGTAGGTTTTGGTACTGACCAGTGGCCCATAATAGGTGGATATATTGGGTTTATTACTATGGGATTTTCCCTCGACCTGCCTGAGAGAGGACGGTCGAGCATATTGGGCATTTTGATTTCATCGTGACATGTCGATAAGGATGATTTCTCATGTATTGGTGTCTTCTGATTTATTCTCGATCTCCTAGGTTCACCCATGTCTATTCGAATTTTGTTTCTTGCAGTAGTGATTATGATGCTCATATGTATACCTACATTTCCCTTGATGTGTGTTTTACCATGTGCATTTCTGGTATTTTGTTTTCCTTGGAAAGTGGTAAATTTCTTTTGAATAGTTTTCTAAAAATGGTTTTAAAATGAAAGTGTTTAATACTCTTTGTGAAAATTTGAAAATGTAAACATCACATTCCTTTTATATAAGGTCATTGACACTAATGAAATGAACCCAAATTTAGAAATGGTTAAGGGAAATGGTTAGTACTTTGTTTTTATGTAAAATGTTGAGGAAAAAAATAATTTTATAGATTGTAGTTCAAACATGAAATGATGTTTCTTTTATTTTAAAGGTAGTGCATTGGGAATAGATATTGGGATAGCCTAATGAGTTTTAATACTCACGCCTATAGTTCTTTTCTATTTTTTTTGTGTTTTTGTAGGATTTATCTTGAGTGCAATCACCTAGGGAGACGCTTGATCGTTCAGTCAAAGAGCTGCCCACGAGGTCGCACGGAGTTCGTTCGGACGTCATGTTTGGTCAGTTTTATTTTTCTGCTTTTCCTATTTAGTCACTTTATTTGGTTTATCTATTCTGCATTGCTCTATATTATTTCTTATATTTTATTTATTTATATTGGGAGAAATTGTTCCCACAGCCTCTATTGATGCCCTGGACCTTGTCGCCAGCCCGGGGGGATCGGGAACGCCTCTTGGGCCATGTTGCGGACCAACTCGGGTGACTGTTTCAAGGTCGACCTGGGTTGGTTCGTGAAAAAATGGTATCAGAGGAGGTTAGCTCTTAGCAAACCACAATTTATAGAGTTCCCTTTGTTATTTGGGATGTCAAGGTATATGGAGTAGGATTGTTGGCACTTGAGGGGTAGGTGTGAGAAGAGCGTCACAAACTCTTTCTCGTTCTGACCCTCGGGTTTCCATGTGAAGTCTGGTTAAATTTTTTTATTTGGGTTTTTATGGAAAAATGTTTTGTGACTGGGATACAACAAAGGGATTTTGACTAATATTCCTAAGCCACATGGTATGGCAAGCCATGCAGAGCTAGGATCATAGTCCAAGAAGGCTCTCTGGGTTGGTGACGTGTTTGGCATATGGCTACAAATCATATGGTAAAGTCACCCACTGACACTAGTTTCTTGTTGAGTTGTTTTGGATTTCCTATGATTTCTGAAAGTGGGTTGAATCAGAAAAGTTGGTTTTGAAAAAAAATGGTTCTTTGAAATGACATGTTTAATTTTTGAATATTTTTAAAAGAAGTGGTATGGATGAATCATTTTTTTGGAAAAAAAGTTTCTTTGTTTTAGAATTGGTGTTCTTATGGGTTGTCACATGAAAAATGGTATGTTGGATATGTGATCGGATTTTTGGTATGATGGGTGGATGCCTGGGGTGGCACGGATACATGCATATGAGTGAGACTCTAAATAATACCAATGGCAGGGGTTTGACTCACCAAGCCTGTTTTAAATTTGAGATGTTTTCAAAAGAAAGTTTTTTTATTTTATAATGTCTTATTTTGTGGTGTTTAGAGCCTCTCATATACGTGGTGTTTGCTTTTGTGGATTTTTATTTATTGATTTGGCCTTGAATGTGTTTTTGACATTACCTGTCCAGTAGTTATCCCTTGAATCTTCAATGGTGATCGTAGTTCGGTTGATCAACCTAAGGATTTTATGCTTGAGTTTCGGAAGCTGGATCCACCTCTCTTTTATGGTCAAGCAGAATCATCCATAATAGAGGAGTGGATGCAGAAGATTGAAAGGGAATTTAACCTCATTGAGTTTCTCGAGTCGTTGGAGGTCAAGTTTGCGACCTTCATGCTTGAAGGTTCACCGTGGATGTAGTGGAAGTCAGTGTCTCGGAACAAGCTCTGTCAAGAGCTTACTTGGGAGTACTTCAAGGCTTTGTTCATTTTCCAGTATTTCTCTGAGGAAGAAAGGGTGAGAAAGGGGATGGAGATGTGTTTTCTGTAGCAGGGCGACAGATCCGTGTTGGAATATTTCCAGCTCTTTGTGGAGCAAGTCCCTTATAATTTAGGCTATGCCACGAATGACCCCATGAAGGCTCGATGCTTCTAGGTGGGTCTCCTCCATAATATATAGTCGAAGGTGTCAGAGTCCAACCTGACTTCATTTTTCGATATGGTGAGACAATCATTTCATGTCGAAGTCGTGATGGCAGGAGTGCTCGAATTATTCCTCCATCCTTCGATCCCTATAAGCAGTGGTGAAGATTTTGTAAAGGAGATGAGTAAGAAAATGAAAGTGGGTGGAGCAGGTCATGGAATCAAAAGGCTTCAAGATCTTTCATCAATCTCTGCGGAGCGAGAGATTATTGTGTGTTATTAGTGTGGAAAGCAGCGTCACAAGAAGCGGTCATGACCAAGTGCTCTGAATCCCTATCAGGCATGTGGATTCTTGGGTCACGTGTGACGATTCTATCGGGGCTTTGCAAGAAAGAGTTGCAGGGGATGTTCTCAGAAGTAATGTGTTGTTGGGTCTTTGCTCAAAGTTTCTGGTGTAAGTCTCCTTTTAGTGTAAGTGATCTTTTATCATTGTAGTTGTACTGATGGTGTTTTGGGGTTTGACATGTATGGGATGTCATGGTACTTTTGACAAATTCCTGCTATCAATGCTGGTATGTTTTTAATTTTAAAAAATTGACCATTCATCTGTCAGATCAAAAGATGTATGTTTCTCATGGGGATTATCAGAAACTGACTATGAGGTATAAGATGCTTTATCCATCAAAGCTCGAGAAAAAAGGTCTCGTAGTGAATTAGGCACATTGTCAGGAACCCCCGGGGAATTTTAAGGAGTCTGGTTAAAGTTGTGCCTCTACAGTGTGGTGAGATAGTTCTTGTGTTTCTGCTCTGGTTTCTCTGTCGTTGTAGTTGGCCTCTTGTCACAAAGAGCATGATCGACTAATACCTCATGTAATGTTGGTAATTGTGCCTTTTGGAAGCATGTTGTCGATCAGTGACCTTGCGTGGGCCATCCATGTGAATCAGTTGTGACTTCAGTTTTTATCCATCCTGAAGTGATGGTTCGTGAGTAGTTGTATGTCGTAGTTTCATTGATCAAATCCTTGGTCCCTCCCACTCTGCCCGTGGGTTAAGGGTTTTTGTGTGCATAGACTTTTCAGATCAACTCCTATCTTTTTCAGACAAGAGTGAGTGGTTTAAATGTTTTTTGTGTGCTTTTTATAGCTTGAGTAAGGCCCTATTCTTGCCTAAGTTGGATTTTTGGTTGGTTGCTAATAGGTCGGTACATTATTGTGGGGAGACCCACTTTGAGTCTCTTTGGGTTTTCTTTTAAGTCATTATTGAATTCTAGAAGAGTTCAAACGGTGAGGAGCTTGTTTAGGCCTCCCCTCTGTTGGTGATCTATTTCGGGCAATGAGGATTAGTCCCGTTGGTAGTCGGAGTGATGTCCTTGGGATAAGAGGTTGGATTGTGTTGTGTGGAATCTCTTGCTGTTGAACGATGGACTCGATAGTGTTGTGTCTTTCCGGGGGCAGAAAGCGTTATGGTGGGGAGAATTTTCAGACCCCGACCCATTAATATAGATTTATTTAGTTATTTCCAACCATAAATTATTTTTCCCTATGGTTCGAGTGTGTCTCGGATGAATTGTTCCATTGGATTATGTTAAAACGTTCGCTTTTTGGTGTTGATGTCATCAGGCGCATGGGCAGAGCATGAATTTGGAAGCCGCACGAATTCACCCAGGTAACTACGCAACCGCCCGTTCTTGGAAAATTTAAATAAATAAATATTGTAAATAAAACAAACATTAGTAGTCTTCTTTTAATTTTTTTTACTATTATTAAGGATTTTATTATTATTGGAATGAGTTAAATACTTTTATTATTTTTAATTTTATCATCATGTTATTATTGTTATTGTTATTATTATTATTATTATAAATATTACAATCAAATTTATGTTAATTAAAACGATTATTATGTTTTCTTTTATTGTTTTATTATTATCATTATTATCAATAATTATTATTATTATCAATAATAAAAATTATTATCATTATTATTATTATATATTTTTTACTCTCTTTTTCACCCAACCCTAATTCATGCAGGTCTTTTTTTCTCCCTTTCACGCGACCCACCCCCCCTACACTCCCTCTCCCTTCGCGCCACCATCCCCTTCTTTGTCTCTCCAATTTAGCCCCTCTTTTATTTCTCCTTTCCTGTGTGCGGAACATTTTCCCTCCGCCTCCTCCCTCACTGAGAAACCCTCACCAACTGGCCAGCATACCCCATAGCACTGCCTCGCTCGCTGCCCAAGTCCCCTCCCCCCTTGCAGTGGCTCGTCAACCGACCTCACCCCGCCTCCCCTCGGCTCTCCCCTTACAGGATGACTTGACCACACTCCTCTAATGGTGTGCCCTCCTCGTCCAAACTTGTTGTCCACGTAGCGGCTCTACCTCGGTCCTCCCCTCTTGGCTGCATGTGAGCAGACCACCCACCGCAGCACCCAACTCTCGGTCGGCCACCCCATCGCTGACCCCTGTCGATTTCACCCTACGCAACAGCTCGGCCCCCTTCTTCCCAGCATCATTTTTTTCTTTCATTCCTTCACTTTTTTCCTGATCATCTAGCATCACCTCCTCCTGACCGACCCTCTTCTAGCCGGACAGACCTCCTCCAGCCGGTGCACACAATATCGGCAAGCCACCTCTAGCGCACGCAGCCCCTTCGGTATAATCATCTGTATTCTTTATTTTTACTTTTAGTCATTTTGAGGTTTTAATTTATTAGAGATAAAAAAATTATTTTTATCCTTTTTTGGGTTCGTTTGAGTAGAGTTGGTTAGTATCACCCTCTGGAGCACGTGGTTGAGGTGCGAACGAGATCTCGCACCAGTTCCGAGGATGTGTTATCATCGCGCCACATATCTGAGGTAAGAATTCACCTGCACTTGTTTTTTAAAATAAGCTTTAATTATAATTTTTTCTCACATAGTATATATATTAAATATTTTGTGCAAACTTTTTGTTAGTTGTTTAGTATGCGGAATATGTTTGTAGTCTTGTTGAGCATGGTGTCATTGTGCAGTTATCTTTAAAAATAGGATTTTTGTTTTAAATTGAGTGTGTTTTAGGTATAACTTTTGTTGTGCCAGTGTATTTGTGTTTTATAAACTTTTCAACTTTTATTACATTATTGTGGTAGGTTTTAATGTTTTGAAACCCCTCACGAAGTGGACTCGGGTTTGCGTCGTCGTTGCGCTTCAGTTTCAAGGTGAGTGTTTCTCCCCGCCACTTGGTTTTGCATGCTATAGTGAGTTTTTTTTGTATGTGTTTGAGTCCTTGATTATTATTATGCAGAGTTTCGGACTTTATCACGTGGCTTCGGAAACATGTTGTGTCATCGTGCCTTGCTTCCAAGGTTTTTTTGTTGTCGTGCATTGATTTTGAGGTAGGTTCCCATTGCACTGCTTTTTAAAATTTAAGTTACATTATTTCCTACTGTTTGCGCACACTATTTTTTTAAATTAAATATTATTTTTAATTTTAATAAATGTGAGATGATATAAAAAATTAATTTCTAAATTATTATTTGGTGTAAAAAGAGCGGTTTATTTTATACAGGACACTTGAAATATTTTCTTGACGAGCGGACACCCAGTAGTGAAAGAATACCCATTTGGATTTCAAACATAATTTGTGAAAAATTAAATGTTGTTCTGTTTTTATGATAAATGATTTCGTTTGAATCATTAAAAAATACATTGGTTCTTTTGATAAATTTCTCGGTTCGCTCTTAAAGTTTATATGTTAAAATAAAATGTTTTGGTTTGGTTTTATAAAAAATATTTGCAGCCTATGAAGTAGTATTCTGGAGGTTCTTTAAATGGTTTTAAACTGGGTTTGGTCTTATAAATAAGTGTTATATTTTTATAGTAGTGATTGTAAAATGTATTACATGCCAGTTTGGCACTTTATGGAAAGCGATGAAAATGTTTTGATAAAAACCCTCATAGGAAGACTCACATGCCTTAGTTACAATTGATTGTTTGGGAGGCCACGCTTAGAGGCTCCCTGGTACTTGAGTAGTTTAAAGGCAAGAGGTCGTTCCATGGAGTGACTTGGGGTGATGATTTTTGTGCTTTTTTTATATATATATATATAGGATTGGATGCTCGATTGGCATTCGTTGGCTCACCCCCTTTTCAAAAACTTGAGACATGGAAATCTGCAATATTGAGATAATATTCTAAGAATGATTGATGCACTAGTTGGTTATGGTACTGACCAGTGGCCCATAGTAGGTGGATATATTGGTTTTATTACTATGGTATTTTCCCTCAACCTGCCTGAGAGAGGATGGTAGAGCGTATTGTGCGTTTTGATTTTATCGTGACGTGTCGATAAGGATAATTTCTCATGTAGTGGTGTCTTCTAGTTTATTCTCGATATCTTAGGTTCACACATGTCCATTCGGATTTTGTTTCTTGCATTAGTGATTATGATGATCATTTGTATACCTACATTGCAATTGCTATGTGGTTTACTTTGTGTATTTATGGTGTTTTGTTCTCCTTGGAAAGTGGTAAATTTCTTTTGATTAGGTTTCTAAAAATGGTTTTAAAATGAATGTGTTTAATACTCTTTGTGCAAATTTGAAAATGTAAACATCACTTTTCCTTTCTAAAAAGTCATTAACACTAATGAAATGAACCCAAATTTATAAATGGTTATGGTAAATGGTTCGTACTTTGTTTTTATGTAAAATGTTTAGAAAAAACATACTTATATAGATTTTAGCTCGAACGTGAAATGATTTTTATTTTATTTCAAAGTTACTTCATTGGGAATAGATATCGGGCGAGCCTACTGATATTTAATACTCACACCTATAGTTCTTTTCTATTTTTTAGTGTTTGTGCACCCTTTATCTTGATTGCACTCGCCTAGGGAGATGCTTGATCGTTCTGTCGGAGGGCGACCCGTGAGGTCGCACGGAGTTAGTTCGGACGTCGTGTTTTGTCAGTTTTATTTTTCTTCATTTCCTGTTTAGTCACATTATTTGGTTTATCTATTCTACACTGCTCTTTATTATTTCTACAGTTTTATTTATTTATATTGGGCGTAATCATTCCCACAGCCTTTGTTGATTCCCTGGCGCTTTTCCCCAGCCTGGGGGGATCAGGAACGCCTCTCGGGCCTTTTCGCGGACCAGCTCGGGTGACCGGTTCAGTGTCGAACCGGGTTGGTTTGTGAGAAAATGGTATCAGAGGATGATATCTCTTAGAAGACCTAACTTTTCAGACTTCCCTTTGTTATTTGGGATGTCAAGGTACATGGAGTAGTATTATCGGGACTTGAGGGGTAGGTGCGAGAAGAGCATCACGAACTCTTGCTCATTCTGACACTTGGGTCTCCATGGGAATTCCAGTTTAATTTGATTATTTGGGTTTTTTGGAAAAATGTTTTGCGATTGGGATACGACAAGAGGAGTTGGACTAATAGTCATAAGAAGCATGGCCTAGCAAGCCATGCTGATCTAAGAGCATGGTCCAAGAAGTCTCTCTGGGTTGGGGATGTGTTTGGCATAAAGCCACCAACCATATGGTCAAGTCACCCACTGACACTAGTTTCCTGTTGAGTTGTTTTGGGTTCCCTTTGAATTCTGGAAGTGGTTTGAATCAGAAAAGTTGGTTTTGAAAAAAAAGGGTTGTTTGAAATGACATGTTTAACTTGTGAATTGTTTTAAAAGATGTGGTATGAATGATTCAATTTTTTTTTTGAAAATGAAGTTTCATTGTTTTAGAATTGGTGTTTCTATGGTCTCTCACATGCATAGTGGTATGTTGGAGATATGATCGGATTTTTGGTATGATGGGTGGTTTCCTGGGGTGGTATGGATACATGCATGTGAGTGAGACTCTAAATAACACCAATGGTTGGGGTTTGACACACCATGCTTGTTTTAAATTAATGATGTTTTCAAAAGAAATGTTTTGATTTTATGATGGTTCGTTTTATTGTGTTTAGATCCTCTCATATATGCGGTGTTGGTATTTGAGGATTTTTATTTATTGAGTAGGCGTTGAATGTGTTTTTAACATTACATGTCTAGGTGTTCTCCATTGAAGCTTCGATGGGTGATCATAGTGCGGTTGATCAACCTAAGGATTTTATGCTTGAGTTTCGGAAGCTGGATCCACCTCTCTTTTCCAGTCAAGCAGAAACATTCGTAGCAGAGGAGTGGATGCGGAATATTGAAAGGGAATTTAACCTCATTGAGTTTCTCGAGTCGTTGAAGGTAATGTTCGCGACCTTCATTCTTGAAGGTTCACCGTGGATGTGGTGGAAGTCAGTGTCTTGGAACAAGCCCCGTTAAGAGATTACTTTGGAGTTCTTCAAAGCTTTGTTCATTCGCCAATATTTCTATGAGGAAGAAAGGGTGAGAAAGGGGATGGAGATGTGTTGTCTGTAGAAGGGCGATAGATCCATGTTGGAATATTTCGAGCGCTTTGTGGAGATAGTCCCTTATGATTCAGGGTATGCCACGAATGACCCCACGATGGCTCGACACTTAGAGGCGGGTCTACGCCCTGATCTACAGTCGATGGTGTCAGAGTCCAACCAGACTTCTTTTTTCGATGTGGCGAGATAATCTTTTCATGTTGAAGCCATGATGTTAGGAGTGCTCGAAGTAGTCCTCCCTCCTTCGATCCATATGAGCAGTGGTGAAGATTCTGGAAAGGAGATAAGTATCAAATGAAAGTGAATGGAGCATGTCATGGAATCAAAAGGCCTCGGGATCTTTCATCATGCTCTGCGGAGAGAGAGATTATTGTGTGTTATCAGTGTGGCAAGCGGGGTCACAAGAAGCCGTCGTGCCCAAGCGCTTTGATGCCCTGCCAGGCCTGTGGACGCCAGGGTCACATGCGACGATTATGTCGGGGCGTTGCAAGAAAGCGTCGCCGGGGAAGTTCTCAGAAGTAATGTGTTGTTGGGTATTTTCACAAAGTTTCTGGTGTAAGTCTCATTTCAGTGTAAGTGATGTTTTATCATTGTAGTTGTACTGATGGTATTTTGGGGTTTGACATCTATGGGATGTCATGTGTCTTTTGACAAACTCCAGATTTCAATGATGGTATGTTTTAAATTTTAAAATCTTGTACTTTCATCTGTCAGATCAAAATATGTATGTTTCTCTTTAAGATTATCAGAACCTGACTACAAGGTAGAAGATGCTTCATCCATCAGAACTCTAGCCAAAAGGTCTCGGAGTGTAGCCGGTGCGTAGTCAAGAACCCCTGATGAATTTTAAGGAGTCTGGTTAAAGTTGTGCCTCTAAAGTGTGGTGAGATAGTTCTAGTGTTTCTACTATGGTTTCTCTGTCGTTGTAGTTTTCCTCTTGTCGCAAAGTGCGCGATGGAATTATCCCTCGTTCAATGTTGGTAACTATGCCTTTTAGATAAAAGTTGTTGATTAGTTACCTTGTGTGGGCCATCCATGTGAATCAGTTGTGACTTCAGTTTGTATCCATCCTGATGTGATGGGTCGTGAGTAGTTGTACATCGTAGTTTAATTGATCATGTCCTTGGTCCCTCCCTCCCCACCTGTGGGGTAAGGGTTTTGGTTTGCGCATACTTTTCAGATCAACTCCTATCCCTTTCGGACAAGGGTGAGTGGTTTAACTATTTTTTGTGTGCTTTTTATAGCTTGAGTAAGGCCCGGTTCTGGCCTATGTTGGATTTCTGGTTGTTCTCTAATCGGTCGGTCCTTTATGGTGGCGAGACCCAATATGAGTCTCTTTCGTTCTTCTCTTAAGTCATTATCGAATTCTAGTTGAGTTCTTATGGTGGGGAGCTCATTTAGCCCTCCCCTTTGTTGGTGATCTATTTCGAGCAATGAGGGTTAGTCCCATTGGTAGTCGGTGTGATGTTTTTGGGATAAGAGGTTTGATCATGTTGTGTGCAATCCCTATATGTTGATCAATCGACTCGATAGTGTTGTGGCTTTCCGGGGGTGGAAAGCGTTATGGTGGGGATAATTGTCACTCCCCGACCCATTAGAATTGATTTATTTAAATATTTTCGGCCTTAAATAATTTTTTTCTCTGGTTTGAGTGTGTCTCAGATGAATTGTTTCTTTTGGTTATGTTAAAATTTTTGCTTTTTTTGTGTTCACGTCATTAGGCACATGGGAAGAGCATGAATCTGGAAGCCGCACGGCTTCACCCTGGTAACTACGCAACCGCCCGTTCTTGGAAAATGAAAATAAATAAATATTTTAATTAAAACAAACATTAGTTGTCTTCTTTTAATTTTTTTTACTATTATTAAAGATTTTATTATTATTGGAATGAGTTAAATAATTTTATTATTTTTAATTTTATCATCATGTTATTATTTTTATTGTTATTATTATTATTATAAATATTACAATCAAATTTATGTTAATTAAAACGATTATTAGGAATTCTATTATTGTTGTATTATTTTAATTATTATCAATAATAATAATGATTATAATAATTATTATTATCTATTTATTTTCTTTTTCCTTTTTTTCACCCAACCCTAATTCATGCGGGTCTTTTTTTTCTCCCTTTCGTGCGGCTCACCCCCCAACACTCCCTCTCCCTTCGCGCCGGCACCCCACTTTCTTTCTCTCTCCAATTAATCCCCTCTTATTTTTTCTCCTTCCCTGTGTGTGGCCCATTTTCCCTCCGCCTCCTCCCTTTCTGAGAAACCCTCCCCAACCGGCCTAGATACCCCATAGCATCGCCTCGCTCGCTGCCCAAGTCCCCTCCTCCCTTGCAGTGCGTCGTCGCCTAACCTCAACCCGCCTCACCTCGGTTGTCCCCTTGTAGCGTGACCCGACCACACTCCTCTAGTGGTTCGCCCTCCTCATCCAAACATTTTGTCCACGAAGCGGATCTACCCCGGTCCTCCCCTCTTGGCTGATCATGAGCAGACCACCCACCGTAGCACCCAACTCCCGTTCAGCCACCCCGTCGCAGACCCCCGTTAGTTTTACCCTGCGCAGCAGCTCATCCCCCCTTCTTCCTATCTTCATTTTTATCATTCTTTCCATCACTTTTTTTCCTAATCATCCATCATCACCTCCTCCTAACTGACCCTTTTCTAGCCGTTTAGACCTCCTCTTCCCGTCTCGCACAACATCGGCAATCCACCTCCAGCGCTCGCAGCCCCATCAGTATAATCATCTTTATTCATCGTTTTTACTTTTAGTTGGTTTGAGGTTTTAATTGATTAGAGATAAAAAAATTATTCTTCTCCTTTTTGGGTTCGTTTGGGTAGATTTGGGTTAGTTTCACCCACTGGAGTGCGTGGTTGAAGTGAAAATGAGATCTCACACCAGTTCTGAGGTTGCGGTATCGTCACACCACGTATCTGAGGTAGGAATTCAACTGCAGTTGTTTTTTTAAGAAACATTAATTCTATTTTTTTGCACTTAGTATAAATATTAAATATTTTTTAAAACCTTTTTGTTATACGTTTAGTATGTGGTATATGTTTGAAGTCTTGTCGAGCATGGTGTCATTGTGCAGTAAACTTTAAAAATTGGATATTTGTCTAAAATTGAGTGTGTTTTAGGTATAACTTTTTTGTGCCTCTGGATTTGGGTTTTATAAATTGTTCAACATTTATTACGTTATTTTGGTAGGTTTTTATGTTTTAAAACCCCTCGCGAAGCAGACTCGGGATTACGTCACCATCGTTCTTCAATTTCGACGTGACCGTTTCTCCCCGCCACATGGTTTCGCATGCTCTAGTGAGTTTTTTTGTATATGCCTGAGTCCTTGATATTTACTATGCAGAGTGTTGGAATTTATCACATGGATTTGGAAACACGTTGTGTTATCATTCCTTGGTTCCAAGACTATTTTTTCATCGCGCATTGATTTTGAGGTAGGATCCAATTGCACCGATTTTTAAAATTTAAGTTACATTATTTCCTACTGTTTGTGAACACTATTTGTTCAAAATAAATATTTTATTAATTTTAATAAACGTGAGATGATATAAGAAAATTAATTTTTAAATGATTATTTTGTGTAAAAAGAGATGTTTATTTTATATAGGACACTTGAAATATTTTCTTGACGAGCAGACACCCAGTAGTGAAAGAATGCTCGTTTGGATTTCATACAGAATTTGTGAAATATCAAATGTTGTTCTGGTTTAATGATAAACGATTTCTTTTGAAGCGTGAATAAGTACTCTGGTTCTTTTGAGAAATGTCCTTGTTGGCTCTTAATGTTTATTTGGAAAAATAAAATTTTTTGGTTTGGTTTTATAAAAAATATTGGCAGCCTATGAAGTAATGTTTTGGGGGTTCTTTAAATGGTTTTAAACTGGGTTTTGTCTTATAAAGAAGTTGTAATTTTTTTAGAGTAGTGATTGTTAAATGTATTACATGCCCGTTTGGCACTTTATGGAAAGCGGTGAAATTGTCTTGATAAAAAACCCTCGTAGGACAACTCCCGTGATTTGGTTACAATTGATTGTTGGGGAGGTCGCGCATAGAGGCTCCCGGGTACTTGAGCAGTTTAAAGGAAAGAGGTTGTTCCATGGAGTGACTTCGGGTGATGCCTGTTATGCTTTATATATATAGGATTGGATTCTTGGCTGGCATCAGTTGGCTCACCCCCTTTTCAAACACTTGAGACATGGGAATCTGGCGTATTAAGAGAATATTCTAAAAATGATTGCTACACTGGTAGGTTATGGTACTAACTAGTGGCCCATATTATGTGGATATATTGGGTTTATTACTATGTTATTTTCCCTCGATCATCCTGATAGAGGATGGTCAAGCGTATTTTGAATTTTGATTTCATTGTGACAAGTCGATAAGGATGATTTCTCATGTATTAGTGTCTTCAGGTTTATTCTCGATCTCCTATGTTCACCCATGTCTATTCGGATTTTGTTGCTTGCAGTAGTGATTATGATGTTCATATGTATACCTAAATTTCCCTTCATGTGTGTTTTACCTTGTTCATTTCTGGTGTTTTGTTTTCCTTATAAAGTGGTAAATTTATTTTGATTAGGTTTCAAAAATAGTTTTAAAATGAATGTGTTAAATACTCTTTGTGGAAATTTCAAAATGTAAACATCAATTTCCCTTTCTAAAAAGTCATTGAAACTAATTAAATGAACCCAAATTTAGAAATGGTTATGTGAAACAGTTCATACTTTGTTTTTATGTAAAAGGTTTATAAAAAACATACTTTTATAGATTGTATTTAAAAGGTGAAATGATGTTTCTTATATTTTAAAGGAAGTGCATTGGGAATAGATATTGGGCTAGCCTAATGAATTTTAATACTCACGCCTATAGTTCTTTTCTGTTTTTTAGTGTCTGTGTAGGATTTAGCTTCAGTGCGCTCACCTAGGACAACGCTTGATCGTTGAGTCGGAGAGCGACCCGCGAGGTCACACTGAGTTAGTTCGGACGTCGTGTTTGGCCAGTTTTAATTTTCTTCTTTCCATGTTTATTCACTTTATTTGGTTTATCTATTTTGCACTGATATGTATTATTTCTACTGTTTTATTTATTTATATTGGTAAAAATCATTCCCACAACCTCTGTTGATGCCCTGGCGCTTGTCACCAGCCCGGGGGGATCGGGAATGCCTCTCGGGCCATGTCGCGGAGCAGCTCGGGTGACCGGTTCAGGGTCGACTCGGGTTGGTTCGTGACAGTGATCCTCTCTTGGAATGTTTCATATCAAACAACATTAGTATCTAGTAAAGGTATTTACATTGTCCCAGTCTATGAAGAATCTTGGATCTCAAAAATTTGAACTTCATCCAAAATGTTTATGCTTATTCTTATAATTACTTCATGGGGAATCATTTTTCAATAATACCTTAACATCATATAAGGATGTTATCTGATTACCAATTATTAATATTTCAATAACATATAAGACTTAAAAATATACCATATTCTCTATATACTACATGTAAAAACATGTGTCAACTTCATTCCTTATGTAACCATATTCCTTTATGCCTTCACCAAAATGAATGTTTAATTACTATGATTCTTTTGTTAATACATAATTTTACCTCTATAAAATGAATATATTTTTGGAATTTTATAGAGTCAGAAACCCTTATCTTTATTTCATATTAACATCCTCTTAAAGGATCTCATTATAGAAAGTAATTTTTCAAAAAATTTCTAAATCTCATAATAATGATAATATTGTATTGAATAAAACAATCTGATGGGTCTAGACACGTAAATTGAAGAAAAAGATTTAGTATATTTTTATTATAATAACATTATCATATGAGTTATGAATCAATTTAATTTTGACAATCCCCATTACATTTTTCTTGTTGGCTTGGACCTATAAATTTTACAATTATGTCAGTTAGTTCGTCTTTAGGAAGATAATAGGAGGGGACTAGAGGCAGGAAACAGAACCAATTCACAACATGAATTACAATCTTGACATGAATTAAATTCACTAAGTTAATGAAATTTATATTTTGAATGTATCAGTCCAGAAGACATGATTTTAATTTAGGTAATGAATGGTTTTTTCAATGACATGTGAAATTTGTGATGTGAATCCTATATAAATAATGAATATTTTTTTTTCTTATTTCAAAAAGGGGAAGAATATATTATTTTATGTGAACTATATGTCTTCTTGATAGGTGATGTTCTTGAACATATCCTCTTCTCCTTCCACTAAGGGTTCATTTATTCTCCATCATCAAGAATCAAATTGATCCACTATTTCTCTCATTGTATTCATCCCGATAAGAAATCAATCTATTACCTTATTTTCATTGTTTATTTCACCATTTTCCAAGAAAATTTGGTGTAAGAAAATATGATCTATTATTAGGACTTTGTACTGTTTTTTGATTTATTCCACTATATTCCAAATAATAAGGAAATACCGGATGAGTACTCCTCGTTGTCCATAAGGTAGGTAATCTAGTAGTTATCCCTCAATTAATGTTTCATTATAATTTTTTTTTCATGTTTCTACATTTCATATTTTCATGTATTCCAATAGAAATAAACTTTATCCTCAATTTATCGGTTATCCTTAGTATATATGACACTGGGCCACATTTTTCTTGTTTCAAAAGGGCATTACAGGAATATTTCTCCCTATTAGGGGTTCTTATTGAATTTCTAGTTGATATTATGAAATATTATTTGACCAAATGTCCACCAAAGTGGTTATTTAATGAAATCTAAATATAATTACTATACTTAATTAAATATAAATTAGGGGGATTGACAACACCACTAGATTTTACATAAAAAAGTACTACACATTCATTAAATTGAAATATGAAAGTATTTTAAATGGTTTAGTGGCTCATATGATTTTCAATTTGACTTCTTATTACTAGTGATACTTGAGAAACGAATCTATATTGATATGATACCTAGGAATGACATCAATAATGATATGATACTCAGGAAATGATTTCCTTGTAATATGATACATTGGCATGGTACTCTACAGATATGATACCCGTGATTGGTATCCCAACTAATATGATACTCTAGAATAGTTTCCCTCCTGATACGATACTCAGTCTTGGTGTACCTACAAATATGAATCATGTTCATTGAATCCATACATATATTATTCTCAGTCATGGTTTCTATACTAAAATGATACACATTCATGGTTATCCTATAGATATAATACATAACAATGGAGTTCCATGTAACTATGATAACTAGGAAAGTAGACCCTTTTGATAATTTATTCATGTGCATGGCATGCCTTACAACTTTATATGACTCTACCAACTGGACACAAATATCCGAGTTAAGCCTTGAGTCTTGGATATCACAACACACACACTCTCTCTATCACACACACATATATATGGATATAAATTTCATTAAATATATGTTCATATATATATTTATATATTTTTCTATAGTGACATCAGTTTTAAAGATTCCTGGCACAGGCCAAAGTATGGGTTGTTAGCTTGGGGTCTATTGGGAAAAAACTCTGACCATTTATAGTTTATATTACTTTGTATTCATTAATATATCAACATTTCATTCAATTATATACACCGACTAAATAGTTCTAGACAATATTGGTGGTGTCCTACTGAGTATACCTCTATCACTATTCAGGCCACCATTGGTACCCAAACAAACTTTATGATTTCAAGATATAGAAAAGGTGATGTTCAATACATACAATGATTGAGTCTCAATATTTGGTTATCATACAATAATATTACAGAGATAATATACATAAGATACCAGTGGAGATTTTTTGTCTTTTTATTCGTAGAATTTAATTTCGTACTTTATTTCTGTGATGTATTCTTGTTTTCCCATTTTTTATACTATATAGACAAGTCATCATGTCGTAAATTATAATAGTTATGGTTTAAACCATTATTTTTTGTAATTAGATGATTTCACTATTCTATGTGGTTTTTTCATCATTATGAATAACTCTCTATTTATTCCATCAATTGAACCATTATGCTACTCTGATATAATTTTTTATTATATCCCACCATATCATCATGGACTCATGCTTCTAGTTAGCATCATATAGAATTCATAGTGGCATTCTTATATACATGTGGACACCATTTCAGCAATATGTATCATATGAGGTAGGTCGAGATGTCAAAAAAATTAACATAGGATTATTTTCATTGAGATATTATTTTGGGACACTAGAAAGATGATTTGGGTTTTTTAATATTGTAATGAGACTATTATTAAAAGTGGAAATCCCATTTATATATAAAATTCAAATTTCACGTGATAGGAATATAGTTTTTTGTATTCCATTAAAAATAGATATTTTGAAATAAACATTGGGTGAAACAAATGATATTTGATATCTGTTATTAGTGGGAACATGGATTCCATTTTACCCTTAACTCATTATGGAAAGGAAGTGTTAACTCAAAAATTATCATTGGCACGTAGGAATTCACATGTCATGTGTTATTCCATTTCAAATAGCTGCATCAAATTACAATTGCGGCATGTGGACTCTATGAGTTCATTGATGGATATATATGGAATTATGAAATCATTTCGCGTTGTAGAATAACTACCATAAATCTATTACTTCAGGTTCCTACATAATCATGATAATGATTTGTTGCATATCATGTTTTTACCTTATGTATTAAATTATGGAATATTAGGTCATGGATGCTTAGTCTCATGAACATGAACATGTTTATGATATTGAATAAATAGTCACCATGTTTCAATTTGTAAAGTGCATA
The DNA here is from genome assembly GCA_963277665.1 of Viscum album. NCBI lineage: Eukaryota > Viridiplantae > Streptophyta > Magnoliopsida > Santalales > Viscaceae > Viscum > Viscum album. Next base: position 1,425,655,528 of record OY728133.1, read on the forward strand.
AAACATTAAAATTGGAAATGATGATATATGTTAATAATTCATTTTAAAATAAAATATTTCACTATAAATGAGAATGAACATAAGGGAATTAAAATCCTAATATAAAAATTCCAACATTAATTTGGGATTCCAATAGAAATTTAAATGTTTATTTCCAAAATATATGTTAATTTAAATTGTATATAAGAAAACCCCAAACTTAAAATAGATATCATAAACCTAACTCCACTTTAGTAGTGGCTTTTTAGTGTTATATCTAGCGACCCAATATTAACATACATGGATATTAAATCATTTTAGATGAATATTTTCATCATTGAAAAAATACATGGCCAAGGACTGTAATTGTTTAGTGACTCTTAAAAAATAAAAAAAAATTATATATCATTGTGAAAGATCTTTAACATCTACCATAAGGATATATGGATATATTGATTATAAATAAAACATTTTTTCGTAACCTGGAGAATGGAATTTGAAGAAATGGGTGAGCTCAAATTCTTAGTAAGGGTAACTATAGAAAATTCGTAATCGTAACACAAAAAAAAGGTAATGGAATTTGATAATAGTATTTTAAGATCATTAAAATATTATTAGTGATCATAATAAATATTTTATTTTCATAATACCTGAACCATAATGAAATAGTATACATAATACAAGAATGAATAACACATGTGTAAAACAAGGAATTGTGGAAAATACTAATAAGATCCCTATGTCCTGCTGGGATTCCAAGGTCTTTGTAAAATGTTAGGCTTGGGTTAACCACCCATGAAAATACTTTGGGATTTCAATTCCCACATGTGTACCCTATTGTTTCAGTATTGCGATGTCCTTCCATGTACCCTATTTTTTCAGGATTTATATATCCTCTTGTTTACCTTTTTGTTTCGGGATCGATATTTCCTCACATTAAACCTCCTTTTAGGGCATGGGATTTCCTACCATTTTCCCTCTTGTTCTGGGATTAGTTTTTTTACATATTTACCCTCTTTTTTATGTCTTTGGATTTCTTTTCGATTACCCTCTTATTTTGGGGTTTATATTCCCTCCCATGTACCCATTGAGCATATAAAAAATTTTCATTACCAAGTTCATTAGAGGTAGATATATGTCCCACCCATCACATATTAAAATCATGCATGCATGTTCCACAAAACATTCAACATATCATAACCCATAAATAATAGGTTCAATAAACATAAAATCATAACCCATGAAATTAAATGGGTATAATTATCATTTTATCATGACATGAACTTCAAAAAATATAGAGTTTTCATAATCGTTTCATCATAAAGTAGCCCATGGGGACAAGTGGTTTCAAAAGCATATGACGTGTAGAAAAGAAATAGATTTTCATAAACATATAACCACTGAGAGAGAAACATGTCTCATTAAGGTCATAAAATTAAGCATAACCCATCAACACAAATAATATTAATGGATCCTTTCAATCATTTACTTGGAAGGAATGACTAACATCAATAGATGTCATCTTAAATGTAAAATAATTTGAAATATCTTTTAAAAAGGTTTCTTTAGGAAAATATCCTTTCTTCATTGAAAAATTTATTCTAATACAAAAATTAATTGGATGATAATTTTCATATAAAATGTTTACAAATTATTAAGAATACATGAAATAATTTGAAAAACGTTTTCCTTGAGAACTTATAAATTAATCTTCAAATCATTTAGAAAAACATTTTCATCAACATCACTTTGAAAACCTATAATGAAATATAGAAAATAATTAGAAAATAATTTCATTGAAAATATTTTGAAAATGCATAGATAAGGCCTGAGAATGTTTTGAAACCCATTTCCATCAAAACATATAAAATAAATTTGAAAAAATTTGGATACCTGTTTTTCATGAAAACATATAAAAGAATCTTGAAAATGTTTTGAAAAAAAAATTTCTTGAAAACTTATAACAGATGTTTGAAAATTTTATGATAACCATTTTCATTGAAAACATATAAAATAATCTACAAATTTTCATGTATCCATATTCTATGAAAATATTTTTTATAAAAATGTTATAGAAAAATCATAAAATAATGATTCAACATATTGACAAAAGATAAATCTATGCATGTCTTACGATGTAAAAAGAACCATCATTTTTTGCGTTTAAAGGATAGAAAATTTCTCCATTATGTAAATGAAAAAAGATACATTTAAAAAAATTGGTAAAATAAAAAATGGTAAGAATGTATTTTAATGATAATATAATATTAGTATATTAATATTTGAAACCCTTTATAGAAAACATGCTTTTTAAAAAACACATATTTCTGACCATGGAGAGGGTAAAGTCAGGATTTTATAAATGAAAATTAATAACTATATTATATACCGAATAATATAACATTGTACCACTACATGAATATATCATGAATAACTATAGAACATAATAATTAACTAATTTCATGATATATAGAATATAAAAATTCATCAAAGGAAACATAAATGTAAACAATCTTGATAAGTAATGACATTCTCTCAATGAACTCGTATAACATGGTAACTTGGTATCATATTCTCTATGTATGAAAATCAAACTAAATTAATCTTAATGAATCATGAAAATCTGTTGATTCCGGATATAACATATAATATTTATGTATAAATTCCTTGAAAAAGTGTTTAGGAGCATAACTAAACATGGGTCTCAATGATGGAAAATTGAGACAACGTTTTTTACCGAATTTGTAACTTTTGAAAAATAAGCCCAATGATTGAAAGATCATAAAAAGGAAATGTTAATACCCATAAATTTAGTTATAAGATATATATAATACAATCTTGAGAAGTATGTACACCACACAAAAGGAATTGGTGGAGAACATATCTTGTATCTCACATGAATAAATTGTAAGATGAAATCCTCTTACACTATCTCTTCACTCTCAATGTACGTGTTTAAACCACCAGTATAATATATATAAATTAGTTATATTTCTTATAATGAATTGTATTATTATATATAATACCTTATATTTTTTATGACCTTATATTACCTACATGTTAACAATACAATGTTAAGGTTTCACTTTTTGTAACATTAGATCAATTATTGACATGTGTCTTAGTTTGTTATATATTTTGTATTTATACAATATAAAATGATTTCCATAATTTAAACTCTGATATAAATTTAATTTATATAAATTATATGTGTAATATAATAATCTATATAATATATATGTATGTAAAGGAAAACACCATTTATAGAGACAGTAAGGCAAGTGTATTCTGTAACGCTTTTTCCAATTAATTGTCATGCTGAAAGAAAAAATGTACAATACATATATATATATATATATATAATTATCATAATATATTGATTATATCATATTAATATAATATATATTCACTAATCCCATACTTGTTACATATATGTAGTGTATGAAAGAATCATATAACTTTGTAGGGGCGGTAGTCCACACTTCCTCAAACGAAAGAATAAAATAAACAGAAAATGGGATGATAAAGAACAAGTGTTTTAAAAAAGGAATAAATAATCATAAAGACATAATAAATTTAATATATTAATTATATAAACATTTTACCTTTCATAATAGACATCACAGAATGTGGGAATAAGAAAAAAAGAACAATCATTTTTTCGTGAGGTGGCAGTTTTCCAAAAACAGAAATAGTATGTTTGTTAACCATTAGATGGAGTTGTGAGTAAGTGTAGGTCAAACCATTTACAGAAAAAATCTTTTTATATTGTGGATACATGTTTTTATATAATAATTTAATAAATATAGTCATATGGGGTGGATATGGAAAATAAAATAATGACTTGAGAGATAACATTACATCTTTATTAGGTAACAATTTTTTGATTGTATCAAAAGGCTTCCTTGGATTGCCTTCTGCACAAGGGAAGGATTATAGGTTTTAATGGATGGATATTGGTAAATTTATTATGTATATCTTTTCCAAACATAATAGTTTTTATATCTATGAAGAAGAGGTAGAGGTGCTGGCCTTTTATCGGTAAAGAAAATGACTCAGTTTGAATTTTTTAAAACAAGTTAGGTATACCCATGGTAATACATAACAAAAGTCAAAAAAACCATCATTAACCAATAATGGATGTTTTGGGTCCAAATAAATGCCTTAAATGGGATTTTGACAGTTGTTTATGTCATTTGGGCCCCCAATATTGAGGTTTGGCCCTTTTAATCTAAATTTGAACTTAATCGCTTTAATTAATATTAATTAGTTTTACTAATATATTTGGTAAAATTAAATATGTTCTTATGAGACTCTAAATATCATAATAATTATATTTTGTATGTATATTTTTTTGAAAATTAATTCACAGAAGTGAAAAAAGTAAGATTGTCATTAATCCCACAGACCAAATGATATAATGGTTTTTTATTCTAGTAAAATGTTCCAAAGATTGTTATGTTTTTATATTCATATTCAAATTTAAATATATTATTATTAGATACATGTTGTTAATTGACTTATAATTGACCTAATGTGACCTTACCAAAAAAATTACTTTTAATTTATCATTTTTTATTTAATTAAATTAAAAGGAAGTAATAAAGTAAAATGTATTATTTTTCACTACTCATAAAAAAATATGGTTTTTAGAAAAAACGTAATATTCAGCCTAATTTTATTACATCAATATAAATTGAAAAATAATTTTTAATTTAAAAAACATATTTTCAAAATGTGCCAAAAATTTATTTTATTATTAAAAGTTGTTCATTCCAGAAAATGGTATTTTTAAACATAAAAGGACATTACCAAAAGTAATATCTTTCATTACAAATAAATTTTATATATATATAAAATAATACATAATATGTGAAAATTAGTTATTAATATTAACATAAAAAATTTAATGGCTATGAAATGTCTTGGACATCCCTGATTCATTACATTGGGAAAATATGGTGGTTGAGGTGTTCTGGGTTCCAGAGGTGACTCATTTCAAGTGCTTGCCAAAAATCTATTTTTTCAAACTGTCAGTCAGGAATGGTAGGTCAATGATGGTGAGTCTATATGGTTTGATAAAATGTTGATTTTCACTGGTATCTCTCCCATGGTGGCATTCAATGGTACCTCTCCAATGAAAACTTAGACGGACGAGTCTTTGACGATGAGTTGCAACGATGACTCACAGCGGTGATTTTCATTGGTAGGTTTGGGATGGTAGGTTTCCAGTTATGAGTCATCCAATGGTGACTCGACCAATGATGTTTCATCTAATAGTGTCTTGTCCAATAGTGACTCATCCAATGGTGACTCATCCACCGATAGCTCATACAGTGGTGAATCATCCAGTGGTAGCTCGTCTAACGACGAATAAACCAATATTGACTCATCCACGAGTAAATCATCCAACGGGGACTTGAAAATGCGACTCACCCAATGAAGATTCGATTCCAATGGTTTTTATAAATTTCAATTTTCTTTATTTTTCCAATTTTCTCCAGGTTCTCCCCTTTGACATTTTCTATGACAAAATATTTTTAAATCCATGTTTAAGAGATTTATGGCCTAGTCAAAGACCATAACTCTAATATAAATATTATTAATGGTAGGTGTTCCCTTACTTGGTCAAACCCTGTGGGTTATTGATAATTGGATTTAATTGATGTTCAAAACTATTTCATATCCCTTGAGTCCCTAATCTACTCATTCTATGTCGGGGTCCTTCCATTTAGTTATTCATTCTTGTTTTTTCGTGGTACAATTATCACAGTGTTCTTCCTCCCATAAGATTCATGTATTATGTTGTATACTCAAATCATGATCCCTATGGAGATTTTCATACTTCATGAGAACCCTTTGTATTGGTGTAACAGAAAAGTGTTCACCTATCTTGGATATAAGGTATGTTTTACCTCATTTTTTGGGGTTCCATGATCTGTTTATTCCCATTTATCCATTTCATGTAATGTAATGTAATATCTAGGTTTGAAATGGAGATTTATTTGTTGATGGTTGTTGAGGGGGTTTCATGGTGTCATGGTGTCCTCAGGTGAATTCTTTCATTGTGGGACAGGTAAACCTGATCCCTTGTGTTGGCTGTTTCTCATGAAATAAATGTTGAATAACTTTTTAAGTAGGCGATTCATCGGTTCGCTATATATTTATGTGAAACTGTACAGATGGAATGATTTAATCCATGGATCAAAATGAAATTAACCTAATAATTTGATAGAAACATATTGAATAATTTGTATCGAATTCTTTGCGATGTTATAACCTTTTGATTTTCTATATTGTGGGAATTATATGTTTTTTTGTTCAGAATGTCCTTCCTATTGGAAATTGGTAGATAAAATAAAGACGTAATTGAGAAATAAATTAATGTCTAAGGATTAAAGAGGCACTTAACTAATCTATTTGTTGATTTAAAATGATGATAATCAATTTGTTTCAGAATGAACTTTTAATGTAATTTCATAAAAATCCTAAAGAATTGTTATTATGGTTGATAAAAGTATTAAAGTCATTATAAATTAAAAAATTTAATTAATTAGTGATAATTTGATAAGATTATTTCATAGATTTTATGTAGTTGTATCTTGAATAATGAATTGGTTAATTCATGATTGTAGAAGAACCGGTTGTGTGATAAAATGTAATTCCTTTGTAGGGCCCGACTTACCAGCTAGTTGTAAAGGAAAAGTGCCTTGTGCTTTGGAGCTGTGAGAGCTTGTTGTGTGTGAAGGTTCAATGCCTTGTTTAAGGACAAGATCCCGGTTTCTATTTTTGTTTTGTGATACTTATTATGTGATGTGCTCCTAAGATGGATGATCCTAAAAGTTTGCGGTGCTATGTGGGGGAGTCCTAGTGGTAGTTTTGGAGGCAATTGATGCCTTAAGAGATGAGATACATCAGTTTATGCATGTGGGTATCCGGGAAGACAAAAATGATGATGTAATATGTTGAACTCGGACACAACCATTGATATGAAAGTTGAATTGTTGTATAATATGTTACTTTTTTGTCTACTTTTATTTCCCCACTACATGAGGTAGATGTTCTTTCTTACCCACCTTCCAAAAGAGGTGAAGATGCGTAAGGTTTTCCCCATTATTTCCATATTGAGATTCTCAATGATGGATGGGTCTACACACTTGCTATAGATGGAAAATACTAGACCGTTACATCATACACTCACCGTGTTGAGACTCATGGGTTTGGTAATTTATGATGTTTTTCTATAATAAATGGAAATTTGAAAATATGGAATGTCTTATTGTTTTTTAGAAATTATTGAATGTTTAACCCATGAGGATGGATCTTCATTGGATGTAGTGATAAGGTTCTGTTTCTGAGAATATTTGGTCTTATTTTGGTTATTACTTGATGGCATAGATCCTTATTGATATGGTAATATAATTGAATGCATTTTTTAATTGAAAATAGTTAATTTATTTGTAATTTATTGATTAATTTAAGTTGAATAAAAAAATGGATATGTAACTTAAGTTATCTCTATAACTGATTGTCTTATTATATGATATCTATTTTTAGTAGGGGAAACTAGGAGTTTGAGAGATGTCAGCTGTAGTTTAGTCTAAGACTAGGTTATGTCCCTAGAGTAGTTGTGAGCTATATTATATCATGTACCTTTTGTGATTTTGTACAGTAACCTACCCTATTAGTTAAGGAAACCGATACCCTGGGGATTTTGATCCCTGGGGGTGTTTTCCCCAGCATCTTGGTGGTCGGATGGATGGTTGACTATACCCTTGGCCATACTCACTTCTCTTAGTAGTAACTTGTGATGGTATTCATGATGGTTAGTTTTCCCCATATATTTCTGTATATGGATATAATTTCTTTTGTTTATTCACACACATATATTATGGATATAGTTTCCCAATGGTTACAATAGGTTTATCAATTATGGGATGTGATGACATGGGGATCCTTACTCAGTGAATGAGATGTAATGGCATGAGGTATAATTCCCAATGGATTATACACGTTACGTGGTTTGTGGTGGATCCTAAAAAATAAATGGTTACTTTGACTAGGTGGATGTGGTGGTGTGAAGCATGAGGTGGATGATGCCACATTAGTTGCTTATTTTGTTTCTTTACCTAAGTGTCGCTAGGCATGCCATTTTGGAGATAGATGCTCAGAATGTTTGATTTTAGTGCAAAGAGGAAAACAAGTGGGGAAATAGTAGTGGGGTACCCTTGATATTATTGATTATATAATGTGATATTGTATACTATACATAGTGAGAGTATCCATGGTGAGGTTAGGAACCTAGTATACCTATTTAGGTGATGAGTTTCTTTCACTTTTTTTAACTGTGTTGTAGCATGCACTCTTTACTGAAGCATGAGAGACTCCCGAGAATATTTTACTGAGTATACTATTATAGTCACCTAACATTATATAAGTAGTTTTTTATGTTTCTTGGAGAAGGTTATATATTAGGTTGGTTACTACTATCATTGGGTTTAGTATGAGATATTTTGGATTTATGGTTGTTGTTGGTTTATATTATTTTGGTACTTGATGTTTCACATTTATATTGTATTAGTTCTTGCATGAAATTACATTTGTTCTCTGGGTTTTATTTTAAATTATGGTCTAATTAAGAGATGGTTTGTGTCAATCATATCTATCTCTTTCACATTTTTTCTCTTAGAGGGTAATGCCTCACATATGTGTGTTTACAATACCCTCCTTGCTAGTAGTGAACATGAGACCAACTGGATGTGGGAATTAGGTGTCATTATAAATCTCCTCCCATTACAATATAAATTGTTGTACACTTTGTGTGGATGTTTTTGTGAATGAGTTGTGTCAGAGGTCTAGTTGAGGGATATGATAGTGTTGGAGTTAGGGACATGTTAGGTTGCATGGTTTGGTAGAGAAACAATGATAACTAGGATTATCAAGAACTGTAAACATGGGTGGCCGATTGAGAAAAGGGTATTTAGGGACCCATGTGATATGATGCATAGAACATTATGCTTACTAAAGATACTAAATTAAGTGATAATTTTCATTTGGTAGAGACCTATGAGATGATCACTAATTATTTTTCTTTTCCCCTGTGTTTGAATGGATACACCATGGGGTAGGTTAAATTAAAATTAATAAATGAAAACAATCAATCAATGTTATGTCTTCCATATTCAATGGTTTAGAAGTTCTAATTACATTTTAATTTCCAGGTATGGCACCATGTCGATGTCCTCATTTGGTTCTCGTTGAAGATGATTAGCAGGTCATGCTAGCCGATTGTGGCTGAGTTGAGGTTGATGATGAAGTCACATAGAGGAGGAGACTCTGAGAGTTTCAGTGCCAAATACATTAGAAGTACGAAGATTATGTTTTAGGTGTTGTCACAGAAGATACGTTGGAGGAGGATGGAGTATGATTTTGTTTAATTAAAGGACATATCGATCACAAGGTATTATTAGTTGGGATGATGTTGTGTGGGGAAGTGAGGTAGTGGTGGTTCTTATTAATTAGAGTTTGAAAGGAGTCATTAGTCTTGTGGGAACAGTTCCAAGACCAGTTCAAAGATGAGTTTCTTTCTCCAATCACAACTGTTGTAAATCTTCAGTATCTCCAAACCATTTAGTGGGGATCCCTTTTGCGTGAGTGTTTGGAATCCATTTCCATAACCTTTGGCGATATAATTTTAGTCTACTGTCGGAAGAAGAGGCATGTGTGAGGTATTTTGGGGAAGCATTCTATCCAAGGATCCAGTAATAGGTCACCCCTTTTAGGATGAAGATATATCTCGAGGTGTTAGAGAGGGTAGTGGTATTCGATAGGATGTTAGGTAGAACTGAATTGTCATGACAGTAGAGTCTTCAGGATTCCTTATAAAAAAGATTTGTGTTCGGGAGTTTATGGTTTTCATAGAAAAATAGTTTCTGATCATCTGAGGGTATGTCCTTTCCCTCTATATCTAATTTCCCGGAGGGAGGAGGCTCTGAGACAAATGAAAATGCAGCATGAAGTTTTTTTTATTTTAGAGGCTGAGTTCATCATCAAAAAAAGTCCCAATCTTTCTAAGAATTTATTGTATGCCAGTTTTTTTACATCAGGTTCCTCCGTTCAGGTAGTTCCAGCTGAGCAGCAAGAGAAGGTTGCTTCAATTTGGGATCTGTAGAGTGAATATGGGGAAGAAAGTGGACATCCTCAGGACAATACCCATCCTTATAGAGTAGAGCATGTATTTTTATGTGGTATTCTACTGGGACATAGAGTCAACAGATCAGGTTATGTTTATCTTCATGCTTTAGCGATGCCAGCGCCAGATTATCCAGACATCATTCGGGGGTACCCATTTCTTTTTTTTTCTACTTTTTTTCATTCCTTCATTGATTTTGAGTGACAAACTCCTCAATATCATATACCCATGTCCATGCATTGGGAGATGAGTTAGAGAGACGTCTACTGCCCCCGACGTTGACTACGTGAGTTAGAGGGTGAGCTGACTTGTTTGAAGTATGTAAGTATTTTGAGATATTGATGAAGAATCAACACTTTTGGGATGATTTCTAATGTTTAGGAATACAACCATATGATGTCATCCTTGTCATGAATTGGTTGTATTTGGTGCAGGCTGTCATAGATTCCTTCAAAAGGAGGGTAGTTTTTTTCGATGCTGAGGGATAGAAGACAATGTTTTTATATAGACGGATACCATCAAATGGGTTGTAGGTTTTTACCTACATTGTCATCCTTGATGGATGAGATAATACTAATTTTGTCATAATTTTAGCAATTGGAATTTCTCATTGTCATTGAAGAGTACCCGGTTGTATTTCCTGAAGAGGTTGTAGAATTACCCCCTCTACAAGATATCGATTTCGGAATCGATCTACAATATGGGATGTATCATATTTCAATGTATATATATAATATGGATCCTTTTGTGATATGAGGGATGTTTATATAGATTGATGGTATGTTGCAGTGTTGTTTTGTTCAGCCGAGGGTGTCACTGCAGGGTGATGCTGTTTTGTTCATGAAAAAGGACAATGGCAGTTTGCGGTTATATATTGATTGTCATCACTTGAGCAAAGTGACATTGAAGAGAAGATATCCTAATCCTTGGATTTATGATTTATTCTATCGATAGATGGGTGAAATTTAGTTCTCGATGATTTATTTACGGTCAGTATATCATCCAATGTGTGAGTAGGATGAGGATATCCGGAATACTGCTTTTCATTGTCGTCATGTGAATTACAAGTTCTTTGTGATGTCATTTGGTGTGATGAATGCTTCATCTATGTTCTTGTTGTTTATAAACATTGTGTTCCATGTGTTCCATGATATTTTCATGGTGGTGTTAATCAATTACATCCATGTGTACACCCCTTCTGTGGGGGAGAATGCAGAGCATCTGCAAGCCGTTTTTGGAGTTCTTCCTCAACAACAACTCTTTGGGATGTTTCAAAACTGTAATTTTTGGGATCAGAGGTCTGTTTCTTGCTGTATAGTGTTTCCCAGAAGGGTGTTTCTATTGGTTCATCAAATATAAGAGCAATTGTATCTTGGATATCCTTCAAGACAATGGTAGAAGTGAAAGGATTGGTCGGGCTTCTAGGTTGTTATAAGAGGCTGGTAGCCAATTTATCTCAAGTTTTGACTCCTCTAACAGTGTCATATAGAAGTGATTATGCATTTTTTGGAATAAACAGTGTCAATAAGCTTTTGAGTATCTAAAAGAGAATTTTGTTAGTGTTCTAGTTCATTTTCTGCCAGTAAATGGATTTCAGTTTTCGGGTTTTAGTGATGCTTCATGTCTGTGATTTGGCTATGTTTTGATGTAGTAGAGATCATTCATTTCTTATATGTCTTGGTTGTTTCATCCACAAGAACATAACTATGTAAACCATGATATCGAGTTGGATTTATTGGTGTTTGACCTGATGGTGTGGAGACATTACCTCATTGGTGAGCATTTTATAGTCTTCACCTAACATAAGAGCCTGGGGAACATTTTTCCCCAACACGAATTCAAAATTCAGAAATGTTGGTTGATGGATTTCTAATAAGATTATGAAAATGATATTTTTTATACACATGGGAATGGAAATGTTGTCATAGATTCATTGATAATTAAGTGATGCAATGACGTAATGTAACAATTAAGTGATTCCTTTAGAGTAATTTAAGAGATTTTAAAATTTCATCTAGATATTGGATAAGATTGATGTAGATGTTTTTTTTTCAGATGATCGTACAATAATATCTCATGTTGCGGGTGGAAGAGTCCTAGTTTGGAGATCATGAGGTCAAGGTCTGGAGAGACTGAGATATTTTTCGTGAGGCCCTTGATGGTTGATTAGAAAATAGACAACATTGAGTGTTGTTTCATAGAAGTATTTTCATTCCTTTGGAGATGCGTGAGATGGTTCTCATATAGTTCCATAGTTCAACTATGGCACTACACCCTTTCATGAAAATAATGTACCGAGCCATGAAGTCTACTTTTGGTGTCTTGATTTGATGCGCGAAGTTGCAGTGATTGTGTCTCAATGATTTTTCTAACAAAAAGTGAGGGCCGAGAACTGTGTTCCCAGTGGTCTTCTCCAAATATTATATATTCCTCCATGGAATTAGGAGAAAATATAGATGGAAATTATTACTCTATTACCTCATTCATAGAGAATATATGACACTATAAATGTAGTAGTTGATCTTTTGATGAAATCAACCCACTACATGACAATCAGGGAGTCGTTCATAGTGGATGTTTATTTGAGGAAATATCTAGAGGAGGAGTTTAGACTCCATGGAGTCTCAAGGACAATCAAGTCTTATTTAGATCCTCATTTTACCTCCATTATTTGAAGAGGTCCACACATTGATTTTGGTTCTAAATTATTACTTAACAATGATTTTCATTCGTAGCAAAATGTCCAAAAAGAATAGACCATCAAGACTCTTGAACACATGTTGTGACCTTGTTTTATATATTTAGGATGTTCGTAAATGAGGGACCTTCCTTTAGTATAGTTTTATTAAAAAAATTGTTTCCACTCCACCATAGGTTTTGATGTGTTTGAATCCTTTTATGACCAACCATTCTATTCGTCATTATGCTGGACTGGGGTTCGTTAGCTAGTAATTCTCAGGACAGAAATGGTATACAGTAAAACAAGAAAGGTTTAGGTGATTTTTGAGAGGATGAAGGTATCACATGATTGTCATAGGTCTTATGTCAATCATATGAGGATACCTCTAGACAATGACATTGGGGATCATCAGTTTCTGAAGTTGACTCCCTGTCATGGGTAGTAAATGTTTTTTTTGGGAGTAATCTCTCTCCATGGTTAGTTGGTCCATTCAAGGAATTGGATCATGTTGGATTTTTGGCATATCAAGTGGTACATCCCCCGTAGATATTCCTAATAGATGAATTTTCTTCACATGTCGCAGCTCCATCATCATATTCATGATGACTCTCGCATCATCAATTTGGAAAGATTGATGTTGATGAGGATGTGACCTTCAAGTACATGTCTACAGTGATCTATGAATGAAAGGAGAAGTTATTGTGGGGGTATGATATATACTTGTTTTGAGTCTTACGGGGGAATGTTGGCATAGAGAAGAGTACTTGGGAACATGAGTCGTATATATATATATGCTCAGTACAATGATCATTTTTTATCGTTATCTTTCCTCGGGTAATGTTGTTTGTTTAGTGGTCGTAAACCCTCTTTGGTAATGATTAGGATCATTTTAATATTATTATGGATTTCTCTCATTTGATAGGTATCTCCCATGTGAGAGTTCTTAGGATCTGGTTGTGGTTATCATGTGCTTTCATGTTTTTCCATCTTATAAAATGGTTGAGGTCCTATGGTGGAAAGAGTGAGAGGTATCTCATGGGGTGACTGTTGTTACAACCCTATTTATCTCTCATCTATAAGTTTGTTATTGATTTTCTAGGATGGGAATGTTCTAAGTGGTATCTGATATAATGTCCCAGACCTCCCCAGTCTATTAAATTGTTAAAATTTAGTGGTTGAGGTGTTCTGGGAGGCTATGGTGCCTCATTTAATGGTTCTTCCAAAAATAAAATTTTTCCAATTGTGAGTGAGGAATGGTAGGTCGAAGACAATGAGTCGCAATGGTCAGTCACACTGGTTTCTTACCAATAGTCACTCACACTAGTAGCTCACCAATGGTGACTCACACCGGTGACTCATACAAAGTGACTAATAGTGGTTACTCACACTAGTGAGGCATGATAGTAGGTCGTGATAGAAGGTTCCGAAAATCGAGTCTTCTAATGGTGACTCAACCAAAAGTGAGTAATCTGATGGTGGATCATCCAATGGTGAACCATCTAATAGTCATTCACCTGACAGTTACTCATCCACTAGATTCTCCTCTAATGGTGATTCATCCTATGGTAGATCATCCAATGGTGAGTAACCCAATGGTGATTCATCCATTAGGAGCTCTTCTACCGGTGACTCACAATGGTGACTCACCCCACATTGTCTCATTTCCAATAACTTTTCAAAATTTCAGCTATCTCCAATTTTCTAGTTTTCTACAGTATCACCCCATTTTTGTATTCATTGATGTTAAAATCTATCAAAGCTATGTTTTAATGGATTTAAGGAAAATTTACTTCCCATAACTCTTATCCAATTTTTCATATCTTTTTGGGTGCCTTTACATGTCCAAACCTATTGGGTTTTTTAGGTTCGAATTTAAGAGAAATTGAAAATAGTTTAATATCCAGTGAGTCTCTGATCTAATCATTTTTAGCAAAGGGAGGTCCCTTCATTAATTCCTTCTTATTTTTCTTTGGTATGGGATTCCCAATGTCCTTCCTCCCATAAGAGTCGTGAATTATGTTGTAATAATGTATCATAATCCCAGTGTATTTTTTCCCATAGCAAGTGTACCCTTTTTTTGTGTAACCAGGATGAGTCATGTTTTCCTTAATCTAAGGTATGTTTTACATTCATTCTTCTAGGTTCATAAATTTTATTTCTCATATTTATGATTACTATGGTATGTCATGTAATATCCATGTTTTTAATGGATATTTTATGGTTGATGTTTTGTGTGGTGGTTTCACGACATCCTCATGTGGATGTAGTAATTGCAAGAGAGGGGATTGTGATCCATTGTGTTGGCCAATGATCATTAATAGATCATTAAATACCTTTTTAGGTAATGGATTCACTACTTCTCAATATATTTACATGAAACTGTAGAGATAGTATGATTTATCCTATGTATCACAATGAAATTAAAAAAATAATTATTTGAACCATAATAATGAATTGGTATCCACTTCATCATGATGTTATTTCCTCTTGATTTTCTAGATTTTATGATATATATTATTTTCTTATTTAGTGTGTTGTTCCTGATGGAAATTGTTAACGAACATAAATCCCAAATTAACTTATAATTAATTATCTTATGATTAAATAGGTGTGTCAATGAATATGGTTGTTGTTGTAATTTGATGATTATCAAATTGATGCAGTATGCTTGTTTAAGGTAATTGGTTAATAATCATTATTAATGTTGGTAATTTTTGGTGAAATTTTTAATGTCATGTTAAATTTTTTATTTAATAAATTTGAGATAGCATGAGAGGCTTGTTTCTTTGGTTTTCTGTAGTTGAAACCTTAATAATGAATTAGTTAATTCTAGATAGAATAAGAACTGATTGTGGGATAAAAGATAATGCATTTTAGGGCCTCAATTTCTCAATTTATGTAAAGTCCATGTGACTTGTGGTTTGGATCCATGAGAGCTCTTTATGTGTGAATGATAAATGTATTGTTTAGGAACAATAGCTCAGTTTCTATTTTTTTAATTCATGTGATATTATGTGATCATGGGATGGATGAGCCATGAGGTCTATAGTGGTATGTAGGTATTGGGAGGCCTAGTTGTTTTGTGGTAGTAGTTTACACCTAGAGTGGTGAGATGCATCAGTTTAGGCAATTGGGTTTTAGGGAGGACACAGTAGATGTTAGAACGAGTTGAATCTAGGCTTACCCATTAATAAAAAAATGGATTCTTGTTAAATATACTTCTTTATTATATGATTTAATTTCCCTACTAATTGAAGAAGATTTCCTTTCTTACTCTCTATCTAAGAACGGGGATGATATATGGGGTATACAACATTATTTCTGTGTTTTTCTTAAAGAGGATTGGTGGGACTAAGGTCCTCATATAGGTGAAAAAGACTTGATGAGTATTTCACCTACTCTCTATGTTGAGCCCCTTATATTCGGTAGATTAGGATTTTTCTAGAATACCTATAAATATAGAAATATTGAAAGTTTTACCATTTTTAATAAATGAATGAATGTTTAACCCATGAGGTTGGGGCTTTTGTGATGTAGTGATAATAATCTGTTTCTTAGAATCCATGTAAATGGTTTGGTTATTCCTGGGGTTAATGGATCCTTATTGAAATGTTAATGTATTAGAATGTGATTTGTAATTAATAATGTCTAATTAATGGTTAAAGAATTAATTATCTTAAATTGAAGCTGATAGAAATGTATAATTAACATAAATGATATCATTAAATGGTTTTCTACAAATAGGATGTCTAGTCTCAACCATGGTTGTCAGGAGTCCGAGAGACGTTAGACGTAGTTCTGTATAAGACAAGATTTTTCCCATAGTTCATTTTTGATCTATATTATATCATGTATCTTTTGGGATTAAATATACTAAAACACCCTATTTGTTATGGAAAATAACACCCCAAGTCTTATTTAGCCCTTGGGGGTGTATTCCCCAATATCCTGGTGGGAGGAAAGATCGATGACTACCCCTTTTGGACCCGTTCTCTTCTCTGGGTAGTTACTTAGGATGGTATGAATGGTGGTTAGTTTTCCCTATATATGTGTGTAGAGGTCAATAACATATTTTGGATATTCTCACTCATATATTCTCGATATAGTTTCATAAAGGCTACTATAGTTATAATGTGTATGGGTTTTGATGGCTTGAGGATCCTTTATCAGTGTATGGGCTATAATGTCTTGAGGTATAATACATGATCTATGATAAATGTTATGCAGGATATGGTTGCTCCTAAAAAATACCTAAATACATTGTATTTATGGATGTGGTGGTTGTATTCCCAAGATGCATGTTGACGCATGATGTTCTTGTCGTGGTTATTTTCCCAGGTGTCAACAAGCTAGCCATTTTGGAGAGAGATGATCAAGACGTGTGACATTAGAGAATGCATAAAACTAGTGGGAAAGTGGTAGCCTAGTGCCATTGATATTATTTATTATATAATATGATCTTATATGAAATACATGGTGAGAGTATCCATGGTGAATCCTGGAAAAAATTATACTTATTTAGATGATGAGTTAGTTTCACTTGTTTTCCCTTATGCCTTACCATGATTTCATTACTTTTTTCATGAGAAGCTTGATGGATGATCTTATTGAGTATAATATTATACTCACCCTATGCTATATTAAATATTTTTTCTATATCAATTAGAATAGGTTGGAGAGAATGCTTGTTACTAAGAGCTTGGGGTTTTGCAGGAGCTGTTTGGCTTCCGGGATGCTACAAATTTTCTTTATTTTATACTTGTATTTTCCCTTTCAGTTGTAGTTGTTATTGAATGACATTACAAATATGATGTTTTAATTCATTTACATTGTGATTTGAGTAAGATATTTTTGGTTTCTATCTTATCTCTCTCATTCCTGTGTGTTCTCATAGAGGTTAATGCCTCGAATTTTTGTATTTATTATACCTTTACTGCTAGTCGCTAACCAAGGCCCTACTAGAGGTTGGACAAGGGTGTCATTATCTCTCTACTCCCGCTGATGGAATATGAGGGGAACACATTGTGGGGAGGGGGTCATGATAGGCTAGGTTATAATTATCTCATTTAAATAACCACAATAAAAAATGATGTTTCCTAGAAATAGAAGTGTTGAATGTTACATTTCTGAAGTCGGTGATGCAGGTAGTGAAATACCTTCGGTATTTCATGTCGCGCAAGCTAAGTTGGTAATGTATGTAGTGCAAGACAAATCATTATTGTGTGAATATGATATTTCACTTAGTGTTTCAAATATATATACATATATATATATATACGTATTAATAAATATTTATAGTGTCGCATTAAATAAAAATATTAAAATGATAAATTAATTTAAAAAATAATTATTCAAACAATCTATAGGTGTTACAGTATACCCCCTAAAAAGAATTTCTCCATTGAAATTCATCTAGTTTATGAAATATTTTATACTAGAAAGATTCTTTCATAGAAACCCACATCATAAAAATGAATACAAAAACATCGCTTAAAATGGAATATTGGTACCACAATGGTTACCTAAGGTAATATATAAATAGGTTTCCATATAGGAGAACATAGTTTGGAATTGAAAAAACAAACATGGATGAAAAATGTAACAATAATGTTCTGATAGAGAGTGATAGAGAACAATGACTAGAGAATTTTAACAATCAGAATGTAATAAATCTTGGAAAACCTAAGGGACCTTCTGATTCATCTGGAATGAGGGCACTAGGATAAAATTTTCATTTTCAACATAATTTTTTCATTATGTTGAAAAATATTCATAAAATGATATGCTTTCATTATTTTTGGACAATCTCACCCTTGGCTGTACCTTGATACACTTCACATATTTCTCAAAAAAGGTGAATTTTTCATTTATTATGTAACAACAGGTCTTTAGATCCATTATATGAAATCAAATTTTTTGTTAGTTTTTTAAACACAAAGTATTTTGATGAGGATTTCCAAAATGCATAAATCTTTATTTGGAGAGATAACACTTTAATCATACTAACAACATCTCATGTTTAACATAGTCATTCCCTAAGATTTTAAACTCATAATCCTTCCAAAATATGACAAATCAAAACATTAGAAATAAATTTATGAAATCATCTTAATGATTATCTCCCATATATAAAAAATTATGACTTGTATTTTCTCATTCTAAACATGTGAATTCCCTTATCGTATATTCCCTTGAATAGTTGTATTAACCTTAATTAACATAAACCCTTTTGGAAAACATGAAATATTTTTTATTCTGATAATAAATATATATATTCATTAAATACATGAAGTCATAAACTATATCCTTAATGACCTAGACCACTTATTAAATAATCAATAATAATATCACATGTAATCAGTACCATCTTATTAATTTATTTATATCCAACATTTCACTTATCAAAAAATTATTATCTTAACATTTGGAAAAATTAAGTGATATCTTTCCCTTAACCTTATTCATACCATGAATACCACCGTATCATTAAATAAATTCTCTTATCCATCATAATTATTCAACATAGTGTTGAAAATCCATAGAAAAAAACATAAGCAGATTAATCCTTATGTAATTCCCCTTTCATAATTCTTGAATCCAAACACATAATTATTTCAATCCTTCCCCTATAATGGGTTGTATAAAACTGTTCCTTCATTGGTTTAGAAGTATATTCTTATGTATATGCATTTATTTGGATAGTTCATATGTTCATCATGAATGGGGCATTGATCTCCATGACAATTTTACACTCTATCACCATTTTCCCAAAGAGATTACATATTCTCCTCTATTTGACGTATTCTAAAATTTTCTTATACCCTTGTTCATGACATGGAAGAAACTTATTCTCTATTCATAAATTATAAATATAATTTTATCATTTATAAAGGACCATATTTAACTTTTGAAATTTGTTAATAATATCCCCCAAGTGTACATTGTAAATCATTTATTGTGATAGCCGATACGACATAATTGAAATATATTTTTCTTTAGTCATTATCCAATTTTGTTTCTCAAAATCACTATATTTTCCTTTAGTCTAAATGTTAAACCAGTTCTTTATGGTATCATCCATTATCTAAAACCAATATGTATAGTGTAATCATTACGTATCATAGCATAAAACCACATTGTAATCAAAAGATATACTTATGGGATGTCTAAATCAAGACACCTTCCATACTATATGAAACCCTTGGTTCACCTTATCTTATTCAAATCCAACATATATCTAAAACCTTCATGATGGTTGTGATGTGTTTTTGAATCCAAAATGTATATTAGTTGGGAGTGTCAAACCAGGTGTGCAAAAAAACATCTTTTCATGTACCAGATTACCTAAGTCAAGCCCTGAACATATTTTCAATGTTTTTACGCCTAGGTATATCTATGGTAGCACCACATCAACTAGTTGTACCAAGACAAGGATATATTTATTTGAAATTACGAACTCTATCCTTTACCAAAATTCCATAAAATTTTCCTTAATGTTGAGTCATACTTATACTTATCCTTAGAGACATCTCTAGAGATATAATTATAAATATACATAGGGATATATATAAAGTGTTCTCATAATAATTTCAAAATTATGAATAAATTTTTCCTTTGATACCAAATACAAACAACGAATTTCGAAATACATGGATATTACATCATTTTCTATGAATATTTAGTAAATTGAAAAAATACATGCTTGAGGACCATAATAGATAACTGTCTTTGGAATCATGGAAAAAAATCATCTCTCCTAGTGAAAGATCATTAACATCCCCTATAAATATCTTCTCTTGTAGTACATATAGATAAATACTTTCTTAATAACCAATATAATGGAAACATAATAAGGGGTGATCTTTGATTCATAGTAAGGGTAAATAATGAAAATGTTTAAGCATAACATGAACAAAAGTGTATTTAACTAGAGAATAACATTTTAAGATCATACCCGACATATCAATGATCATAATAAATATTGTTAGATTGTAAAAGATGAATAATAATAAAATAAGTAAAAGAATCCAAGAAAGCAAAACATATTAATAAAACATGGAAATTTTGAAATAGATACAAAAACCCTATGTCATTTTGGAAAGCAGAAGCCTTTTTTCATTTTAGTATTTGGTTAATCACCCATGTATATGCTTCAGTGTTGGGATTCCCTCTCCTGTTCCCTCTTGTTTCGGGTATGGGATGTCATATAGTGTACCCACTTGATTCTCGCTTTGTATTTCCTTCCATTCACTCGATGGTTTCAGGATTGAGATTCCCTCCACTTTGCCCTATTTTTTGGGTATTGGTATTTATACCCATTTAACCTTTTGGTTCGATGCTGGGATTTCCTCCCATTTACCCTCTTAATTTGGTCTTCAGTTTCCTCTTTTATACACATTTATTTTGATATTCATGTTTCCTCATGTTTACCCTCCTATTTTGCGATTGTGATTCCCTATTGTGTACCCTTTGAGATCATAAATCAATTGTCATTACCTAATGAATTGGAGGGACATATAGGCATCAATCATCACACAATGAAATCATACATTTATATTCCACAAAACATTAATCATATCATGAACCCCAAAAAATGGATTTTATAAACATCAAATCATAACCCATTAAAGGAAATGGGTATCATTACCATTTTATCACATTGTAATCTATGTAAAAAAGATAGGTTTCATATTCATTTCTTCAATGAATATCTTGTAAAAAAATTATTTTCCAAAATCATGTAAACCATTGAAAGGAAATGTATTTTTATAAACATATAACCCATTAGAAAGAAATAGGTCTCATAAAGACCATAACATAATAATAACCTATTCAGATAAATAATATGAATGGAACCATTATATCATTTAATAGGTAGGCATGTGTAACGAAAACAAACGTCAACCAATATGGAAAAAACTTTTGAAATATCTATTAAAAAACATTTCCTAAGGAATATATAATTTCTTCATTGAAAAATTATTTTTTAAAAATAAAACTATTTGATAAAAATTTTCATAGAAATTATATTTAAAACATATAAAAAAGATATGGAATCATTTGAAACCCATTTTCCATGAATTCTTATTAAATAATATTCAGAATATTTTGAAACCCATTTTCAATGAAAAAAGCTTGAAAACATATAATGAAAGGTTGAAAATGTTTTGAAAATAATTTTATTGATTGTATTTTGAATACATGTAGATAAAACAAGAAAACGTTTTGAACTCTATTTTCTTTGAAAACTCTAAAAAGTTGTTTGAAAATGATTTGAAAAAGATTTTTCATGAAAACATAGAAAATAATCATGAAAACATTTTGGAAACATGTTTTCTTGAAAATGTATAAAAGAAGTTTGAAAACGTCTTGAAAACCTTTTTTTATGAAAACTAATATAAGAAACAAGAATATGTTTTGAAATTTTTTTTATGAAAGTATATAAAATAATCTTGAAAACATTTTGAAAACCATTATCTTTGATAATATCTTATAAAACATTTTTCTAAAAAAAACCTCTAAAAATAAAAGAAATTATTCATTTTATTATCAACTGATAATTCTATAGATGTCGTACAAGTTAAAAAGAACAATCCTTTTTCATGGTAAAAAGGACAGAAAATTTACTCCTTCAGAAATCGACAAGAATAATCCACTGAAAACATTGGTAAAAGAAAAAAGGGTAAAATTTAATTTAATGATCATATTATATTATTATAATATTCGTAGAAACTAATTTTAGAAAACATGGTTTTGAAAGAACATAGAATTTTTACCGAAGAGAGGTTAAAGTTGAGCTTTCTTAAAAACAATTTCTTAACTATATTATGTACAAAAGAGTATAAAATGGTTCGACTATGTGAATGTGGCATGATTAATCATATTAGAAGAAATTTTAGGAATTTATTGAAAGGTGGAACGTAATTATTCATTAATTGAATCATTAAAAAAATGTCTTAAAGCAATGAGATTGTCTCAATAAACTATTATAACTTTGTATCATAGGATCATACTCTCCATGTAAGAAACGAAAATTTACTTAAGAATAAAATATCTTTAAAATGTGTATATTCATGTTAAAACATGTAATATGGATGTATATACAGCTAAAAAAGGATTTGGTGCATAAAAAACATGAGTCTCAAAGAATGAAAATTGAGACAACATATTTTTACTGATTTTGTAATGATTGAAACTGAAACCCCCTTAATGAATGTTAATAAAAATATATTTTAAAAACAATAAATTTATATATAAGGTATATATAATACAAACATAGTATGTATTTAAACCACATAAATGTAATGGGTTTTGAACAAAGCATATATCTCATGGGAACACAAAGTGAGATTAAATTAACTTACCTTATGTTTTAAAACTTATTGTACGCATTCAACCCACCTGTATAATAAATATATATTTATTATAAATATTTTATAAAACCTTAGTATTATATATTATACCATATATAGATTTAAAATGAACTTTTATTACCCACTTTTTAACAAAACTATGTTATGGTTTCACTTCATGTAATATTCTCTTAATTATTCTAATGACACTAATTGGTTATATCTTTTGTATTTATACATTATATCATGCTTTACAGAATGCAAAACATGATATAAATAAAATTTATATAAATTATATGTTCATTATAAAAATATATATAACATGTTACTATGAAAAAAATACACTCCTCTTGTGGAGGGTAGGTCATACGTACGCATGAACGCTATTTCCATTTAATTAACGTATTGAAATGAAAAAAAGTAATAGAAATATTTGTGTTTATAAGTGTCTAAATATATATATAACATTATTAAATTATATTTATTATTTCGTATATATATATATATATCATTTATATTCACTAAACTTATACTTAATACATTCATGAAGTTTATGAATGAATCATATAGCTTTGAGGGGTGGTAGTCTACATTATAATTGAAATAAATTATCTTAATAACACAAAATAGAAAGTAAAATTATAAGTAACACCAATTTTATTAATGAATATTAATATAATACTAAATTTAATATATGAAATATATAAACATTTTCCTCACCATAATTTCCCCCATGTAAGGTGGTAATGGATAAATGAACAATCACAATTTCATGAGGCAGTAGTTCACCATACACAGAAAAAGTTTGTTTGTTACCCAATACATATAGGTGTGTGTAATGTACGTTGAAAAATTTCATTAACAACATCATAGTATATTGAGGATACTTTTTTTGATGTTTAATCATAGAATAAATAGATTAGTTTTGGTAGATAAGGAATATAAAAGAAAGCACTTTAGATAAGATGATTCCTCTTAAGCAGGTAACTCCATTTGGATTGCGCCAAAAGGATTCCTTCGATATCCCTATCCACAAGGGAAGGATTCTTGGAGGAAGTTATGGATATTTGGATGTATATTTGGAAGAGTGTGGAAAATCCTAGGAGGATTGATAGATGTGAAGAAGTAAGAGAGTTGGTGGCCAATTATAGGAATGGAAAACGACTCACATGGAATTTTTTAAAACAAGTTAGGTGTACACATAATATTACATAAAAAATTAATACCAAAAACAAAAATCCGTAATGGAAGGTATATGTACAATTAACATCCATGAAATGGGTCTTGGAAAATTTTATAGGTCTTTTTGGTCACATTGATTGACGATTAGTTCTTAATTATGGGTAATTTGACATTAATCACTCTGATTAATTTTAGTCGTTATTAGTAATAATTTTTGTAAAAAATATTTTTATCTAATTATACTCTAAATATTATCGTTATTATAAATTTCTTTGTTGTTTTTTTAAATTAAATTCACAAAAGTATAAATATTATGATTATTTATAATCCCGCAATTGAAATAAAAGAACTGTTTTTAAAGTATAAAACATGATCAAAACATAGTTATGTTTTTATATTAAAATTCCAAGTTAAATTGATTTTAATTACCTAATTGGTATTAATATACTTATAAATGATCTAATTTTACAATAAAAAAATTTAATGTATAATTTAACATTAATAATTATTTAAAAGAAAAGGAAGTTGTTAACTAAAAAGTAGTATCTTCACTATTTATCATAAAATGTTGTTTCTAAGAAAAAACCAAAAAATCACCCAAAATATAATTTGGAAATTTAAAATTTTAAAAATATTTTTTTCATCAAATTAAATTTTTCAATGCATTAAAAATTTATTTTATTCTTAAAAATGTTTAATTCGAGATAATGGTATTTTTAACCATAAAAGGACTTTTCCAAAAATAAATGTATCTTTTCATTCCAATACCATTTATCTATATAAAGAAATTATATATAATAATTGAAAATTAGTTATGAATATTCATAGAACAAATTTTAACAGCTATTACAGCAACACTACATTTTCATACATTAATATTACAACATTATAAAGAAAATCAACATAAAATCCTTACACAATGAGGATCCAAATTATTATTGTCATGGGAACATTTAGAAAATAAATAAAATTATAAAAAAATATAAAAACATAATATATTTATTCTTATCTATCTTATTTTTGTCCATTTATTTCTCCTTAGTACATGTAATCACCTAAGGATATATATCAAAATGGGGTGAGCTAAAATCCTAGTAAGATAATAAATAATAACATGAAGAAATTTAAAATGGGTTGAGTATTAAAATAAAATCATTCTAATAACATATGAATTGGATCATAATCATGATAAGAAGTCATTAAAATAATGTTTAGAATACAAAAATTCTAAAAAATGAAACATCATGTCGCAGTGGTCAACTACAACACATAGTTGGGAACACATATAGCATTATGATCACAAATATTTCACTTTTCTCATGAGATACATAATTTTACCTAATAAATTTTGGTGATATATAGTTATACTCGGACCTATCACATCATAACATTTACATTGTGATTTATAATTCTGGTAGCACCAGTCACATCATAACTTATACATTATCATGCATTCCAAATAGAATGTATATAAATCATGGATATAAAATTACCCTAGTAAAGGAATGGGTTTAATTTTATAAATCATATATTAATAAAATTTATTTCACAAAATTAAAGATTGAATAACATACTTGATATATGTATCATCAACTTCAAAGAAGAAATAATCTTTTGATGTTAATGGTTTGTTATTTTAAAAGATATTAATCTTTTGGAAAATGTTGGGTTTGTCATAAAATCATGTAGAAAACATTAATATCACAAAAATCTAAGTTAATGATAAAGAAGTTATATTTAATGAATTTTTTTTTGAAATTGGGTGAAAGAGGGAAAACTCAAATAAATGATAGTTGGGTTTGAGAATTCTCGTTTCCGTGAGTTTGAATGCTTCATTCCATTTAATAACATTTATAATCACATTAGAGTCATTAATTACAAAATAAATAACCTTTTATAAATTAATATTATTCATCGTGATCTTATTATGTTCATTTATGGGATTTTTGATGACGTATACAGTTTAATTTCTTCACTCAAATGATTTTGTTTTCTTAATTTTCTAGATCTGTTTGGTCATATTCACGAATTAATGTGCACGTAAAGTGGTGATAAGTAACCATAAATGTTATTAAATGTTATTAATGATATTACATATGTTTAAAATATCTTATTAACAATTTGGTTATATACTATGAGGATGAATCATTAGATAAAAGTAAATGATAATGGTTTTAGATTAATTTTGATGGTTTTTTGACCACAACAAACTCATTTTGTTTCATCATTTAGTATTATGTATATTTTTTAGTTACATAAAATATATTGGATTTTATAATACATATTAATATCTTATTTAAACCATTTAATGGTTTTATTAACATCAATGATTGTGTTTAAGTAAAATGAAAGTGCATCTCCCAAGAGGTCTATAAATTGACACATCAGAGTGACATTTTCATTTTTATAATGAAAAAGTGAGAGGAAAGAGTTTAATGATGGATCTTACATTAACAGAATATAATAAAAATATATTTAAGGTAAATTAGATATCATTACATTTGTATTAAGGGAGGTGAGAATAGATTAAAGAAATAAATAAAATTGCAAGAAAATTAAATGAAAAAGAGGGAGGATTTTCCTCTCAAATTCCCTTATTCAATCCTCCCCTAGGCACCTATTATTGGAAATTCGATGAAAAAAGAGCTCATAGATGTGTGGGAGGATAAAGCAATGTCTTTTAGGTATAAATGTTGAAATGATAAATGTTTTAGATGAGTGAGGAGAAGAGTGTGTGAGGGGTGATATTTATAGTGGAGGAGAAGGGTGTTTTATTATTATTTAATTCATAGTTTACTATTTTACAGAAGACATGAAATATTACCGATTATTGAGGCTAAATATAGTAATTAGATAATATTATTATGAATAAATTGTGCTTACTTCATCAATGACTTAATGAATAGTTTATTTAGGATATAATCTATATATATCGTAAATTACCATATCTCACTACTCAATAAAAATTGAAGTAATTCATAAAAATCCCAAAAATTCCCCAAAACCATTTTTTGATGTTTAGAATTAAAAAATTAATTCCAATTTATTAAAATAACGTTCAAAATATAATTAATTTGATTTTTAATAAAAAAAATCATTTACATGGAAAATACATATTACAAAATTATTACGTCTTTTAAAACTCTTTGAAAAATTACATTAGGTGTTATATAATTATACTAAAATCATAAGATATAAAAAATTTCATCTATAAATAAATTTTATGAAAATAATATTTATTTTAAATTATTAAATTAATCTTTAGATTATAATTAAATATTTATGAATTATAAAAATACCAACATGTAACTAATAATTTTTAAAAAATGTTTACCTACTTATACATTGATATAAGTTTATCATATTATCACTTATAAGATAAAAAAAATTATTTACACATTTACAGTGAGGCTAATATTCATTTGGCCAGTTTACTATTCATAAGTGTGTCATTATTATTCTAATGGGCAGGTTGCAATTTTATCCGTATACATTCCTTATCATCTATATATATTTAATATTTTATTTACTCCTCACTTATAATGCATTTATTAAGATCCTTATATTATTTTATGTTCATTATACTGTATGAAATTACTATCATAAGGGATAAATTCCATTGATAACGGTTTGGGCCATTACAGCGACATTATAATTATCTCAGTTGAATAATTATAAGGGAAAAATGATGATTCGTAGAGACATCTATGTTGTGTGTAACGTATGCCACGTCAGTGTTGTGGGTAATGAATTTCAAGTCATCATTGTGTGTAATGCAAGCCATGTAGGTAATGTTTTTAGCACAAGCCATGTAGGTGTTGTGTGAAATGAATATTTGAAAAAGTGTTTTAATATAGTTATATAAATAACTATTACTTCTGTCATGTTAAATGAAAAATTTGAAAATGATATATTAAATTGTAAAAAATAATTCCCAAAATCTCAGAGTGTTACAATATCTCCTACTTTTCTTATAATGTGTATGTTGCATAGAATATTCTTTTAAAGAAGGCAGAGGGGTGTGACTTTTATGAACAGAAGTTGTGTAACTTTATTGTTCATATTCCCATGTATTTTTTCATTAAAAAATCTTGTGGTGATCCATGTGTTAGGAAATTAATGAAAACTACTTCCACAAAATCATTTGGACATGTGCCTAGAAAGTTGTGACCACCATGCTACAAATATGGTGGGACCAAACCGGAAGGTGGTTCCACCTAGGGAACCTCTTGTAATACTTGATGCAGGAACTATATCCAAGTCATGATAGGGATTAATGAGGCTCATGTAGACCATTAAAGGATCCCCTCAACCTATTCCATATTATAGCGGAGTTGAGGCAAAAAATTTAGGAACATAAAACACCCAATTTTCGATGTATGGTGTCCCTGAAGCTAAGAGTGATGGATGAAAGACAAGATTACTATAATTGAGCATTGTGAGACACCTAAAGGAGGAGAAAAAATATCACTATGTATATTATTAGAGATTATTCCATGTGATAGTGGGATATTATATCCCTTTTAGATTATCATCGGGGTATGGAAGGGGAGGGATTTAAGACTGTTTTCTATGACTATGTTATTCCCTATACAATGATAGCATTCTAATATAAAGATATTATGTATGAAAATAGGAGTATTATGTCTTTGACAGACTATTCTAATTTTTTCACTAATATCCAATGCTTTTTATAATCTCTTCTTGGTTAAAAGTTGGCGAAATCATAAAAATTTGATGATGGGATCATATATTATATCCGATCGAAGGTGAATATCATTCATTTTACCATAATTTCATAAAGAATACACCAAGAACACATTTCCAATAGAAACTTGATAGAATATTATCGGTTGGTTGAAGAGAACAATGATATTAATGTTTTTCTATTTTCTTCCAGAAGGGTTGCTATCATAATACACATAGGGATAATGGAATTTTGATTACAGCTAGTCATAGTTATATGCCTTTTTCACTAGTTTGGAATTCCAGGGAATGAGAAGTAAATTTTTAAAAGACCTTATTATGATTTCAGGATATGGAAGGTTTAGAATATTATTATTATTTTTACAAGAACTAGACAATTTTTTATAGTGGGATACGATTCATATCATCTCCACCACTAAAATAATGATTATTAGCACCACTCTAGAGTACTACTATCCATTCCATTAGTGAATGTGATCATGACTGGGGTATCCAAGAATTAAATTTATAATGAAAGTCATTTGATCCTACATAGGAAAGTAAAGTTATTCCTCAGGGCCATGGATATTGAAATTTCTATAATGATTAGTGGTTTTTAGAGGAGTAGAGTGTAATTAAATCAACTCTTATATTTACTATTCTATTAAATGATACTTTAGTTTCTTCCATATTTGAAAAATTTTCATCAAATTCATTATTATTAATGAAAATTTTAGAATATAATGGATTTGAAATTCAATACCTTGGTGGGGTGATCACACTTCATACTCATTTCATAATATTTTAAAATAGTGTATACAATTGTAATGACAACCTGTTGAGAAAAGAACCCATCATTTTCTAGGGAGCATCTTTTTCCTCATTATATCTGGTTTTGAAATCATTTTCATGATGGAATGGATGGTTCATTTCTATTATTACATGAATTTTTTCAATATAAGGTGTTCATTACATCACGAGTGGGGTTAGTTATATACATAAGGGTGAATGGGATGACCATGTAATTTGAGATGGACCAAATCATCAAGGACTGAATAGATTGACAATCCATATTTTTTTATTTTTTTACACAATGTAGATATAGATATTGATAATTTCCCTTCAATTTTTGATCAATATAGAGAATTTATTCTTCTCAAATTTTCTAAAAAAAACTTTAGAGAGATGTAGTGATTTCAATAGATTTAGTTCTAGAATCCTCGCCATTATCAATTCCTCCCGATTGTATAAATAATACTGAGTTGGAATAGTTCAAGAGGTAGTTATAGTGTTTAGTTTGTGAAGGTTATATACAACTCAAAACCTGTCCATGGGGTTCACCTGTCATTTTCAAAAATAATTTAGATGGTACCCTAAAATTTAAACATGATATTTATTTTAAATAGATTTTGGATAAGAACTGGTATCCAATCCCTCACATCAATGACCAAAATAAGTTACGGTTTCATCCAAGATCAATTTTAGTTCCTGATAATATCATGTATCTGTATAACCTTTTTATATTCCAAATAAAATAATCCCAAGATATTAATGTCTTTTTGCGTATTTAGTTATGTTTTTTGTTCTAGGGATTGCACTGTCAGTTTTTATGGCCATGATTAATATGTTTTTCCACCCATATCTGAAGTCATTTGTGGAATTTTTATTGGAAGATATGTTTGTGTATTCAAATTCTCAAATATCTATTCCAGAAATCATTAGATCATTTTTAATACACAATTATAGAACCATCAATATTCTATGATCACATTATTCAATTTATGGATCAATAATGATCACTTTTTCATTCACATTATATCAGAGATAGTAGTATCGGCTAACCTAAAGAAGGTGAGCACTATTGTTTCTTGGCTACAACCAAATAAATTATATGACATACGTACTTTATTGGTGATATATATCTTTTAAAGGTACATTATACATGAATTCACAAACCATTTTGAATCTCATTCAATGATTAATAAAGGTGTGATATTTCTATGTTTTGAATAATTTGAGATGATCATTCATGAGCTAAATAGAAGCATGAATCAGTTTTGATCCTAATTCTTCATGATATGTTAAAAGGCTACATAATATTTTTTTTGATACATTAGGTACTGGACTGAGAAGTGTTCTAATGTAGGATGATAAAGTTGTTGTGTAAAATTATCATCCTTTGAGGCCTCATTAGAATAATTCCACAATGAATGATCTCGAGTTAGTAGTTGTGGTTCATGCCTCCTATTGTTAGAGACATTTATTTTAAAGAGAACAGTTTGTAGTGTTTATGAACCAAAAAGGCATTAAAAATATATTTTCACCCATTAGGAATTGATCATTAGTTAGAGACAAAGGTTTGAATACATTTATTCATTCTAATCTTAGTGATCCTATACAATACGAATTGGAATCATAGTGGAAAATGATATGGTTACGAGGAATCAGATGTAACCTATTTAGGAAGCTAGTGATTAATAGAGGTTGATGGATCATCATTCTTATATTCATGAAGAGTATTAGGAGAGTCACGAGTATCCTTTCATTATGAACATAGAGGTAAACCATTCACTTAAGGATATTGTTGACATGAATTAGTTCGATAATCCTAATTGATTAGTCCTAAGGTAGATATTTTTAGGCCGATATCCAACATTTGATGGGGCTGTAAATAGATATGAGATCGTATTTGTCCATGGGAATATCCTAGTTCCTAAATACATGTGAGAGAAACTAATGTAGGGGTACCATAATTTATTGTGGTTAGTACACTAATGGATTTATTTTATGTATATACACATGAAAAACCTATATTTTTGGACAAGGATAATGCATAAGATCACATGTTTTATAAAAAAAATCTACCATTCAACATGCAGTGATGGAGAAATAGTTCCCTGATAGACTGATACAGCTATGTCTAGACTAAAATAGAATTTTGACGATTTCTCATTCTAGTTTTTTGACTAGTTTTCCAAGGTCTCTTGAAGGTAGTGACAGAGTTTGGGTAGTAATGGACATGCTGACAAAGGTTTCCCATTTTCTTCCTAATTGGAAGGAAATTTTAGTGAATGATCAAGGGAGGAAATACATATATGATAATATATACTATAACTGGGTCTATCATACCATCATTTTAGAGATTATTGCTCAGATTACATCATGATACTAGAAGGGATTACATAAATCTCTACGGACATAGTTGATTCTAAGCATATAATTTCTCCCACATATTGGTGGTTCGTCAGGACTAATGATACATTTACAAGAGAAAATTATATAGGCATATTTCCTTGATGTTAGATATTATTGGTATTAACATATTCCTCTTCATCATTTGTTTCCAATAATAATATCATATAATGTACTATAGAGATGGTTTCTTGTGACGATATATATGGAATGTCATTCGATTATCCCCTGGTCTGTTTGCTGGAAAGAGTGTTCATGAAATTGAAAACACCTCTTGTTCAGAAGAAATCATGGAGGTTTAATCTTATCATAATGATGATTTTGGTATTTATGTCTTGAAAAATGAATTATGCTGACCAACACTGTCAGCATTTGAATTTTGAGGACATGGATTTAGTTATCTTTTTTGTTTCTTCTAGACCAAGAAATAAATGGATCCAAAGATATGGACGATTTTCCGTTAAAAAATTTCAATTCCTTATATATATTATAATGATTTGGGTTGGAATTCTGTTAGATAGAGCATCCCCAAATGTACAATTTCATGAATGATTTATTTTATATATCACAACTTTTCCAAATTCATTTTAACCATTATGATAACTTTGATCATGAGGATATTTAATTAGTAGGTAATTAATGTTTTAAGGACTACCCTTTTGGTATCCCAAATCATGGAATGAAATAACAGTTAGTTTGTTGGTCCATATAGTATGGATTCTATGGTAGAATGATTTTCTAGATGATGAAACTATGGAGAGAAAGGCGGATGTTCATGAATACTGGATGAAGTTGATCACTGATGAATCCTTTCTACTATAGTAATGGTAAATATGGGATGAGTTGTTTTAAGGGGGGGATATATAAAATCCTATATTTTCCATACATGACATAAATCATTTTAATATTAATAAATCATTTTAATGTATAAATTTTTTTCTTAGATACAATAACAATGAATTTTGGATGGTTAGTTATTTGGGGAATAAGGTAGTAGGGTATTAGAGATTCACTGTATAAAAAATTGACATTTTAAATTCAATTCATTATATGAATATCTTCAGGAAGACTCAATGAATGTAATCTTTGGAAGTAATGGATTTTTTCCCTGACATGAGGAAATCACGATGTGATTTATATAAAAGGAGTGAGGTTATTGTGGTCCTTTTTAAGGGTTTGAACCCCTGATTTTATGTGAATCTTCCTTCTTGTGTAAATGAGACATGCATGCAGGGATCTTATTCTCAATCCACTGAGGTTCCATTGGTTCTCCCCCAACTAGACCCTGGTCAAGATGCCATATGTCTTGATGGATTGCGCTTGGAAATATATTCAATCTGTTACCTTATTGTATTAGTTTATCTATCCTTCTTTATAGTCATTTTTATGTAAGATAAGATGACCTATTTTTATGGTTCTTGTTTGGGTTTTGGATTTCTTCCAGTCTAAGTTGAATTATAAACCTATATTGGACAAATACATCTCAACCTCCATAAATTATGTGGTGTAGTAAATTTACCTCAATTCATATTTCTTAATATTATGAATCAGCATTCCACATAGTATATTTTTCATATATTTTAATTGAAATACAATTTTCCAATAATTCATTTTTTTCTTGATTGAAATGATCTTATACCTGCTTATTATGGTTTGAAAAGGTCTATATTAAAAAATTCCACCCATTTCTGTGTGTCTATAGAACTTCCCATTGATATTATGAATTATCATGTGACTAATCCACTTCTTAAG
Organism: Viscum album; assembly: GCA_963277665.1. Lineage (NCBI taxonomy): Eukaryota > Viridiplantae > Streptophyta > Magnoliopsida > Santalales > Viscaceae > Viscum > Viscum album. Next base: position 1,425,689,543 of record OY728133.1, read on the forward strand.
TCGTTATAAAAATACATATATATATGAATTTTATCTAATTAATTAAATTGAATTTGAATGGTGTGACAATGTCACAAGATTTTACATAAAAAATGTTTACACCCTCATTTGTGTGGAACACTAATAAGTAATAAAACATTTATTGTCACATACTAAATCCAATTTGATGGATTATTACCTATGATTTTTCGGCATTTTGTCACAACTGATATGATTCTAGAACATTGCATCCCTATATATCGGATAATCAGGCATGGTGTCACTTCTAATAAGATACTCATGTATGGAATCCACAATGATATAATACATGGGAGTGGAGTCCCTACTGGTATTTAACTTATGTGTGGATTCCTTGTCAATATGATACTCAAGCATTGAATCCCAACATATATGATACTGGGGAATATAATACCTAATGATATGTTACTTGGGAATGTTATCCATATTGATATGAAACTCGCTTCTAGAACGACAACTAATATGACACTCATAATTTTCATCACATATACATGTGAGACTTGGGCATGCTGACCATTATGATGAGTGATACAAGTTTTTGGCATCCCATAAGAATTTTTATGACTCTAGTAACTAGACATGGATGCCTAAGTTATGCCTTGGTTATTTGGTATCAAGAAATATCTATATATTCATGTATGGATATAGAAGTAATTTTGTGTAAATTATATATATATATATAAATATATATATATATTTTCATGGTGACATATGTTTAGATATTTCCAATAATTGGATGAAGTAGGTAATTTTATGATGTTATCCTTTAGGAATAAAATATTACTATATATAGTTTCCAATACCAATTATTCATTACAATTTCCACAAACTAATCATATTATATGAATTGAATGAATAGTTATAGACAACATTGGTTTTGGCCTACTAATTATATATCTGACCCAGTTCAGGCTTCCAATGGTACCCAGACAGACATCATGATATTAGGTAGTGTAAATAGGAAGTGCCAGAAATATATTTCTCAATTTTTTATATTAGGATGGTGTACATCAGAGGAGGACATAGATAATTATTGTGATTCAATTGGATATTTTTTCCTTTTTGAATATTTTTATAGAATTTTGTACCTACATACTTCCTTGAATTTATTCTCTTCATATTTTGTATATCATAAAAAACAGTGATGATTTCTTATATTAAAGGAGTTATGTTTTATTAGATTATTTTTAGAGATTGTTATTTACCCATTATCTTATTTTTATTCATTATTATTATGAATCCACTTCATATTTCACAAATTATATAGATGTGATATAATAAAAACGGAATATGTAGTATCCCCACTATATCATTATAGTCCCTAACCACTCTATGGAAGCCAACCACATTTTTGGAGGCATTAATGAGGTCATATGGATAGCAGTATGGCCTTTTATCTTGTGAGTTTGGAAAGGATGTCAGAACAGTCAATACCATATCAATTTCTAAACCATTTATTCCTATACAATATTTATTTGTATATAAATTTCTAACCATGTTCTATTATCTCTTGAATACATGTTGACACCCAATAGGAATCACAGAAACTTATCGATTGATCAAAACCCAAAAATGGAATTGATACATTTAATGCATCTAATAATTCATAACATCTTTCCATCTTGTAACTTTGGAGCTCTCTACCACCTCTTTGTATGATAATGGTTCACCATTGTGAGGTAATAATTAGTCTACATCACGTGTCACTAGAATACCATATATTTGTGGTTATCTTAATCCTACAATTCTTTTATGTTGTACTTAGGTTTTAGGAACAATGTCATCTATATGGACCAATGGAACCTGTTCAGGTACCAACTCTTGTGTATCTTGATCATCAACTTCATCAATGTCTATCATTATCCCACTATCCTCCATGATTATTTTCTTTCTCTCATGAATATAACATGTATTTGTAATGAATAACCTATTTTATTAAGGGTTTTATAGATATAATACCGTTTTTCCTTCGGATTCCCTATAAATATATACTATATTCTTCAGAATTTAAGATTATTGCTCGATCTAGTCTTAAGAAACACATTAAAACACATTCTAAACATGCCTTAAAAAAGGTTTCATTCTACTCTGTAATCATATGGGTATAACATTTTCAACCCTAATTGTTACATAGTTATTTTTTATGATGTCATGTATAATTAATATCCCAAAAAAATAATCAATGGATTTCATGACACATCCTTTACTACACCTTTTCCATTAATGTATAATTCCTCCTTTCCATAACACCATTATACTATGGTTTATAAGGTGGATTGAGTTGAGATAAAATCTGATTCTCCTATGGAAATTGAATAATGTATTTGTTAATACATTCACCACATTGATCGGATCTATGTTTCTTTATCATCATTCTGAGCTAATACTAAACATATTTTATGATTTGATTGAAATTATCCATGGATTAAAAGTTATACATCATCAAATATATATAATCATAAACGTTTTTTCCACAATAAATGTAATAAATAATTAGAATCCACCTCTATCTTCTATTGAAAATTTATACACATAACAATGTGTACCAATTCTAAAAAATTTATTGACCTTTAATGAAGACCACCAAATTGTGGTCTGGAAATCTTTCATTTTAAAAATGAATGAATAATTTCAGGTTTTTTATTCTTAAATGAGTATATATAATAATAATGATATTTATTTCTCAAATTCTTTCTATTTACATGACCAAGATGGTGATGCCACATCTGCGAGTTAAATGAGTCATGTGTAATTATTCATTATCAATCATTAATATCTTTTTAACTCCATTTAATACATTAAAAAATTATTAATACGTTTCTTATCATAAAAAATGTTATCCTTATAAAAATATCATATCATATTTCTAGAATATAAAATTATCCAATCCATTCCCAAAAAAGGAATAAAAATGATGTTCTTGTGACATTAGGCCCATAATACAAATTTTTTAGATCCATAATGAATCTTGTTGACAATGTGAGATGGTAGTAATCATTGAATAGAGAAACAAACCATACTCTATTATAATCTGTTATACCTAGGTACCCTCTAGAAAAATATGAAATCTTCATGTTCTCTATATTTTATATAAAATTTGAGCACCACATGTAGTACATAACACCCAACATCATGATATGAATGGTTACAAAAAATATAGGATGATATGAATATTCACCTTAAATATTTTGATGGGTGTAATTACAATTATAGAGGTCCAAAATGCCACATCTAAAGACATATTTAATCTTTTTTCATTTCAATTCCAATGTATATTTTTATTATTGGAAGGGCGGTGCTCCATAGCCTTAAAATTAGAATGATCCTATAACACTATTTCATTATTCATTATTTTTTTCACCATAAGGACAGCAGATTTGTCCCATCCCATTTCATTATAAAAATATAGACTAAGTGTAAGAAGTAATTAATGTATCATATCTATATTACTCATTTTATAATTCAAAATAATATTGGAGATGTATTTTTTTTAATCATAAAATTATATATTTGTGTAGATCATCATGGATCTCGAAACAAAACATGTCTACAATAAACTAGTGTTTATTAATGATATTTTATTCTAAGAAAATGTGTTTTATCTATTATTTTATATTATATGATTACTAAAATATAATAAAATAAAAAACCTAATCTCATTAAATCCATTACATTAGTAAGCTATGAATCCATTGGAAACTCCAAACATCATAACTGGAAAAAAAATTATATAATTAAATAGATAAAATTAGAAAATATATTTCACCCCAATGTGATTGAATGATCTCCCACATTGATGACACTAAATAAAAGGAAAAAAATATTTTCAAACTAAATATAATCATATAAAAGGATATTACACCCATAGGAGTAATTATAGTTACAATTATCACAAACTAATGATATGGTATCTATTTTCTATAAATGAAAATGCATCCATTGGGATTTTACCAATATTTTACTATTATTAATCTATGAATGTCTTTAATATATTAATTTTATTTTTTTATAGTTGGGAAATATACTCATTTGTGATAAATTTACAATTTTCTTTAGTTATTATAAGTAGTAATGAGAATGGATAATTGATACAGAAAGAAAAAATTATGGTCTCAACCAGAAGAGTATTGCAGTTTAAATCCAATTTTCCATAACTAGGGAGTGTGGGACTGTCACTTCATGTCAACCTAGCCCAAGCCTATTCCAAAATTACACTAGTGGGGCTTGAATTAAATATCATATGGATATGTTCAATTTAGTAGATATTACCACATAATGAATGATAGCCATCACATACCATAAAACACAAACTATCATACACCATACCCTAAGGTGTATATGAGTGTAATAAAAGATACATGTCAAGGCCTTAGTTTACAAATATGTAAATTCATTTGGATAAATGATAGTATTATTCTAATAATTCCTTTTTAAAAATAGTTTTGTATATGAAAATATATTTTTAATTGAGACACATTTGATAAATATATTTTTGGACAAAAATAAAACATAATTTTATTTTTTCCAAAAAAGATAAAAAAATTATAATAAATTAAGATATTATGTATAATATTATATTCAATTAAATATTCTTTTAAAAAAAAAATTTTTTAATATGAATAATAAACTTTTTTTATTTTTTCATCAGATATTTTTTAATGGTTAGAATGTTCATTATTTCTTAAAAACTAATACTTTTTAACAACGAAGGTTATATATATTTGAGAGTAAAAATTATCAACCATGGAGAATTTTTATGTTGATAAAAATATTATATTTTAAATTATGTCATTGAATTTATGTTTGGTTGAATTTATAGGAATTCAATATTATACATTAGTTTTTAGTGAATAGAAAAAATAAACAGTTTTGGGATTTCGGTATGTTTTATGATATCATATTTATTTTATAATGATGTAATAATTAATTAAACAAAATCCTTGACCAAAAATATATATTTTATTAATATTAATGATTTTATATGCTTTTAATAAATTTCAAAACATATAAGTTATATTCCAAATTCTAAAATGGAATCTTTTTTAAATATATTATTTATTATATAAATTATCTTTACATGTCCAAATAAGTATTAAATAATGGATTTAGTTTTAAATGTATTAAAATATAAGAATATATTACCCAAATTTCTAAAAACATGATAAAATCCCATTTTTAATCCAATGTTGTTTCATTTTTTGCATCCTAGTTTTTCAAGACCTATATGTGGAAAATGATAACTATTTTATCCAATTTTCCATTAGATACCCACCCATTCCACCATTCTCCATCAATCCCAATCCATAATACATTAATTCCAAAATTCATTCATCCCATGAAGTCCCCTAAACATTTCACTAATCTCCCATGTTCACCCCCTCAATATTTAAGATAAACACTTCAAGGTAATGAAATAATCAGCATATTCTTTTCCATTAGAAGTAATTCTATTTCTATATAAATTCTAAAGGGTATGTTACTTTATTTCCATAGACTTTTTATCATATATTTAGCACCCAAATAAAATTTTAACAATGACATACCTTATCTCTCCCATTTTTTCCATTTTAAATCCCACATTTTATATTGTTCATGGTACCAAATTTAAATTCTCCAAATTCCATCTTTTACATAAGAAAGTATTTAATTATGAATGTCCAAACACTTTTTTTACCCACGGGTAATCACCTTTGTGTACAAAATTTTTATTTATTTTTTTATACAGACATATATTATCCACATTTCCTTTCATGGGTAAATAATGACGTAGTAGTCATTTATTTATGAAATTTTTCACACCAAGAATTTAATAAGAAACCCTTCCTCATTATAAAATAGTTAAAAATTCAATTATTTATAATGATTTATGTGTCTTACATGAAATTAATCTATATGAAGGTATATTACTGAGAAAAAATATAATTCATTGGGTAATTAATTAATTCTATAAATAATACATGTTTTACAATACATAGGTGAATAACCATAGTAATTATCAATTTTGACTCTTTGGTGATGAACCTTAGTGATATACTTATGAATGTTATTTCATATTTTATAGCCACATTTCCATGTTCTGATTCCTATTATTTTATATTTGATATACATCATGTTATCTTATTCATGTTATGTTTTTATAACTTATGTTTTTAATGATATGCATCATAATCACATGCTAAATGAATCCCACGGTTATTCCATTACTAGGATCATTCTCACCCGTTTCCTTTAATGTGTGTCCCCATGATATGAGATGTAAGAAAACTAACTAAGGAAAAACCTAATAGTAATTATTTCATGTATATTATAAGAATATTTTATTTTTTTCAGGTATTATCTCTCTGGTTTCTATGAAAATTATAATTAAAAGATACTTTTTTTGTTCCCTGTAATGAAATGATTATGTAATTAAAATGTGGGATTCCATATTTTCTATCAATTTATGGAAAAAATTTCTATGGAAATTAGGACATGAATATTTTAGGAATAATTCTATGAATAAATATAAATATTTTAAAAAATACGATAATTTAGATCAAGTATTAGTTGCAAGGTTTTCTATCAGTTAAATATGTGTGTTGATACTGTATGTGAACGAAGATTTGGAACAAATGAGTATAAGGTTAACAACACCTAAAAAACTGTATTGAGCTAGACTTTATCTTGAACTAGTGCATGAAAATAGGAATTACAATATTTATAGTTTGAGACAACTTGGAGAAATGTTTTTGGGATCATATTTATTTTATAACCATTATAAAGTATATATATAAAGTGAAATTTTTATTAGAGGGTTTAATTTGAAAATGATAATTTGAATTGTATATGAAGGTTATACTTAAGAAATTACTACAATGATGGAAGATTAAAAAGAAAAAATCATGAAGATGATGAATCAAATATATATAGTTATGAATAATAAAATCATTCAAATTTAGAAACCTAGTTCATTTTAAAGAGAATAATATTTATTTGAATCATTCATGTTTTAATGTCCAACTTCATTTAGTAGATATGTTGATGTTTTGATTTCTAACAAATGGATTACCACAATGGAAAAAATATTTTTGGTACTTTACTATTTATAGATAGATAAATTTACAATTTTATTATACAGCTTATTATTGGAATATGAATTGTGGTGTAAACTGGATAAAAACATGAATCTAAGAACATATATTGATGTTATGGGGTGGGAAGTGTTCAAGGGACTATTTATCACAAAATATATTTTTTGTTCAATGTGAATAAAATATAGAAGGAATTATAAGAGATAATGTATGTGGAAAAAAGACATTGGGAAGGTATGAAATGAATATTATAGTACATCATTGATACACCTCTAGTTTTTTATAGAAAATAAGGTAGTGGTCGATAGATTCTTCAACTGAATAAGAACCCATATGATAAATATTTTAGGAAACCAAGACGATATTTGATATGGCGAGTTAATGAAGAGTTTTTAAAAGGTTGAATAAATTTTTAGAGATAATAATTAGTCACATAGGTTTAATTAAAAGAAGTGACAATTAGATCCAAACTCATGGATGGACCTTTATTACATAAGAGAAAGAAAAGTGAAACTTCCCATGTGAAAATAATGTAGGAAGAAGAAATTGGGAATCTGATTACTTTTTAAATGGGAAGTGATACATGTATGGAAGAGATGTTCATATATCTCATAACTATCATGGGGAGGTGAAGACTAAAATTATCAACACTAAACTTAAATGGAATATGGTGAAGGTCTATCCTGATGTTAAATACATCAACTACATATAGAATTGGAACTTTTTATACTAATTTTAAAAATTAGATGTAAATATAGGGAAACCATTATAAACCTCATCAAAGTACTTGGGTTCAGGATTAGGAATTTTTACCATAAGGGATGAAATAGAGGCTCTAAATGATGTAGTGGAAGGTTCATTAATTTTTCTCTCAAAGCAAGAAAGTTCATTTTTATATTATGTTTCATAGAATTCCATTTTTTTCATTGATTTTTTATAGATTACAGATCCATTCCCCATAATAATTCAATTATATTTTTCATTCAAGTCTCCTAGAGATATTATCCTAGTGTTATCAGTTTATAGAAAAAATAGTTCTAACATTGGAATGTACTATCTCATCTCAAAATCTAGTAGTCATTACTATAGTGGAATTAGATAATATTCATAGGATTTATAGGCTCTCAATGTATAGTTATAAGATCTAATGTATGAGAATGTAAATTTCATATTTCATAAATGAAAAAAAAGTTGTTATATTTTTAAGGAGAGATATATTTTCTTGTAATTTTTCTAGAAGCACCTCCCATAGCCTTATTTATGGAGATGATTTTGGAAGAGGGATAACGGAATTAATGTATATGGATAGTAAAATGTCTTTGCCATTTAATAATACATTGATATATTTTTTAAATAGTTACCCAGTCATCCCCTAGAAAGAGATGTAGGCTCATCAATTGAACTCATACCTTTATCCAATCCAATATCAATGTCCCCACGTATAATTGAAAATATAGAGTTATAGGAATTAATGAAACAATATCAAGATCATATGGATAATCGATTTATCTAACCATGTGAATCTCTTTGGTGCCATGTTTTCTATATGAAATGAATGGGTACTAATATAAGAATCAATTAATTGATTATATATATCTTAACAGGTCCCTAATGAAGAAAAACTACACATTCCCAAATATTTAATAAATATTTTACTGGACTCATGGGGATTTATTCTTCTCCAACATTGTACTCTAATATGGGTATCATTAATTTAGGGTGAAGAGATAATATATTCCAAATAATGCCTTCCCATCAAGATAAGGGTATTATGAGTTTGGTTTATGTCCATTAGATTGACTAAACATCATATTATATTTATTTTTCCTCCAATATAGTCTTTAAGGACTACCATGATAAATTCATGATAGTTTTTATTGATGATGTTATTATATCTTCTAAAATTAATGAGGTGCATGTGGTTCGCCTAAGGGTTATATTTAAAACTCTTTGTATGGTCAATCTACATTGAAAATTCATCAAATTTGAATTCTAGCTATAAAACTTTTCATTTGTGTGTACGATTATAACCAATGATGGAATCTTTGTTGAACCTTCCATGTCAACTGTTATAGAGGAGTGGCCCCATCCTACAATATTGAATGTGATTTATAGTTTACTTAGTTTAGTAGGTTATTATAAGAGGCTAGTGAAAAAATTCATGAATTTCTAATCAACTAAACTGGTTAACTCGAAAATAATTTATATTTATCTATAAATTGGATTGAAAGTAATGTTTCTAATAAATGATTATGGGATTTTTTAGTACACATCTGTTAAATCTACAATCTTTGAAGACAAATACTTAATATATAACAATGAACCTCTGAAAGTACTTAGGTACTTCAACATGAAAAATGGAAAAGTGATCAGTTATGCATCTCGATTTTTAATTCCTTATGAGATGAATTATACTACTCATTATCTAGAGGGATCAATAGTAATTTCTAAATATATGAAATGGAGTAATTGTCATTCTTTATAGATATGTGTTATATGAACATACAATAAAATTCAAAATTATATATTTACGTAAAAAAAATTAAAATTTAGACAAAATGATCATTGGATCTTCTTAAAAACAATGACTACTCAAGTAATTATCACTAAAAAATAGAAAAATATGTTTTTGAAGCATTATGTAGGAAATTCAATGTTTTTTTGTAGATGATGATGATTCAAGAAGCTCCATTGATAATAGACCTCATATGGTTAGACATGGTAATGTTAAAGGAAGTGAAAAGTTCAATATTTTTCCATTTTATTTCTCTACCATAATTACAAGAGAACATTAGTATTTATAAAAGTGAGGAATATTTGATACCAAACATTATATGGGCTATGATGAAGGGGATATTTGTGGTGTTCCAAATTAATCGAGAAGATGCACTGATATTTTATGCAATGTTATATGTACCATATATCCTTGAGATAAATAAGGAATTAATGGATAAATATAATAGATCTACACCCAATATATCATTGAATGAATAATAAGTAAATGGACTTTCATGATCATTTTTTTTGGATAATATGAATATGGATATGTCTGAATACACTACATGGTGGTTGGTATGTCAACTAGTTATGGAGGAGTGAAAAAATCATATTGGGGTACTGAAAACACTAACAACACCAACGTAGAAGTGAGGAAGTTTCATTAGGGATTTTATCACGAGTCTCCCAATATGATACAAAAGAAAACAATTTCATATGTTTTATAGTGGATCAACACCCAAAGACATCCCATATCATATTTTTTCATGAATTATTCTCCCTAGACTAGAATTTCAGAATTTACATAAAGGAAGTAGTGAGGCTTCATGGGGAACCAATTACAATCATTTTTTTATCATGATCTAAGGAACACATATAAATTCTTGAGAAGTATTTAGCATGCTATGAATATATAATTTTATAATTGTACATCCAGTAACCCCAAAACTTTTATCCAAAGTGAAAGGTTTATTCAAAAACATGAGAACATGATTAAAAAATTATTAATTGAATTTAATAGTCGATGGGATCAACACCACCCATTCTTTGAGTTCTCACACAAAACAGATTCCGCTCAAGTATTCAAATGTAACACTATGAAGATCAAATTAGAAGGTTATATATAACTCTTTCCTTTTGTGATGTAGTTGGAAAGATAATTCTATTAGGGCCCAATATTTTTCCTGAGATGAATGAAAAGGTTGATGCCTTCAAACAACATATAAAATATTCTCTTAAACAATAACAACGATATTTTGAAAACAATCAATTTGACATGTAGTTTAATATTAGAGAAAACTATTTCCTATATATATATCAACCCATACGAGAGTCGTTTAATTTGGGAAGAATGTGAAACATACCCCTAGGTACATTGGACCATTTTAAATCATTGATCGCATAGGAGTAGTGGATTTTCTTCAATCACATACACCAAACTAGGGACATGTTTAGGATATATTCCATGTATCACTCTTGAATATGTACATAACTAGTCCCTAACATGCCCTGATGTCATAGGCACTACAAATGGATCATTTGCACTCCCAAGATGATTAGTTAGTGGAGATCGTGGACTGTAAAGATAATTTCTTATGCTGCAAGACTAATGAACATGTGAAAGTTCTATTGAAGAACCTTATATAAGAATATGTTACATGGGAAACAATATAAATAATGAAATAGAAGTTCCCTAAAATTTTATCATTTGATAAAATAAGTTGAATTTTTTTAGGATGAAATTCTTAATGGGGAGATAATTTAACAAACTGGTATTTTTAGATGTTATTTTCCCCATGAAAATGTGGGTTATATATTATATAATTATATACATATAGAAAATATAGAGGAAAAAATTATCATCTCATTTCGATCACTATGTAATTTTACTATGATACCATGAAAAATACCAAACATAACAATTGGGAAAAAGAATATATACTAAAAAATATGTAATGGGAAAATGAGAATCTCTCTAATGTGATAGAATCAATGTAGCTAAAGAAAAAAACTATTGAAATGAAATACAATATCTGTAATATAATCAATTTTATAAAAAATTAAAACATAAACACACAATGAATTGTAGAGAAAATATAAGTGAAAATAGAAATTTAATTTTAAGAGTATAAAAGAAAATGTGACCATTCAGATATATCTGTTATATGATCATTTTTGAATATAACCATACGTAAATATATCCATTGTTCAAGTTTGTCATTTGGAACATTTTCCATTCATTATAACTTGACTATTATAATTAGTTATTATTTTTTTAATGAAATATAATAATTGATGTAGAATTACGAAATGAAATCCTAAACCAATAGAGTAATTTCATTTAAAGCACATTTGTCGAAAAATTGGAAGGAGGTAAAATAATTCGGGTTTAACCATCATTAATTCCAATATGTGCTTAAATTAGTGAGGTATGAACTAAATTACCTACATGAGAAGTTCAAGATAGTGTTTTTTACCACTCACTTAATGTTAGCTGAGCCACAACATGAAATTGCCACCGTATTACGCCTTACCCTTATGGTGTATGGAGGTATAACTAAGGGTTCTAGGACATGATATTTATTTTTAAAATTTAATTTTTTTTTTAAAAAAAAAATTTAATAAAGAAATTTTATTTTATGAACAGTTTTTCATAATAACAACTTTTTAGAATGATATGAACATGAGAATTTGGTTTTCAAATAAAATTTAAACATTATTTATTATTTGAAAACATTAAATTTATCATATTTATGTTATAATGATGTCATAATTAATTTAACACAATATATAACCGAAAGTATGTTATTTTATTAATATTATATATTTTAATGACATGTAATTCAATTATAAACATATATGTGACTTTAAAAATTCTAAACTAGAAATTATAATTTTTGAAACATTTTTTTGGAATATTTAATGTTCCATATCAAAAAATAAATACAATAATTTTTTAGTTTAAATGGATTAAAATAACCTAAAATGTTTCTCAAATGCAGAAGACCATGTGAAAACTTCAGGTATATTCTAATGGTTGTTAATTTTCCACAACATAAATTTCTAAGATCTATAATTTGAAATTATTAAAAATTTTCTAAAACTTTGTTATAAATAACCACACATTTTAACATTCAACTACACTACTAATACATCCTAAATGAATATATAGAATTAATTTTATAGCAATAATCCCCCTTTTCGTCCTCATGCCCCCATGGTTCCACCCTCATTCTTTAGGAACAAATCTTTAGTGTACGAAACATCTTATCATCTTCTTCTCTATTAATGTAATTATATTTTTTCATCTTATAACGTGTAAAAAAATTCATTTTATGTACTTTAATCAAACCATTAAATCTCAAATACATTTTTATCAATGATATACCATCACTCTCTTACATTTTTCCTATAAATATACATTTTATACATGTGAGGATGGCGAATTTACTTCTGAAAATTCACTCACATTCCCAAGAAATATTAATATTGTGAATAAAAAACCATCTCATTATCTATAAATGTTGACGTATATGTTAAAATGATTTATTGACTTATGGTTTTTCATATATTTAACTCATATTCCCTTTCATTGGTTAATAATGACATAATGTTCGTATCATCTGGTAACTTTGTATGCTATTATTTTGATCAAAAAAATATTACATATTCTAAACAGGATATTTATGAAATGATTTTTTATAATAAATGTGGCTCACTTGAAATTAATACATATTAATGTTTCACCATAATATCACAAAAATTGATTAAGTAAATAATTTAATATCTGTAGATGGGATTTTTTTTGATTATTTTGTAAATTACCATGGTAATTTTAGTTTATTCCAAGTTGGGGACAAATCATGGAGATATGATTGTGAAGGTGTTCATTAAATTTTGTTGCCACAATTACATTTTATGGATAATGTTCAAGAATTTATGATATTCTTTATGTAATCTTTATCATGTTATATAGTTTCACCTAATGTTCTTATGGATATTCCTCACGATCACATGCTTAATATATCTGTTTCTTATTCCCTTGTTGGCCTCATGCACACCCCTTTTCATTTATGTTTTTCCCCATGACATAAGATGATGTAAAATTAAGTTATTGTGACCCCATAAATAACCCTTATATATGGATTATAATTGTGTATTATATTTTAATTTTGCATGTTCTGGATCTCTACGAAACTAAAGTTTTAATGAACCTCAGTTTTTTTTTCCATCTATTTATAATATTATTTAATAAAAAAATCTGATTTCGGAATTTATTGGATTACAAAATAGGTAATCATATTGAATACAAGTGGCCAAGATGGTTATGGCCCACCAAGATTTCATAGGAATAGTATATTTTAGATCTCATATCGCTATGATATCACCATCACCTAATAGAGATCTCTATTGTGAGATATGAAACATTGACATCCATATCATTATAGTGATTTATATGTTCACTATAAACGGAGGATAACATGAAACATTGAAAATAAATTAGGTATGACATTTGTTTTGGTAGAGTGATACTTCTTCCTCACAGGACTCCTTTGTAAGAGACAGAAAAAGTGGGCTTTCCCAAATATATAATTTCTATTTGTAGAATAGTATAACACATTAGAACCTAGACCATTATTCAAAAATCACATCATTGAGAAGTTTATAATTTTACAGTATGTATCATAGTAATACTCTCTATTTCGTTTTAATTAAATTTTCAAAAAATAGGAGTGAATAATTAATAATTTCAAATATTCCAATTATTGATTAATAAAATTAAAAATAATCACCCACAATTTTTCAAAAACCTAATAGACCTCGCTAATAGTTTTTTGATAACATAATTAATTGATATTGAAGATGAAATGAATATTATTCCACTTTTCAAAACCATGACATTGACTTATGAATTTATATATAAGCTTATAGGTAGGTGTAACATTCTAAAATAATTTACTCCTTGTTCCATGATTATATAAGTGGAATCCCCAATAATTAAATATTGACTAAATATTTCCTCAACCCTTTCCTCTTATATACACCATGTACTACTTGGGTAGTCAATCCTTGATTTATACCAAGTTACATCAACTCCAAAAATAAGGAAATAAGATACATGATATTTGAATCAACACCACCATTGTTGGTCATTTTCTTTTAACTATGAGTTGAATAATAACTAAATTAATGGAATGATATATCAACTTAATTATTTAGTTAGGCTATTTTTTGTCATTATTCATAAATACCATTTTATTTTTATCACATGATTTTTTAATATTATTTAAATTATACTAAATTATTATATATGACAAATAAAATATAAATGTTCTCAATTTTTTAATTTTTTAATCTTTAATTGGTATTAACTCTTCTATTATGGTATTGTGTAACATCAAGACACATGATTAATTATCAATGAAGCGTATATAAAAAAATATATGTTTCATGATCATGGTATTCTCTAATGGTTATTTTATGTTGATGATGATAAAACGACCTTGAATCGTAGTAGAAAAATCAATGAACCATTACTCAATTTGTGTTTCCTAATTCCACTATGATTCATATGTATTGACTTGATTGTGTTCTTCTCACATATTGTACATGGACCACCACCAATAACATGGTATATCTATCCTCACATATATTTTTAATCACACATAGAAAATTGGATAGAATGCATTTGATAATGGTGGATTACATTGAAGAAACATTGAGCACTGATGCAATTATATGTTAAGTTACAGTGGGTGAAGCACATGCCCCCAATTTTAATTTAATCATAATATTTAAAAATAACTAAAATCATAAAAATTGATGGAATAATCTCATGATCATGTTCATGACATGAAATGAGAATACAATTCAAATTTAGTTATCATTTACTTCTAACCATTCATTATTTAGGATAAATCACCATTGTATAATCCAATTAATTTAATTAATCATAATTACCAAAAAGAATCATTAACCCACCATACTTTATAACATTAGATATAATTAATTTCAATTAATAATAATCACTACTTAAAAACACGCCTTTAATAGCCCTTCCAAATATTTGCAATAGAAAATTGCACTAATAAAGTCAATTTTTATCATCACTAATATAAGAACTGATAAAGGGAGCATTTTTTAGTGCTTAATTATAGTTTTGATAATGGTTACCCTATATCAATTCTTTAAATATAGTGATAATAAATGGAACCATTTATCAGCCATTTATTTTTAGCACTGATAAAGGGTTTCCTTAATCAACTCTTTTTTAGCACTGATAAAGGGTCATAATAAAATGAACAATTAAAAAAATAAAAATAAACAATTAACAATTTCATTAAATAAATATTTATTGTTAAAAATTAAAAAAATTAATATACAATTATATATTTTAAAAAATAAAAAAGTTAATATCTTAAATATATATATATGGAAAGTGAATAAAATGAAATAAATAAAAAATAATTTTTTATAATTTTTTAATAAAGATAAATAATAAAAAAATTATTTATTAATTAATTATTTAAAAATGAATAAATTTAATATAGACATAAATTGATTATAAATAAAAATAAATAGTATATAGTAAATATAAATACATAATATGAATAAAATATAATATTTTAAAAAATGAATAAATTACAAAATTAGTTAAAAATTTCTTAATGAAACAATTATGAATAAAAATGAATAAGTATAATATATATATATATATATATATATATATATTTTAAATAGTAGTAACTAATATATTTTAAATATAAATAAATATGTAATGGATAAAATGTTAGTTAAAAACATATTAATGTATTATTCATTTTTACTGTAGTTTGATTTTCCAATTTTACATATATCAAATGTTGTGTGTCACATTGATTTCACACACACACAAAGAAATATATATATATATATATATATATGTGTGTGTGTGTGTGTGTGTGTGAGTGTGTGTGTGATTAATGCATTTTTTATACAAAAAAACACGTAAAAATATTTTCATATCATATACAAACACATACACTTAGAACTTATGTACCTTTTTCAAATTTTAGTATATTTTAGAATTTCATTATAACATTATACATTTAATATATTATGTTTTTACCGATTAATTTTTTTAATACTATAGTAACTGTACTCATTTTAAATATTTTTATTATTATTTAATTTGATCATATTCTATTATATATATATATATATTTAAAATGTTTTAGTAGTTTTCAATATGCTTTCATCCAATCCTATATATATATATATAATTTTTATTTAATCAATAAATCATCCATTTTTAAATATTTTTAATGTGTACTCATTCTGGACTATTCATTTTCAATCAATTCCAAAATGATTGTATTTAATATTATATATCCACTAATAATGTTAAAAATATATATTTATAAATAAATATATCAATAAATGTATAATTGCTATATTTAAAAATTTGGAAATTTATAAATTTATAATTATTATAAATTAGTAATTATTATTTTTTAAATTAGTAATTATATATATATTTATTTATTTATATTTATGTATTTATAAAACTATAATAAATAATTATAATTATAAATGCATTATTACCTATAAAAAGGTGATTTTAAAATAAATATTTATCATCACTAAAACAACATCACTTATAAATTTTCATTTATTCAGTGCTAAAAAATTAGTGATAAATATCCCTTTTATCAGCACTTATCAATTTTGTGCTAATAAAAGGGGTGTTGATTACTGTTCTTTTAGAAGAACTCTTAAATGTTTCTATAGTCTATTTAAAAAAACATAACCATTACTCATACACTAATGATTCTCAAGCTCTCGCAGAACACGTCTGCTACCTGTAAGACCCCCACTAAATTCCTTTATATTAATCAAGGATTTAATCCTATGTATTTTATATTCTAAATTTTCTCTATTGCTGTTTGATATTTTGGGTTCCATGATTTGGGTTATTTTTTTGTTCTTATCCATTGTAGTCCCTATATCTCATCTCATTACTAGTTAAATAAATCAAGTTGTTTCACTTAATCTATTCCCTCAACAGAAAATGGTTTCAAAGATATAAATGAAATTTTTCAAATAGTAATGTTTGTCCACAAATGTTTATGGACCTGTCTGGATAAATATAAAATATTTTTCAGCACACACTGCTACAAAGGTAATTATAGATTTATATAGTGATAAAGTTGAGTTTAGTTAAACATTAATGAGGTTAACCAATTTATCAAACATTTTATCTACATCCCATATCATTGACACAAGAATTTATTGATCAGGACGTGTGAATAAGGTGATGTAATAACTTAAATTGGGAACAATTGGGGTACAACATGTCCAAAATGTTTAAAAATAGAATTAGAGTGATACTAGGTATATTTTTATTGATTATATCCAATAATGAAAACATAAAAGACATAATAATTAATCCATCAAAATGTCTAGATAAAATAATTATATTGGATACTTGAGTTACAATATAAATTATATGTTGTTTTTTGTTTATTTTTTCATTGACCTATCTTCTCGAGTCTCATGCCTCTTATTTTGGAGTTGATAGGTAATAATCCATAAGAATATATGATAATTAATGTTCTTATGGGTCCTTATTTAATATTTTAGATACAATTATAAATTTATATAAAGATAAACATGAATAATAAATAAATAAATAGTGCATTATTATTGAAATATTAGTGATGGTTTGGTTTATATAACTTATTAATTGAGTGGATTTATTTTGTAACCCCATTTATTGACACTGTTAGTTAGCTGTTTCATACATATTTTTATATTAATGAATGTTTCATCTTTTAAAATATGTATAATGTATGAAAGTACTCATTAAAATGGAAATTAATGAGAGAGATGTATAGGGGGTTCATATTTAATATATATATTATCTTGCACCTATTTATGAAATATAATATTTTTGGAAGTGGAAAATTATCTGAAACTCATCATTAATATAAAATATGCCACCACACTGATCCCTTTATCTCTATATGAAGGATCCAATGAGAATACTCTATATACTAAAACTTATATAGAAATTCATTTCCTATATGTAATTAAAGATATACTTCAACCTATGTGGTATAATTTTCAGTGATGGTAAGTATCTATGGTTCCTCTATCATTTTATGGTAATATATCATGATAATTTATTTAGGACTGCATTGAATAGATTCATTTCATTTAAAATATAAAAATATTATAGGTCAATATGGAGAAAAAGTTAAAAAAAATTCACCATATAAATGTATGTATGTTATCAGAGGGATCTTATGCTGGATTAAAAAAATATTGAAAATTTAATGTGGAGGAATTTTTAAGAAGACATAAGATATGTCAAATATAGTGGGGAGAGATTCATTTATTCAATATCATTAGAGTGGAGGTATTACAATTCATTTTAAATTGTGGATAATTTTTAATTGATTCCATTAATATTGGTTCCTAGATCACTTTATTCCTTATTTCCTCTTTGGTGTGAAACATTTCTATCAATGTGGTCTGTTGGAGAACCTCCAATGGTTCTTTTTGAACTATTTCTTCTTGGATGGGTCATTAGATATAACTGATAGGATATTTTTGGGTTATTATATTATGGATTATGCTTGACAGGGTTCTTCTATAGTGATAAGTAAAATCGAAGTATATGAAACACTTTTTGATGATCTTAGGACATTAAATAATCATGTTATTTATTTATGATTATCTTATATTTTATCTGGTATTTTCATTAGAACATATTCATAAATTTATTTACATCAATATTCACTATAAGTAAACATATGGAAGAAGAGTAATCAATGTCAATTTTTTACAATAGTGGTAGGCACAAGTCGGTATATCTTCATAAATTGAAAATGAATGTTTCCTCAACGCTTATGAGTTTTGATACACCAAGATAATATGGATGTAATATGTCATATATTTATAAACTGATATATTATATTGTTTATATTTTGTAATTATAAATATTTATATATCATTTTTATGATGTATTTGGAATTTATTTTTTATACGATACCACTGAAAACTCTCTCTCCATTTTCTGTTGTGAAATAAGAAAAACCCACATAATAATCTTATGCAACATAAAAAACATTTAATAAACAATACCATAGATTTTGAAAATATGTTTGTTTAAAATTCAATTAATTTGGGTAATTTATATATAAAGCACAATACACTGCATTCATAAAAGTCCACAATTGTTTTCATGTTTCATAAAAAGTGTTACTACCTTGAACATAGATATAATACATCAATACTATAGAAAAAATAAACTTCAATACCCTAATTTAATGTTTCCTCATATTCTTGATTTCCTTCCATCACATGATGATGGATTTGACCCACCTCTTTCAAACTAGACATCCTCCCATCAATGTGGTTCCAATGTTCCTTGATAACATACCTCCCACTAAGATTTTATTCATTAATCATTGTTAAATACACTTCCATGGATTTGAATACCGCATCTCCCAAATCATTCTTAAATTATTTTTGCCTTTTAACCTCCACATTTACTACTTCCTAAAAACAAAAAAATGACCTTGAACAATTAATAAAAACAAAATGACTGACATTTATGGTTTATTGATATTCATTTTCTAATATGAATCACTCAGTTACATTTGACAACACTTCAACCTCGTCATTCTAACAATATGTTAGATACAATAATTAAAATTTCATTATTGTTATTTATGAAACTAAATAAAAACTCGACTTTCATCTCATAAATAGTTATTATTTCATTTTTTCTTGAGACTCATCCCCCATCTGTTCAATGTCCTTTGAACTACTCTGACTTGTAGTCATCCAAAATTATCACTAATACGTGGTATGGGATGAATTTTTTTTACTGTATATCATAAAACCTAGGTTTTTGACTAGAAATTATGGGAGATAAATAACAAACCTAAAAAAAATAAAAACTATTAAGGAGGTATTTCATCAATTGACTTTGGAACCACAATGATTGGATGAAGGCTAGTTTGAAAGAGGAAGTCCAATCAATCATCAAGAGATTGAATACAATAAATAATATAAAGAAGGACTAAGTAAGGGTAGTAAATATAAGTTAAACTATCCTATTAAAGTACTAGATCCTTTTTTCTAGACAATATAAATTTTTATGCAAGATGCAAGTAATTTTGGACATTTATTTCTGGTGTTTGATGTGTTGTTTATATTCAAGACAAATTAAATTATTAGCTATAATTATGACAATGTCATTTGAACATGATGATGTAACCAATAATGAGGAAGCATATATTATTGATGACGAAACTGTTTATTTTTAGGGGATCGATAACATGTTGACAAAAAATCAATAACAACACAACAACATTTCTTAGAAAAAAATTATCATGGTGATATGTTTAGGAATAAAATTTTAGGTTGATTGGAGTTAATGCAACCAACCTATTAACCCCAAAAAGTCAAAATACATTAATTATCATGGTTTTTAAACAAGGATTAATGTGCTTATTATTTTTGACTCATGGGGTTGTGTCCAGCCTATTACTAAAGAAATAATTTAGAAATATATAACAATAATTTTTCAATATACATTCTCTATTTTACTGAAAAATTATATAATTGGACGTTGATTTAATTTTTATAATTCCTTTCAGATGTCATTTATTTTAGAAGAATTCTGTATGAAATATTTCATAATGGCCACTAGAAAATCCCATTGAGGACATCAAACTATATTGAATAATTTAGATCTTAGGGATGCTGAGTAGAAAATGAATCCCCGCCCACAACATAGTTATTCACACATTATAATGTAGAAACATGGAATGCCTTCATCAATCATCATAATGAGAAATATTTTTAGGTTAATTGTAGTTGATAATATATTATTTTATATTATTTATTTTATCCAACCTAATTCATTATTATTAATTTATGAAACCAATAAAATGGATGTGGAAAATAAACAAAGTGCATCAAAACCAATGTACCCCAATTGCAAATAAATAATGGGGAATGCTTCCTTATAGGAGAAATCAGAATGTTCATTAAATAAAAAAATTAATTTTGTGACATTAAAAACATATGTTCAATTTATTATACACATATTTATGAATCAAAATATTATACAACATGTATCCCACATCATGTGTTATGGAAGGACTCTAATGTATATAAGGATGGAAAATTAGTTGATGAAAACCCAAAAGTAGTATGGGACTATTTTATATGTATTACATAATTGTAAGTAATTATGATTTATAACAACATCAAATGAAAATATATATTTATCTCCATAATTTTTTATATGGCTTAGATACAAAAATCAACGACAACCATTCCTGAAGAAAATCTACATTCAGTAGCTTCAAAGTGTCTTGAAAAATATTGTTGCATTAAAGGATTCAATTTTCAAGTCACTCATCGAACATATTTAGACAAAATAAAACCACATGAAGTGAAATATAATATGATGAGACAATTGAAGGAGAAAAAGTCACACTATATTATATTATTTTGTGGTTTGGTTTGGTCGACCAATTTATATGAATGGATCATTGTGAACTGGTAGTGGAGCGATGTTCTGCAGATGAACAAAATGATTCCACTAGAATTAAGGATAGTGATTCCCCCCAACTACATAACTTATCTAGGGAAATCAACTTTTTTATTATTATTTATTCTAAATGTAAATCAAATAACTTCAGATAACATTATTTTATTATAATTCTACACGGTAAAATTTTATGTGATTTATAATTGTCAACCCCCATGTACCACTTTGTAGCAATGGGTATAGTGTATTAGATCTTGGGATACCATCTACAAAATAAAACCATCCCAAAAGATAATAAGATATTTGGGATTAAGTTATAATATAATTCGATTAGTGAGTTTCCTATTTTACTTGATTTTATTTATATTACAATGGTTGAAGCTGATATTAGAGTGTTCATATCATGATCATATATTCCTATAAAGATACGTGATGTACACATTTAATAAATTTTTTCACAAGAAAAACTAGAAACAGTTGATGATAAAAGGCCTCAATAGAGGTATGATTTTACATATGAATAAATAAGAAGACAAATGGAAGTTAAAATAATGAATATATACTAAATAAATCCAGAAAAAAATAAAAAATTTGGTAGTACCATATTCCTTACAATTCAGGAGAATAATTTTTTATCATTAGAAATAATATAGAGACCGCATTTATAGAAAACATTATCCATTAAATCGAATATGAATAAGAAATATTTGTATTTTCTACGATAGATGAAATTGGCCTAAGGAGTCTAAATGAGATATCCAAGCATGAATGGATTGGAATATCAGTTGTGAATACATATATAAGGTAAATTTTCATAACACATCTATCCAAATATTGAGATAATATTTTTATTAATGTTAATAACTATTCATATTTTCAACGTGAATTTATTTTAAAACTATATAAAATGAAGATTGTGTGAAAAACAATTTTTATTCAATAATCCCAATATAATTTATATGCCAAAACTTAAATGGTAGAAAAATTTAATTATGCAGAAAAATGATCAGTTACTCTAAAAATATAATCAGAATGAATCAGGCTATAAACTCTTTTGACGCATACAAGAAAAGGTAAAACTCTACAATCTAATCACAAAAAAATATATTTTTATTTTTTTCATTACTTAATTTTTTTTTGTTTTTTAGGGCTCCCTATATGCTGATATCATTGAATCTATACTCCGTGGATATTTATATTTCGGATCCAGTGCATGGTTATAGAACCAATTGACCACATATGATGTTTATTTCGAATATATAATACATTTCAATAAAAATTTTATAGACAAACAACTAATTATATGTTCGGTCTGTGTTTTGACAAGAATTTTATTATGATAGATTTCTCCCTCAATAATGGAAAGATTGTGGCATAAATTTATTGTCTTAAGGGATACATCATGATAATTACTACAATTTCAAAAAAGAATAGGGGATATAAATAAATATTTACCTATCAAAAAAATTCCAAAAATTTTACTTATTTTGGTCAATGTTTTTGGAGTTTTTTAAACAAGATAATTACATCAATTTTGGATATTATGTTTGAAAATTTTGGAGAGAAATCATAATTGATGAAAAGATCAGTATCCCTTAAAAGTAATTTTTTAAGGTAAAATTAATTTCAATAAATATATTTCATAACCATTTGGTTGTTTAAATAATCTTAGTACTATCATGATTGTCAACATCTTAATTACTCAAAATATGAAATCAATTTTTTTAGAGTGGACTGGGAAGAATATTGTCTTCAGAATGTATGCCCATAACAAATTTAGTTGAATACCTGCAATTTTTGTTATATACATTGATTCATACACATAATAAGATATTTTGTGCGTGAATAATTAGTTTTATTATTCTTATATATTATTTTTTATTACTTTTTCAAGGACAATAATAATGAAAGTATCATATATTTTTTAAAAGTAGTCTTGGAATCAAAAAAATAGTTCAATAATCAAAGAGTTGAAGGTAGAGTTTTAGGATAAGGTGGTGGAAATGGATATTTCGTTAGTGAAGGTAGAGGCTGAGTCAGAGTTGGAGACCGTTGTGGAGAGTGGGTTAGATGCGAAGACTGAGGTGGAGACCGAGGAATAGGAGGTTTGTAGAGACCTAAAGCTTGACTTACATGGACATTACATTACTTTTGCGGAATACTTAGTACATAACAAAATCACACACAAGGATCGTAATAGTTTAGTGTCTTTGGAAACTCGGAATATAATCTTCTAATCGTGGTGAATGATCTTCAACATCTCCCATAAAGTTCTTCCTTTTTTTACCTAAAACCTTTATTTATATGCTGGGAAAATGAAAACATAAAAGGGTGAGCTCAAATGCTCAGTAAGGGTAAACAAAAGAAATATCAATCACATCATATTCATAAGAACATAACATTTTGGAAATCTTAACCTGAAAAAGAGAGCATAATTTCATAACATGGGATAAATCATAGTAGTGAAATGAAATCCCAATAATCATAACATAAAACATGAATCTTTGTGGCATACACACATAATCATATAGAATCATATCTTATTAGTCAAGACTCATTGCCAAGACTATCTTAGTGGACAAATTCCATTTCTGAACCGAGTCACCCTCGTTTCAGTCCTGTTTCACTGAACCGGTATAACCTACCATTCCAGCCATGTCTATCTCATGAGATATAGAATCTTTACCCAATGCATTGGAGGGAGATATAGGTCCCACCCATCTCATAATTATACCATTCCTATGTGTGCCAAAAAATCTTAAATCATACATCATTGCATAACCCATGTAATAAAAATGGGATTCTTAAACAACATGACATCATAAAACAATTCATATAAGATAAAGGAATTCATAAAAATATTTCCATCACAACATAATCCATTCACAAAAATATTTCCATCACAAAATATTTCATACAATTTTAAAATAAAAGAAGTTGATTAAAAATAAACTTTAAAACTTGTAAAGTAAGCTTCTTGGAATTAATTTTTTCAAAATCCATTCATGCCGTATAAGTTGAAAAAAACATTCTTCGTACTTTTTTCTGAAAAGTCAAAAAGTACCTCGTACGAAAAACGACAAAAGATTCCTTTCATATTCTTTACTAAAAACTGACCGAAGGGTAAAATTTGATTTAAACAATTTTAGGTGGATGGAAATAATATAACATATTCAGGAAACATGGATGGGGATGATAAAATACACCCCAGTAAATATTAAAGTATAAACAATCTCGGATAAAAATGAGAATGTGATATTTCTCATACATTATATAGGATATGCTTTGTACGTATCCAAACCTCCGATATAATGATTTAAATAATTCCATTAACTTATTAAAGAATCATATTCATTGTTATGATATCATATATGGTTCACTTATGACTTTATATTACCCGTTCTATTGTAAATTCCATGTTAAAGAAGCGTTTTGGGTAAAATCGTTTCATTTCTCGTAGGTGTTTGGACTTGTTGTTCTTGACATTATTATTACTTATATCATGATTTACATACTTACAGAATATAAAATATTATTTACCTATCATATATATTAAGTATATATATATATACAATAGATAGATAAATGAAATGAAACACACCGTTCATGGAGATGGTAGTCCGTACGTACGCATGAACGCTGTTTACCTTTCCATATTGTCTTGAATGGAAGTGAGTAGATGAAATATATATATATACATAAATCCAGAAGATTTAACATGTCATATATTTCATTATTATTCATTATATATACTTTATAATCATTCTGGAATGGTTAACCTGGATAATGAGTCTCATCACGTCGTGGAGACGGTAGTCCGTACGTACGCATGAGCGATGATATCGTTCCCATGGTCGTGGAATTGTGTTGAAGTGTCTGTATACTATTTCAGTATAAATATCACTCTATAATAATCATATATAGTTAATCATTACACCATTATACCCATCCAATTAAGGAGGTGGTGGAAAATAGATTACACCACGGCGTGGAGACGGTATTCTGTACGTACGCACGCGCGGTTATTTCCTTTTTCCATAGGATGGATAGAAGGTTAATTAGAGTTGTTTCATATTTATAATAACATATCTGTATATAATAAATACTGATGTTATTACTTTATCATGAAACAACTAAATAAGAAGAAGTTGAAGAAGAAAGAAATTGAAAAAGATCGATAATGGATATTACCTCTTTTTGACGCGCCTTCACTTAACCTCCACTTAAAGAACTGAGGATGGTCTTTGAAGAAGACCAGGACCTCTAGGATGATACTAGGGAAGTGGAGAAGATATTTTGGCATGGTTTTTCCGAGCTTGAATGCTCAAATTGGTGTGAGAGGAGAGGGAGGAGGTGCCCTTTTATAAGGGAGGAGAGGGGCACCTTAGGAAAATCTCAAAATATTATTTTATATTAAGGTCAAATTCGGTTTATAATGGTTCCAAACTGTCTTATTTTGAAGATAAAGTGGGGATGGGTCGCAAACCTCTTATCCAATAGGATTTAGAAAAGTTTAGGTTATTATTTGAACCTTATCAATTAGATTTAACTCTAAGTTAAATAATTTAACTTTTACCGTGTCTTTTTGTTTTCTTACACTATATGGTTAATAAACATACTATATCAAGTCAAATGAACCCCAAGTTGTTTATTATTAATATATATAATCTTATATAAGTCCTTTGGCCGATCCTTAGATTTTTAGGAATAAAATAACAATTAATAATATAATATTTTTTTTAAAAACTAATTTATGTCAATTTTGACACTATTTGGTACATGATTTTTATGAAATTTATAACAGAATGATAAGTTCGAACCAAGTTTCTTATATCAACAATAACATGTAATATTAACCTAGAAATGTAGTGTAAGTAATAAAAAGTCTCAAATTACATTTATTTGGGCATTTATAACATCAATTATGTCAATATTTCATTAATAAGACAATTACTGCATCATCTTTGTGTCATAATAAATGATTATTATTTAATCCCTAAAAATTCTAAATAAATTTCTATGATGTAGATAATTTTATTAGATTTCTGTAGACTATTCATTTTTGATGTTTCATGAAGTTTATCACGAGATTAAAATTATTATACTTATAAGATTTAAGAATGTGACATGTTGTCACATTCTTTGGTTTTAATAATAAATAAATTATTTTCATTGGAAAAATTTAATTAAATGAATATAATCCGACCCTTAGGTGATATGGGTCGACTTTTAGTCATCCAATAATATTTTTACATTTTTTAGGGTAATTTTAAAATATTATATTTACCCTTAATTACCCGATTTACCTTTAACTATGGTAAATAAAATTTACCGTAGTTACTATTCATAATTCCCAAAAATAAAATGTAGCTTATTAACATAATTTGGATCCACTGATTCCAAATATGTAATCCATTTTTCCAAATTCAATACACAAAAGTTTCAGAAATTAAATTTAAATTAATCCCGTTGTCGAAAGAAAACAGGGTTTTCTTTAAAACATTGGAAAAGATTGAATTGATTTAATCTACAAATTCATGGTAAAATCAATGATAATGACATAAATTATATTAAATGGTAAAAATATATTATATTTACACTTTAAAACCATTGAATATTATAATTTAACCATATAAGATATTATGATGAAAAAAGATGTTTTTAATTAAAATATAGCGTGTTTTTACTATTCATTAAAATATGAAAGTTATTGGAAAAATATCAAAACTTTATCTAATAAAAATTTTATATCCTGATTCAAAAGAAGAATTTTATTTTGTCAAATAGAACTTATAAACATGCCAAAAATTAGATTTAAAGTGGGTGCGCCATCAAAAGGCGGTAAAACTGCATTTTTTGAAAAATACTTATTTTACCCATAAAATTTATTTTGTTCTTATACCATGTTCTAGAAAATGTGTAAGATGAATAATAATGTTGTAAAATTCAAAATTTAGTTAATACTATTCATAACGGCTAGTTCATAATAATATTATAATAATATGTCGTTGTTTAGTAAAACCCGGTATTGCGTACAACACACGCTATCGAGGAAGGTCGTGATTGCGTGTAATGCAACCCAAGTCAGGGTTCCGTGTTGTGAAAGAATCCTTCGTTGTTTCATATAACAGAATCCAACCAAATTTTATTTATACATTGAATATATATATATATATATATATATATAAACACACTCAATGTTGCGTAGAATGACTATTATAAAACGAACTTGAAATTGTGTGTAACACGATCCAAGAATAGTGTTGCGTATACTGCAAGCTAATATGGTGGTGTGTATAGTACAAGCTAATCTTGGTGTGGTGTATAATAGAATACATCAATGAAATTAAAAAAATATTTTTCATAAAATCTAGAGGTGTTACATTCTACCCCCCTTAAAATGAATTTCTCCCTCAAAATTCGTTGGGGTTATAAATGGTTTGCTACTTGAAAATTTCTTTAATAGAAACCCACATCGTAAAAAGGAATAAAAAAACTTGACTTTAAAAACTAAGGTATGAAACGTAACGGTTACCCAAATTAACTCATCACTAGGTTTCCACATAGGAGAACATAGGTGAAAATATGGATAAAGAAGAGAAATCTAACCATCATGTTCTGATAGAGTGTGGTAGAGAACATGGCTATGGAAAAGCCAAAAATCACAAAGCCATAGATTTGTGATGATCTAGGGTACCATCTGATTCATCGGATATAAGGGCACTATGACAACATTTTTGGTTTTCAAGATCATTTCCCTAAAGTTGAAGAATTTGAATTAGAATAAAACTTACTTTATTTTGGTACAGTCTCACTATTGTTCATGCCTTGAACAATTTCCACTTCATCTCTTAAAGAAATGACGTTGAATTTGTTATTCGTGAAGTGTTAGAAGATCATGTGATAGAATGACGGGTCATTCCATCTGTCTCAAACAAAAGGTTAGCAAAAGTTATTAAATATACAAAATTCGATCGATAGTGAGATTAATCATATATGGTTCCTAAAATGGACTTATACTTCATATATCATAACGCTTAATAAAATAAAACTAGTTTATACTAACTAGGGACATCCTGTAGGCCAGTGGTAGGCGATAATGGCCAGTCGCACTTCGGTTGTGGGTTCGATTCCCACAGCCTTGTCCGACACGATGGGATGTCTCCCGTCCTGCAGGTTGTCCTTTTTCTAAAACTATATTACTATAACATCCCATAAATAATATCGAAAAACAAACAATACTAAATTATGTCCAACATAATCTATTCCAATCTTTAGGCTTATCCATAATACTGCAGTCCACTCTCAGAGATTTAATACCATCGTTGATCCCCATATATCATAAGATATATATTGTTGGTCACATTCCAAACATTCAAAGGCCTTAATCATGTACTCTCTTGAATACCCATTGATCCTTATTGAAAACACGAGTTTTGTTAAAAGTTAACTCTTTCCACATACCAAAATCCTCAAAATTCTATATACTCAAACCATGATATCACTTAGTCCTTATATCAATCATGAGCTCATGAATACTGGAAAATATTTCATTTTCTCGTTTTCCCTTCATTATGCACATATCATCTTTTTTCCAAAAATATCTCAATCACTTTGAATACCACATTAGACCAATACATAAATATTCCAATACTCCATGATACAACATTATTTTGGAATCCCATTACATAAAAACTTAATCATTCCACCACATCGTTGTCATATTCAACATCGCCAATAGTGATCGCATGTGACTTCCCTTTGTCCTTTTCCTTAAGAGGTTTCTCATGTCGATCATCACTAACCCTTGGATTAGGGCATTTATTAGCATAATGCCCCATTTCCTTTCACTTGAAGCATTGAAGTGTAGTAGGTTCATTCTGTGTATCCCTTCCTTTGTTTGAATCATTAGACATCTTCTTCCCATCATTACGACATTCAAATGCCTGATGACCTTCCTTTCCACATTTTAAACATTTACTTGCCCCTTTAATACAATATCCACCATGCTTCTTTCCACACTTTGAGCATAAGGAAACATTCATCTTCTTTTCACCATTATTCTGAGATTTCTCCTTGAACTCCATCTTTCGTTTCTTGTCAAAACAATGAGATGGATAAGTAACACCAACTTCCATTTATACCTTGATAGCACAACGCACAATTTCTTCATAGCTGCTGAAGTCTCTTATACCTAATGCCCTTCGAAGACTTGGTTTTAAGCCATGGAAAAATAGATCAACTTTACTTTCAGGTTGGATGATAATGCCAGATTCATACCTTGTAAGTCTTGTAAAATTCGCATCGTATATACCAACAGATTCATCATCCTTCTACTTCAGCTCAAGAAACTCCTTTTCCATCTTTGTTCGAAGAATACGAGGGATGTACTTACTGAATAAAAAGTTCTTGAACTCGTCCCATTCCATGGACTCAATTTCATCTCTTGGCCTCGTATTCTTGATAAGATTCCATCATTGATCAGCTTCACCTTCCAAACGATATACTGCTAAGATGACTTTATCATGTTCAAAACATTGATGAACTAAAAATATCTTTTCAGTGGTACTGATCCATTGTTCAGCAACAAGTGGATCAGAAGACCCACTAAAAGAAGGTGGGTGTTGCCTCATGAATGACACAATAGAATATTGTTCCCTTCTCTGCTCATTTGGAAGTCCAGAATGATTCATAGCTTGTGTAAGTATAGCAATAAGATTTTGCACTCCATCTCCCATAACACCTGTTTGTTCAGGAGGACAATCACTGCATTGTCCATTACAGTGATCAACACAGTTCCTTCAGGTTCCAGCCATCGTCTAAAACCCAAAAAGAATAGTGTGAGAGGCAAAAATAATGCTAGGGAAAACAACATAGTAAAGGGGGAGTACCCTTAATATCTAACATCTTAGGTTAAATTCTAAGATCGTTACCATAGTTCTAAGACCATATCCTATACTTATACTTATCCTTAGAGACATCCCTAGACATACCTTGGAAATATCTCTAGGGATCTCACTAACATTCTCACATCCTAGTTTCCAAAGGTTGACTAAACCTTTCCTCTGATACCAACTGTAGAGACCCGAAGCATGATGTACATGGAAATTACATTACTTTTGCGGAATACATAGTACATAACAAAAACACACACAAGGATCGTAATAGTTTAGTGTCTTTGGAAACTCAGAATATAATCTTCTAATTGTGGTGAAAGATCTTCAACATCTCCTATAAAGATCTTCCTTTTTTTACCTAAAACCTTTATTTATATCCTGGGGAAAAGAAAACATAAAAGGGTGATCTCAAATGCTCAGTAAAGGTAAACAAAATGAATATCAATCACATCATATTCATAAGAACATAAAATTTCGGAAAACTTAACCTGCAAAAGAGAGCATAATTTCATAACATGGGATAAATCATAGTAGTGAAATGAAATCCCAATAATCATAACTTAAAACATGATACTTTTTGGCATACACACATAATCATAGAGAGTCATATCTTATTAGTCAAGACTCATTGCCAAGAATATCTTAGTGGACAAATTCCATTTCTGAACCGAGTAACCCTCGTTTCAGTCCTGTTTCACTGAACCGGTATAACCTACCATTCCAGCCATGTCTATCTCATGAGATATAAAATCTTTACCCAATGCATTGGAGGGAGATATAGGTCCCACCCATCTCATAATGATACCATTCTTATGTGTGCCACAAAATCCTAAATCATACATCATTGCATAACCCATGTAATAAAAATGGGATTCATAAACAACATGACATCATAAAACAATTCATATAAGATAAAGAAATTCATAAAAATATTTCCATCACAACATAATCAAATCCATCTAATAACATGGATAAAAACAGAACCCTATATTACCTTATATGGAAAATAATTTTGATAAAACTCTTGAACTCCATTATTTTGGAAAATATGCTTTCAACTTCAAAAACATTTTTCCTTTCTTAACATGTCATACAATATGAAAATAAAAGAAGTTGATTAAAAATAAACTTAAAAACTTGTAAAGTAAGCTTCTTGGAATTAATTTTTTTAAAATCCCATCATGTCGTATAAGTTAAAAAAACATTCTTCGTACTTTTGTTGGAAAAGTCAAAAAGTACCTCGTACGAAAAACTACAAGAGATTCCTTTCATATTCTTTACTAAAAACTCACCGAAGGGTAAAATTGGATTTAAACAATTGTAGGTGGATGGAAATAATATTACATATTCAGGAAACATGGATGTGGATGATAAAATACACCCCAGTAAAGACTAAAGTATAAACTATCTCTGATAAAAATGAGATTGTGATATTTCCCTTACCTTATGTCCGATATGCTTTGTACGTATCTGAACCTCCTGTATAATGATTTAAATAATGTCATTAACTTATTACAGAATCATATTCATTGTTATTATATCATATATGGTTCACTTATGACTTTATATTACCCGTTCTTTTGTAAATTACATGTTAAAGAAGCATTTTGGGTAAAATCGTTTCATTTATCGTAGGTGTTTGGACTTGTTGTTCTTGACATTATTATTGCTTATATAATGATTTAATTACTTCCATAATATAAAATATGATTTATATATCATATATATTCAGTATATATATATATATATAATAGATAGATAAATGAAATGAAACGCACCGTTCATGGAGACGGTAGTCCGTACGTACGCATGAACGTTGTTTTCCTTTCCTTATTGTCTTGAATGGAAGTGAGTAGATGAAATATATATATAAATAAATCCAGTAGATTTACCATGTCATATATTTCATTGTTATTCATTATATATACTTTATAATCATTCTGGAATGGTTACCATGGATAATGAATCTCATCGCGTCGTGGAGACAGTAGTCCGTACGTACGCACGAGCGATGATATCATTCACATGGTCGTGGAATTGTGTTGAATTGTATGAATAATATTTCAGTATAAATATCACTCAATAATAATCATATATAGTTACTCATTACCCCATTATACCCATCCAATTATGGTGGTGGTGGAAAATAGATTACACCACGGCGTGGAGACGGTATTCTGTACGTACGCACGCGCGGTGATTTCCTTTTTCTGTAGGATGGATAGAAGGTTAATTAGAGTTGTTTCATATTTACAATGAAATATCAGTATATAAGAAATACTGATGTTATTACTTTATAATGAAACAACTAAATAAGAAGAAGTTTAAGAAGAAATAAATTGAAAAAGCTCGGTAATGGATATTACCTCTTTTTGACGCGCCTTCACTTAACCTCCTCCTAAAAAACTAAGGATGGTCTATGAAGAAGACCAGGACCTCTAGGATGATACTAGGGAAGTGGAGAAGAGATTTTGGCAGGGTTTTTCCGAGCTTGAATGCTCAAATTGGTGTGAGAGGAGAGGGAGGAGGTGCCCTTTTATAAGGGAGGAGAGGGGCACCTTAGGAAAATCTCAAAATATTATTTTATATTAAGGTCAAATTCGGTTTATAATGGTTCCAAACTGTCTTATTTTGAAGATAAAGTGGGGATGGGTCGCAAAACTCTTATCCAATAGGATTTAGAAAAGTTTATGTTTTTATTTGAACCTTATCAATTAGATTTAACTCTAAGTTAAATAATTTAACTTTTACCGTGTCTTTTTGTTTTCTTACACTATATGGTTAATAAACATACTATATCAAGTCAAACGAACCCCAAGTTGTTTATTATTAATATATATAATCTTATATAAGTCCTTTGGCCGATCCTTAGATTTTTAGGAATAAAATAACAATTAATAATATAATATTTGTTTTAAAAACTAATTTATGTCAATTTTGACACTATTTGGTACATGATTTTTATGAAATTTATAACAGAATGATAAGTTCGAACCAAGTTTCTTATATCAACAATAACATGTAATATTAACCTAGAAATGTAGTGTAAGTCATAAAAAGTCTCAAATTACATTTATTTGGGCATTTATAACATCAATTATGTCAATATTTCATTAATAAGACAATTAATGCATCATCTTTGTGTCATAATAAATGATAATTATATAATCCCTAAAAATTCAAAATAAATTTCTATGATGTAGATAATTGTATCATATTTCTGGATACTATTAATGTTCGAAGTTTCATGAAGTTTATCACTATATTAAAATTATTATACTTATAAGATTTAAGAAAGTGACATGTTGTCACATTCATTGGTTTTAATAATAATTAAATTATTTTCATTGGAAAAATTTAATTAAATGAATATAATCCGACCCTTAGGTGATATGGGTCTACTTTTAGTCATCCAATAGGATTTTGACATTTTTTAGCGTAATTTTAAAATATTATATTTACCCATAATTACCCGATTTACCTTTAACTATAGTAAATAAAATTTACCGTAGTTATTATTCATAATTCCCAAAAATAAAAATTAGCTTATTAACATAATTTGGATCCACTGATTCCAAATATGGAATCCATTTTTCCAAATTCAATACACAAAAGTTGCAGAAATTAAATTAAAATTAATCCCGTTGTCAAAGGAAAACAGGGTTTTCTTTAAAACATCTCAAAAGATTGAATTGATTTAACCTACGAATTCAAGGTAAAATTAATGCTAATGACATAAATTATATTAAATGGTAAAAATATATTCTATTTACACTTTAAAACCATTCAATATTATAATTTAACCACATCTGATATTACGATGAAAAAAGTTGTTTATAATTAAAATATATCGTGTTTTTACTATTCGTTAAAATATGAAAGTTATCGGAAAAATATCAATAATTTAACTAATGTAAATTTTTATATCCGTATTCAAAATAAGAATTTTATTTTGTCAAATTGAACTTATAAACATTTCAAAAACTAGATTTAAAGTGGGTGCGCCATCAAAAGGTGGTAAAACTGCATTTTTTGAAAAATACTTATTTTACCCGAAAAATTTATTTTGTTCTTATACCATGTTCTAGAAAATGTGTAAGATGAATATTAATGTTATAAAATACAAAATTTAGTTAATACTATTCATAATGGCTAGGTCGTGATAATATTATAATAATATATCGTTGTTTAGTAAAACCCGGTATTGCGTACAACACACGCTATCGACGAAGGTCGCGATTGCGTGTAATGCAAGCCAAGTCAGGGTTCCGTGTTGTGAAAGAATCCTTCATTGTTTCGTATAACAGAATACAACCATATTTTATTTATACATTGAATATATATATATATATAAACAAACTCAATGTTGCGTAGAATGACTATTATAAAACGAACTTGAAATTGTGTGTAACACGATCCAAGAATAGAATTGCGTATACTGCAAGCTAATACGGTGTTGTGTATAGTACAAGATAAACATGGTGTGGTGTATAATAGAATACATCAATGAAATTAAAAGAATATTTTTCATAAAATCTCGGGGTGTTACAAGGTTATCAATCATTGGCTTGTAAATAATAAAATTGTTTGTCAATAATGTATAATTAGGATCATACCTTGATTATTATTGAAAAAAATGATTAAAAACTCAAACAATACTTCTAACATATGATACTATCTACTGTGCATGTGTTTTAGGTTAATATTTTAAATAATGTTTTAACCTCATGTTTAGGTGATTTTATAATGGGTTGTACTCCACAGGTAAGATCATTCTATGTTGGAATATTTAATTTAATCACTATTTTTATTGAAGAAACATCTTTAAAAATGCCAATAATAAAACTTGTTTAGAATCAAACATAAATGTTTGAATAAATATGAAAGTAAAATTGATATTTTAATACAAAAATATATCACTCACTAAATAATAATAAAACATGATCAGATTCTTCTAATAATTTTGGGAAATAATTCTTAATTAATTTCTTGATGTTTACAAATTAGTCTCATGTCAAACTCACTCACGATTCCATATATATGGCTCAAAGGGCGTGTTTCCAGTTTAATATGAAATTTTAGTAAATAATACAAGTGGCATACTTAAAACCAATGAAACATATTCTGAGTATTTTTACACTATATTAAAATGATCCATTAGTCATTTGGGACTTGTAACAATTAGTTTCAACTCACTCTGACAAATGGTGTGACCTGTATGACACCAAGTGCGCCTTTTTTTCAAAATTGACATTAAATTTTTATAAAAAACAATTGACATACTCCAAATTGAGAAAATGCATTTAGATTTCGATGGTACTTTAAAAAAATTACCAATATGTCATTTTTGTTGTGTATGAATCATCCATACCAAAATATAAAGCTTGGTGTGATCGGTATGGTGTCAAAGAGTCTGTTATGAGTTTAAAATATCATTTTAATACCGAAAAACATTACTCACTAAAAACCATGAAAATGAAGGAAGATTGAATTCATAATTTGTGAAAAAGAATAATATATAATATTTTACAATTATAAATCATTCTAATGTAAAACGCACACATGATGGAACCTATATTGATCAAAGTGTGTGTTGCCTATTTAAAATTTCATTTTAGTAAAAAACCATATGGCATACTCAAAACCATGGAAACACATTCTGATTGTTTTCATACTTTTGAAAAACGTTTCATGAGTCATATGAGACGTCTAAAAATCATCCAAATCACACTCCAACACATGGTGTGATCGGTATGACTCCATGCGCATATTTTAATTCAAAATTTACGTTAATTTTAGTGATAAAAACAGCTAACTTACTCAAAATAGAAAAAATGAATTCAAATTGTTTTAACACATTGGGAAAATGGTTCATATTGCATTTGTGATGTGTAGGAATTAGAGACACCTCAATCCAGTGATTGATGTGACTGGTATAGTTTTGAAGTGTCAGTTATCAATTTATAATTGACATTTTTATACAAAAAGCGCCATTCATTTAAATCTAATATAACACTCTCAAATTTTCCTGATAATATTGGATAATAATTCATATTTCAATTTGATGTGTATGAATCAGATTCATGTTAATCCCACACACAATTCCATATGTATGGCTCAAAGTTCATGTTTCTAGTATAAAATGGCATTTTACTAAAAAACACATGGGGGGTACTCAAAACTGAGGAAAGACATTCTGATTATTTTGATACTTCAGGAAAATGATCCATGAGTAATTTGAAATGTGTTGTAATCATCATCACCATAATCTAACACATGGTGAGACCGATATGACTCCAAGTGAATCATTTTATTTAAAATTGACAATAATTTTAGTGAAATAAGATGGACATACTCAAAACATAGAAAACAATACATATTATTTTGGTACATTTGGAAAATAATACATATGGATTTTTTATGGGTTGGAAAATGTTTCTCCTCACCCCATTGCATGGCGTGACTGGTATGTTGTCCTTGTGTCTCTAATGAGTTTAAAATTGGCAATTTTATTGAGAAAATAAACTCTCACTGAAAACTGGGAAAATACACTTGGATTTTGATTATAATTTGGGAAAATAATTCAAAATATAAATACTATTTGAATGAATCAGTCTGAGGTTTATCCCACACAGGATGCCACTTGTATGGATCAAATTGTGTGTTTCTAGTTTAAAATTTTATTTTAATAAAGAATATAACTGGCATACTAAAAAATGAAGATACACATTCTGATTGTTTTGATACATTTAGAAAACGGTCCATGAGTCATTTGGGATGTGTAGCAATCACCCAAACCTCAATCTGATGCACGGTGTGACTGATATGACTCAATTTTCACTTTTTAATTCAAAATTTAATTTAATTTAAGATAAAAATACAACAAACATAGTAAAAATTGAAAAAAAATAATTTGGATTGTTTTGGTACAATAGGAAAATGATCAAAATATCATTTTTGAAGGGTAGGAATTATCCAAACCTCAATCGAACCCATGTTTTGACCGGTATAGTGTGAATGTTTGCGTTATCAGTGAAGGATTTACATTTTCATACAAAATTGCACCAATCACTAAAAACATAGAAAACATACTTAGTCTGTCTTGATAATTTTGTACAATGATTCATAATTTATTTATGACATCTATGAATATATCCATGTCCAACCCACACACGATGTCACATATATGTCTCAAAGTTCATGTTTCCAATTTAAAATACTATTTTATTAAAAACCAAAAGTGTTGTAATCAAACCCTAGGAAACACATTATAATTGTTTTTATGCTTTATGAAAATGATCCATGAGTCATCTATGACATGTAGCAATATGAATCACCTTAATCTGACACACAGTAATAATATTATGACTCCAAGTGCGTATTTTTATTCCAAATTTTCATTAATTTTAGTTTTAAAAAGAAAATAACAAATACAATGTTGATCAAACACATTTGGATTTTTTATTACATTAGGTAAATTATCCATATTACATTTTAGATCAATAAATATAAGCTTCACATTAATCTGATGCATGGTGTGACCGATATGGTGTCAATATTTCCAATATCAATTTAAAATTGACATTTGAATACAAAAAAGGTGTCACACACCCAGAACTAGGAAGACATGCTAGGATCTTCAAGAAAATTTGGTTCGATGATTCATAATTTATTTGTGACA
The DNA here is from genome assembly GCA_963277665.1 of Viscum album. Taxonomy (NCBI): domain Eukaryota; kingdom Viridiplantae; phylum Streptophyta; class Magnoliopsida; order Santalales; family Viscaceae; genus Viscum; species Viscum album. The sequence continues at coordinate 1,425,728,258 of OY728133.1, forward strand.
TATATGAATCAGTCTAATGTCAATCCCCCATACGATGCCACCTGTATGGCTCAAAGTGCTTATTTCAAGATTAAAAAGTCATTCTTTGTAAAAAACACAAGCGGTGTACTAAAAATAGAGGAAAGATATTCTAATTATGTTCATACATTATAAAAAATTTCCATGACTAATTTGTGATGTTTATCCATACATTTTTCATTTGTGACATGTAGGAAGCATCCCCACCTCAGTCTGACATATGGTTTGATCAGTATGACTCCAAGTGCATCTCTTTATTCAAAATGGACATTAATTTTAAACAAGAAAAACAACTGACATACTCAAAACCAAGAAAAAACATTCTGTTATTTTTGTACTTTAGAAAAACAATCCATAAATAATTTTTGACATTAGGAATTAGTCCCACCTCAATTCGACTCATGATGTGAATGGTATGGCTATCAGTGTGCTTTTTTAATCAAAATTTACATTAATTTTAGTAAAAAAAATAATGGACATAATCAATAATATTTTTTTCTATTGTATTTATTTGTGTTAGAAATTTTATTAAATTTATATTTATTTTTTAACTTATTCTGTTAAATTATATTACTATTTATAGTGATGTAGAGTGTTGTTACAACACATTGCATCTATTTCTGGTAGTGCATTGCACTGTGGCATGAAAATGCAGTTTTCATGTTTATCAGTGCTATTAAATGAACTAATAAAGATTTCCTTTATTAGTTCCTATATAATGGAGGATAAAGTAATCCTTTATTATCACTTTTTAATGTGTCTATAAAAGGTATAATTATTAGCGATTATAAAACAATAGATAAAGGCTATATATATCAGTTCTTTTTAAAGAGTTGATAAATATACCTTTATCGACACTTTTAAATGATACAATAATGGGGTTATTTATAAGCAGTTGTAGAAGCACTGATAAATCATACTTTTATCATCACTATTTAAATCACTGATATGGGGATGTTTATCGGTACTTTTAAAAGAACCAATAAAGGGTGTCTCTATCAATGATAAATAAAAGTTCCAATAAATGTTTTATTTTATCAACACTTTTAAAAGTGATAATAAAAGTACTGTTTTATTAGCACTTTTATTTTCACTAATAATGAAACCGCATAGTAGTGAAATTATAATACTAAAAAATGCCATGTCCTTTTAATTGGTCTGTGGTAATCAGTGCTTTTCTAGTGCTGATAAAAGAATAATCTAGTACTGTTAAAGGCATATTTTGTAGTAGTGAATGAAGAAAGAAGTGAACATGGGGGAAGTTATGTATTATTTTCTAAAATATTAATATAAAAATTGATTTAATATAAAATTGTAAATCAAATGGAATTGTGTGTGCCTCTAAATAAAAAAATATGGAACCTATATGAACATGGTTAAATATATAATTAATTTTATTTTCAATCTATAATTTAGAACAATAACTTTACTAGACTACATTAAATATACTTGTTTACACTATGCATACTATATTATTATAATTTCAATAGAAGATGCCTAAGGACTAGCTATTTTTTACATCATATACGAGTTCATGATACATGATGTTTTTTCAATGTAATTTTATTTCATTTTAGTCAATGTGTAATGAATTTAACACATGGGATGCTTGGACTGACATGTTCTTGATTTTGAGAGGAATAATACCACACATCCTATATAGTAGTAACACGTCATACAGGTCTTCAAACTATGTTCTAGATGATCTAGATGTACACATAGATCATGCTTTTCTAGATATTAAAACTAATCGCTTCAGATCTATCAAAATTTTAAAATACTATATATAAAGGAATCTCTAATACATTTCATTTGTTTTGGTAGTATAAGTCATGTAATATGGTTTTGTTTGAGAATAAACTTTTTCTCCTCCAGATGGTATTTTTAGATGTTTCACCATTATAAACATATTTTCTAATATTTTATGTTAGATATAATGATTAAACAAATATATTTTGACAATCATATGTTCAGAAAAACTCAATCTGATGTAAAGAAAAATTCAAACATATTAAATCAATCAATGAATAATAAATGATAATAAATTTAACATGTCACCACTTTGATAATACTTGTTGGTGTGGGGTGTAGAAAAATCGGAAATATGAAATATAAAATTTGGATTCTTAGTCATCGTTTATGAATAATCATTTTTAAAAAATAAATGAAGACATTTTAAATGATAATTATGCATTACATGACTAGTGAAAAAAATTATAGAACTAAAATATAAATATATTCGCATGTAATTTATAACTAATTTGTGATAGATATATATTTTCACTACGATTAATTCCCTATTCATCATTGATCTAATTTTCTACTTATAATAATATTGAAATTACACTATAAGATCAATTCCCATAATATCTCTAGTGGTGATTAACACATGCATACACAAAAACTTGAACATTAACGTATAATATTTAGGTTCTTGAATGAGGGATAGTATATTATTCCATTTTGTATGGATGATTATTGTTGAATTCATAAATAAGACTGAATTATGGTTTATGTACTCTCAATGTCTTGGGGTAGGATGAAGATAGAGCATGGTCTAGTTCTCTTGATCACTCTCTATATCTTTAGAAAGTATCTCTATGTCTGTTGTTTAAAAAAAAATTAAATAATAAAATTTTTAGAATTAGATATTTATTATGGATTTTTTATGTTGGCATAATAAAACAGAATCCCCTTCAAAAAAATATAATTTTTTTAAACCATGTATATAAATTATTATATTACTATTAATTGAATGAAAAGTAAAACACTTTAAAACTATAAATAAATATCTTTTATAAAATTTCATATGAGATGAAAAATGAGGTCCCAATTTCCCTAATCAATATATAATGACCCTTAAATAGTGACTATTTATTAAATAAATAACTGTCTCTAATTAATATTTGATATTCATAATTTATATTTTATGCTATAAAACCAAAAAAGCATTATTTAGAAGTAATGTGTATCTCACTAATTCTTTAAAATAACATGTTATTAACTTATACCAATCAACCAAACAAAAATAAACAATGTTAATTCTAAATTTCTATGTTAAACATTTGATTTTAAGTGAGATTTCCAATACACTTAGTGTGTGATCATCTAGTCCTCTTTGTTAATTGAATTAGAAATGACAGCCTAAATTACAAGGTTAGATTCTAGAAATATTCTAGGGACCCCATAGAGAATTATGTTAATGACCTGGTGATATTGAACCTCATAATGATTCCTACCATGTAATAAAATTTCATTATCATGATATGTCAAATCATGTGGGTTAAATACCATTTCCATAAACCTATGTGTTCTATATCTATTAATCTAACTTTATAGAAATTAACTCTCCCACTAATCACCATGAACATGGATTTATGTAGGTAGTTTCATTCCTATAAAGGTCATGAGATTTCAACTTTTTATTTGATAAAATTTATTAATCATTTACTACATTTTCCATTAAATCAATATCATTCATGAAACACACTATGTATCATACCTCTCCATGAGGATAAGTTGTCATATTTTTCATTAATAAATTAACGTATGCATGAAGTAATTTTTATTAATGATTTTCTAAAATCATAAAGACAATTACAAACACCCACAAATTTGAATATCTAATGACATAAAAAATGATGATCTACAGTTGGTGGTTCTATTATCACCACCTATTATCTTGGGGATTTTTTGGGGGTTCCAGTTTAGAAGGTGTCAAAATTTCTTATAATCCTCAAAACATTGATTTCGTATATTATTTGCATCCTATCATAAAATATCATCTATGAATAGATTGATATTAAAAAATATTACCATGAAACCAGTAGGTTCTCATCAAATATGGAATCTTACATATCCTTTCAGTGCAACATATTAACATAAGACATTATATCATGAAAATTTCATGTATATGAAATTTAATGATGTGGTATGAAAAATAATTAGCAATGAAAATTTTATAATCATGCTATATGGAATTTATTTCTATAGAACATACTCCAATATATATATGGTATAGAACATGGATGGTACATGTAGATGTCGAAAAAGGATAACATTGTAGCTATTTTACCAAGGAATAGAAGGTGTAATTTTGGTTGATGTATGTCCTCTAGTAGGTCTTAGGGTGATATTGGTGATGTGGATTAACATATGATGATTTATTGGGACATTGAAATGAGTGAGTGGAGTGGAATGACGTGATGATCGAGGATACAATTGTATATGTCGTGAATGAATAGAATGTAGAGACCCGAAGCTTGACGTACATGGACATTACATTACTTTAGAGGAATGCTTAATACATAACAAAAACATACACACAAGGATCGTAATAGTTTAGTGTATTTGGAAACTCGGAATATAATCTTCTAATCGTGGTGAAAGATCTTCAACATCTTCCATATGATCTTCCCCTTTTTTTATTACCTAAAACCTTTCATGAAATCTTGGGGAAAAGAAAACATATAAAGGGTGAGCTCAAATGCTCAGTAAGGGTATTCATGGATAAAATAAAACAAATCAAATACATTGAACTTCAAAACATGACCATAATATTTAAACATCATAATCTTGAACAATGACATATATCATGGAAGTACGTAAGGCATAGTTCATAAAGAAACATTAATCATGATAAAATAGCATGAGAATTGAACATGTAATTGTGGAAACCCATTAAGCACATGATATGATTTCCATAGTAGCCAAGGCATTGCTTCCAAGACCATCTTAGTGGACAATGTCCCTTTCTGAATCGAGTTCACTCCTCGTTCTAGTCCTGTATTACTGAACCAGTTTAACTTGTCATTCCATCCATGTCTATCTAATGAGATATAAATCTTTACCCAATGACTTGGAGGGAGATATAGGTCCCACCCATCTCATAATTAAATCATTCTTACTTGTGCCACAAAATAAACATACATCATTCATAATAACCAAACGAATAAAATGGGTTTCATAAACATCATTCCATCATCACATAATCCGTATAAAATAAATGGATATCATTTCATAATAAGAAAAGTGAAATCATGTAAATCATAGAGACATTATACTTGAAACATTCACATATGAAATAATGTCATCTTAGATTGAAAATGGTTTTGATAAAACACTAGAAATGAATTCTTGATGAAAATATCCTTTCTTCTTCAAAATCAATTTATTTTAACAAAATGTCATGAAATATTAAAAGGAAAAATTTTTGTTTAAAATTGTCATGAAATATTTTGGAGTAATCTTCATGAAAATAATGATTTATAAAACTGTAAAAATCCTTTCATGCCGTATAATTTAAAAAAACATTCTCCTCATACTTTTGTCAGAAAAGTCAAAAAGTACCTCATAACGTAAACAAAAGAAAGATTCCTTACATACCATCTAGTAAAAGAAAAAATGGGTAAAATGGAAATTAAACATATATAAAAACACATTTATAAAACATGGACTTGGATGATAACAATAACCCGAGTAAATACTTACGAATAACAATCTCCGATAAGAACGAGATTGGAATAGTTATCCCTTACCTTCGGTCCGATATGCTTCATACGTATCTAAACCTCCTGTATAATGATTTAAATAATGTCATTGACTTATTACAGAATCATATACATTGTTATGATATCATATGTGGTTCACTTGTGACTTTATATTACCCGTTCTTTTGTAAATTCCATGTTAATGAGCGTTTTGGGTAAAATCTTTTCATTTGTCGTCCGTGTTTTGACTTGTAATTATTCATATGATTAATTAGATCATGATTACTTAATTCCAGAATATAAAACATGTTTTATATATAATATATATTCAGAATATACATAAATATAATAGATCGATAAATGTAAAGAAATACATCGTTCATGGAGAAGGTAGGTCGTACGTACGCATGAACGTTGTTTTCATTTCCTCATTGAATTGAATGGAATTAATTGGATGAAATACATATATATATATACATAAATCCAGTATCATAATTATGTCAAATATTTCATGATTACTTATTATATATACTGTATAATAATTTATGAATGTTTAATCATTGAGAATGAATCCTATCACGTCGTGGAGACGGTATTCCGTACGTACGCACGAGCGATGTTATCATTCCCATGATCGTGTAATTTTATTGGAGTGTATGTATACTATTACAGAATCAATATGACTTTACAATAGTCATATATAGTTATTATTTACACCATTATACCCATCCAAGTAAGGGTGTGGTGGAAAATAGATTACACCACGGCGTGGAGACGGTATTCCGTACGTACGCACGCGTGGTGATTTCATTTTCTGTAGGATGGATAGATGGTGAAAAATGGTTGTTTAATAATTATAATGACATATAAGTATATTAGTTATACTTATGTTATTACTTAATAATGAAACAACTAATGAAGAAGAAGTGGAAGAAGAAATAGAGTTGAAAGAATCGGTAACGGACATTACCTCTTCTTTGAAGCGCCTCTTTGAGACCTCCTCTTAGGGCACTAAAATTGGTCTTTTAAGAAGACCAGAACCTCTAGAATTTTTATATAGAAGTGGAGAAGAAAATTTTTCAGGGATTGGACGAGCTTGAAGGCTCAAATAACTGTGAGGAAGAGAGGGAGGAGGTGCTTTTTTATAAGGGAGGAGAGGGGCACCTTTGGAAAAACTAAAAATATTATTTTATTATAAAGTCATATTCGGTTTTTAATAGCTCCAAAATAATTTATTTAGAATATAAAGTGGGTATGGGTAGAAATCATCTCATCCAATATAATTTAGACAAGTTTACGTCATTATATTAAACTTATCTTTTATTTTTTACTCTTAGTTAGTTAGATTGACATTTACCATGTCACTCTATATTTTTATATTATATAGTTAATAAACATACCATATACATCCAAGAGACTCCCAGGTGGTCAATTAATTATACACATATCATGATATAAGTATCTTGGCCGAACATTAGATTTTTAGGAATATAATAACAATTAATAATGTAATATTTGTTTTAAAAACTATTTTATGTCAATTTTGACACTATTTGGTAATTGATTTTTTTGAAAATCATAACAGAATGATTAGTTCTAAATAACTTAATTAAATCAATACTAACATGTCATATTAACATATAAAATTATTGGAATTCATAAAAAGTCTCAAATTACATTTATTTGGGTATTTATAACATTAATATTGTAAATAATTCATTAATAAGATAATTACTGTATCATCATTGTGTCATAAATAAATTAAATTATATTAAGTCTAAAAATTACAAATAAAATAACATTATGTAGTAAATCATGTTATCTTTCTAATTAATATTTATAGTCGAATTTATATTATGTATAACCCTATATTAAAAATGATTTATTTATTAAACATTGATTTTAACTATTTTAACCCTTCTTTAAATAAATTAATAATAAATGCCCTAATGCAATCCAAGTGGGCCTAAATGGTCATATTTTATTCCTAAGGTTTATTTTGGCCTAATTACAATTAACCAATAGAATTATTACATGTTTTAGGTTAATAATAATATCATTTTTACCCTTAATTACCCTATTTACTTTTAACCGTGGTAAAAAAATGTAAAAAATTACTATTCACCAAAAATTATTTTAATCTCATTGAAACACATTTTAGTCCTTGATATTAACCATCTCTCTTGGATTTTTGAAATTCAATTCACAGAAGTGGTAAAATTTAATTTAAATTAATAAAAGTTAGTTTTTTGACTACCACTAAGTGGTTTCACTATTCATCGAAAATTGATGTTTTTCAGAAAAATACCAAAAAATCAGCCTAAGAATTATTTGATTTTCCGAATTTAAAATTGATGTCTATTTTTTCAAATTCAAAACATAGAAGTGGCATTAATTAATTTTAAAATTAATTCCCGTTATCAAAACAAATGGCGTGTTTTTAAGAAACAATAACTATCAAAAGACTGACACTTGTTTATGTCTGGTTTAAATGTGAAATTACATCCAATGACCAACATTGTATTAAATTGTGAAAATATATTCTAAATATACTTTAAAACCACTCAAATAAATAATGTATCACTATTAATTATTTCGATTAAAAAAGTTTTTTTTAATTAAAATTTAGTAATTTTCACTATTCATCAGAATATGAAAGTTATCCGAAAAGTACCAAAATTTCACCCTAAGCTAATTTCAATATTCCGAAACCAAAAATGACGTCCATTTTGAAAGAAAAAATTTATAAAATTTCAAAAAGTGGGTATTACTATTAATAATGGCTAGTTCATAATAATATTATAATAATATGTCGTTTAGTGAAACACGGTATTGCGTACAACACACGCTATCGAAGAAGGTCACGAATGCGTGTAATACAAAGCAAGTCAAGGATGCGTGTTGTGAAAGATTAATTTGGTGTAGATTAAAACACAATATATTAATGAAATTTAGAAGAATATGTTTCATAAAATGTCGGGGTGTTACATTCTACCCAACTTAAAATGAATTTCGCCCTCAAAATTCGTCGGGGTTATAAATGGTTTACTTTTTGAAATTTTCTTTAATAGAAACCCACATCGTAAAAAGGAATACCAAAACATGGCTTTAAAAACTAAAATATGAAATGTAACAGTTACCCAAATTAACTCATCATTGGGGTTCCACGTAGGAGAACATATGTGAAAATAAGGATATGAAAGAAAAATCTAAGCATGAAGTTATGATGGAGAGTGGTAGAGAACATGGCTATGAAAAAGCCAACAATCACGAAGCCATAAATTTGTGATGATATAAGGTACCATCTGATTCATTGGATATAATAGCACTAAGACAACATTTTTGGTTTTTCCATGATCATTTCCCTAAAGTTGATGAAATTGGAATTAGAAGAAATACTTTCGTAATTTTGGTATAGTCTCACAGTTGGTCGTTATTTGGAAAATTTCCACTTCATATCTTAAAGAAATGAAGTTTAATTTATCATTTGTGATGTGTTATCAGATCATGTGATAGAATTATGGGTCATTCCATTTGTCTCAAAGAAAAGGTTAGAAAAGTTATCAAAAAATACCTCAGTCCATCTATAGTGAGATTAATTATATATGGATCCTAAAATGGACTTATACTTCATATATCATATATCTTAAAATAATAAAACTAGTTTCTACTAAACAGGGACTTCCTGTAGGCCAGTGGTAGGAAATAAAGGCCAGTCGCACTTTGGTTGTGGGTTCGATTCCCACAGCCTTGTCCGACGCTATGGGTTGTCGCCCATCCTGAAGGTTGTCATTTTTTTAAAACTACATTACTATAACATCCCATCAATAATATCGAAATAACTTATATCCTTAAACAATACTAACTTATGTCCAACATAATCCATTCCAATCTTTAGGGTTATCCAAAATACTGTTGTCCAATGTCATATTATAGTGAAAACAATTACCAAAGAGTTCATATTACAAGCATGTTAATACCATTGTTAATACCCATATATCATGAGATATGTCTTGTTGGACATATTCAAAACATTTGAATTCCTTAATCATGTATTCTCTTGAAAAATGAATACCCATTGAATCTTACTGAAAACATGACTGCTATCAAAATTTAACTCTTTTCACATACCAAAACCTCAAACCATGATATAACTATTTCCTTATATCTATCTTGAGCTCATGAATACTGTCAAACATTTCATTTTCTCCTTATCACTTCATTATGCGCATATCAACTTTTTTCCAAAAATATCTCAATCACTTTCCATGGTTACCAGTACCATAAAATTATTGAAAACCACAATAGAACAATACATAAATATTCCAATATTCCACGATACTATATACAACATAATTTTGGAATCCCATTACATAGACACTTAATAATTCCCCCACATCGTTGTCATATTCAACATCGCCAATAGTGATCGCATGTGACTTCCCTTTTTCCTTTACATTAAGTGGTCGCTCTTGTCGATCATCACTGACCCGTGGATTAAGGAATTTATTAGCATAATGCCCCATTTCCTTGAAATTGAAGCATTGAAGTGTTGTTGGTGTGTTCTCAGCAGTCTTTTCTTTATTCACATCATTAGAAACCCTTTTTCCATTACTTCAACACACAGCTACTCGATGACCTTCTTTTCCACACTTAAAACACTTTCTAGTCTCTTTAAGACAGTCTCCACCATGCTTCTTTCCACACTTTGAGCATAAGGAAACATTCATCTTCCTTCCACCATTATTATTAGATTTCTCCTTGAACTCCATCTTTCGTTTCTTGTCAAAACCATGAGATGGATAAGTAACACAAACATCCATTTCTACCTTGATATCACAACACACAATTTCTTCATAGCTACTGATGTCTCTAATAGCTAATACCCTTCGATGATTTGGTTTTAAGCCATTGAAGAATCAATCAACGTTACATTCGGGTTGGATGATAAAGCCAGATTCATACCTTGAAAGCCTTGTAAAATTCGCTTCGTATACACCAACAGATTCATCATCCTTTTGCTTTAATTCAAGAAACTCATTCTCTATCATTGTTAGAAGAATACGAGGGAAGTACTTATTGAAAAATATTTTTTTGAACTCGTCCCATTCCACGGACTCAATTTCATCTCTTGGCCTCATATTCTTGATAAGATTCCACCATTGATCAGCTTCACCTTCCAAATGATATACTACGAAGATGACTTTATCATGTTCAGAACACTGAAGAACTGAAAATATATTTCCAGTGGTACTAATCTATTGTTCAGCAACAAGTGGATCAAAAGACCCACTGAAAGAAGGCCGATGTTTCCTCATGAAGGACTCAATAGAATATTGTTCCCTTCTCTGCTCATTTGGAAGTCCAGAATGATTCAAATCTTGTGTAAGTATAGAAATAAGATTTTGCACTCCATCTCCCATAAAATTTGTTTTTTTAGGAGGACAATCATTGCATTTTGCATTGCATTGATCAACACGGTTCTTTCGGGTTCCATCCATCATCTAAAACCCAAAAACAAATTGTGAGAGGAAAAAATCATGCTAGGGAAAACAACATAATAAAGGGGGAGTAACTTCAATATCTAACATCTTAGGTTTGATTCTAAGATCGTTACCTTAATTCTAGGACTATATCCTATACTTATACTTATCCTTTGGGACATCCCTAGACATACCTTAGAAATATCTCTAAGGATCTCACTAAATTTCTCACATCCTAGTTTCCAAAGGTTGACTAAACCTTTCCTCTGATACCAACTATAGATACCCAAAGCTTGAGGTACATGGACATTACATTACTTTAGCAGAATAATTAATACATAACAAAAATAGACACGCAAGGATTTTAATAGTTTAGGGTCTTTGGAAACTCGGAATATAATCTTATAATTATGGTGAAAGATCTTCAACATCTCCCATAAGATCTTCCCCTTTTTGTTTTCTTACCAAAAACCTTTCTTTATATCCTAGGGAAAAGAAAACATATAAAGGGTGATATCAAATGCTTAGTAAGGGTAAGCATGGATAAAATAAAAAAAATCATATACATTTGAACTTCAAAACATGAACACAATTTATAAAAATCAGAATATTGAGGAATGACATAAATCATGGTAGTACGTAAGGAATAGATCATAAAGAAACATTAATAGTGATAAAATAGCATGGGAATTAAAAATTTAATTATGGAAAACCATTAAACACATGATATGATTTCCATAGTAGCCAAGGCACTGCTACTAAGACCATCTTAGTGGACAAAGTCCCTTTCTGAATCAAGTTCACTCCTTGTTCCAGTCCTGTATTATTGAACCAGTTTAACTTACCATTCCAACCATGTCTATCTCATGAGATATAAAACATTATCCAATGAATTGGAGGGAGATATAGGTCCCACCCATATCTAATGAAATCATACTTACTTGTGCCACAAAATAAACATACATCAATCATAATAACCCAACGAATAAAATAGGTTTCATAAACATAATCTCATCATCACGTAATCCATATAAAAGAAAAGGATATCATTTCATAATAAGAAAAGTTAAACCATGTAAATAATAGAGACATTATACTTGAAACATTCACATATGAAATAATGTCATCTTAGATGGAAAATGGTTTTGATAAAACACTTGAAATGAATTTTTGAAGAAAATATCCTTTCTTCTTCAAAATCAATTTCTTTTCATAAAACGACATGCAGTTTGAAAAGAAAAAATTTTGGTTTAAAATTTTCATGAAATATTTTGGAAGAATATTCATGAAAATAAGGATTTATAAAACTTTATAAATCCTTTCATGCCGTATAAGTTAAAAAACATTCACGTAGTACTTTTGTCAGAAAAGTCAAAAAGTACCTCATAACGTAAACAAAAGAAAGATTTCTTACAAACCTTGTATTAAAAGACAAAATGGGTAAAAAGTAAATTAAACATACATAAAAACACTTTTATAAATCATGGACTTGGCTGATAAAAATAACACCAGTAAATACTTCCGAATAACAATCTCGGATAAGAACGAGATTGGAATAGTTATCCCGTACCTTAGGTCCGATATGCTTCGTACATATCCGAACCTCCTATATAATGATTTAAATAATGTCATTGACTTATTAAAGAATCATATTCGTTATTATGATATCATATATGGTTCACTTATGACTTTATATTACCCGTTCTTTTATAAATTCCATGTTAAAGATCGTTTTGGGTAAAATCGTTTCATTTATCGTCCGTGTTTTGACTTGTAATTATTCATAGGATTAATTATATCATGATTACTTAATTCCAGAATATAAAAAATGATTTATATATAATATATATTCATAATATACAAATATTTAATAGATCGATTAATGTAAATAAATACACCGTTCATGGAGACGGTAGGCCGTACGTACGCATGAACGTTGTTTTCGTTTCCTCATTGAATTGAATGGAATTAATTGGATGAAATACATATATATATACATTAATTCAGTATCATTATCATTTCATATATTTCATTATTACTTATTATATATAGTTTATAATCATTTATGAATGGTTAATCATTGAGAATGAATCTCAGCACGTCGTGGAGACGGTATTCGGTACGTACGCACGAGCGATGATATCGTTCCCATGATCGTGGAATTTTATTGGATTGTATGTATACTATTATAGAATAAATAAAACTTTAAAATAATCATATATAGTTATTATTTACACCATTATACCCATCCAAGTAAGGTGGTGGTGGAAAATAGATTACACCACGGCATGGAGACGGTATTCCGTACGTACGCACGCGTGGGGATTTCGTTTTCCATAGGATGGATAGATGGTTAAATGGGGTTGTTTTGTACTTATAATAACACATCAGTATATGAGTTATACTGATGCTATTACTTCATAATTAACCAACTAAATAATAATTAGTGGAAGAAGAAATAGAGTTGAAAGAATCGGTAACGGACATTACCTCTTCTTTGAAGCGCCTCTTTGAGACATCCTCTTAGGGCACTAAAATTGGTCCATGAGGAAGACCAGAACCTCTAGAATGTTTCTATGGAAGTGAAGAGGATAATTTTTCAGGGTTTTTCCGAGTAGGAAGGCTCAAATTGGTGTGAGGAAGAGATGGAGGAGGTTCCCTTTTATAAGGGAGGAGAGGGCCTCCTTTGGAAAAACTAAAAATATTTTTTTATTATAACATAATATTCAGTTTTTAATAGCTCCAAATTGATTTATTTAGAATATAAGGTGGGGATGGTTCGAAATCCTCTCATACAATATAAATTAGTTATGTTTAGGTCATTATATTAACCTTATCTTTTAGTTTTAACTCTTAGTTAATTAGATTGACATTTACCGTGTCACTTTGTATTTTTATATTATATAGTTAATAAACGTCTCATATACATCCAAGAGACTCCGAAGTGGTCCATTAATGATACACCTATCATTATATAAGTATCTTGGACAAACCTTTGAGTTTTAAGAATATAATAAAAATTAATAATATAATATTTGTAGGAAAAACTATTTTATGTCAATTTTGACACTATTTGGTAATTGATTTTTTTGAAAATCATAACAGAATTATTATTTCGAAAAAAGTTAATTAAATAAATACTAACATATCATATTAACATAAAAAATTATTTTAATTCATCAAAATTCTAAAATTACATTTATTTGGGTATTTATAACATCAATTATTTCAATATTTCATTAATAAGAAATTACTGCATCATCATTGTGTCATAAATAAATTAAATTATTTTAAGTCTAAAAATTACAAATAAAATACCATTATGTAGAAAATATTTTTTGAGAATTCTAATGAATATTTATAGTCTAATTTAGCTTATGTGTAACCCTATATTAAAAATGATTTAGTTATTAAACTTTGATTTTAACTATTTTAACCCTTCTTTAAATAACTTAATAATAAATGTCCTAATCTAATCCAAGTGGGCCTAAATGGTCATATTTTATTCATAAGGTTGTTTTTGGCCGAATTAAACTTATCCAATAGAATTATGACATGTGTTAGGGTAATAATAAAATCATTTTAACCCTTAATTGCCCTATTTACTTTTAACCGTGGTAAAAAAAAGTAAAAAGTAACTATTCATCAAAAACTGTTTTAGTCTCATTGAACCACATTTTCGTCCTTGATATTAACCGTGTCTCTCAAAATTTTGAAATTTAATTCACAGAAGTGGTAAAGATTAATTGAAATTAATAAAAGTCGGTTTTTTACTACCACTAAGCGGTTTGACTATCCATCATAAATTGATGTTTTTTAGAAAAATACCAAAAATTCAGCCTAAGCATTATTTGATATTCTGAATTTAATATTGATGTCTATTTTTCCAAATTCAAAATATATATTAGCATGAAATAGGCATATCAACGAAGCATAAGAGAAACATGAACATAAAAAAAATTATATGGAATGATTATCGGAACATAGAAATGTGGCAATAACTTAAAACCTGAAATTTACATGAACCAAGGCTCAGTTCACATGGATTAGCATGAGTAATCCCTATTTTCACACAAATTATCATGATTAAAACCTCACTTAAAATGAATTATCATATGTAAAACCTCATTTTCCAAGGGGTATCATGATAATAAAAATTACCCAACGCATTGGAGCGCTATCAAGGCACAACCTTCGTATAGGTTTCAATTTAATTCTTAAGTGTGCCACATAGATCTTATAACGTGGATTGATTCAACATCATCATTTTTTCACAATAAATTAATGCAGAATACATACATGAAATTCTATTATCAATATGTATAATTACATAAAGGTTAATAACCTTGATAGAGAAATGGGCATGGTATTCACAACATGATGATCTTGTTATATGAAATCATGGTGTAATTCCAGCAGCATAACAGTGTGACATAAAAATTCAAAAATATGGTTGATGAAGAAAATGGGGAATCTCATAATATATACATAAAATTTAAAGTATGGGGGTCATATAAACACGTCTATAAAAAGAGGTATTTGTAAATAGAAGGCGTAACAAAATAGAGAATCATGAAAAAAGTGTAGATATGGAATAACTCTTATGAAATTTTGGTGTGGTAACAACTATACATTAGAGGGATTAATGAGAGATAAATAGGTCTCCCATCATAAAAATATAATAAGGTAATTATGTGTATGTTCTAAACATACACCATCATTTTTAATTTAAAATAAAAGGGTGTAACAATATAATTAAAATTTGATATAAATGTGAAAGGAAGGAAACCCTTATGAAAATTCTGCATGGTAACTCCTGCACATAAGGGATAATAAGTGGAATAAATGAGACAGAAAGGGGTTATCATAATTTATACAAGAATTTTTCTATAAGGAGGATATTTATTAAGATATAAGAACATTAAAATTAAATAAATTAAAATACATAACATGAAAATAATGCTTGATAAAAGTGGAGGGTGGAAGATAGCTTACTTGGATGTGTGATCCCAAAGGATTGGGAGAGGCTTCAGAGGGTATTATTTAGAGCTTTGAAAACTAGGATAGGAATTTTGGTATAAGGGTTAATTGGTTGGTTTAATATCAAGGAGAATGTGTGAAGAGAAATGGGAGCATGTGTGTGTTTATATAAGAAAGGTGGGGGGATTCTTTATTATTTTGGTTTTGGAACCTACACAATAAAATATTCAAATACACAAACCATCCCATGTTTTTTCCCATAGATTATGGAAAATGGGAGTTGTATAAATTATTTAATAAGTTTAAGGTCCAAATATATTGTAATATTTCCCTTTTTTATGTGGAGAAGTGTCACACATTCAAGGAAATGATTTCAAAATCATAAAATATTTTATATGTCCAAGAGGATTCATTAGGGATGTATAAAATAAATCAAATAAATAAGAAATCACATTATATTAAAGTAAAATAATTTATTCTTTTAAATATACCTTTTATATTATTTTATTACATCATTATTAGTTCATTATGATGTCATAATGCAAATTATATATTTTTACGGTATTTAATTTTTTTTCAATTTTTTTTGTCTCATAATATTATGAAAAATTATTCGTTGGATAATTTTGATATCCTGATTCCCTAAATAATATTCAATTTATCTAAATAATTTTATAAATATTTCAATTTCAACTTTATAATAAAAATCTACATTTGATGCAAATTGACGTGCTTTGAAAAAACCAGTTTTCAAACCATAAAAAAATTACATTTTTCTACATAAAAATTATATTATCATTTATTAATAATAAAATAAATTTGATAAATATATTTTATTATAATATTATTTATTTTAAAAATCCATTAATGTATCAAAAACATATTTTTTATTTGAATTTGAATATTTACCAAAAATATTATCTATGCATTATTGTATCAAAATATAATTATATTTATACTGATTAATTTAAAATTCTAAATTAAAAAAATAAAAAATATTAATATTAATAATATAAATGTAAAATAAATAAAAAAATTATTACTATTAGTGTAACTTTGATTCTCTCATTTTTTCAAGTTATATTTCATCATTAACTATCATATATTCCCTTTATCGTGATTAATAATATTTACTATAGTTGGTAATCATATTATTCAAATATTTTTTAGAATTATTATATAATATTAATCATGATTATTTATAATATATAATATATTTTATCAAAATCAATTTAATTTAACATAAAATCTGCAAGTATTATGGAAAATGATTTTCCAAAAAAATACATTTTTAGGGAAAATTTGAGTTCAATTTAACTCTATAACTACTAATATTTATTTATTATTTTAAATTCATAAATAAAGATATATAAAATAAATATTTAATTTCTTTCATTTATCATTAGGGGTTATTTTAATTATTTAAAAAAGGAGATGCATTATACATTTTAAAATAGTTCTACGAAAAAATGTTTTTTAATACTTAAAATAAACTTATAATAAATTATAGTATCAATATTATTTCATGTAATTAATTGAATTAAATATAGTAAAAAAATGATTATAATTAGATTAATCCATTTATCAAGATAAATCACAATTTTATGCAAAACTATATTCCCACTATTAAAAAAATATATTTTTTTTCTGAAAATTACAAAATTATAATGCTAAGTTATCTTTGATACGGCGAGACCAAAAATAGATTTTCTTATGAATTAAATTTTATATATGTTCTATAATATAATTATAATAATTAAATAAAATTAAATTTTAATGAAAATATATTTTGAAATACCAAAAGACATTACCAAAATTTAACTGAATAATTATAATAATTTTTTTACATATTTATGACTTATATATTTCACAAATAAGATAATTCTGATCATATAATAATATTTCATTTAAAGCTAAAAATGTTTATATTTAAATAATAATTGTTTTTTAGGTTCAGTTTTGTGTATTTCATAGGTTATCGAACATAATTTACAATTTTAAATAATCTGGTTGTTACAATGTATTAAAACAAACATAGTAGAATTTTAAAAAATCCTATAATTCACTTTTATAAAACATGGATATCGATGAATATATTATTTTTAACGAAGAGGGAAATAACATAAATTATCTATAAAAAATATTTCATGCCTCTTGATTACATTATTTGATGAAAATGAACAAAAAAATGTATTATCGAGATATAAATAGAAGAGAATCAAAATTAAATAGTTTATTGAGATTTAATTCAAAATATTTCTTCCTCAAAAGAATAATCATTACCAATCTTGAAATATAATGATATTTTATCATAAATCCCTTAATCTTTAGGTAACATTAACAATGAAAGCCCAAAGAATAATTGAAACGTATATGTGTATTTAAATCAAAATAATTTTTATAATGTGAAACATAAAATTCATTCATTTTCTGTATATACATAATATAAATGAAACAAGGGGGTGTATGACATATGTCTACCAAATAAAAATCCAACACAATCACTTATCTAAGATCCAACTTCTATTATATGCATTAAAAATAATTTATAAGAAATATAATATTATTATATATAGTTCCATATCGATAATCATATATATAATACCATATATTAGTTGATAAAATCTTTTTCACACCCTTTTATTAATAATTCGTTATTAAAATTACAGTTCTGGGTGATACCTCCTTCATTACACATGAGTATTTTAGTTCAGCTTTTCTAATATTTATACATTAATGATGTTTATAACATCTAATTATTTTAATAACTATATAAATTATTTATATATCTGAAATATATATATATAATTATAATCATTCATATAATATATAGATTGAAAAATTAATTACACTTTTCATGGAGATAGTGGTATGTACATAAGAATTAATGTTGTTTTCACTTATCAATAGAAATAAAGAAATAATTGTAAATAATAATTTATCTTTATGGAATCATTACCATGTAGTATACATGATTTTTATTAATTTAATCATTCATTATCAAAATACAACTAAAATAGAAATGAAAAATCCACATCATTTCAAGGAGATGGTAGTCCCCAGACATACTTGAGTGGCGTTATTGTTTTCCAACATATATAAAGGTATGAAGATAGATTTAATTATATAATAAAATAAGAATGATTTTATCAAATGTATCAAATATAAATATAAAAATAATATAATAACCACACATTAAATATGGTTTTGTGAAATTAATATTATTTTTACATGGAGACGCTAAGTTGTACATATGCACGAGTAATAATTTTACTTCCCAATTGATGGAATGAGTGTGGATAATAGTGATTTAATAATAATAATAATATTTTACTATATTTAGGATACTGATCTTATTATTTTATGATAAATATAATAGATTTCTAGGAGTAAATGGGTAGGTAAAAAAATAATGTGATGTGTTATGGTGGTTTTCTCTTCTTTGATGGAGATCATTTCAATATCTTCTTAGGAATTCTAGGGACTGTATTTTTGGATTACCATGACCCCTATAAAATTTTAAAATAAGTTGAAAATGTACCATTTTCAAGGGATTGTAGAGATAAAAGGTACAAAGTTGTTTGAAGAAGAGAATGAAAGGGTGTGATTTTATAATTAAGGTGATATAATCTTTTAGAATTTTAAAAGGGATTGAATTATAAAAATGAAAGTTTCATTACAAGTCGCTGAAATTCATCATATATTTGAACAGGCGAGGGGTTCTGGTTTTGATCCCATCAGCAAATAAAAATTTTCACGGTTTTGGTGCCATTTTAGAAATTATGTTTTTAATCAAATTCTTGGTTAACCAATTTAAACATTAATATTGGTAACATATTATTGAAACCTAAGTGACTATAATTTTTATAACATAGTGATAATTGCATATAAAATTGTCATTAGATACCATTTTCAACAATATATTATTTACATTGTACCATTTTTTGATTTATAAGTATTTTATTAAAATATTTATTATAAAATTTTAGTAATTTAAATTATGTTCCAATGTAATAAATTTTCATTAAAATAAATATAATAAAAATTTGGAATTCAAATATAAACCAATTATATATCTCGAATTTTTCATATTCTTCTATAAAATTCACATAACACTATAACACTACGAAACCAAAAGATTTTAAAAGAGGAATATAATGTTCAATAGCTTATATGACATGAAACACTAATATTATATGAGAATGTGAAACCCTAATAAAATATGATATATTTATTTTTAAATAAAGTAAATCTATTTGATAGCTTCCAAAGAACACAACATTGACTTTGAACGAAACACGATACATTATTAAAATATCATTATTTAAACATTATTGTTGTAACTTTGTATTCATGATGGTGGGGATGAATAATAGTAACTAAATTACGAAATTATTAATGTTTTAAAATGTATAAAATATATCAAAAGTTTACCTATTTATTAGAAATTAAATAAATATCATTTTAAAAAATATAATTGTTAAAAAACATCATATTTTAAAAAGGTGGTCTATTCACATTTTTCTCACATAATTTAAGATATATTTTCATAACTTATAGAACATTAATTTGGGAAAATCAACTTCAACCATGAATTAAAAATATAAAAATAATTTTTGAGTGAATTTTTGAGAATTATTTGACATGATTATTCTTTTTACAAATACTGAATAATAGAGAATATTAATTGTAAACTTCTTTTTTATTTAAAATATTTATAAAAAATGATAATTTATTATCAATTTATCCTAAAATTATGTCAAATATATATCAAATAATACATATTAGTTCATTTCAATCAATTTAATATTTCTTTCTTATTTAAAAACATTATAAATATAATGTTATTTTAGCATTGAAAACTTTATTCCTCACCAAATCAGAAAGATTAATTTTAAATGAAATTTATATTTATATATATATATATAAATTAATAAAATTTGAAAAAATGGATTCCACATTTGGGATCAAAATAATTTATATTCTATAATAATTCCATCTCAAATTTTAAGGTTAAAAATGAATAATGGGGGGTCAGACTAGGATGATATTGTCAAAAATGACCCAAAACATATGCAAGACAAATTTTCAGGAAATATATAGACCATGTCATGTATGATTATCAATAATAATCAATTATTTACACTTTTGGCAAGTGAAAACATTGTAACACATAAATATTTTAGACATTTATATTTGTGCCACTTACCTCCCTTAAAAAATCCCACCCATATCATCTATTCTTCACACACTCAAACACTCTTTTTCAACCAATATCAACCAAAATAACATTATAATTTCCATACCCTAAATATATATTCATTTTTATAGTTATAAATCCATTATAGTAAAACATTAGGTATAATAAAAATAGTTGGTATCATAATTGTTAATTGTCCTAACTATGTTGTTTGATTTTTTTTCATCCCCAATTTTAAAATATTCATAATTTACTAATATAAAATAATATTATTATATCATATATAATATAATTTTATTATGTCAATTCCATTACCTATATCCATCTCCTCTTCCCAAAAATGGAAAACGATAATGTCGTCTTTCAGTATGGTGTACTACTTCCTCAGTAATAAAAATTGATACATTTTCCACAAACATATCTCATTATTGGGGTGTGATGATAGACCAAATATATATATATATATATGATATATATATAAAATTATACCTCTGGTGTTATTATATTATATATATATTTTTTAACTTTTATTATGTTTGGGATTTGATAATGTCACTCAAGTGTACAACATACTACCATCTCGATATGTTTTGTGATTTTTTTTACTACTCATAATAATAGATGGTAATATATATACATTTAATGAATATATGTTATATAAATGACATAAATATGATATTTTTGACATATTTTTTATTATGAAATTATATTATATCATTTTCAATCTTACATTTTCTTCTACTGAAATTCGATAATTTCAGTCATGTATGTGAGGTCTACCACCTTTATAAAGTGATGTGACTCCCTTTTTATAACCACAACATCTGACTGATCTATTTAGGTATATTTAGAATAATAATAAATTATTTATGAAATTATGATAATTCATGAATGTTAAAACGTGACATAAGTTCTATACATAATTATCTTTGAAAAATTGAAACTTTACTCAATCGTAATTTCATCCCACCATCTCCAAGATCAAAAAAAAATTCATTTTTCAAATCCATATTTCAAAATTGGTCATAAAAATATAATTGATTAATAAATATGATAATTATATAATGTATATATCTGTGAATATGTTGAAATAATTACATCTTATACTAAAAATTAACTTTACAGAAACATTTGTGACACATATTCAAGTATCATCAAAACCCTCCAATATTGAAATATTTATTTATTTATTTATTTATATGGTAATACATGAAAAAAAAAGGAAAATAAACTTTAAATTTATTCAAGAATTTAAATAATTAAAATGTGTTATTATTTTGTAAGATAAAAAATGTACATAATTATTTGAACATAAGGAATCTATTTCATGTCTTAATTATACATCTATTAGACAAATAAAATATTAAACACTTATTATTTGTATGGTATATATAATTCCACTTTTGATAGGTTATATTTTTTATAAATTAAAAATTATAGTTTTGAATGTCTCATTTGATATTATTATAATCATGGTGGTCATTAAAAAAATTACTAATATGATAAGGGTTCATTTCAAAATATAATCATTAGATGATATATTTTTTATTTAAGTCTCCCTTGGAAGAATTGTTTGTAATTTATAAATTAAAATTGATATATTTTCTTCTCCTACGTCTATTTAGGATATTTTTTATGTAATTACGCCATTTTTATATTATTTGGTAATAAAAATATTTAAGTTAATGTCTTTAACAAATTGTTAATATATTTGTATCTTTCGTCGAAAATCCATTTTCTCCGAAAACCATGTTTTCTAACAATGCTGTAAAATTATCAAAAATATTTATTTAAGAAAGTTTTAAAAAAATTTACTTTCTAATATATTTTTTTAAAAGAATAATCTTGTTATTTTCCCAATGTGTCGCTTTTATATAGTTCTTATAGTGAAAAAAAGATTGTCTTTTAACATTTATGGAATATACAAAATTACCCAATGTCTATACCAAAATTTCAATGTAGATTCTATTTCATTTTTACAATGTAATTTATTAAAAAAATCATAATATTCCAGGAATTATTAGTTTTTTAATATAAATTTTAATAAAAAATATTTTGAAACTATTTTATCAATTTTATAGTTTTATATAAAAATTGTGATTTTCAATTAATGGTTACTTTCCTAAAAAAATTCCAAGTTCTATTTATAATTATTTATACATTTAATAATCAATAATTTTATGTAACTTATTATTTAATTGATATATAATCTAATTATACCATATTTTTTATTTCATTTTATTTTTATTATTATTATTTCTAGGGAAGTACAATTTTGATACCATTAATATTACTCTGGATGGATTATGAATATATTTTTTTTGAATTTAAAGAATTTGAATTTCATATTATTGTTTCTATATAAATATATTTGTGAAAAAAATTTACCCCATTCTTTTTAGGAATGAATTGGACATAGTATTTGACTAGAAGGGTCGTCATTAGACCCTCTATGCATTGGTAGGTCTTATGAGAAAAACCTGATTGTGTTTTTATCAAGTCCATAACTGTTTATTTATATTTATTAGAATAGGGACATGATGTAATGTTTTAGATGTTTGGTATTATGAATTACATCATTATGAAATTACAAATTGTTATTCCATTTAATTATATTATTATTTATAATATCCCTTTAAATTTTTTAAATATCATTTATGTTTTTATATGACATTATTTTATCATCAGTTATTAATGTTATATTCATCGCCATTTATTTAGTAAATGGAATGTATTTCATTTATTTACCTTTAGATATTAATTATTCCTTTTTATTCATATATTACACTATATGAATACCTTTATTTATCATCTAAGCTCACACATTTCTTGTATTTTATTTTCACTATGATACTAGGATGTATTTTATGATAAATATAAAAAGTTACAAATTAGGAATAATAGAGTTGTTAATGAAAATAACTTCTGTATTTTATTTTTTTCAATTGTAATAATAATTTTAGGTATGTGTTTCGGTGCGGATGTGCGTCGGGTTTCTGTTCTGATGCTGTTCCGCCAGGACGCGTTCACGCGTGCGCCCGTCGACCCGAGGGGATGGGCGGGCGGCTTGTGGCCCCGCAGTCCCGCTTTCCAAAGGCGGGCGGCATCCGTCCCTTATTCAGGGGCGTCTGCTCCTTGATCGAAACCGGGATGATGGGATGTCGGCTCCTCCTTCCGTGGACGTCTCCTCGGAACTCGTTGCCTAATCCGGGTCTCCCTCATAGATTTAAGACGTGCTCGTGAATCT
Source organism: Viscum album (assembly GCA_963277665.1). Taxonomy (NCBI): domain Eukaryota; kingdom Viridiplantae; phylum Streptophyta; class Magnoliopsida; order Santalales; family Viscaceae; genus Viscum; species Viscum album. Next base: position 1,425,752,675 of record OY728133.1, read on the forward strand.
CGTTCCCGGCGCCATGTCTCCATGGACACCGGTTAATTACGCTGCTTCCGCCCGGACGCTCCAAGGAGTCTGGTCGGGGCAGCAACCTGCGGTGAGGAGACCGGGTAGCTCTGGGTGTTGGGGGCGTGTCTTAACACTACGGCTATGCATGTCTGCCTTCCGTCCCTAATAGGGCTTCTCGAAGGCGTTATGGCCTGAGGCATCCCACGCTGGGTGCGGGGAACTGTGTTACCTGAGGTTTTCCTCAGCTTCCCATGTTTAACACGGGGTATGCCGCGAGTTTAACGTCCAGCGGGGACGGTATCGGACTGATCAACACGAGAAGTGGATCAGATGACAGAACCCCTTGCGGGGAACCTCCGATGTTGGGGCCAGCACATGGGCGGCTTCCCGAGTGAAGTGGAGTGGAATGAAATGGCATGACCCCACCGGGATGTGGCGGCCCGGGTAAGGATCAGGATGGATGATGGAGTGAAGATCTTGGACCCCGTAGGGGCTTCCTACGTACCGCGCATTGGCGCGGATCAATGTCAACGTAGTTCGGATATACAGTTTCACGTCATGCTGGACGTTGGCAAGCCGACTCACGAAGAGGTCGAGGCTATTGGGCGGAGGATTGAACCGAACCACCTCACACAGAGGGGGATGGAACGGCCGGGTGGATCAACGCGAATGTGAACCCGGGAGGGGTCCACTGATGGACGAACCGACGTGAATACGACCGGGAAGACCAGGTGGTGGGATTGAACATCAGGGAGGCTTCCTACGTACCCTGTTTAGGAGACAGGGATCAAAGTCCACGTAGTTCATTCTGTGAGGACTTACGCACTGAGGCAGCCCGGATGTGGCAAAGCTCAGTTGGAGAGGGACTTGGGCCGAAGGTGAGAGACCTCGATCCCTGTCACGCCCTCCACTGGCTTCGGCATTGGGGAAGAACAATGGAGATACACACGTGCAGTCTCCCACAAGGGCGGATTCACAGGTGAATCGACGCAAGTGTGAACCCGGGAGGGGTCCACTGATGGACGAACCAACATGAATACGACTGGGACGACCAGGTGGTGGGCTTGAACCTCGGAGAGGCCTCCTACGTACCCTGTTTAGGAGACAGGGATCAAAGTCCATGTAGTTCGTTCGGTTTGTAATACTCTACCCTCGTGGGCGAAGGCCACTCCAATCCCGACATCCCTGCAGAGACGAGCGGGTGGGGGCCACATCCAAACCGGGAGGGGGACCCTGCGTACGAGGCACGGGATCGGACGATGCAGACGGTTTAACGTCTTGCCGGACGAAATACAGTTTAACGTCGTGTGTTGAGGACGAAGCGGACGGTTTAACGTCTTGCCGGACAAAGTACAGTTTAACGTCGTGTGTTGATGACGAAGATGCTTGGAAGTTTAACGTCTTGCAGTGCGGACGTGGTGCAGTTTAGCGTCATGCAGGACAAATGATGAACAGTTTAACGTCTTGTAGCTCGGACGAAGTATAGTTTAACGTCACGTTGGACGAAGATGCTTGGCAGTTTAACGTCTTGCAGCGCGGACGAGGTGGTGCCGCCAATGGGTCTGTATCACTTCGCGCGAACCTGGAGGGCCGCACGAGAAGACAACACACGGTGCGGGCACCCGGGATGAAGGTCATCGGGCGCCACGTAGGCGGGTACCCTCAGGGGGTCAAAGGGGGCGACCCTGGCGGTTTGCGTGCAAAAGAGGGACTTGGCGTGCAATACCACAGGTCGGCGCGCAAATGGGCGGGCTGGCGCGTAATTGGGCCAGCACTTTGCGCGCAGATGATTGAGATTGCGCACACCGGGCTTCGGATAGCGCGCGGGGGCAACGACTCATTCTTTAACGAATGGCCACTTTGAAAATGGGGGGTGCGCGCAATCGGGCTGGATTGCGCGCACCCGGGGGGCAATTGCGTGCAAGAGGCTTCTTTTGCGCGCGAATGCCTTTGGGTGAAGGGTTATTCAAAGGAAAGGAGCCAAAGGGATTGCGCGCGAAGGCGAACCCCGAGGCTTTCTTGCGCGAAAGGAATGAGGTTACCTGAAGATCAGCATTGCGCGCGGAGGGGGTAGGATTGCGCGAACGAGTGACTCTTCGAATTCCGGCAACCTTCAAAACGTCGGGGGTCTCCTTATATTTATAGGCAACCCCGGGCACGGAATCAGGTTCGCGGGCGCGGAATTTCATTCGCGGGCGCGGAATCGGGGCCGGCGCGCAAGGGAGTCGCGCGGGCCATGGGCGCGCAAAATTACGCGCTGGCACAGCGCATTGCGCGCATCCCGGGAGGTTTGCGCGCGGCACTACAACTTTGCGCGCGGGTCACCAAAATTCCGAGCAAGGCCTCCGGGCCCTCCGAAACGTGCTTCTGACTCCAAATACGACCTCGCTTTCCGCATCCGGAGCTTTGTTTGGGAACAACGGACTTTTCCGGCGTCTACAAAAGCCCCCCCTCGGAATCTGATCGGCGAGAGGTCGCAACGATCGGGTTCCGAGGGAGATGCTGGAATGCCGAATTCCTGGGTGGCGCGGGAATGAGGCGCGCAAAAAGGGCGTCGGGCGCGAAATTCGCTGTCTCGGTCGCGCAAAGCGCTTTCCGCGCAGCGCGGACACCTGGCCTCGCCTATAAATAGGGGCCCTGGGTCCCCCGCACCGTACACCGGCCTTCCGCGCAACAAGCTTTCAAGCTCTCGTGCGCGAAATTTCCCTTTCCGGCGCGGAATTCAGCCGTTCGTCGCGTAAACCTTTTCGGATTTCGGCCGGTTTTTGCGTGAACACCCGGGGTTTTACGCGACATACTTCCCAATTGCGCGCCGTCCACTAGGATTGCGCGCCAAATCTCAAACTTCTCTAGCAGCCACTTCCGATTCCGCACGCCTCATCCCTTAACCCACACGAGTCCCAGAGCTTCTGAGATGGCCGCGAATCAAGGGAATGAGGGGGATGCCGCCATTCGCAGAGCTGAGATGGCGGCGAACGAGGAGGTCTACGGAGCCAAGGAGATTGTTTCCAACAATCAATCCTTGTTCGACTTGCTGACACCGGCCCAGTAGACATATCCGCTGTCGGAAAACCTGCCGATCTGGATCTTTGGCATCCTAGATGAGGTTCTGGTGCCAGGGTTCGAGGTTGATGCGCCACGGACCTGGGTGACTCGGGAGGAAGAGCTTCCCCGCTATAACATCACCAACAATGGGCATCCTTCCAGGGAGACCAGGCACCTAGATGTCTATGTCCTGAACCCGAGGGCGCGAACCATCGTCGGAAGTGAGCCTACTGCGGAGAACTCTCCAGCCCTCTACTCGAGCACATATCGCCAGAGTGTCACCGACGACACCAAGGGCTTGCTGAAGGACTGGGACTTGCGGTCTGGGGGCAATTTCACCAGTGAGTGGGCCTAGGCGTTCTGGGTATGCCACACTTGCGATCACTTCGCGGAGGAGCTGCGGTACATCAGCCTGTTTGAGGCGGTGTGGACGTCGCATTTCCACTTCTACCAGCAGTCCGAGCTCGGGCCGGAGCTGTTCACCCGTTGGTCCCCGGATACCAACACCTTCCACCTTCACCATGGGGAGGTTAGAATCGGTCTCTGGGACATCCACAGCATCGGAGGTATCCCGCTGGAGGGTTACCAATACGATGAGTTCCTGCCCCCGAAGAACATTTGGGAAGACAGGTCACGGACTCCCATTCTGACATGGCATCTACTTGACCTGGCTACGCAGCGGCTCGGGATCAAGGACTTCCACAAGGACATAGCCTACAAGGAGTGGTTCGGCCAGTTCTTGGAGCATGACCCAGCGGTCAAGATGCCAGGCAGGGGGAAGCGGTGCCCGACCGCGGCTCAGAGGAGCCGGAACGGGTCGTACTGGCGGGTCCTGGAGACGGGCGACTACCGCTCATGGGGGTACCGCGTCATCGAGGCCCGGGACCCTAATGTCCGATACGCGGCATTCCTGGCCGCCTTCTTGAGTGGGTGGCTCCTGCCAGTGCGGGACGCGAGAATTGGGCGTCCGCCCGGCGACACTGGCGATGGCGGGCGCCATGGCCGCCAACAAAAGATACAACCTCGGTGTCCCAGTGCTGGCTATGCTGTACGCCATCCTGGGACGCATCTCGCGAGGGGGGTCGCCACGAAGGATCTGTGGGCCCTTTCAATTCTTCCGCGGCTGGGTGGCTGCTCACCTTGGTGGGTACACGTTTCCAAACGCCATCATTCCTCCGGGAAACGGCCTGCGACCCTCCCTGCTGAACATCGCGGGGGTCGCTCCGATGACCCTAAATGAGGAGGGCGTGAGGATTCCGATTGGCAATCACGACAATTTCAACTTCATCCCGTTCCCCACTCCCGTCGGCCAGATGATCGTCAATGGGAAGGGTCCGCTGGAGCAGCACGAATACTTCCTGAACATGCGGGGCGGGGTGCTCATGGCTCGGATCGACGGGAAGGTGATCTGTGAGCCCTACGTGCCAACCCGGTTCGCCAGGCAGTTCGGGTGCCTTCAACGGATGTCGAAGAGGGTATTTACTGCTGTCCGGGAGGAGACGAACCCTGGCTTCCTTCGCCAGATGTGGCTAATGTTCGCCGCTTTCGGCTTTGGCGAGGTCATCACTCTCCCTCCTACCGGGGTCGACGCAGGCTTGGCAACTGAGTACGCTGAACACTGGGCCATCGCGTACCCCGAGGGGCTTCTACGGAAACCAGTTCGGCGGCTCGAGGTCACCCGTGCGGAGACCGGGCGTCAAGGAAGGAGGCGAGGCGCCGTCACACGGGGGAGAAAGGAGGCGCACCAAGCAGCGGAGCCGGCGCGGGCAGGGACTTCGGCGGCGGGCACATCGCAGGTTGCCGCCACGACTTCAGCGCCCAGAGAGGGGGCACATGCGGTGGTCGGGGAGCGGCCCGGGAAGCAGGTAAGGCGTCTGCTCGAACCCTCCCACGATGCAGTCTTCCTGGCGCTGTGGTCGGCTTGGATGACCCTACGGCAGTCGCTGGGGACCGAAATCATTTGGCAGAAGATAACCAGCGAAGGAATCCATCTTCCAGAGGTCGGGCGCCTTCAGGTTGCCGACAGGGTGAACTTCCACCGGCGGTATGCATATCTGACAGCCATGGACGAGTACGCGCGCCAGCGTGGTCGGCGTGAGGAGCCGTCCCTTCTGGTGAAGGTGATGCTCAGTCTAGAGCCTGCTCCAGAACAGATGCCGCCGGAGGATGATGATAGTAACGATGACTCCGAGGAAGAGGAGGAGACGGGGGAGGATGAAGGCTCGGAGGGAAGGTCCCATCCGGGGAGCCCGCGGGAGAGCGGCGAGGTGGCCGGCTCCGACAATGTCGATATCACCAAGCTCCTCGAGGTCCGCTTCTATCCCTACTCAACCTGCTTCGTCCATTCTCTTATGCAGCTTCTAACCCATTTCTTCACCTTCCTCAGGAGTGCACGGATGTTGGTCAGGCATCCTCAGTGGGAGTAGGAGAGGCGCCAGCAGGACAAGGCGGGGGCCAGACGCCCATCATTGAATTGACAAGCGCTGAAGGGTCCCCTACTGCAATTGCTCCTGCGGCGGCCGGGATAGCAGAAGATGACGCTTTGGATTCCCGTAAGTCTCCTTACTTTACTGTTGGTGCTTGCCGTTGACACTCAGTGACTAACCACGGCATGCCCCGCGTAGTGATCTCGATACTGGAGGCTCGTCGGGCTGCCGAACCCGGGCCATCCACAAGTGGACCAGTGGAAGACATGCCGCCTGCTCCGGAACAGACTTCTCACACCGAGCCGGCCCCACCAACTGCTGATCAGGGGGCAGCGGACGCCGGCGGTGCTGCCATCGGAAAGAGGTCGGGGGCTGACGAGGGTGTCAACGCCGCTGGGGCGGGAGAAGAAGGTCGCCCAGATGTTGGGGAACCTATCCCCCGTGAGGACATCCCAGGGGCGGACCCCGCAGCAGACCTGCTGGCTGCCTTCCCTGCCTACCGGCCTGCCGACCCCGAGGAGATGGACGACTCGGACGCGGAGGCGGTCGAGGAGAGCCGGATAACGCGACGCAGGGGGTGGAAGTGCATCCAGTGCTTCCTCAAGCGAGACCCATCGGAGTGGCTGGGGCGCGTGGGATCCCTTCAAACCTGGATGCGCTTCCTGTGTGCCGGGGGAGCTGATGCTCAATGCCTCCATCTGACGGTCCATAATTTCATGGCCGAAAAGATGCGTGAGAGCCGCCGGCGTGCCGACGTCGCACAATGTCGGGACATGTCGGAGAGCACGCGGGCGCTCCTCGTGGCGGAGCAGGAAGTCCGGCGTCTCGAAGGGCAGGCGGCAGAGAAGGAGGCCTTCATCGCAACGTGCACTGAGCTTGTGGAGCAACTAACGGCCCAGCTGGTTGACGCCCAGGTACAGTTGACGGTGGCTGGCCAACAGATGGTCACACTTCAAGTCGAGCGGGAGCGTGCACAGGCCAGAATCGACGAACTGCGTGCTGCGACCGCCGATGAGGAGAGGGCACGCAGAGAGCGAGAAGCAGCTCTGGAGGCTTCCAGCCAAAGGGTAGCGGCGTTAGAAAGACTTATTCAGCACGCTAATCCCTAGGGGCTTTGTATTTGCCACTCCCAGAACATTTGCTTCCGCTACTCAATATTTCGATCCATTTGTATGAACCAATATATTTATCTGCATCTTTTGGCTTAACATGCTCAACCACAATTCATTGTCTCGCGGGAGCGTTAACCAAGCTTCAGGCATCCACAATTGGGCCCGGGTTTCTAAAGAAAAGAGGGAGATCATTCCTAGGAAAGGAGACCTCAGACCTAATCAATGTATCATCCCCCCAACTTGTTCCGACACACGAGCGGGACAACGCTAGGGGCATTGAGATTTTATCCGAACATAGGGAAATGAGAAAGGGTGAATCGCGTGTCCCGAATTCAGAAATCCACGACGGTCGGCCTTCCAGGAAATGCCCAAGACGGCAAGCAGACAATGGATCAATCGACCATACTACTGCGATAGACAGACCGAAGGTCATCATTCATATTGCAGGAGGCGGATCACATGTCATCATCAATGCCGCTTTGGGGGTTACTTCAGGCACAAGGGTGGAAATCCAGATCAACAGGGCATGCGAAGCGTGGGGCGAAGTGACGATTTGTTCGGACAGAATCCAACGCTCTCAAAATTGCGCCACCGTGGGGAAAGCGTATTAGGCGGATGCACTAATCTGGCCGTGAATCACCCCAATTCTCAGACAGAACCTCTTTGACGAGGAAACTGTCGCTTCCCATCATTACGATGGGGCATCCCGAGCTGAATCGGGGAGAATATCACAATCGCACCACTCTACCAGAAGCCAGGCCAAACGACCGGCGACGAGGAGGGGCGGGACTTTGCGATCCCTGAGGCTGGGCCCGAGTCGAGATGCCCGGGCGTTCCTACGTACTCAATCAGGCTGGAGATCAAGCCACACGTAGTTCTGAAAGTGCATCTTTAACGTCATGCAGGACGTAGAACCCCATTTGGGGAGATCTTAGTTTAAGGTCGTAGAGCTTGGACCAAAGGGGTAGATCTTAGTTTAAGGTCTTAGAGTTCGGACCATAAGAACATCAAAGCACGCCACATCGTGGTCCCATCCCCTGGATATGTAAAGATGCACTGAGGGATAGTGTCAAGAGTGTCGAGGTTTCGCCTGGCCAGAATTGGAGGTGGAAAATGTAATGTGAATCATGCGGCCATTCACTCAAGGACTGGGGGCACCGGCATAACGATATGTGAGTACTGCCGACCGTGGCGGAAAAGCAGCATCAATATCGCACTGACCGTTGATGGAATGAGGAAGCAAACGAGCATCAACCACTCAAGCGCAGGATTCATATCGATTTGCTGCCCAAGGCCCTTGGGGGCACCAGCCCGAGTCGGTGGGAGAGAACTGAGGCATTGTGTCCAGACCGCTCACGGGGGCTCCACCCAGGGCGTAGGCGATGGGTCCAAATGAAAGGGAGCACGAAGCCTGAAAAGTGGAAGGAACCTGACAAAGCTGAACCTGACCCTCCTGGCAATAAACAAGAGTACTCTTGACACTGGTGGACCACTGCAAGGGGTCGAGGGACACGCCTTGAGGGTGACCCGAAGGCGGCGGACTCCCCAGAGAAGGGGGAATCTCTAAGAGGTGGGGGTCTGGACCCGAAGTTTCAAACATCCGGGCGTTCCTACGTATCCCATGAGGATGGGAATCAAGCCACACGCTGTTATGGAAGCGCGGCGCAACATAATCGGGCACCAGCGCGGGGAAGGGTGCGGGTCTGACCCTCGCACACAGAAGAAGCGGTATTTGATATTTCTTGTTTGTCCTTAAAGGTGGATGGTTTTTCTTTGTGCAGCGACATGCTTGTGATTAAGAAATCCCTGGCGTCGCCACAATAATCAAGCCATGAAAGGCATTGATGAATGGCGTGGTTATTAACCAGGGCCCAACGTGAATGTACCCTGAGGAGAACATCACGATGCAGTGTCGTTTCTCGTCGGGCGGCCAAGATGATCACAGTTTACGGTCGTGTGGTAGGACCAGACAACATAGTTTAAGGTCGTGCGGCTCGGACCATGGAGGAATCCTCTTATCGCGATACGGCGGACCCAGTGGAGGTGGGAACATACCCCCGCCCTGCGGTCACGCCCAATTCCAGGAGAAGGATCCCGGGATAGGGGCCTGCACATGTCCATCACCCGAGGGGCAGAGATGCTAGCCTCCAGCTATACTGGGCACAGAACGCGATTGTTAGGGCGACTCCATCCTCCTTATGGGGATGAGGGTCCAGCTAAACATGGCCCTTAGGGAGGACATCAGCATATATCCTTGGTGCTCAGATCATGGGAGCCTCGAAAGACACCATTACCCTGGTCGGCCTGCCTAACGTGTAAAGGTGTACTGAAGGTCAGTATGAAGAGAGTGTCGAGATTCCACTACAACGCACAAAGGCGGAGTGTGATGAGGACTGCGCAACCAATGTTCAGAGCCTGAAAGAGCCGACATGGCGATCAAGGATGTCGCTGACCATATTCGCAACACAACATCCGATCGCGTCAGCCTAGGACGGGGCAAGCAAACGAGAATCAACCGCTCAAGCGCAGGATTCATATCGATTTGCGGCCCAGGACCCGCCGGTAAATCGACCCGGAGCGGTAGGAGAGCACTGAGGCATCGTACCCAAATCGCTAACGAGGATCCCTTTGAGTGAAGGCTCGAACAAGAGGAAGCACGAGGTCCGAAAAGCAACAGAGGACTTGTCGGGATCGAATCTGACACTATGGGTCATAGACCTGAGTACCCAAAACATGTTAACAGATCACCGGAAAGGGTCGGAGGACTCACCCTGAGAGCAATCAAAAGACGGAAGATCCCCATGATCAACCAAGAGACGGGGCTGGACCTGAAACACAAGCGTCCAGGTGGTCCTACGTATCCCATAAGGATGGGAATCAAGCCACACGTAGTTCTTGAAGTGCAGTTTAACGTCATGCAGGACGAAAAGAGAAAAAAGGGGGGAGCGGAAGGCATCCCCAAAAGTGTGGGGCGTACAGCATGGCGAGAAAACCGACGTGAATGAGGGCATAGCCCCGCGTTCACACCATACGCCGCATACCCAGAGGTAACTAGGCCAAGGGCCCGATATGGGATGGAAATTCCCAAAGGATGGGGCTGGGCCTGAAACATGAATGTTCAGGCAGTCCTACGTATCCCATATAGATGGAAATCAAGCCGCACGTAGTTCTTGAGGGGCAGTTTAACGTCATGCCGGACGAAGACGCTTGGCAGTTTAACGTCTTGCAGCGCGGACGTGGTACAGTTTAACGTCATGTTGGACGAATGCTGAACAGTTTAACGTCTTGTAGCTTGGATGATATGCTAGGCAGTTTAACGTCGTGCAGCTTGGACGTGGTACAGTTTAACGTCATGTTGGACAAAACACTTGGCAGTTTAACGTCTTGCAGCGCGGACGAAGTGCACTCAGGCAAAGTATTGCTTGAGGAACCTAGCATTGGTGGGAGGAGTGACACGCTCACCATCCATAGTTTCTAGGGAGTACGCGCCATTGGGATAGACCTTGTGGACAACAAAAGGTCCCTCCCACTTGGGCTCCAACTTGGGCGGCTTCCTGCCGGGGATCATTGGCGCTCTTAGGGCCAGTACTAGGTCACCCTGCAGGAAGGAGTGGAGGCGAACCTTCTTATTGAAAGCTCGAGCCATTCTTCTTTGATGCCTCTCCAAGTTGTGCAAAGCGCGAAGTCTATTCTCATCCAGTGCTTCCAACTCGACTAGACGGGCTTCAGCGAGCGCCTCGCGCATCTCAGGCGACATGCACAGAGCCTCAAGGATGGAGAGCCTTGCTGGGATGTCGGCCAAGTGCTTCAGGACATCATACTTTTTTGCCAAGCGCGAGCCCCTGGTTGCAGGAAGTTGCTCTGCGGTTGGAGGCATGACGGGCCTTGCCGGTTGGACCGGCGGCCGACTGGTGCTTGGCGCATCTCACTGTTCATCAGTTGAAGCCCGGGAAGTAGTCACCGTACTGGGGTCAGGAGGCCGGGATGGACTCGTGGCAGGGCGGAGCTGATCGCGATGCGGCTGAGGCGGTTCTGCCTGGTCCCACACCACAAACAGTGGCAGAGGCGAATCCGTCATCCCCGGATGGGGGGGCTGCGCACGTTGAGCTCGGTTTTGAGCCTGCTGCCAAGTCTCAGTGGTGTGCACGACCTGGCTGGAGGTACCAACTGCTGTGCCCCGGCGACTCCTGTTGTTGCGGTTCCTCCGACGGTGGCGACGACCAGGGACACTAGGGAGGTCCACCTGGTGTTCTTCAACGTCGGGAACCGAAAAGGGATTTACCAGCTCGACGGTATTAACCGAAGCGTACCCAACACTGTCATCGGACAAATCATCCATCGCCGGGCAGATCCAAGGAGGGACCCCCATCTCCGGGGGCATGAAATCGCCGAGAGTGTGGGATAGTGGCGGAACTGGCGGGGCGTGCTCTTCCTTCTTGCGCCGCCGCCGTTTTCTCTTCTCGGAGGAGGCAGGCTGGAACGATGATGCCGAAGTAGCACCCGCAGATTCTAGGGGCTCAGGCTGATTCAAGCGCGCACGGATGATTCCATGGGCGCGAATGATCGTCTTGCGGGCCATCCAGTTATTATACTTCTGGTATCCGCGGTCGGAGACCAGCTTCCATTCGTCCTCGTCGCCACTATCATCATCTGATCCCACGAACACACCCGCCACTTGCGCTGGAGCTGGGCCCAACCTGATTACATTGTTGTTAATCTGGTCTTGGAGCCAGTCCTTAAACACGTAGCATCGCCGGATGGTGTGCCCCAGGGCCCGATGGTAAGGGCAGTAGCGGGGGTTATCCGTGAGATGTGCCTCCTCTGGCCTCCAACACTCAAGAAATCGCACAATCCTCTGCTCCAGGGCGCTCCGGAAATAACCGGGGACCTGATCCTCGTGAAATGAGTAAGCCAGGTATCGCGGGCCCTGGGAGCGTGGTCTTGACGAGGGGCTGGAGGGGCCTGCTGAGGAGGTGGACCCTGATTATCTCGCCTGGGTTGTGGCGGTACATTACGCGGAGGGGCTGACCGGTTCTGGGGCTGCCGCTGCTGGGCCGAGAACTGAGCCCGTGGAGGTGGATTCCTGTGAGGCTGTGGAGCTAGCCTCACCGGCAGCAACTCCAACTGCCTGGGGGCCTCTATCTGGGCAACAGCAGCGGGCTAAGCCCTGCTGACTCTCCTTGCAGGGATCATAGGAGGCAGCGGATGTACCTGACTGGCCTTTTTCAGGGCTTCCTCAAGACGTTGAGCTTTGTGTGAGAAGTCCCTGAACCCTCCGGGGTAATTCTGAGTGATCAAGGAAGGGACCAGCTCGGTCTTGACGTTCCCGACGCACATTGTCAGCAACTGCTCCTGAGTCAATGGCATGTCAAGGGAATACGTGAGACCCTTCCATCGGGCAACGAAATCCGAGACCCGCTCATCAGGCCTCTGCTTGCACTTGAAGAGGTCTGCGATACTCGTCTTCCGGGTCGTGGAACTGAACTGGTAGAGGAACTGTCTACGAAGGTCCTCCCAGCTAGTTATCGACCCGACGGGGAGCTGGCTGTACCAAACAAATGCTGGCCCTTCCAGTGTCTGGACAAAGCAGCGAAGCTTAGCGGCCTCCTGCTACGCCGGAGTTCCCAACATAGGCCCGCACCTCGAGTTGAAATGGGCCAAATGTTGTGGCGGATCTCCAGTCCCGTTGAAGGGGGCGAAAGTGGGGTTCCCGAACCCGGAGGTGCCGGCATGTCATCCACCCATGCGGGGTATGGCTTGCCGTCCGGTGGGATTGCCACTTTCCGAGTCTCCAAGGCTTCCAAGCGGGCGATGAGTGCCGCCATCGGATCATCCGGACATGGGTTCCAGTCTTGGAAAGGATCTCTAACCACGAGCGCATTGCATGGCCCTTCAATCGGGTCGTCGACCGGGTCGTCGAACTCGGCAGCTCGTGGGATGGCGGGCGGAGCGGCCCTTGGGGCAGCGGGAGGAATCCGAGCGGGGTCTCTCTGGTAGTCACGCCGCTCGGGAGGGTGTGGTGAAACATACCACGCCCTCTTGCCATAGGCAATGGCCTCTCCCCTGTCAAAAAACATGGCATAATCACGGTTCCCCGGGAGAGCCTCATCGAGGGGTGGTTGTTCCTGTCCCTGCTGTCCTGGCCTAGGATTACCGTAGTCAGGACGCCGCTCTACAGCGCGCTCGGCGAGGAGCTGGTCAACTAGCTTCTTCTGCTCGGCGAGCTGTTGAAGAAGCGTGGCCTTTTCGGGATCCTCCTCTGCCCTCTGCATGGAGGCAGATGGGTCGGTGGTCTTTATAGCCCCGCCGTGCTCTTTACCTTTGCTGACGTTTCGGCTCAACGTCAGTGCTTCAGTGGGTGCGGGGAGACCTAGGAGGCTCCTCTGGTGATGAGTAACCCTCACTGACGGATCCAACGATGGCTTGTCTTCGGGGGGAGAGCCCCCGTCGAGAAGTTCCAAGTCGTTCCCCTCTCCCGACAGGTCATCCATATTGACCGTTTCCGTCCCTGGCGATGTACCCTCAGGGCCACCCAGCGAATCGGGCTGTCGGCGAATCGCACTGAAGCGTAGGGCAGCGAACTGCCCCCATCCACGGATATGTACATGGGAAGTGGCTTCCTCGATAACCTTGCGGAGTACTTGAAAACACTCAACGCATCGTTGTTGGAGGGCCTCGTGGTGCCCAAATGACCCGGGGTGCCGAACCGCGGGGAGCGTGGCCAGGTCAATTTGACGGCACTGCTCACCAATATCCTCCAGGTGCCCTTGACTCCCGGGATATGGCATTTGTAGGAGGTGAAGACGGGAGTGAGTCTCCCGGAGAGTTCGACGGAAGCATTCGAACTCATCCGGGGTGAGTGATTCGGGTGCATCAAAGTCCGGTCCTGCGACTGGCCAAAACTTCTCAGGGAAGTGGCCCTCTGCAAGGACGGTCCAGAAGCTCCACGACTCAAACTCAGGACCCAGGTCTCCTTGGTCCTCTTCAACGACTGGGAATGGACGGGGAAGCGGCAGTGGTGCCGAGGCGGTCCGCCGGGCCGACGGGCTGGCCGGCGGTGAATACGGCGAGCAGGCCAATTGGCCTCCATATCCCGGGCCGCCCTCTGAGGGTGGCGGTGCCCTAGCTACCACATCACGATAGGATGGGCCGGCGAGCGAACATCCTGCCGTAGCGTCGATGCTCGCCGAGGGTGCACTAGATCGTGGTTCAACCGTCGGTCCCCAGAAAAAGTCTCCGGCTTCTTCGATCGAGGCGGAAGGCGCTTCCAGAGGGGCAGGTACCAACCGCAAGCTTGATCCTTGGGGGTCTACCAGGCCCTCACTACTCCGGATATACCTTCGGAGAGAAGCGGGGATCGTATCTATCTCGCTCTCGGGAAGTACGAGGCTGACGTGCCGCATTCCTACCCCTGCCCCTAGCTGGCGGGATCGGGGAGAGGGCTCCGTCGCCGAATCATACTCCGCCTCTGTATCAGAGAAACGAACCGGTCGGATCTCTATCCGGAATTCGGTAACATTCTTCCCTCGACGTCGACGTCTCGCCTTCCTGCCCCTGGGTGGTTCTTCGGGGCATGGCTGATCTCTGTCCTGGCGTCCTTCGGCCGCACCGGTGTTGGGGCCAAGAGGACTAGAAACCAAGGTGCGAGGAGCACCGGGACAGATATCAAAGGGGACGCGGGGAGAGATGATTCCGGGCAGGCCTCCGGGCCGGGGTCGGAAGGTGGGATGACCCATGCCTCTTGGATCGGCCACAAGGAGTAGACCCTGTTTGTGAATAGCGCTACCGCGAGGTGGTCCGCGGTGGCCATTGCATGTACCAGCAACCGGGAGAGTCAACCCAACCTGCCTTTGGGGCGGTCGAGGCCTCGATCCAGGTCGGGCATAGAAGTGCCCCTGCTCAGGATGCGCAGGGGCCTGGTGACTGGAGCCAGCAGTGGCTTGAGCCAACGCGGACACTGTTTCTAGGGCCCCAAGGTGGGCATCCTCTTCCGCTCGTGCCTGACATTGGCGTCGGGACAAACGAGTCGGGATGAGCGGCGCGGGCAGGTGGAGAGCCCGTTTTTCGACTTGAGAAGCCTGGCGGTGGTGTCGTCGTGGCCTGACAGGATCCCTTATCGCGGATCCCTAGAGCGAATCTCGGATAGGGTGGTCCCGGACATCTTCCACCTCATCCGCATAGGGGAAGGAGCTATCGGAGCGCTCCGGGGATAAACTCCCGAAGCGGTTGGACGTCGAGGTAGGCAGCGGTGCCCCCCTGCGCGGCCCTCGGGGGCGGCGTTGTTGGCGAGGTGCAGCTTCCTCGAGGTCTAGGAGAGCCATGTCCCTGGTGGGGATGACTCCCTCTTCCTCATATCTCCGCACCAAGTTTTTGATCACCCTTCTCTGGATTACCTCCGAGGGGGAGAGAGGGCATGGTTGCCCCGCAGTTGCGGCTGCTGGGACGACTGTGGAACGGGCGGGACCGCGCAGAGTAGCCGCGTCGGTGTTTCCCCTACCCCTGCGCCAGTGGGCGGGTGGCGATTGGGCACTGGATTGGGCGACTTGATTCCTGAAAGCAGGGAGAAAAACCCATTAACACTGACAGGAAAAGGAATCGACAACCAACCATTAGTGTCACGACGCCTTCCATGGGGGGAACCCAGGCCATCGACGTCGTGAGATGGAGGGCCCGATTTCCCTTCCCCATCCCCTGGCGTGTTCCGTGCGCTAGTGCTGAATGCTTGGCCGGGAAACATGCTGGTCTTCCAACACCTCTGAAAGCAATCGGTCTTCGTATTGAGGAGAATAGATTCACGTCGGGTTCACCATTTTTCTTGTTTCGGTGCGGATGTGCGTCGGGTTTTTGTTCCGGCGTTGTTCCGCCAAGACGCATTTGCGCGTGCGCCCGTCGACCCGAGGGGATGGGCGCGCGGCTTGTGGCCCCGCAGTCCAGCTTTCCAAAGGCGGGCGACATCCATCCCTTATTCAGGGGCGTCTGCTCCTTGATCGAAACCGGGATGATGGGATGTCGGCTCCTCCTTCCGTGGACGTCTCCTCAGAACTCGTTGCCTAATCCGGGTCTCCCTCATAGATTTAAGACGTGCTCGTGAATCTCGTTCCCGGCGCCATGTCTCCATGGACACCGGTTAATTACGCTGCTTCCGCCCGGATGCTCAAAGGAGTCTGGTCGGGGCAGCAACCTGCGGTGAGGAGACCGGGTAGCTCTGGGTGTTGGGGGCGTGTCTTAACACTGCGGCTCTGCATGTCTGCCTTCCGTCCCTAATAGGGCTTCTCGAAGGCATGATGGCCTGATGCATCCCGCGCTGGGTGCGGGGAACTGTGTTACCTGAGTTTTTCCTCAGCTTCCCATGTTTAACACGGGGTATGTTGCGAGTTTAACGTCCAGAGGGGACGGCATCGGACTGATCAACAGGAGAAGTGGATCAGATGACAGAACCCCTTGCGGGGAACCACCGATGCTGGGGCCATCACATGGGCGGCTTCCCGAGTGAAGTGGAGTGGAATGAAATGGCATGACCCCACTGGGATGTGGTGGCCCGGTTAAGGATCAGGATTGATGATGGAGTGATGAGCTTGGACCCCGTAGGGGCTTCCTACGTACCGCGCGTTGGCGCGGATCAAAGTCAGCGTAGTTCGGATATACAGTTTAACGTAATTCTGGACGTTGGCAAGCCGACTCACGAAGAGGTCGAGGCTACTGGGCGGAGGATTGAACCGAACCACCTCACACAGAGGGGGATGGAACGACCGGGTGGATCAACGCGAATGTGAACCCGGGAGGGGTCCACTGATGGACAAACCGACGTGAATACGACCGGGACGACCAGGTGGTGGGCTTGAACCTCAGGGAGGCTTCCTACGTACCCTGTTTAGGAGATAGGGATCAAAGTCCACGTAGTTCATTCTGTCAGGAATTACGCACTGAGGCAGCCCGGATGCGGCAAAGCTCAGTTGGAGAGGGACTTGGGCCGAAGGTGAGAGACCTCAATCCCTGTCACGCCCTCCACTGGCTTCGGCAGTGGGGAAGCACAATGGAGATACACACGTGCAGTCTCCCACAAGGGCGGATTCACAGGTGAATCTACACAAGTGTGAACACGGGAGGGGTCCACTGATGGACGAACCGATGTGAATACGACCGGGACGACCAGGTGGTGGGCTTGAACCTCGGAGAGGCTTCCTACGTACCCTGTTTAGGAGATAGGGATCAAAGTCCACGTAGTTCGTTCGGTTTGTAATACTCTACCCCCGTGGGCGAAGGCCACTCCAATCCCGACATCCCTGCAGAGACGAGCGGGTGGGGGCCACATCCAAACCGGGAGGGGGACCCTGCGTGCGAGGCACGGGATCGGGCGATGCGGACGGTTTAACGTCTTGCTAGACGAAATACAGTTTAACGTCGTGTGTTGAGGACGAAGCGGATGGTTTAATGTCTTGCCGGACGAAGTACAGTTTAACGTCGTGTGTTGAGGACGAAGATGCTTGGCATTTTAACGTCTTGCAGTGCAGACGTGGTGCAGTTTAGCGTCATGCAGGACGAATGCTGAACAGTTTAACGTCTTGTAGCTCGGACGAAGTACAATTTAACGTCATGTTGGACGAAGATGCTTGGCAGTTTAACGTCTTGCAGCGCGGACGAGGTGGTGCCGCCAATGGGTCTGTGTCACTTCGCGTGAACCTGGAGGGCCGAACGGGAAGACAACGCACGGTGCGGGCACCCGGGATGAAGGTCATCGGGCGCCACGCAGGCGGGTACCCTCAGGGGGTCAAAGGGGGCGACCCTGGCGGTTTGCGCGCAAAAGAGGGACTTGGCGTGCAATACCGCGGGTCGGCGCGCAAATGGGCGGGCTGGCGCGTAATTGGGCCAGCACTTTGCGCGCAGATGATTGAGATTGCGCACACCGGGCTTCGGATAGCGCGCGGGGGCAACGGCTCATTCTTTAACGAATGGCCACTTTGAAAATGGGGGGTGCGCGCAATCGGGCTGGATTGCGCGCACCCGGGGGGCAATTGCGCGCAAGAGGCTTCTTTTGCGCGCGAATTCCTTTGGGTGAAGGGTTATTCAAAGGAAAGGAGACAAAGGGATTGCGCGCGAAGGCGAACCCCGAGGCTTTCTTGCGCGAAAGGAATGAGGTTACCTGAAGATCGGCATTGCGCACGGAGGGGGTAGGATTGCGCGAACGAGCGACTCATCGAATTCCGGCAACCTTCAAAACGTCGGGGGTTGCCTTATATTTATAGGCAACCCCAGGCGCGGAATCTGGTTCGCGGGCACAGAATTTCCTTCGCAGGCGCGGAATCGGGGCCGGCGCGCAAGGGAGTCGCGCGGGCCATGGGCACGCAAAATTACGCGCCGGCCCAGCGCATTGCGCGCATCCCGAGAGGTTTGCGCGCGGCACTACAACTTTGCGCGCGGGTCTCCAAAATTCCGCGCAAGGCCTCCGGGCCCTCCGAAACGTGCTTCTGACTCCAAATACGACCTCGCTTTCCGCATCCGGAGCTTTGTTTGGGAACAACGGACTTTTCCGGCGTCTACAGTATGTATCATGTTTAAAAATACTAATAAATAATTCAATTAGATAGAATTATATTACATGTACCTTATTCTAATATAATCTGTAGAAACCTTCTCTAGTATACTGGGGTTGGGGTCTATACACTTCATTGTATATGATGATTAATAGAAATCATAGGAACTATTTTTTGTAAAAATAGATTAGGTAAAATAACCCTATGATTTTACTTGATGATATGTATATAAGAACATAGTAATATTTTTGTAAGGATGATATTATGTCGATTTTCTAAAAAAATACATCTTTTTCTAGTTACTAAAATTGGACATGGTTGTGGAAATAATCTACTCAAGTGTAATGACTCCCAAAAGGGGAAATTTCTCTTGACAAAATCATTATCATGTTCATGACAGCGGACCTTACTCTACACATGGATTTCCCCACCCATGGGTCATTCTTAGTACAAATCATGTTTTGATTTTGAACCATTTTGAGGCAGAATAAAATAATTATATATCCAAATAATTAGTGATTATATTTTTGAGATTACAAATGAATAAGTTATCTAATTTATGCAAAGTGATTTAGTAGATTTTGGATTAAACATAAATATTCTAAATTTTATGATCTAATCTAGTGTATTACATTATCTTGAAATAGAACCCAGTGTGTGTATTTGAAATATTATAAATTCCTATACCTCATCTTGGGATTTACACTTTATGAATGATAATGAATCTGGAGCTGGAGCAAATCAAATTATAATGATATTGGGGATATTGGATAAAGTTATGAGTAATAGAATTTTTGATGTGGAGAATACTATTGATCAACTCTGTGGTGTAATGTTGTTAGACCACTTGATGTGTCATCAAACTCTGTCATTCCATGGGGATAAAATAGATTTTTAGTTTTGAAATGTATATGTTACCTAAAAAAGATATTGATCACATTTGAAAGTTGAAAAATGCATAAATTTTCGATTGATGTTGATTATCTCTCAAGAAACCATGATCGATGGTGTCTACTAATTCAATATAATAAGGATAAAGAGGAAATAGAAATAATAGAGTGAAAGTATTTAAAGGAACACATCATGGGAAAATGTTTTCCTTATTTCAAATTAAAATATATGAAAGTTAAGAAAAATAATGTAAAACAAAAGGAATATGATAACGTTTCCAAGTATGTAGCCAACATTACAAAGTTATCATAGTATGTTGATGGATATATATATTTTCAAAATAGAAATATAGA
The DNA here is from genome assembly GCA_963277665.1 of Viscum album. Lineage (NCBI taxonomy): Eukaryota > Viridiplantae > Streptophyta > Magnoliopsida > Santalales > Viscaceae > Viscum > Viscum album. The sequence continues at coordinate 1,425,772,036 of OY728133.1, forward strand.
CCATTTATTTGATAGTATTAATACAAAATTTCATAGTGAAATAGTCTCTCTAACATTATCATTATAATTGAATATTTAATTATTCCATATATAGATAGAGAATGAATCTATATCATTAGTTTTCAGAGGTATGAATGTGAAGAATAGAATGAAAAAGAAGAATTTAGAAAATGGGGAGAAAGGGAGGATGGATTATTCACCATGTGGTACATTTCCATGGAAACACATTGGTAAATTATTAAAAGTAAAAGGATTTTTCATAAAGTGTATAAAATTAAAACCATAATCATGATTTCAAGGGGGAACCCATCTTCCAATGTGAAATTATTAAACTATGATCATATGGGGAATTAAGAAATTTAATACCACAAGAATCATGGTAATATGATTTAAAATAATATAAAAGATCAAGTTCAATATTATGTTATTACTATAGAAAATGTTTAGTAATTAATGTTATTCTGTTTGTATTATAGAATTTTGTTATAATAGAATTTTAATCAATGATTTTGTGGTTATAATAATTATGAAACAAAAAAGGATTTTACTATAATACTATCTCATTGTGGATTTTAATGAATTTTGTTAATGGTACTGATAAATAAGAAAATGAATTCAGTGGTAACTTTATCTTATTGGAAAAATCATGATTGAGGTAGGAACACACTAAATATTATAATAACGTAGAGAGAATAATGATAAATGGATTTTTATAAAGGTGTTGGTAACCATTAATGTTTATATAATATTTACTGTTGAGGTAATTAAGGGATATTAAAATTAGGGAACATGATAACAATTATAATAATATGTTGTTAGAAAAAGGAAAACATGTATAATTGGTGATAACCTATCATATCTAGCATGGATATTTTGTTTGAAACCATAACCAAAAAGGAGGTGGGTTTAGTGCCTACCACTATATGGTATGGTGTCATGTTTACTATGTAACTCTTTTTAGTTAAACATTTTGAAGGATAAACATTAATGGTGAACGAATGGTGTTAATATTGATATTTAGAGAATAATGTATTAAATTGAATAACTTATCATAACCATTTTGATATCGGAAAATATTTTTTATCATATTGAAATTCTTGTCACTCATTTATAGAAATTAGGATAGATAAAATGTTAATATTGTGATTCGGGAATTTAAAAATGCATCCATGATATTCATTTCATTGACAAATAGATGAAGTGGAAAATAATTGATTCACAACCAAATATTTGAAAATGATTATATGAAATATAACGATATCATATATGTATATTTTCATATATTCTCACTCTCAATGTTAAATATATTCCTCAACTATTGGAGAAATATATTAAATAATAATTTTATCGTAATACCTTGATTTATGTTGAAATTATGGTCTTTTAATTCAACACATAATTATGGTTTGGAGTTGCTTAACATTCCATTGATCATTGAAATTATTTTGATCTCCTGCCTCTATCACTCCATATAATAATCTATTATTTTCTTCTATGTTTATATATTCACCTTCCACCAATGTTATCTTATATAGAAACAAATTTACGATTTATTCCATATGAATTAATAATTCACATTTTCAATTATCTATGGGATGTTTAACAAACCCTTACAATGATATGTGATTTCAATAAATTTATATCCACATTTCAACACCTTTATTAATAAGATATTGTTCAAATTGTGAGCATAAAATTAATTCAATTGGAGAGAAAGTAACACCACAATATTTTAGAAGGGGAAATAATGGTCCATATAATATATGACATGAAAAACAATTTTTTTTATATTTTATTAACATAATACTTTTTCAAATATTTATATTGAAATAAATCCATTCTCGTTGATATATTACAATGTACATAACCCCACGATTGAACCAAACGTGATAATATATTAAAATATTATTATTTAAGTATTACAACTATAACCCTACAATTATTTTGGTTCTAGGAATTATAAAAACAAAAATACGAAAAAATATATGGTTTCAAAAATTATAAAATATATTTTACTATTATTTATTCATTAGAAATATTATAATAACCACTTGAAAGAAAAATATAGTTTTTTTAATAAATTGTATTCTCTCAAAAGCCCATTATCAACACTTTAACCTAATTATTTAAAATTTAAATTTTCTAGTTTAATTTAATAAATTAAAAAAAATAAACTTCATTTCTAAAATATATGTGTAAAAATTATATTTTTTTTAATTTTTGATAATTTTATGTAATGTTTTATAATTTTTTGATATAGTGAAAAATACTATGTTCTAATAAAAACTACATTTTAAATAAACTATTATAAATTTAATTTATATTTTAAAGTTTTATTAAATTAATATTAGTTCTATTATACATATATATTTATCTCATTTATGTTATTTTAATCAATTAAATATTCAATATTTAAATAAAAACATTGTAATCTTTTTGACATTATCTCATCGAAACCCCTCTTTCTCGTCATATTTGCACAATTAATTTTTAATTAAAATTTTCCACATCTAATAATAGATATTTTAAAAATAGAATCCAAATTTTGTATTAAAATAATTTATACTATATTATATTTTCATCTTAACTGTTGAAAAAAATGAATAGAAAAAAAATTGAAAATTATTTACCCTTTTTATGGAAAAACTAATTTAGATGTGGATTATACAGTAAATATAATGTTTCAAAACTACCAATAACATGTAAAAATGTTTCATCACCATAGTGAGACCTTATAATGTATACGAATAATTATTACTAATATTTTGACCCATTGGGTATGTGAAAAATGTGGGTACACCTTTTTATTTTCTAAAATTACAAGTGTTCTACTCACCTCACTTATATATGACAACCCAATATCTACTCTTCCTGAAATGTTAAAACCATTTTGGTTCATACAACACATTCCAAAATTACTTCTGAAATTCAAAACCCTCATCCTATACATCATTTTTTATTCATAAATCCTTTCTAGAAATAATATAGGCATAATCTTAAAGATGATATTCAAGAGGAGGTAAAATTACAACCTTTGTGTTTTTCATTTATCTATTCCTACGCCTCATTAAAATATTAAACATTTATAATTATATCATAATAAGTGTTCATAGAATATACTTAGATTTTATTATGTTCATTTATTTAATTGTATTAATATCCTCTTCCCTCAAATGTGAATCGATACTGTTGCTCATGTGTGCAGTTGACTATCACCTCAGGAACCGATGTTATAGATTTTCTATAAACATCTCTCCTAGGTGGATATGATCATGGATATAGTGAATATATAAGATATTTTTAAAATTATTATACAAATTTGGTAATTGTAAATTACAAATACCTTTTTACCTTCCATTCCACATGGGAGGTCAAAATCGAACTCGTTTGAACGGCGGACTACCAGCTCACAAAGAGACATGATTCGTTTATCACAAACAATTCAAATGGAAGGTAATAAAGATATATTTATAAAAACTATTTATTATTTAAATAAAATAATTATTAAATTAATGAAATATATATAATTATTGAATGAAAATATATCATTTTTTCATACCTTTTCATTTAATGATAAATTATTACATCATTCGTGTTCATGTGGACTATGACCTTTATGAAGTGATGTCTCACTATTTTAATCACCAAACCACATGGATAATATATATAATTAAATTTTATCAAATTATATTTCATTTCTGATAATAATATCATTATTTTGGGATAAAATATTATTTAAATTATTTCTATAATGGTGTTTCAAAAATAAAAATGTTACACATTAGTCTGTACATCATGTTTTCTCCATGATCGTAATAAACATATTTAATCAAAAACATAATTAATGAATGCTCTTAATATTATTATTTATGTTCAAATATTATAATTATTTCATTATTGTTATTGTGGATATTTTGAAATAATTACCTCTTGGACCAATATTCGACCTTCCAATGTCATTTTTGACATAGATGTCAAATGCCATTGAAACACCTATTGTAAGTTTAATTGATTATGTAATTGTATTTTAAAAGGTAATAAGGGAATTAAAAGGAATAATAATCTTTATAATTTTTCTAATTGATGTAAATAATTAATAGATTCCAATTATTTAAGATGATAAATAGCATATGTGATGATATATACCCATAGAGCGGAAGCACATTCAATATTGACAAACAGCGGAAACAATAAATATAAACAACAACGTCAGAAAGTAAACACAACAGCTTGCTGATCACTTGTCACTACTAATAAACAAAAAACATACATCTAATACATGTCATATTTATCCATATTTCAAGGTGCCAATGGATAAACAACAGCATCTACAATTAATAAGGTAATCATGCTGATATAGGAAAGAAAAAAAATGTTAAACTCTAGCTAGGAAAGACCTCAAAGTCCATACCATATCTATGCAATAGCTAATGTAGTCGAGATCCTAAAGCTGGCCTATTTCTAGCACATAAATCCATGAAGTATACACGCATCCCCAAGGGCCCATATAGGGTGTGAGATGAATCTCCGTTGGATACAACCCAACAATGCATACCTAATATAAGTGTTTAACCAGCCACATAGTTATAAAGAAAATTGTTAATAGTACGATGCACACAAACAAACACAAAATCCACTGGTGCTCAGAAGACACCATGAAGTGTCACCTACTTCGGCCAATGCCAAAATATTTATCATGTAACCCAGCACCATGTGCCCCTTGACATCATGTGTCTTAAGTATCGATGCCCCGAAGGCATGCCCAAGAAATAGTAACCTAGAGGAACAACGATGCCTACCATCAAATATCTAAATGGAGGGACAACAATGTCTGGCCTCAAATTATGTAATCGGAGGGACATCGATGTCTGCCCTCAAATAATGTAACTAGAGGGACAATGATGTCTGCCCTCAAATAACGGAGACACTCCTCCCCCGACACGATAGCCTCAATGATATCCCCTAAAGGCTTCTCACCTTCCATGTGGCTTTCTATGGCAAGGGCCCCCAAATCAAAAGTACCTAAACTGAAAATAATAGGGGCCTCTACCCACACATGTGGTCAAAACCACCTCATCACGGATTATCTCTCTGTGCACATTACTCAAGGTTCTTGGTGAGCGGTAATCACCAAAATAGTACCCAAGGCCCAACACCTCTATCACCTCATGTCCCTATGACTATGCCACTCAAGTCCGAAAGCCTCGCCATCAAGTAATTTGGGCCATGCGCAACTTGACAGTCACTCTTCCTCAAGCTGACATCCATGACACCCAGTCCTGTGGTCAGAACCACCCAATGTAACTCGGGCTAAGCCCAACCTGTGATCAGCATCACTCATGAATATCCGGGCCACACCCAACACAACCACAAGGGTTCCAACATATGCAATTCAACAACTATATATAATAATCAATGAAATCACTTTTTAACAGGAAAACAAACTAAACAGTTGAAATGCACTAACCATGTGTTGTCATATTCCAGCACAGAGGTCTTTAAAGACTCTAACAATTTATATCAAGGTTTAATAAACTAATCTCCACAGTTTAAAACAATTCAATTCAATTATAACAATTTTTGAATCCCCCGACCAAAATTCCCCGATGAGAAACAACTTCTCACCCAGCCCCACTCAAGAAAAATAAGTAACATGGCATAACCAAAGGCATCCCATAGGTCAAATAACAATTAAATAGGCAATAACAGATAAAATAGGGTCACACTCAAAAATACCCAAAAACGCGCCAAAAGTAATGTCACCCAAAAGTATGTGATAACATAAAAAGAGGTATTCACCATCAACATGAGGTTCTTTGACGTAGGAAAATCTAATATCAAGATCCAATTTGAAGTCTATCTTCGTAGATCTATGTTTCCATCAAATTCTTGTAGTTCCACTATAATAGAAACTATGTTGTGTGAGAAAAATGATCCAGAATGGAACATAGTGCGAGGGTTTTTCCAGGATGTTCCGATCCCACAACCACCGACGGATTAAAAAATGGACTCCAGATGAAGATTCTAGGGCTAGGTATATTTATTGGGTTTTCAAAATGGAGCAATTCTGATTTCAGGGAATATAAAGATCTTTATCGTAATAAGATGCGAAACTCTTTCATTTATGAGAATAAAAGTAAACGTACACGGTGTGTATTAAGGTCTATATGCCATGTAGGGTCCTTGTCCGCACTCTGAATTATGCGGAGGTAGCCACACGGCTTGGACGCGCCACATGGGTTGACACACTGATAAAACTGAGCTGCTACGTAGAAGGTAGGATACATGGCGTGTCGAGCAACACTACACGCAGTGTAGTTGTAATTTCCTACACAGTCATCACATGGAATGCACTCGGCAAGCACACTGCTAGAACACGCCTAACCTATACACGGCGTGTACTTTAATGTGTATGGCGTGCAGTCTAGAAATTTCCAAAACTTCCTATATTTTCCCAGTTTTCTCAGAATCAAGTCAAAATTAAAATAGGGTTGGGATTTGGATCCATTCTAAAAACCTGGGTTCATACAATCTCTCCACCTTAACATGTTGTGTCCTTGAGATATCGAACAAATCCCGTAGATGGCACCGAACATACCAATCCAATCATGGTATCCCACATTACACTATTCCCAAAGGTAATGGCTAAATTCCTCAAGGGGATCCCCAACTTAGTAATTTCCTAACTCAGTCTCAACCCTACAAAAATCAACAAAGCAAGTGTTTACTAACCTATTTTTGGAGTCATGGTCCTCTCGTAATGAATCTTCTCCCAAGAGCCTCATTGGTGTTCCCGTGTCATTTCTGACACCCCAAAAATCTCTCACACCGCATCGGTGTTCGCCTCCATGAGGTCTTGCATCCCCTAAATGATCAAGATAAACCTGGTTCCAAGAACCTCATGTAACCTTCATCCTTGATTCCCTGATGCCAATGACACCTCGTGCAACCCACATCCTTGATGGCCTGATGCCCACGACATCTCAAGTAACAAGAATCCTTGATGCCTCTGATGTTATGCATCTCATACATAAATATAAATATATTATGCACCCTATAGGGCACCAATCCCACTGACCAACATCTAGCCAGGCCACATAGTTCATGTGCATCACGTGTAGACAAAACAGATATTCCTCTATAGTTCATGCCAAAAAGAAAACATGGAAATCATGACAACATCCATGGAGAACCTCAAACTATCGTCAGCTCACCAGCAAGACCATCCATTGGCAGCTCCACAGCGTGCACAAGGACTAAACTACCACTGCGTGATTCCAGGCCTCCCTAAGGTGCTACTCCAGCCCCCATCCACAGACCGCTCAGTTGGACCCCACTTTCTCTGTCACATCCTCTACGTGCAGCTGAACCTCGGCTACCCTCACCTGATACCGAACATGAACCAACTCCAGATGCCACAGTCTGTCCTGGTCCCTGCCTGCCAGCTGGCTGAGAAGGCTGCATGCAAAACCACTCTAGTTTCTCGACCTATTCACATGCCCAACAATCCTTTAGAGTCCTATCTCACTGAGTCCGAACCAGTACTGGCTGTCAACACTAAAAGAAAAATACTGAAGATAAATACAAGGTGGTCTAGTTGTGTTATTGGCCTGAATGACCTTATGGAACTCAACACGTCCTCACTTTCTCGTGTCTGAACCATCACCTAAAACTTTTCTCCGACCAACCAGGGGCATATCCCTTTGGTTTCCCTTTTCTAGGAGCACCCGATTCACCTCCACTACAAAAAAACCAAGCCTGAAGATGTTCACCTAGATCCAAATGGCATGTCGTAAGCCATCCTCAAAGAGCCTCACCCTTGTCACGTCATCACTTACCATACCAAGTGTAAAGCGAGATAGATCAGTGAATGTAGCAGGATAGTTTATGACTTACATGTTTTCCTACTGAAGGCTCAAGAATTTCTGACCACTCTCGGCCCTCAGTATATCTGGGTAAAAGTACGTAAAAACATTTCCTTAAAGATAATCAATGCTATACATTTGTGCCTATGAGCATGAACATGCACATCCCACGAAAACATTTCTAGTCCTTGCAACATTTACGTTGCCATCTTGACCCTCTGCAATGTAGGCATCTCTAGCTTCTCAAAGATCATCTGCATGATCTCTATCAAGTTCTCAACCTCCTGCATACCAACCTCACCCTTAAAAATCAGTAGGTGATGCGACTGGAACACCCGTGTCAAATATGCCAGAGATGGCTCTGAACCCTGCACTCCTCCGTCAATCCCCTGCAAAACACGTAACAGGCTAGCTCGGAGCTGCTCATCAAGCCAAAGTCCAAATGCTACCAAACTCGGCCGTTTCCCTGCTTGCGCTGGATCCTAGATCTATTCATGTCCCTGAGTTTGTACATGTGGTGCATGCTCTACCTACACTGTATGCAGAACATGATCCTACCCCTGCATCATTGTACCATATCTTGCCTGACACTCCATCTAAGTCAACATAAAGGATCCCACTGAATACCATAAATGGTCAGACAACCCGCATATGTATATATATATATGATAATATTTATTCGACGTAGAAAAATAATTCAGTAATGAGACAGCATGAAACAACAACCCTTACTCCCCCACCACATCTCATGCCCATGGAATCCCAACCTCATGGACTCTTAACCCACCCTAAACAGAGTTATGTATCAAAAGTACCCTCGTCCATGCCCGTCCTAACAACTAATGTTTCCTCAGAACAACGACAGAGTCACCCAATCTTGGTTATGAAAATCACCTCAACCATAGAACATGCCTTCTCGTACAAGAGAAAATCCCAGATACCCTGCCCCATGCTATTCTAAAAATATATAAAGCATGGCATAACACATATCAATAAAAAATAATTTTTTAGGAATTTCACCTATTCACATTTTGAAAGAATATATAGCATGAAAATTGATATTATTCACATGGAATTATCACATCACTAAGCAAATGTGCAATTATGAAATTGAAATACTCAAATAACGAGCCAATCAAAACCCAAGAAAACAATCCTTCAATACCGAGACAAGGTCCAATTCTCCTTTTCCCCTCCAAGTCAAGGATTACATATCACAATCAATAACATTACACACCAAGTGAGCCACTAAGGTGGAAATTGTATAAACTATAATATCTGAAAAAAAGAAAATATTAATTCCTAGCCATGGAAACTTGGTCCAACCCTCGTACCTGGGACTGCAGGCACCCAAGCACATGCCAGAAACCCAGTTCCAGTCACAACCTATCTCCAGTCTACCATATCCCAAAATGTAAACCAGCATAAATAAAAAGAGAAGCCTCAATCTAATTAGTAGCCCGAAAAACACCTCTAATAAATCCTTACCAAGTACTCCATTAATTCTACATTATAATGACCTGGACCCAAACAGCCACCCAAAAAGTGCAAAATGGTTCGGGTGTTACAACCTTAGGCGCACCTCCGCGAACACTGAAATCTACTGACTATCAGTGTGGGACTTATAGGTATAGTGGGGAGGCTATACCCTCTCAGAGGATAATAATGGCACTAGTCCAAGTCTACTAATAAATATGCAGTAGCATAAACGACTCAGCAGACTCGAACATGACCCAAAGAGCAGAAGCACATCCAATATCAATAAAAAATGGATGCAATAAATATAAACAACATAAGAAGAAAGTAAACAAAAAAGAATGATGATCACTTGTAACTACTTCTGATCATCCTAAATACATCCAAATCAGGTCGTACATATCTATATGTAAAGGTTCTAATGGCTAACCAATAGTAGCTGCAATGAACAAGGTAAGAATGGTGATAAACTAAAGAATGAAAAACAAGGAAAACTCTAGCTAGTCAAGACCTCACAGACCATACTATCTCCATGAAATATAAAACGCAGTTCTACTTATGATGTTGACCTATTTCCTTCACGTAAATCTATAAAGTCTACATGTGTCCTGAAGGGCCCGTGTAGGGTGTGAGATGAATCTCATTAAGATACACCCAAGGGTGCATACCTAATATATGTGCTTAAGAAATAATGATGTTATAAATAAAACCATAATAGTATGATGAACACAAACAAACACAAACTCTACTAGTGATCAGAAGCCACCATGGAGTGTCGCCTGCTTCGGCCAAAGCTAGAATCTATTTCATGTAAACCACCACCATCTACCCCCTGAAACTGCATATCTCGAGTACAAACATCTCAAAGGAACACCAAACAAGTAGTAACACAGAGGAATAATGATTATTGTGGTCATATAAGTAACTAGAGGGACAAAGATGTCTGTCCTTAAAAAAAGTAATCGGAGGGACAACGATGTCTTCCCTCAGACAATGAAACCGAAGGGACATCAATTTCTGCCCTCAAATATTGGAGAGCCTCCGCCCACAAATAAATATCCACAATTCTATCTCTTGATGGCTCCTCAGCTTCCTCGTGGCTTCCTACGAAAAGCACACCCCATACCAAAAGTACATAAACTACAACTAACAGGGGCCTCTAGCCACCCGAGTGGTCAAAACCACTTCAACACAGAGTCTCGTTGTTCGCACACTACTCAATGTTTTAGGTGAGGGGTAGTAACCAAAATATTTCCCATGCCACAATAACTCTAACACCTTGTGTCCCTACAACCATTCCACTCATATCTAATGGACATTCCATCCAAGTAACCAGGACCATGCCCAACCTGACAATCACCCTACCTCAAGCTGACATCCATGATGCCCAATACCATGGTCAAAACAACCCAATGTAACCAGGTACAAGACCAACCTGTGATCAACATCACTCAAGAATATTCGGGTGACACCCAAAAAAATTGCAACAGTTCTAGCATATGCAATTCATCAATTACATATAATAATTAGCGACATCACTTTTAAATAGGGAACAAACTAAATTGTTGATATGAAATAACCAATTGTTGTCCCATGCTAGAAAAAAGGTCATTAAGGCCTCTAACCATTAATATCATGGTTTAATAAACTAAAGTCATCTGTTTAAAACAATACAATTCAATTATAACCATTTTTTCATCCCCCGGGAAAAATGCCCTAATGAGAAATGACCACTCGCCTAGCCCCGCCCAAGAAAAATAGGAAACATGGAATACCCAAAGGCATCACATAGGTCAAATAAAAATTAAATAGGAAATAACAGGTAAAACCATTTCACTCTAAAAATACCCAAAAACGGGTCAAATGTCGCGCCACCCAAAAGTATGGGAAAACACCAAAAGTGGTATGCACCACCTACCTGAGAGTCGTCGACATAGGCACATCCAATATCAAGCACAAATTCAAAGATGATCTTTATAGATCTATGTTTCCGTCAGATTCTAACAATTCCACTCGGATGGAAACTGCATCGTGTGTGGAAAAGGATCATGAATAGAACAGGGTGCATGGGTTTAGCGTTTTTGTTGCGATCCCACAGCCACTGAAGTATTGATGAGTGGACTCCAGATATATATTCTTGGGAAAGGTATGTTCTTCAGGTTTTCGAAATGATGCTCTTCTAAATTCGGGGAAGAAGAAGATCGCTTTTGTAATAAGACATGACATACTTTAAATTATGCGAATAAAAATAAAAGTACACAGCATGTATTATAGGGTACTTGTCGTGTAGTGGCCTTGTAAGTACTCTGTCTTAAGAAGATTTTCCCACATGTCTTGGATGCGCTACACGGATTGACACACCACTAGAGCTCAATTGGTACATAGAATACCTCATACACGGTGTGTCGAGCAACACTACACGCTGTATAGTAGGAATTTCTTACAAGGTTATCACACAGAATGAACTCAGAGAGCACACAGACGGTACATGCCTAAACAATACATGGAATGTTCTTTAGAGTACATGGCATGTTGTCTGGAAATTGACAGAACTACCCATATTTTACCAGTTTTCTCAAAAACAATTCAAAATTCTAACATGGTCAGGATTTTGACACATTCTAAAAACTTGGGTTCTTATAACTATACTAACCCATTATTTCATTGTGTTCACTATATACTACACCTTATGATATATTATATGTAACTTCCTATTAATTTCAAGGAATTTTGTTTTTCTTAATTACTTTGAAATTTTACGAGTCTGTGGCTTCTGACGGCACTTGATTCCGAGGCACAGTGTGCCCGGAATCAATTTTGGAATTTTAGCTCGGGTACGTTCAGTGAACGAATGAGTGGGTTTTTCTATATTTTGAACCGGTGCTCGAAATTGAAATCCATGGGCACCAATGAACTCGCAACACCGATAATTACTTAAGGGGACCTTTATTGTAGTTGCGTTTGCATGGGAGGAGAATTTGATTTTATTGGGTTTAATTATGAAGTAAATAAAATTGTTGGAACAATTTTATTATGTATCTAAAGAGGTTAATTCCTCCCATGGGTAGTTAAGGGTGGGACCCACATCTACCTAACTACCCAAGTGTGGATGTTAGATAGGTGGGGGCGACAGGATCCCCTACCATTTATTTTCCTCTAAACTCCTTAAACCCCTTCATTTATTTGGCAACCCCCGTTTAATTGCCAATCACTCCACCTAGCTCCCTACATTAATACATGTCAACCCCTCAAAATTTATGAGGATATTCCCCCTCCATATCTTTAATGAAATACCAACGCATTTAATTAATAAGGATCCTTCCTCTACCTTTCTTTAATTAAACTTCCAACGCATTTAATTAATGAGGTGATCTAATTTTTTAAATTTAAATTGCATGTGTATAAAAATAATAGGATTAGCCTATTATTTTACCATAGGAGGGCTTTCATTGTGTGAGGAGGATTGCGAGAGCTCTTGAGTTTTTAAAGAACACCGCCCTCCGAAGATGAATGACTGTTTCTTCGACGAAGAACGCCGATGCCATGAAGTACGACGATGTGCCACCCATCCTCTTCTCCGTGACAAGAGAGGAGATGCCACTTCCACCTCAGGTGCACACAAACGACATCTACGAAACCTCACCCCGCGATGCTGTCCCCCGTGACGCCCGACGTGCGACATAAATTGTTTGAGGTAGGGGAACATTGAATATTTCATATACATGTTTTATGTGCTTGAAAATGGAATTTAAATTTTTGAGTAATGATTTGAACCTCTAACGTAGTGGTTACGGACTAAAGAACACATCCAGACCCACCACTATTTTGTTCCTGATGAGAGGGGTGTTTGGCGACGACGAAACGGGACCGCAACGGAGATTGGGGACCTCCGCAGTGAATTATGGATACCGATATGACCTCAGGCGCATTGAGAATAAAAAAAGACCAATGGAATGACTCTAGTGGACCATGGAAGACCCTAGTGGCGCGGGTCGCCGGTTCGGCGGCACTGGCGGCCAGAGACGGGGGCCAGCACCGGCCGTACGCCTAAATGCAGTGGTGCCCCGGCGCGCCGCCGGTAGAATCCCACCGCGACATCAGCCGTGGCGGTGAGGGGAGTATCCCATAGCCGCCCAGGATCTGGGGGGAACAGCGGTGTCAGCCTGGCACCGCGTCCGCGGAACAGGGGGTCATGCCCACCGCTCAGCTCGCTGGTCGAGCCCGCGCACACCCCCCCCCCCCCGGTCGGGCTGGGGGCGGGTCATGCTGACTGGTCCGAGCCGTGCCCAGTCAGACCGGGCCAGACTTGGGTCGGGTTTACCCAGTTCGGGCTGAGCCATGGGGTTGGGCTGGGTCGGACTGGGCCCAGACCCCCACTTCGGTCCGTTTTTTGGTCTTTTGCCCATAGCTTGAGCTACAGACCTCTGATCGATGCACCGTCCATTGTGTATGAATACTTGGATCGAGGTGGTCATTTCGGTATATTAAAATATATTTTTTAGCATTGTTTGGGTATATCTGGGTTGGTTCGGACCCGAAACCAACCGGGCCCTTGGAGCGGAATCACTTATAACATAAGGACTGGATGCCCGATTGATGTGCCGTCAACTGTGATGAATTAATTTTGTTGAGACAGTTCTTTTGGAATACTCCACTTGAGGTTTGAATGGACCTGGAGTATAGTCGGGTTCGTTTTAGCTTAAAAACCTATCAGGCCCCTCAAACGGAAGAGCCAACAACTCTCAGATTGGGCGTCTGATTGATGCACCGTCTATCGTGTTGGGTTTCTATTGACAAGACAAAACTTTGGGATACATCAACTCTGGTCTTCGTGAAATTTGATGTATCGACTCTCTTTCTCGAGAAGCGGACCCTCCAGAAATCAAGAATGATGTGTGCGGGAACACTAGAGTTGGCTGCGACTACCTCAACTACTGTACTGCAATCCTCTATGGGTTCGACAATGACAACTACCGTACTGGAATCTTCCATAGGTTTGACGGTGAAGACTACTATTCATGTATCCTCTGTGGATCCAGTAGTATTGACTTCTATACTTGTATCCTATGTGGGTCTGGCAGAGTAGCTGGTCTTGTATCCTAGGTGGTTCCGACAACTTAGCTGGTCTTGTATCCTCTATGGGTCTGATAGCATATACGAATAAGTGGCTACATCTGATAATCTCTATCGCTATATGAAGTTTTATACCTGTGTGAGCTGAGTCTTGACTTAATTATTTATCAGCGATGTGATTGACTTGCTTTCCTGTGTGGACTGGGTTGTGTTTTACTATGTGGACTGGGTTGTTCCTGGGCTCGAGAGTTGGAGAAAAACTGTAATTGATGAATTAGGTATATGAATGGGTATATACCTATGTAGAGTCACTTGATACTTTGTTATTGTATCTTTCCATTTTGGTTTATCCTTCGTGGATTCTGAGATATCTTCGGTGGTCTTGAGGTCCCTACGGAGTATCATATACTCACCCCTGCAAGGGCTATGCCCGCACTACGTTGTGTTGGATGCAGACGACAGACAACATTGATCGAGGTGGAGGCTCGTGGAGCTAGACGGTACCCGTAGGTGGACAACTTGGACGGACGTACACGGAGCAGACGGTCGGACCCGAGGAGCTGAGGAGACTATCTGTACCCTCTCTTCTGGTGGGATTTTCAGAGGACGACTCTCTGCTGCTATTTTACTTTACTATGGTTGTAATTTCTTTTCAGTTGGGTTGTACTTTCAATTGGGTTTGTATACTGGCCCATTTACTTTTTAGCACTTACTTTTGTAATCAGTTTTACTTAGTTTTTACTTCACTTGTTTACTCTGTTGTGTGTGATTACTTATAATGGTAATGACCTCCCTTTTTTGGGGGTTTACACCTTTGGTGCAAGTCTCCAGCCCCTGGCCTATGGAAGGCGTGCTTGGGGTCATTACGGCATGGGCCCCATTGACGGGTCGTGACAAATTGGAATCAGAGGAATCGGTTCTACCGTAGAAATCAGGACTCTGATCTTTCCTTTCTGTGAAGCAATAGTGTTAAGAGTATAGAGTGTGGTTTTCAGTCCAAGGAGTCTAGTTTTGGTGCGGTAGCTGACGTATCCATACACCAGGACCCTGACCTCTGAATTCCGACTCAGGGCATGAAAACACTGATTGCGTGTGTGTTTCCTCTCAAAAGTTTTCTTTGTGAATACTTCGTGTCAGCTCACCAGGTATACTGTTTGAATGTGGCATACTTGTTTATTTTCACTATGGCCTGAAGAAGGTAGCCAGCCAGGGTTCCTAGTTACGTGCGGGATGGCAGCCCACCGAGCGACGAGGCCTCGGTGTAGGGACCCATTACAATGGAGGAACCAACGATACTACTACCTGCTGGGCCACCGATACCACCAACCCCAACAGCGGAGAGTGCATGCCGCCTGATTGCATTGCATGAGTTTCAGCGATAGGGGCCACCCAGGTTCCGCAGAGAGACAAATCCACATGCAGCCAATGATTGGTTGGAGGCTATCGTCAGAGTCTTCAGATTGGTAGGGACACCAGCAGACCTTATGGTGATCCTTCTCGCGAGTCTCTTGAATGCAGTAGCAGGTAGACGGTGGAGCCTGACGATCCAGGTGTATGAAGATGCATATCAACATTGGATGGACATCGAGAGCCTCTTCCGCTCATAGTTTGTTCTAACCACCATCCATTCAGTGCACATCTAAGAGTTACTACAGCTGCGACATGGTAGCATTACAGTAGACCAGTACTCTGTGAGATTTACCAACCTATCGCGCCACTCCACAGACATGGTATGACACCCGTTCTTCCAAGACCAGACCTTTGAGAAGGGACTGAGGCATTAGATCATAGCTTCGATGATTCCCCTCAGCATCCCGACATAGGCAGGGGTGCTGGAGCGAGCCCTTTTAGTGGAGAGATTTCTCACCGAACACCCACCAACAGCGAGACCCACCTCAAGATGGAACAGAACGGAGTCTTCTGTATATGGAAGTCAACATATGTCGTAGGGGTCAAAGCGGATCAGGCTGTCAAGTGGGAGACCTCAGGACACAGGTTCGGCTGGGCGGGGAACACGGCATAAATCCAGAATTACGAGGAGCAGACAGTGCTATGCATGCGGCGGGCAGGGCCCCATGGCTCGTGACTGCCCGACCAACCATTCAGATGATCAACAGAATGCGGAGGGACCTCCCAGGTAGATGGAGAGGTTTAACCGTGGCTGTCCGGAGGGAGAAGGTGGATGAGGTAGATGATCTATCCGAGTAGCGGGTGGTGGATGACATTTCGAGGTTCTACCACCACGACCCCCAGGAGATCCACCCCGACCACAGAGAGCTGGCGGGTAGAGGCAGGCTCTTCTCTAGGTATCGGAGGCTTACGACCACGGAGCACCTGAGAAGATTCGAGGTACTATTTGTGTCTACTCCACCATTGTTGTAGTTCTTATAAACACAGGTGCAATTCATTCTTTTATTTCCACTGCCGTTGTTTGGAGCTTAGAGATTCTGATGGAGTCGATGGCTCGATCCTTACAGATAGAGACTCTTACTAGAGCAGACACGACAATTATGCACTGGTTTCGACAGTGTGAGGTTACTCTAGGAGGTGAGACCATTAGCTTGGATCTTCTTGTAGTGGCGTCGAGGCCTTACAATGTCATCTTGGGTATGGATTGGTTATCTACAGTCCATGCTCAGATCGACTGTATTAGGCACATAGTGCGGTGTGTCCGCACGGATGGGACCAGGTTCACCTTCACTGGCTAGAAGGGAACCTTCGTAGCACAGGATGGACTTACACAGAGGATAGGGCAGCCGATCACACATTAGTTGTCTAGTCTCATCCTCAGAGCAGTTGACGTGCGGAGTCTGAGTTTTTCTATTGTGGTGGATCAGTATACATACTTTTTCCCTGATGACATTCCGGGAAAACCTCCTAATAGGGAGGTAGATTTCTACATAGACCTGTACCCCAAGACATCACCGATATCTACTCCAGCATATTGTATGGCTTCCGCTGAGCTTCGTGAGCAGCGGGTACAACTGGAGGACCTATAGGGAAAATGATTCATCTGACCCAGTGTTTCACCCTGGCTTCCCCGATTCTGTTCGCCAATAAGGGGGATGGGAGATTGCCACTGCGTGTCAACTATCATCTCCTAAACCAGGTGACCATGAGGAAAAAGTACCCCCTTATGAGGATTGACGCTCTCATCGATCAGCTCAAGGGAGTATGATGGTTCTCAAAGATATACATCAGATAAGGCTATAACTAGCTCAGAGTTTGAGACGAAGATATAAAGAAGACTGCCTTCAGGTGTTGGTATGGCCACAACATGTTCTTGGTTATTCCCTTCGGCATGACCAATGCTCTAGCAGTGTTCATGAGTCTCATGAATAGGATCTTCCAGCCTTACCTTGATCGGTTTTTCATAGTCTTCATTAACAACATACTAAATTACTCGAATACCGAGGAGGAGCATGCCTACCACTTGCGGGTTGTACTGGATACACTCCAAGAGCACCATATTTATGGTAATCTCTATAAGTTTCAGTTCTGGATTCGAGAGGTTCACTTCGTGGGGCATGTCATATCAGAGGTGGGAGTTGCAGTGGATCCTTCGAAGATCGAGGCAGTACTGGCTTGGGAGCCACCAAGGTGTGTGACGGAGGTGCAGGGTTTCCTAGGTCTTGCTTCGTACTATCCGAGATTTGATCCAGACTTTTCTAGAGTTGTAGCACCACTTAGAGCTTTGAAAAAGAAGGGAAAACCATTCGTGTGGTCAGACAGTTGTCAGCAGAGCTTTCAGGAGCTGAGGCGGAGATTGACCAGTGCGCCCATCTTGAGGCTGATAGAGGAGGGCATAGGGTACGTAGTTTACTGCGACGCATCAGGGACCAGACTTGGGTGTGTACTGATGCAAGAGCGAGTAGTGATCGCTTACGGTTCACGACAGTTGAGATGGAACGAGAAGAACTACGCTACCCATGACCTGGAGTTAGCAGCAGTGGTCTTTTCCCTGAAGATGTGGCGACACTATCTGATTGGTGAGAGCATTACAGTCTAATCTGACCACCAGAGTCTCAGGTACATTTTCTCACAGAAGGACCTAAACCTGAGATAGCGGCAATGGCTGGACTTCCTTCAAGATTATGACATTTAGATTGTCTATACTTCGGGAAAGGGGAACGTTGTGGATGATGCTCTCAGTAAGAGATCAGACATTCAGCTACTTGGAGAGGAGACGGAGTAGTTATCCACATTGAAGATATCCTTCACGGATAGATATGGTGCAGTCTATCTATAGTCCCTCACAGTCACTCCTCCACTAATTCATCGGGTCAGATAGGCACAATGTGGAGACGTTGACTGTGAGGCGCGACGTGCTCAGATATCCTCAGGGCTGGCACCCGATGGATTTCTTGATTGCGGGGATCACGTCATCCTCTTCAGGGGATGTACCATAGTACCAGCTGCACTGTAGGAGGAGGTTATAAGGGAGTTCCACACATACCCTCTAGCGGTATATTCAAGAGTAGAAGAGATGTATCGGGACCTCAGACGACAGCACTGGTGGACGGGTATGAAGAAAGCTGTAGCAGAGTTCGTTTTTATGATGCCTCACTTGTCAGCAAGTGAAGGCGGGGCACCAGGTACCTATAGGCTTGGTACAAACATTAGTGGTCCGAGAGTGGATTTCGTATGGAATATCCATGGATTTCGTGATAGGGCTTCCATGTACTTCCAGAGGGCACGACTCTATCTGGGTGATTGTCGACCGACTCACCAAGTCAGCCCACTTCCTACCGATCAGGGAGTAGGGCTCAGTAGAGAGCATGGAGTAACATCTCGGTCCTATGTGCCACCCAACGGGTGCCCCGAGCCTAGTTCTCCACGTGACCTCAAGCGCATTTCGCCAAACACCAGAGGCTGCAGACTAGTAGAGAGGGCCCAAGTCTGATAGTTGGGAAACTATGCCCTAATTTGTCAAAGTGTAGCGCAGCGGAATACAAAATAAACATACAACGACAACAGAAGCAGTAAACCATACACAACTGAAATACTCTATAGTAGTGGATATAACCAACGTTATATAAATGATGATGCTACAGGTTTCAGGTACTAATAAAATAGCTAGAACATGTTATAAATTAATACAATACAACAAAATACAGAGTACAACAAAACAAGCAAAACAGCTGGCAGCGGCATCGCGAGCCTAGGTTCGGTCCCATGCCCTCCTACTCCTCAGCAACAGTCAAGTACCTATATAGGGACTCTTTCCCCTATCTACACCAACAACTATGTAATCTGTTTGGGCCGAAAAGCGTGACTCAAACAGGGTGTGAGAAATGTATCTCAGTAGGCACCCACCAAAGGCCCGTGCCAAACTACGTACTATCATGCAACAATAGTGTGCAGTGGTAAAATGAAATAAAGTAAGAAGTACTACAAAGTAACTAACTTAACAGTTATATTTCCATTTAATTATTCATTTATTCCATTTTATATAAGAAATCACCATAGAGCATATCTAAGTATACAACTAGTGTCCTCAGACACGTAAACTCCTACCCTCGGGTAACGAGTGTCCAACACAAGAATCTTCCCTCAGGCATAACAAAGTTTTCCCTTAGGCATAGGTAGTGTCACCCATAGGCACAGAGTCAACTGCCCACAGGCACAGAAGAAGTTTCCCTCAGGCCGAAATAACTACTGCCCACAGGCTAAATAGTGCAGTGCCCACAAGCTAATCACAACAACACCCTCAGGATAAACAGGTAACCAGTCCATGCCCAACATGTCAACATGTAGTAAATAAGAAATTAATCTCACGGAAATTCTACAATTACTACATTAAAGGCATACCCTCGGGTATCCTGGCCAAATGGCTAAATAGTGAAACACACCCCCGGGGTGGTTCCAGATCCAAGAAAGGATCCCAAACATCATTTTATTATAACAATTTAATCACCTATTCAATTATAGTCATTAAATATAGCAACGAACTCAGCCACACGACACCCCAACATTGTTTCATGGCACAAAAGCGCACAAAAACACACGACAGTTGGAAATTTACACCAAGCCACCTACCTTATACGCTAACGAATGTTATACCAGAATATGGACTCCAGAAACGCCCAAGAACAGCATAGATCTGACAAAGAACAAAACCTATTCAAATGTAAATAACTTCTGTTAGAGGAAGAATTTGTAAGAACCATACCAGGAGAGGAGAGGGCCTACCCGTGTGCTTCCAACGAGATTGTCCGAAGCAAAATAGGATTCCAGACAATCACTCGGTGGATCGTCAAAGGTTCGTTCATCCTCTTTGGCTCCAAAATGGCTCAAATGCCTCCTCTGCCAAATGAGGAGGCTAATGCCTATTTTAATCCAAGAAAACAAAGTACACGACGTGTACTGTCGCCCAGCTGTCGGATGATCCACCACCTTACTGCTTAGGCATGCAGACTGACTACATGGCGTGTAAGGTACCACTACATGGTTTGTAGTCAGTTCCTACACCCCTTGTCACCGACATGGAAACATGCCTCGTGTACCCATCCCACACGACCAAAAGTACATAGTGTGTAGTTCCAAAATTTAGGAATTTTCCCCATTTTCCATATTTCCTCAAAAACACTCAAGGAAAAGGAAAACGAAGAAGCCCGTACCTCAAAACTAAGAAATGGGTTCTTACAAACCTCCCCCCTTATAAAAATTCATCCCCGAATTTTCCTTTCCAGGGTGGAGAAGATAAAGCTCAGAACAGATCTGGCCACTAAGCACATACGTCGGCCTCCCGCTCCCATGTCTCGTCCTACACTCGGCCATGCTACCATAGAACTCGTACGAGTGGAACTGACCGGTCTTGGAGGACCTCCATGCTCTTATCAACGATATGAATCAGATGCTCCTCAAAGGATGCATCTACCTTTAGCTCAACCTCTTCAGGATGAAAATTGTGATATAGGTTTGAATGATGGCGGCGGAAATGAGAAACGTGGAAGATGTCGTGCATGGCTCGGTATCGCTGCAGTAACTGCAACCGATAGGCAACCATCCCGACTTTCTCCTGAATCTCGAATAGCCCCACATAGCTCGGTGAAAGTTTACCGTGTCTCCTGATCCGCTTGTGTGTCAGCCTCAGTGAAACACACAAGAAAACCTGATCCCCGACCACGAACTCCAAAGGTCATCTGTGGCGATCAGCATAAGATTTCCAATGAGATTGTGTGGTATCCATCCGCTTCCGACTCAACTGGACCTACTCAGAAGTCTCATATATGAGCTGTGGTCCCAGTAAAGCTACCTCACCTGCCTCTAACCAGCACAAAGGTGACCGACATGGCCTACCATATAAAGCATCGTAAGGTTCCATCTCAATAGTCTCCTAACAACTATTGTTATAGGAAAACACGACTAAGGGTATTTTCTTCTCCCAAGAGCCCCCAAAGTCAAGGATGCATGCGCGTAGCATGTTCTCTTTCCCCAATATCGTCTGATCTGACTGGACGTCTGTCTGAGGGAGGTTTGCTATACTCAGAAGCACCTGTGTACCCAGTGCCCTCTAAAAACTCTTCCAGAAACGAGACGTAAAGCGGGCATCCCTATCAGAAACGATAGAACAAGGGACCCCATGAAGACGTATGATCTCTCGGATATAAAGCCTCCTGAGCTCGTTGAAACCGTAGATATCTTTGATCGGCAAGAAGTGTGCTACCTTTGTGAGTCTGTTCACAACAACCCACACAACGTCATTGCCTCTAGGTGACCTCGGTAACCCAGTCACGAAATCAATCACGACACCATCCCATTTCCACTCCGGAATGGGCAACTGCTGTAACAGCCTAGCTGGCCCCTAGTTCTCCGCCTTCACCTTCTGATAGGTGGAACACATTGTAACAAAACCAACTATCTCTCTCTTCATACCCGACCACTAGTACTGATGTCTCATGTCGCGGTACATCTTGGTACCCCCGGGATGAACTGCCCAAGCTGAAGCATGAAACTCCTGCATCACCTCCTCACATATATCCACTAGAACCCATACTCATCAATGGAAACACAAAACCTCATCATCACCTATCGTCCAACTGGGACGAGGGTCCTCACTTTCAACCGAATCCAGTAGAACTAGGCCTTCTGAATTAGGTAGTTGCCTCATCCTCACTCTATCCAGGAGGGTAGATGTCACAACTAAGGAAGAAAGATAAGTCCGCCCCAGACTGTAGTGCACCTCTAGATGCATCTCAGAGAAGAAGGCCATGAGATCCCACTCACCACGGGCCTCCTGCACCACCTGTATCTGAGTCTCCCTGCTCAGTGGATCGACTACTACATTACCTTTACCATGTGTATAGGCTAGCTAAAAATCGATGGATTGTAGGTACTCAACCCACCTTCTCTACCTCATATTCAGGTCACCCTGAGTGAAGATATACTTAAGGCTTTTGTGGTCGGTGAAAACCACAGAATTATCCCCCAACCGAAAATGTCTCCAACAGTGAAACACATGCACAACTGCATCCAACTCGAGATCATGCATCGGGTAATTCCGCTCATGTGGCCTCAACTGCTGAGACCTGTACACAACAACTCAATCACCCTGCATCAAAACTGCTCCCAACCCAATCCCGGATGCATCATTGTAAACGGTATAGCTCTTCCCATGCTCTAGGAGTATCAGGATCGGTGCTGATGTCAACCTTCCCTTTAGGTCCTAAAAAGCTTCCTCGCAAGCTTTTGACCAAATGAAATTCACACCCTTCTTAGTCAGACCCGTCAATGGTGCTGCTAAGAGGGAGAAGTCTTGTATGATGCGTCTGTAGTAACCAGTCAGCCCTAAGGAACTTCGTATCTCAAACACATTCCTATGCTGCTCCCTGGAAACTTCTACTCTCACCTTCTTTGGGTCTACCGCAACTACTTCCCTTAAGATGATATGACCCAGGAAGTGAAACTGGTCCATCCAAAAGTGGCACTTCGAGAGCGTAGCATATAGTTTATGCTCTCTCAGTGTACCTAATACAATCTCAAGATGGGTGGACTGGTCGTTTCGAGTGTGAGAGTACACCAAGATGTCTTCCAGAAATACCACCACAAAATAATCAAGATACGGATGGAACACATGATTCATTAGATCCATGAAAACTATTGTCACATTCGTGAGTCCAAACGGCATAACCAAGTACTCGTACATACCATATCTTCTCTGAAAAGCTGTAAGCGGTATATCCGATGGTCTCACACGAAACTGATGATATCCGGATCTCAAGTCAATCTTTGAGAATAATCGTGCTCGACGAAGCTGATCAAATAGATCCTAAATCCTTGGCAAGGGATATCGGTTCTTAACCGTCAACTGGTTCAGCTTCCGATAATCCGTGCAAATTCTAAGGGTACCATCCGACTTATTCACAAAAAGGACCAGAGAACCCCAAGGAGAAGTATTGGGTTGGATAAAACCATTTTCCTGTAACTCCTCTAACTTCCTCTTGAGCTCCTACAACTCAGGTGTAACCATCCTATAAGGAGGAATGGACACTGGGGCCACTCTTGGCACATGCTGGATAGAGAAATCCACCTCCCGCACTGGAGGTAGACCTAAAAAGTCGTCCGGGAAGACATCCCTGAAATGATCAACCACTAGAGGGAAATCTGTATGATAAGTCAGCTGGTCATTCAGATATAAGCTCGCAATATGGGCTATGACTCCACCTCACCCATGATGCTATGGTCCAGCTCGACTCGCCTGAACATCCCACTCGCCCTTGTATAGAAACTATCTGCCCTCTGGTGACGTGAAACTCACCCTACGATGATAGCAGTCTACAAAGGCTCGAAAGGGAAACAACCAGTCCATCCTGAGAATGATGTCATAGCTCGTCATCGCTAAGACATAGAGGTCCCAATGAAAGTGACATCCACCAACCTCAAGGGGGCACCCCTTGCACTAACGCACAACAGTCGTTCTATTCCCCAACGGAGTGTCTAGCATCATGATATCAGAGGAAGAAGAAACACAGAGCCCAAGGATCTCCACAATGGGTGTATAAATGAATCTATGTGTAACACCCGTATCAAAAAGCACTGAAGATAAGACAAAAGCTTCAATAATAGTACCTATGACTGTAGAAGGTCCAGGATCCTGCTCCTGCTGGGTCTGTTGCACTGCATATGCCTGCCTAGTGCCGCGGCCCTGCGACACAGCCTGGCTACCCTGAGCTGTCCCGCCCTACTACCTCGGAGATCCTAGTGTCTGGCTACCACGGACATGTCCACCATCTTTACCTCCAAGCCCTGACATATTCCAGTTCCCTGACTGGTAAGAAGACACTGGTCCTACTCCCGCATGCGGAGTCTGTACAGAACCCCTCTCACTAGCCACTGGTGGAAACGCCCTGCAAAAGTGCTGCAAATGACCCATCTTCCCGCAAGCTCGGCACTCCACTAGGTGTCGTGGAAACTTTGGCCTCTTATTCCCCTATCTACCACACTGGTATCACATGACCTGGCTAACTGAAGCATTCTTCTGACTGGTACTGCCGCCCTAAGATAAGTCTATCTATCTCTTCCTCTTGCTAACAGATATAGTACCAGTAAATGGTGATGAACTGCCCTGGCCCACACCACTATATTCTCAATGGTTCCTCTAAGTAATCAGTGCCTGGTTCACAATACCATGTACTGAAGGCAACCTGAAAACATTTACCAGTGCTCAGATGTAATACTGAAGACCATCCTCAAAACGTCTGTCTCTCAACGTCTCATCACCCACCAGAACAGGTGCAAAATGCTGATGCTCGGTGAAGCGAGCAGAATAGTCCATCACCGACATAGTTCCCTACTGTAGATTCATGAACTCTCGAGCTCTATTTTCCCTCAGTATCTCTGGGATGAAAAGTCATAGAGGACCTCCTGGAAATCATCCCAAGCCATGTCTCTGTGATGCTCTGAGTGGGTGGTAACATCCCACCACCTCTTGGCGGAATCACGTAGCATGTACGTCTCGAGCTCGACCCTATGCCCTGGATGCATCTCAAGATTCTCCAAAATAGTCTGCATTGATCCTAGCCAAGACTCCACAGCCTGCGGTCCGCCATCCCCTGAAAACGTAGGCAGATGCTACTTCTGAAAGATACATGTTAGCTCGCCCAACGATGTGGCAGCCTACAGTGCTCCCTAAAAGGTCTGCATGAACAGCATAAAGCCCTCATGGAACTGCGCCTCCGTGCTTGTGTCCTGTATAGCAGCTGGAGCCGCATCTGGCTCTGCTGTAGGATCCACTGGTAGCCCATAGCCCACCATTTCCGAAGTATAATCGTCGCCGCTCTCCTGGAAAACAATGTGCGGTCGTCTAGGCAGTATGACACTACAAGGTCCAAATAACACCTCATATTCAAGATTATTATTATCGAAAAGTGAATGAACCACAAAGGGAACAAAAGGAAAAAGGTATTTCAAAATTCACAAAAGAAGACTACAAGGCGTGTATACTGACTACACGGTGTGTACTTGACTTCCCTTCCCCTGCCCAGGTCCTTACACACGGCTAAGCCACATGACTTCCATTGCACAAAAACTACACGACGTGTACGGTGTTATTTTCAAACTTCCTGTGTCATCTGCAACACGACCGACTACTCAGCTTACAACTTCATGGCATGTTACACCCATACACGGCATGTGCATCACCCAATTTCCCAGCCACACGGCTAAAACCACATGGTCTGTCCTTGGACAAGACTACAAGGCGTGTCCCTTAGGTACACAACGTGTTCAGGGAGAGGTGACAACGACCCGTGTTTTTAGTTACAGGACCGAGTCCCAAGGTCACACTACACGGCGTGTCCATTATTAACACGGCGTGTTCTGTCAAGGAGTTCACCAAACGATGTTGTTAGTTACACGGCCGGACTCCGAGTCACACTGCACGGTGTGTCCATTCGGTACATGGCATGTTTTACCCAAGCCTTTCCCTACCTCGTTTCACCGCCAACATAGTTTGTGACGCGGGATGAGACTACACGGCGTGTACTCGCGGTTCACGACATGTACACAAAAAGATCATTTTTCTTCTTGAATAGAAGAACATACACGGCATGTATAAAAATAATACATGGCGTGTATACTGGGTTTTCGGACATTATGCCTCAGAAACTTCCTCGGAGCCTAGAAAATACCGAAAAACAACACCTAAGTGTCAAATTCTGACCCGTGGGGGCCCATTCTCCCCACGAATCATATTTTGACATCTCATATGTGTTATAACCAATAAACATTCAATGATCCACCAAATTTCGGTCAATGGGGGCCCATACTCCCCAAAAACCAATGTGTGGTGTCCATTCCATTAACAGGATCAAACAAAAATACCATATCACAAAGCAGGTATTTTTCAAGCAGCTGTCACAACAACATGTTTTTCTAGCACTACAACTATCACAACAACATTCATTTTCTAATGCGCCTACCTGGCATGGAAACTATGCATGGCATGTGATTTATAGCATGTGCCTATATGATGCAAAATATGGAATACCCTCATCTCATTGGGTTTCACTAAATAGAACCCACATATAAATTATAAACAGCACAGTCTCAAGTGAGTCACACAACGGTGAAATCAAATCAACTGTAAAATTTTCAAAATGAAAAGAATTGAAAAATATGGGGTAGACTGTCTTTTCCCTGTACATGGGTTAGCTATGCCCAGGAACAACTTATTACCACTACCGTTCGTCATATTCCTGACTATGGCTCCAAATAGTAAGTCAAAGAAAAGAACCCCCTCTGATAAAACTTTATAACATCCCGGACCCTGGTGCCACGCAACAGCTACGCCGAGCCCGGTTCGCCACGTGACCTCAAGAGCATTTCCCCAAACGCTATTGGCTGCCGACTAACAGTGAGGGCCCAGGTCTATTAGTGGGGAAACTATGCCCTCATTTGTCAAAGTGTAGAGCAGCAGAATACAAAATAAACATACAACGAAAGCGGAGGTAGTATACCATACACAACTGAAATAAACTACAGCAGTGGATATAACCAACATTATATAAGTGATGATGCTATAGGTTTAAAGTACTATGAAAATAGCCAAAACATGTTATACATCAATACAGTACAACAAAATTCAATGTATAGAAAAACAAGCAAAACAGCTGGAAGCGGCATCACGAGCCTAGGCTCGGTCCCATGCCCTCCTACTCCTCAGCAACAGTCAAGTACCTGTATAGGGACTCATTCCCCTACCTACACCTACAACAACATAATATATTTGGGCCGAAAAGATTGACCCAAACAGGGTGTGAGAAATATATCTCAGTAGGCACACACCAAAGGCTTATGCCCAACTACAAGATGACATGAAACTATAGTGTGCAGTGGTAAAATGAAATAAAGTAAGTAGTACTACAAAGTAACTAACTTAACAGTTATATTTCCATTTAATTATTCATTTAATCCAGTTTATATAAGAAATCACCACAGTGCATATCTTAGTAAACAACTAGTGTCGTCAGACACGTAAACTTCTACCCTCAGGTAACGAGTGTCCAACACAAGAATGTTCCCTCAGGCATAACAGAGTTTTCCCTTAGGCGTAGGTAGTTTCACCCACAGGCATAGAGTCAGCTGCCCAGAGGCATGGAAGAAGTTTCCCTCATGCCGAAATAACCATGGCCCATAGGCTAAATAGTGCAGTGCCCACAGGCTAACCACAACAACTCCCTCAGGCTAAACAGGTAATCGGGCCATGCCCAACTTATTAAAATAAAGTAAACAAGAAATTCGTCTCAAGGAAATTCTACAATTACTACATTAAAGACATACCCTTGGGTATCATGGCCAAACTGGAAAACTGTGAAACACACCCCGAGGGTGGTCCCGAATCCAAGAAAAGAGCCCAACCAGAATTTTATTATCACAATTTAATCACCTATGCAATTCTAGGCATTAAATATAGAAACGAACTCAGCCACATGACACCCCAACATGGGTTGGTGGCAAGAAAACACACAAAAACGCACGACAGTTGGAAATTTACACAAAGACACCTACCTTATACGCCAACGAATGTTATACCTGAACGCCGACTCCAGAAACACCCAAGAACGACGTAGATCTGATGAAGAACAAAACCCATTCAAAAGTGAATAAAATCTGTTAGTGGGAGAATTGGTTAGAACCATACCAGGAGATAAGAGGACTTACCCATACGGTTCCAACGAGATTGCCCGAATCCAAATCGGATTCCAGACGATCACCTGGAGGATCTTCAAAGTTTCGGTCGTCCTCCTTGTCTCCAAAATGTCTTAAATTCCTCCTATACCAAATTAGGAGGCTACTGCCTGTTTTATGCCAAATAAACAAAGTACACGGCATGTACTTTTGAGAACACGGCGTGTACTTTCATCATTTAACTATTCCTCTAGCGGCCCCGCCAGAATGTTCAGTCATCGACATGAGTACATGGCATATACTCATGGGTACACGGTGTATACTTTCGCCGAGCTGTCGGCTGCTCCACCACCTTACTGCTTAGGCCTTTTAACTGAATACATGGCGTGTAAGGTACCACTACACAGCGTGTAGTCGGTTCCTACACCCCTCTTCGCTGAGATGGCTACACGCCCCGTGTACCCTTCCCACACAGACAAAAGTACACTACATGTGGAAAAGTAAATGGCGTGTACTTCCAAAATTTAGGATTTTCCCCATTTTCCTTATTTTCTAAAAAACTCTTAATGAAAAGGAAAAAAGAAGAATCCCGTACCTCAAAACTAAGAACCAGATTCTTACACTTGGGACACCTCTATGTCTAGGAGATCTTACTACTTCATGGTGTTCCATCATTTATCGTCTTAGATAGAGATGTTCACCTTGCTTCCCAGATTTGGAAGGGGTTACATTAGGCTTTTGGGATGCAGCTACACCTAAGTACTGTCTTTCACCCTCACATGGATGGCCAGACGGAGAGGATCATTCAGACACTCGAGGACATGCTCCGTGCTTGTGTCCTTGACTTTGGTCACTTTTGGGAGGATCTCTTATCCTTGGTGGAGTTTTCATACAACAAAAGATACTACTCCACCATCGGGATGACACCATACGAGGCATTGTATGACTGACCATGCAGTTTACCTCTATGATATACTGACCCATGGGAGTCAGAACTCATAGGACCAGATATTGTTCAGGCTATGATGGAGAAGGTGAAAATCTTCTAGGGGCAGTTGAGGACTACACAGAGATGACAGAAGTCCTATGTTGATAGGAGGTAGGGACCACTAGTGTTTGAGGATGGCAACCACGTTTTCTTATGGTAATCACCTCGACGTGTATTACATAGATTTGGATCGGGCGGTAAGTTATCTATGCACTTCATCGGACCATTCTAGGTCCTCAGCAGGGTTGGCGAGGTGGCTTACCATCTGGCCCTTCCACCTCAATTTCACTGGGTGCATGACGCCTTCCACGTGTCCCAGCTGAGGAGATACGTGCACGACCCAACCCACATCGTCGACCATGGCGAGCTGGACATCGATGACGGGGATACATTCTCGGAGGTCCCGATGGAGATCAAAGATCGAAAAGATAGGGTCCTACGTGGACGGTTGATTCCTCTTGTGCGCATTTGTTGGCAGCACAAGAACTTCCAGGAGGGCACATGGGAGTGGGTGGATCAGATGTGTGCTCAGTAGCCTCTTGTTCCCGAGTTTATATTGTAGATTTATAGGGACGTAAAGCCCTGAGGTGGGAGTAATGTAAAGACCCAGAAATTTCAAGGATATTTTTATTCATAATTACTTTGTAATTTTACGAGTCTTTGGCTTCTGATGGAACTTGATTCCGAGACCCGGTGTGCCCGAAATCAATTTCGGAAGTTTATCTCGGGTACCTTCAGTGAACGAATGAGCATGTTTTTCTATATTTTGAGCCGGTGCTCGGAATTGAAATCTAAGGGGAGCTTTACTGTAGATTCATTTTCACGGGAGGAGCAGTTGATTTTTGGGGTTTAATTATGAAGTAAATAAAATTGTTGGAACATTTTTATTATGTATCTAAAGAGTTTAATTCCTCCCATGGGTAGTTAAGGGTGAGACCCATATCCACCTAACTACCCAAGTGTGGATGTTAGAGAGGTGGGGCCCACATGAGCCCCTACCATTTATTTTCCTTAAACTCCTTAAACCACCTCATTTATTTGGAAACCCCCTTTTAATTTCCAATCTCTCCACCTACCTCACTTTATTAATTCATGTCAACCCCTCAAAATTTATGAGGATCTTCCCCCTCCGACTCTTTAATGAAATTCCAATGCATTTAATTCATAAGGATCCTTTCTGTCCCTCTCTTTAATTAAATTTCCAACGCATTAAATTAATGAGGTGATCTGTTTTTTTAAGTTAAATTGCATGTGTATTAAAATAATAGGATTAACCTATTATTTTACCAGAGGAGGGATTTCATTGTGCAAGGAGGATTGGGAGAGCTCTTGAGTTATTTAAGAACACCTCCCTCCGAAGATGAACAACGATTTTTTCAACGAAGAACGCCAGTTCCACGAAGGACGACGATGCCCCACCCATCCACTTCTCCGCAATAGGAGAGGAGACACCGCTTCCTCCTAGGGTGCACACCAACGACGTCTACAAAACCTCATCCTGCGACTTCGTCCTCCGCAACACCCGACGTGTGACATCAATTTTTCGAGGTAGGGGAACTTTGTATATTTTATATAAATGTTTTATACTCTCGAACATGGAATTTAAAATGTTGGGTGATTATTTGAACCTCTAACGCGGTGGGTACAGACTGACGAACACGTTCGGACCCACCTCTATTTTGTTCTTGATGTGCGGGGTGTTTGGTGATGATGAAAAGGGACCGTAACAGCGATTGGGGGCCTCTGCAGTGATGTATGGATCCCGAGATGACCATGGGCACTGTCGGAATCAAAAATAGACCACCAGAATGACTTCGGTGGCCTACTGAAGACCTCAGTTGCGCAGGACGCTGGCGCGGTGGTACCGGCGGTCGGATGCGGGGTACGGCACCGGCCGGCCACCTGGAGGTGGTAGCGCCCCAGCGCGCTGCCGAAAGAATCCCACAGTGGCATCAGCTGCGGCGATGAGGGGAGGATCTCGCGGCTGCTCGGGATCCAGGGGGACACCGGTGCCAGCCTGGCGCCGCGTCCGCTTAACAGGGTGGCATACCTCCCGCTCGGCACACTGGATAAGCCGGCACACCCCCCCCCCCCCCCGTCCGGGCTGGGGAGGTTCAGGAGGATCGGGCCGCTCCACGCCCCACCGGGCCGGGTCGGGTCGACCCCGAGGGGGGGGGGGGTGTTGGCCCTGGTCGAACCGTTTTCGGTCTTTTGACCATAACATGACCTATGAACCTCTGATCAACACACCATATATTGCGAAGGAATCCTTATATTGATACGGTCATTTAGGTATATTACACTCGTGGTTTTGGAATAGTTTCAGTACGACTAGGTAGGTTCAGACCTGAAACCAACCGTGCCCTTCGAGCGGAAACACTTATAACATAAGGACTGGATGTCTGATTGATGTACCGTCAACTGCATTGAATTCCTTTTGTTGAGACTGTTCTTTTGGAATACTCCACTTGTGGTTTTTATGCAACTGGAGTATGGTCAAATTGTTTTTAGCTTAAAAACCAACCTGGCCCCTGGAACGGAAAAACCAATAACTCTCAGACCCGGTGTCTGATTGATGCACCGTCTGTCACGTTGGGTTTCTTTTGACGAGAAGGATCTTTGGAAACATAAAATATAGAATTCATGATATATTATGTATCAAATCCCTTTCTTGAGGAGCAGACCCTCCCGGAATCGAGCATGCTGTGTGCGGGAACCCTGAGCCGGCTGCGACTACCTCGACTATTGTACTTGAATCTTTCATCGGTTTGATAGTGACGACTATCATACTGGAATCCTATGTGTGTTTGATATTGATAACTAATGTTCTTGTATCCTGTGTGGGTCCGAAATTATTGACCTCTATACTTGTATCCTTTGTGGGTCCGGTAGAGTAGCTGGTCTTGTATCCTATGTGGGTCTGACATCTTAGCTAGACTTGTATCCTATGTGGGTCCAACAGCTTAGATGAATCAGTGGCTACATCTGATCACTTATATCTCTATATGACATTGTATACCTGTGTGAGTTGAGTCTTGAATTCAATATTTATCAGCGATGTGATTGACTTGCATTCCTGTGTGAACTGGGTTGTTTTTTCTTATGTGGAGTGGGTTTTGCTTGGGCTCAAGAGGTGGAGAAGAACTGTAATTGACGAATTAGGTATATGTATGGGAATATACCTAAGTAGGGTCAGTTGATACTTCATGATTGTATCTTTCTTTTGTGGTTTATCCTTATTTGATCTTGAGAGACCTTTGAGGGTCTTGAGGTCCCTACTGAGTATCGTATACTCACCCCTGCACGGGCTATGCCCGCACTACATTGTGTTGGATGTAGACGACGGACAACACTGATCGTGGAGGAGGCCTGTGGAGCTGGACGGTACTTAGAGGTGGACCACTTGGCAGGACGTACACAGAGCGGACGACCGGACCCGAGGAGCTGAGAAGACTATCGGTACCCACCCTTCAGGTGGAATTTCTGGAGGACGACTCAGTGAAGCTGTTTTACATTACTACGGTTGTACTTTATTTTCAGTTGTACTATACTTTTAGTTGGGTTTCGATACTGGCCCATTTACTTTTCATCACCTACTTTTGTACTTATTTTTACTTTGTTCTTACTTCACCTGCGTACTCTATTGTGTGTGTTTACTTATGAAGGTAATGCCTTCCCTTTTTTGTTGGATTTACGCCTTTCGTGCAAGTCCCCATCCCCTGGCCTATGGATGGCGGGCATGGGGTAGTCACGGCCTAGGCCCAGAGGATGGGTCGTGACATTATATCATGAATATATTTATATTATTTTTTAATGTGTCATTTTTTTTATTAATTTCACGTTGATTATGATTCCAATGTTTCCTAAGTGGTGAGGGTGTATTCTATAATCACATCTTTATTCGTATTTTTCTATTTATGTCTCACTACAAAAATTATATGATATTTATATATTATGATCAATATATTTTAAAATCCACTAGTTATTTATGAAATTTTTTTAATTAATAGTTCCATGTTTGTCTATTTGGTAATTATAATTAATAAAAAAATGCTTTTAAGAAAAGACAAATTTATTTTACTCATTTATCGAAATTTTATTTATCCCATAATATTGATTTATAAAAAGAATAAAATTGTTTTAATATTACCCTTATGATTAATTAATTAATATATTACCCATGGTTTATGTTTTATATAACAATTAAAAGGAATGTTATTATCATTTTCTAAACAATGCAATTTTCTATCCATTTTATGTTTCAAAAAAAATTTCTATTACTTTTTTTCATGAATGGAATTACCCATAATCATAACCATAATTTATTTGATAAAACATTTTAAATATTAAAATTTTACATAAAAATAAAAACTTTCCGTAATATTTTTGAACTTATTTGTATATTGAATTTATTTTTATAAAAAACTGTTTTCCAAATTATTTTAAAAAAAATCTTGTTTTAAAAACATCATGCTTTTAAAAGAAATGTTACACTCTTAATGAATGATCCACATTTTATTTGAAATTATTTTCCCATATAAAATTATATACTTTGACGTATCATATTTCTTTATAGGGATATAATATAATGAGATCGTTGTTATTGTTTATATGGTTGGATTATGATTTGATTGATTAGGGATGTACAATTTTGATACCATTCATTTTACTATAGACGGTTTATGATTATGTTTATTTTTTGGGGAATGTATTTATGTATCATATTATAGTATAACAATGAACATTTATTTGGAACATGATTCACCCATTTGATACGAGGAATATATTGGCCTCAATAAGTGATGTGTGGGGCCTTCTTTAGCTGCTCAATACATTAGTATATCTTATGAGAAAAAGTAGATTGGTATTTTCTTGATTCAATACCCATTTATTTATATTTCATAGCACAAGGCCTCAAGGGTATGATTTAGTTTCTAATAATTAGGCATTCAATCATTATGAAATATGTTATTTTTTTCATATGTAACTGTTCGATAAGTTTGAATATTTATTATTATGTTTTCAAGATCAAGTGATTATTTATTTTCAATTATTTCATTGTCATTTATTCAATTATTATTATTATCATCTAATTAAATAAATTTATTTTTTGGGTATTTACCTTAACATATTTATTATTCATTATTTAATCATAGATTCCACTATATTCATAACCTTACTGAGAATCTAATGTTACCCCATTCTAATGTTTTATTCTCCCCATGATACAAGAATGTATATTGTGACGGATATGTGACCATACAATATGTATAATAATGGTGTTCAAGAAAAAAATACCTTCTGTATTTTATGTTTTTAATAATTAAAATTATATCATGTATGTATCTATTTTACAATGACTAGTAATGGACATAAATCATCATGACGATATTATTTATATCATACAAAAATATAATATAGTAAAAACATACTCCCTGTTGCTGGGATTGGAGTCATAAATATTAAATCAAATTATATTTTTATTAACATTATTAAAATCCTTTATTTAATTTTTTTATTGACAAGGTAAATATTGTATTAGTATTGCACAAGAATTTTAGGTAATTATTTATTAACTAAAAAATAGAGATAAATTATCATCATGAAAATAATTCAATTATGCTAAAAATAGATACTTATAGTCATTTAAATTTT
The DNA here is from genome assembly GCA_963277665.1 of Viscum album. Taxonomy (NCBI): domain Eukaryota; kingdom Viridiplantae; phylum Streptophyta; class Magnoliopsida; order Santalales; family Viscaceae; genus Viscum; species Viscum album. The sequence continues at coordinate 1,425,807,223 of OY728133.1, forward strand.
TTGTCCTTTATAAATATGTGAAACATATTTAAAAAAAAGATACTGACACATTGTTAATTTCAGTGAATTAAATATTACATTGGTCATTTTCATGGATATGTGTCTATTAAATTAGAAAATTTAAATCCTTTAGTGATGATTGTGGAATTGAATTCAAATAATATTAACTAGGATGAAAATTTTTGAATTTAACATTATGTTGTATCCTATATAAACCTGATTTACCCTTAATCTTGGAGAAAAAAATTTAAAATTGAACTATTTATATTTACCAGAAATAAAATTAGTCTATTAATTTTTTTTAACAACATGATTTCAAATATGTTATAATTTTTTTACAAATAAATACCAATAAGTGGAAAGAAAAAAAATTAACAAATAAATGAGGAATACTTGATGAAAGAATCTTTTATAAAAATACATATTTTAATCATAATTCATTATTTATATTCATCCCTTGTAGAGTAAAACAATTAGATGTGTTTTAATATTTTTGATTAAATAAATATAATTTTCATTAAAATAATTCAATAATATAGATTTACTAAAATTATAAATATAAATTTTTCTTATAAAAAATTATTTTTATAAAAATGGGTTTTTTAAGAATAAAAAGAGTTTATGCAAAATTTTACGATATAATTGATTCCAATGAATTTAATTATATTTTTCATAATTTAATAAAAAAATTACTTTTATATAATTTTATGACAACTGGGAACTTTTTACATGCTTGAAATGAATATACAGTTTTCATTAAAAATAACAAATTTTTACTCTTAGTTGAAAAAATATATTTTTTAGAAAAATCTACACGTTTTAGCCTCCACTAATTTTTCAGTTAATAATTATATAAAATATAATTTTTATATAATATAATTTCTAAATTTCACTAAAATTAATTATAAAATTTTCCCACAAATACAATAAAACCCATTTTTGAAGAAAACCAATTTTTTAAATATAAAATCAATTTACATAAAAATTAGTAATTATTTACCAAAAAATTATAAATATATATTTATTAGTTGAAAATTTATATATATTTCCTTAATTAGATTATATTTTTCATACCCACCAATTTAACTACGTTGCTATAATGATCATTTTTAAAAAAATAATTTATAGTTCATATAGGCATCGTGTTGTGTATCTTTTATGCAGTTAACACATTTTTATTTTAAAATATTTATGTTTAAAATTATACACCCATTAATAAATTCCATTCTCATTATTTTATCACGTTCTATGTAATCAAGGTTTTTATATTATTTATTCTGAAATCCAACATCTTTAAAGGGGTTAATAATGCTTCAACTTTAAAACAGAGAAGGGAAATAAAAATATCATTTGGAATAACATATATCTATATTCCGAAATAGTAAAACAATATCTACATATGAAAATATGGATATGTGAGTGAAAATTGAAACCCTAGGACTGATAGTGAGTGATAGACTACATTCTCAAAATAGTGTTGACGACTACAAAACAATGAATATGTGAGGGGTTAAAAGCCTATCAATTATTCATAATTGAATTTTGTATTAAATCATTTTAATCATAATATTATTTATAGGGAATTTATTTACCTTATAGACTATGTGAATAATGAAATATACACTGAAATTATAATTTCAGTATACATTGAATTTCCACAACATTCTACTCTATTTCTTGAAACCATGAGTATTCAATATAAAATTTTCAAACTAGAAGTATAAAATGAACTTATGGAGGATCAAAACATTATATAATTATAATACTTCTATGTTTAAGCATTAACAATTTAAAAAATGGTCATCAAAAGGTAGTTAAAAAAATTATAAAAAATCATATGAAGAAATATAAAATCAATATCCAAACTTTTAATGAGAAGAATATCCTCAAAATTAATGAACATTGTAATCAACATGTCTATATCATACCTTCATCATACAAATTAAAAAATTTAATTACATTTTTTTCAAAATAAACAATATTGTAAATCAGTAGTAAAATAAAAGGATTAAATATATGTCAACCTAATGAAATGTCTCTCAAATATACTTAATGATATTGATATATCCCTATATAATCTTTTAATGTAGTAAAATACAACAATATTTTCTAAATCAAATTTATATACTAACCAAGAAGGAAATCCTTAAATTTTCTATAAATATCACTAAAAATATCAACTTGTCAATGAATTTCTTTTCAACCATAATTAAAATATTGATCAGACTATCCATTATAATATTATTAATAAAACATCTAATCATATACCAACCGAAAAGGGTTATTTAGTAAATAATAGTGTATTCCTCCTAAAAGCTAGTATGAATTTAAAATTAATGCATAATTCCATTTCATAAAACATTAAAAAGGGTTTGTTTATTCTTTTGAATTTACGATCACCCATTTAAATAAAAATTCTATACTTTAACCATCAATTATAATGACTATAAGGTCTTATAAATTATTATATATTTCTGGTTTTATTCCATTTAATGTTATCTTGACCATGTTATCAATCACTAAATAGTTTTCCTTGGGAATTATTTATCTCATATATTTATATATTTTAACTTCCCAACTATTTTATCATCATCCAGGAATGTTAAGTTATATTATTTTAGGTATCCTTTCTGTTTCCCAAAATGCCATATTAAGGGAATTTTTATTATTCTTCTTTAAAACATGGGTTTTGAAAAATATATTTTAAAAATTTAATTTATTATGGATGAGAAAAAATACATGGGTGATATATATTTATGGGAATTGGAGGTAATACCATTAGAATTTAAAAAAAAATTCCTTTTTTTGATAGCACACATGAAACAAAACACTATTCATAAATGAAAAATGGAATATTATTATTTAAAAATGACACTTACAACATAAATATTAAATAATATGTTTGGAATATGATCAAACATATTTTTGAAATGTATTTGAAGGTCCTAATAAATTCATCTTTGTGAGATATTTTTTAAAATAATTAATGATTATTTTATAATGTTATTTTATGCTCTAAATATAAGCTTTTATAAAAAAATATTTCATTATATTTTGGGTATCATATATTATATTTAATTTATGGAAATTATAGGTAATTTATTTGATTCTATTTACTTAATTTTTGAAATTTTGTTTTCAAAATTACGTTAGACTTCTAATTTGAGATATTTTTAAAAAATAATGATATTTCTATGACTAGGTAAATGTAATTTTTTTATATAAGAAAATATTATATATTCTATGAAATAAAAAATGTACATTTCTATGAAAATATTATTAATGTTAAATTATTTAAATTAAGTTATTTATAATCAAATTATGTAAAATGGAAATAATTTTATGGTTAAATTTTAAAAATAATTCTTTCACACATAAAAATGAACTATTATTAAAAAAATTATGAGAAATAATGTATTTTAATCATAATAAATTTTACAAATTACTAATGGTAAATAATTTTTATGAAACATACATATCATATAATTCATATATATTTTTATCATTTATATAATATTTCTTCTCATCATGTGATAAAAATAAATATTATTTTTCATTAAAATATAATTTTCTAATAATAGGTTTTCATCACCGTTTTCACACTTCTAATAAAATTAATTTATGCCACCTATAAAACTCAATATGATAAAATTGATTCAATATTTTCAATTATGATGTTAAAGTACTCTAAATTGCTCTATTTATTTTCTTCAGTAATTATAGTAATCTTACAATCATTTATCACATGGATAAATGGTAAATCAGGTTCACCTAAGTTTAAACTATGTTATAAGCACATAATTTTTCATTCAAATTCTTATTGAAGGAAGTGAATTAAAAAAATATCACCTTAGACTCAAAATTTAATTATTTAATATATACATTTCAAGAAAAGTGACTGATATAATATTTAATGAAATTAAAGACAAAATGTGTCACTATATTAACAAAATTATTTTGTAACAAAAGATAGTTCATATATTATACCAAGTTATAGTGTATTATTTACATCCATATAATGCTTTAGTATGTTTAAAAACATGTTTTTGATATATTTATTCTCAACACGAGGTTCCTATTCAACATAAACATCCTCTTAACCATATCCACTAATAAAACCATACATTACATCCATTTGACATAGTTTAAAATTATTAAATGTATCAATGGTCAGATGTCTTCGAATTACATCATGTATTTTTTCCGAATAATATGTTTCTTCATCGTATATTCCTTCATGTTTATTACATACCTTAGTAACAATTAAAATTGAAATTTTAAAAATTATTCCATTTTTTCACGTTTTTTCTAAAAACCCTATTTAACTCAAATTATAGAAGTTTCTTTAAGTCGTTATAAATTCAACAACATATTACTTTTAAATTCACTATGTTCATTTCTCATTTCCATAATCAAATTCTAAAAACTTACATCATTATCATGATTATAATATTCAAACTGGGATGAATAATCTAGTTATCTAATTCCATTTCAAATGAAACTTCTAGTCCTTAGAAGTGGATCGGTATCCATAATGAAAATATTACAAGAATTATTCCCAAGAAACCACTATCTTTTTGTTTTTTTGAATGTTATTATTAAATAACTAATATAAAATATTCACGTGGAATAACATCATAAACTAATTCATGAGTTTATTATTTTTGAGAATAAATTTCTATCAAATATTGAAAATTAGATTTATAAATAACATCTATCAATTTTTTGATGATGTTTGAACAAAGGGATCAGGTTCTCCAAACAAAACATGCACAATTTTTTATGCTGTAAAATAATTTTTATTAAAGACTCTATAATCATTATATGATGTGTGATAACAGAAATAAATTATTCCTTCATTAAATTTGTGACAAAATATTTGTAAAAAATATTTATTATTCAAGATTAATACAATATAACCAAAGAAATTGAAGCAAAAAAATTTTGTTTTCACCCTATCCACAAATCATAATAATTTTTGTTAATAACACATCTAATTTAAACTCAATTATTTGTATAGAAGGTAGTACCAAGGAAATTAGTCCAAAAAAATTTTGCAATCGATTTTTCAATGTGCAAGTCCCTAGTTATTTATTAAATAATATTATTTCTTCTTTAAACTACACCATTTTTCTAGGGGATGTGGGTCATATGTTATAAAAATTTATGTTCTATAATTTTATAACTAAAAAAAGATTAAATTCGTGATTTATAAATTCTATACCATAATCATTTAGATTCATTATCAACAAGGTGTTTTTATAATTTTCAACATTGGAAACAAATTTTTTTAAATAATAAATGCCTTCGAATTTATATGATAGAAAATAGGCCAAACTATATTTTTTTTGATCATCAAATAAAGCATATAAATATTATTTTCCACCAAAATAGAAATTTTTTACTGGACCAAATATGTCCTACAAAAACTATTAAAATTCAGAAGATAAGACTTAACTAATATATTTAAAACAAAACATATCTTTCTTACTATATTTAAAAGGGTCATAATCTTTTTAATTATCAATCCTATGTTCCTGTAGATCATTAACATGCCATTTCATAGTCCACATATATATTTTTATAAGGCCACAATATCTTATCTTTTTATTACATAACCTTATTTGATCATCCATTTTTATAAGAAAAATTAAGCTATGGATATAATGTTATTCTATGTTAATTTTATAAGCATTCTCATAGTGATTAAGAAAAAGAATAAATTTAAATTTGGAAAAATATTCTAAACATATATCATTCCTATTGTTCACAAAGTAATCTTAACAAGATAACTGATTTATTCTTATAATGTGTCTCATAATTACTAAAAAAACATATGAAATAAGAAAATTCTTATGAAGAATAATGTTACATATTCTGATAATCTATATTTTACATTCATCTCTAAAATAAAGTTTTCATTATTTAATAAATATTATTTTCTTGAAAAATTATTTGTTTCATTCATATGATTGGAACAACCACTATCCATGTACCATATGTTTCTTTTTATTATTATATTTGTTTGACTAAAAAAATAATTAGTCTTTTGTAACCCAAACCTACTTGGTTTCATTATTATCATAAAATAAATATTTAACAAAATTTTTTTTAAATATTTTGTGAAAAAGTCAATTCCTTTGAAAAATGTTCTTTAAGAAAACCTAGGGATTGTAATCTATTAAAGGAAGAATATTTCATATATTTCCCACCACAGTAGCTCTTTATGGAAAATGATCACTCTTTGTAAAAAATTAATATTTACTAAAAAAACGTTTTTTATTTTTAAAACCCATTCTGGAACTATAACCATGAGGTTTATTTCAATTATAAATTCTATTAATGTCCGGATTTTTTTAGTACACATTGATTAATGCTTCATAAAACTATATATTTCATATTTGAGTTTAAAAACTAAATTTTTACCCTCATCGTTATTTGTGTTACAAATATGATATTCTTTTAAAACATTTTCCATAGAAATATATTTTTTCAATATCATTCAAAATAGAATACTTTTTAGATATATTTTTATCAATATATTTTCAAACATGTGATATTTCATTTTTCAAAATTGATACCCGTGAGTCAACTATAGAATGTATAGATTTAGCATCATCAAGAAATTTTCAAAACATATAATTATAACTTTATAATAGTTATTCAAACATGGAAACATCATTACAACTTGTTATAGAATTAGCTTATTTTGAGAAAATTATTCAAAAATGTTGTATAATTTATTTTAATCAGTATAATAATCATTTAAGCACATGTTAATTGTTTTTCATGTATGAAGATTTTCCATGAAATAATGATTTTTTTGTGTACATTTTCAATAATATCTACGTGCCTCTGTTCATAACAATAATTATTTGATGAACTTTTATAAGAATCATCACCACTAGAAATTCATCTATCTGAATATTTCAACACATTATTCCCTTTTTTATTTATAGTATTTTTTTGAATTTAATTCTGAATTTATATCATTTATTTCAATACATTTCATTCTTGGACAATCAAGTTAGAATTGTCCAGTGTTCTAACATCATATCTACTTACTTCAGAATATTTCATATAACCATTATCCTTGTTAAATTTTTTATATCTGTATTGAAAATTTTTCATCCCAAGAATCATGTTCATCCTTCTGGATATATTATAAAATTCATTAAAATAATTTAGTTATTTAGTCAAATATTATTGAAAAAGAACTTTATTTCTTCTTGTACATTTAACAATATTCACATGAGTTTGAACATAAATTGAAATAGTAGTAGTAGAAAAAGAAATAGCTCTATTTCTCTTATTTAAATTATCAACATATCTTTTTACTCTAAATTTATATTATATCAGATTTCAAATAAGATAATCAAGAGTCTGGTTATTAAACTTTCTCATCTCATATGAAGAAGTTATTTTTTATTACTAATAAATAGCAATGATATAAATAATTTTTTCAACAATAATTTCACCAACAACATCATTTTCTCCAATAGAATGTAAAAAATTTATAATTTTAATGAACTTATGGTGTATGTTTTTAACTGATTCTATATGTTTTAAATAAAATGTCTGATCATATGATCTATGTAATGATATTCTAGTCTTAACATCATAGTAGTTCGAAATTATTTGACTAATATTTTTTCCATATTCATTTCACAGATTTATATAAATATAACTGATTATATATACTTATTGTCATAGAAAAAACTATAGTATTCCTTATATCATAATTTAATAGATACTTTTTTTTATTTATGGTAAAATGTAGTGACATGCTTTTCAGGAATATTGAAATATCTAGTAAAAATAACTAAAATATCAACTCATGTATTGATAACAATATTTTTCATCTTATCACTCCAGTACTCATAATAAGATCCATAAATGATATGTGGTATCTTGGATTTAGATTACCTATAGTTATAACATTATGACCTTACATGTTTAATGAATCAAAAATTAATTTCCAAAAGTAAACGTTAGTGTAATAATGTTTATAAATAGGTTAGTTATAAAAAAATGTAAAATAGCATTCTATATGTAAAAAACCAAAAACTATGCTAGTAAAAGTAGTATGAATCTTCTTTGATTCCAATTGTAGGATCATAATAAATACCATAGAAGGATTATATATAAGTGGGGGGTTTGTAGTTTAGAAAACAATTTCAAATAAATAAAAAAATAAAAAAACATCTTGAATTAACTTAATGAGACTCAGAAATAGTTTTATTATCATAGTAACAAAATATGAACAAGACAACGTCCAGTTATATCATTGTAAACTTTTTTAATCACAATGGATCTGATTAATATGAAAGTATTTTTTTTATCATTTTCAGTGTTATAATGATAAAAAAATAGAATATAATGATTACTAACATGATTTAATTTATATTAAATGAATATTGGAATATTATCTTTTAACAACAATAAAAACAATAGTTAAAAATATTAAGAATCACATATAAGCTATATTAATATATTTTCATCAATTATGCTTAAGTGATATGAATAAAATAACCCAGAAATAAGGTGTCCAATGTTTAATAATTATAGTAATGTCTATCTTTCCTTACTAGTAAATCCCTCGATACTATGATGGACTCTATCTTCTTATCCCTATAATCCCCCAATATGAATATAATCCTCTATCTTCCTAGCCTAGGAATCCCCCCATATGAAGTATCATATTCATCATCATCATATCCCCAAAATCCCTCTAATGTAATAATGATTATAAATGATTAAAAAATAAAATATTCATAATGAAACAACCCTAATAGGGATTCCATAGAACTACCAATACTCTAAATAGTTATCAATACAAAGATCTAGAATTTCAAGCTCTGAAATCTTTAGATGAAATCAATTGTGAATGGAATTATCTCTAAACACATCATATGAATTGTCATTTATAGGTGATTCTTCAACATTTATAATTATATGTTTTTCGAAACGGACCAAGATAATTGGGGTATGATGGCTCATTTATACTGAATTTCCTACATTGTACTCCTTATCAGTATTAAAAAATAAAATAAATTCCTTATTATATAAATAATTATATGAATTCTGATTATATTATCCTTTCAATCAAATTGAATTCCATAACAATTCATTATACAATAATCCTTATGACTGTTAGTCTTTGATATTGTACTAGAATCCGTCTGATGGTAAATAATTTTGTTTTTATGATAGAAAAGACAATATTTTACCTCCTACCCTGATTTAAAGTAATCCTAATGGATCTAACACACATCCAAACTGATGATTGTAATAAATAATGTATATTTATATTCATAATATGGTAGAACATTTTCTATGTATGGTAAAAGATACAATTTTACACAAAAACACACTAAAATACATGGGAAAAAATTATAGTTAACATATTTTATAAAACATTTTGTGATTTCCAAAACTAACGAAATGGAAAAAGAATGAGTGGAATTTTTGACACAAAATGTATCGCTTATGCGTTTTTATTACTTATTATCTCTATCTTGTGATACAACTCATATTCAATCAGGATATTTTATGGCTCGGGATTATGATTGGTATTATGTTTTTATATGATATTAATTATATAATCATTATTTTCAAATGATAATAATGTATCTACAATCTTACTTCCTAATCCATTGGAAAATGATAATGCTACTCATGAGTTCGTGTGGATTACCACCTCCAGGATGTGATTTGATGGGTTTCATATTCAATTACTTGGATGGATATAAGGATGGATATTATTAATACTTATAGAACATATATGATATAATAACAACTCAAGAAGTATGATTTATTATTTACCATTCTTTTGTTCCAACCACTGAAAAGGGAATGAAAAATTCACATATACGTTAGGCCAACCCTCTCCATGAATGGTGTAATACATTTATTTCTGTATAAATTTTATGAATGACCCATTATGTATAATTTATATATAATATATTTAGTATTATTTAATTTCACTTAATTTTATAACCGTGATCCAGGAATAAGAACCAAGACATCCAAACCCAAACATACATGAAAATAGAAGAATACATCACAAGGAATATTGATTTTAATAATGAATTTTAAATATACCAAGGATATAATTATATATGAAATTAATACATTGTAAAACATATATGAAAATGGTTCTTCAATTTATGTATAATAAATCTATATTATAAATGTGGTTTGAACCCATATAGAGGAATATGGAACTAAGGTAATGTATTATCATCTCCATTTTATTTATGTTAGATGGTTACGAGATTCACCACTTGTTTCTTTTATGTTGTGTATATAATACCAATAAAATTATACTATTTTGTTTTATATTAATTTTATTGGGATTTACATATATGTATAATTTTATGTATTTCATCGGGCCTAAGATTCAAATGTTACCAAATCTGTAATGGTTTTATGTCAAAATCTCATTATTTATTAGGGTTGTTTGTGATTTTTATTAAAAAGATGAAATATTATTATATTCCTAAAGAAAATCATAACATATACTTTCCCTTATCTATTTATATACAATACATTATTTACATTCATATTCATCATATATGGTAATCAAATTTTAGAAAATATAATTTTAAGGAAAATAAACATTAACTCTCTCTCTAATCAATATAAAATTTCTTAAATATAAAAGTTATCAAAAAATTATTTAAGGAATTTTTTACTAATATCATGTAATTATTTAATTTCATTATTATCCAAATATAATTTTTTAATTTTTTTTTGAAATTAACCTTCTTCTCATTTTTTTATTGAAGAGCATTTTTAAATTTTCTACTAAAATGTGAAATGAATGTTTTTATTTATCTTATATAGCATGAATGGAATTTTCCATCATTATAACCACAAATGGTTTTGAAAAATCCCCCATAATTGTTTAGATTATTTTAAAATAAATTATTTTCCTTAATATTTTCATAATTTTTATATTTTAAATAATCGAATCAAATAAAAAAGGGACTTTTCTTTAAGAAATGTTCAAACTTATATTCTAGAGACATTTACCATATAAGAGTAATCATTTGATATAAACTGTGTTTCAATGATTATATGATCTAATGATACCATCATTATTAATTCATTGGATGATTCTTTATTATTATGGGATGATGTTCAGGAAACCCATTCATTTTCCATAGGCTATTTTATGATGTTGTGATGATTTTTTTATGAAAACCATTTCTTTTACATGGGTTATTCCATAATGAAATAATTATAACACACAATAAATTTCCTGAGTTTTGACATGATGACTATTTTATGATCTCATGGAACAAATATATATGATTTTTATTATGTGATTGATTGTCCTGGAGTTATATATCCCTCCAATTAATTAGATATTAGAGGATAAATCTTGAGGTAAATATGATATTCTTGAATATCGTTTCATGATTACAACTAAATTTATGGACCTAGTTTTCATGACTATAATATTAATCATGGAAATGTTTTTCAGGAACATACGAATATGGATGGACTTATTTTAATTTCTATATGATTAATCATGGACCTGGAATTTATGTCCATAGGATTATGTGTGGAGATATCATTCTAGTCCATATGTTTACCTTATGGGATAATTTCATGACCATAACATAATGAGTGAAATGTTTTCAATTTATACATGTTTAAAAATTATAAAATGATATATTTCCGTATTACCTTGTATGTTCAACGCTCTCATCCAATGTATTCTTTATTCAATAATGTTTCATGTCTTATGAAATGCTAATATTTATTCATTGTGTCTTAATTATTTTAAACGAAATGGATGGTGTCTTTTTTTAAATTTTATGTTCATGTTCTCATATTATTATTCATTTTTTATGTTATCATTGAATTCTACCTTATTTAACCATATGAAGAATATGAGCTCACCCTTTCTTATGTTTCATTTCGACAAGCTATGTAGTATGTATTTATGAATGTTATGTTTATAGTGAGTAAAAAATGTGATGATTTGTATGAGATATTGAGGATCATTCATGAGATTAGAGTGTTGTGTATCTAGTATCTAGAAGTAGAAAAACATTATGATCCTTAGAAAAATGTTTGTAAAATTTTATGAGTATTCATATAAATTGATGTAATATTTATTTATAAAATCATAGGGTCATTATATATGGTATTAGATAACAGGTTAGTCATTCTGTTGGGATTATTATTAGAAAAATATTCTATATAAATAGAGATAATTCTATTTAAAGGATAAAATCCCGAATTATTGGAAAGAAATATGTTATGTGACCTTCATAGAAATATAATATTATGTGTGTGGATTTTTTAAAAATTCATCTAAGTATACTAATCTTTAAAAGAGTAGTTTGAGTATATTTAAACCATCATTTAATTTAATGTGAGTGTCACTGTATTGTGAAACTCCATTGACACTCCTGGTTGATATGCATTTGTTAATTCACATTTAAATTACAAAACATTATGAAATATTTGAATACATTATGAATATGGATAAACTATGTAAATCATAAGGTGTGCTATAATTAAAATAATATATTATTATTTAGACAGAAAAGACATAAATACAGTATTATAATTGCCCAAACATTTACATTTAATATTTAATCACAAAACAATATATGTAAATTACTATCATAGAAATACTATCGTTATTCTCAAAATAAAACAATCATATATATGTATAAATTTCTTTTGTCCCTATATGGACCGATAAAGTTTATTTAAAAAAATAGAGTGGAACTATGTGACATTTTTTTCATTAAATATTATTTTTGTTATTTTCATGAATACGATTCAATTTAAAAAAATATAGATTAATGTGATAAGGGTTTAATTACATTCAAATAATAAGAATTATGGTAAAACATTATAAATCTATCACTTATTATAACTCCCCAAGCCTACTCTTACGAAAACAGTGTAAATACCTGGATTTTTTCATGTAAATATTATTTTAATTATATGGAATTTTTACGAGTCTGTGAAAAATGACGGCGCATGATTTCAAGGCCCAGTGTGCCCGAAACAAATTTATGAACATTTTTAAGGTACATTCTGTAAATGTGTGAGTGGTGTTTTCTGAATTTTGAACCAGTTTTCGAATTAACAGTCACAGGGCATAGTTGAATCTACAGCGCCAGGATTCGCATAAGGGAGTCTTCAATTTGACTACAGTTGGTCTAGAAAAAAATTAATATTTTGGGAATTTTAATAGAATAAATAAAATATAATTGTTATTTTCTTTTGTTTCTATATTATCCTCCAATGGACAAGTGGAGGATAAAGTGCCGATATGCCCAACCCGTTGAGGGCGCTTGGGGTAGGTGACAACATAGATTCACCAAGTAGCCATGTGTAGACAAAGTGCCGAGACACCCAACCCTTGGAGGACGGAGCCAGTTTCAATGGGTGGCAGTGAGCAACACTGAAACCCTAAACTGGAGATCGATGATCAAGCGACGACATTGGAGGCTAGTTGCGAGGATTCCGAATGCCCACCCACTTCCTCATTTGCGTGCGTTCTTTATTGTTCTTGAGGATGGTGATTGAATCATATTTTAAATTCAAGTTAATTTATTGAACCCCCTTTATCCTCCCTCCTGATTATGGTCTAATGCGTAGGTCATGTGCCTAACGAAATCTGGACGAACCCTCCACAACATTTCTACCCCTTTACGTTCTCCGTGGAAGACCGCCGATGGGCAATACCAATGACCGGCGATGGTAGGGACCAAGGAGGCAGTAGGCACCAGCCGGCCAGGAGGAAGGAGGTGACTCACCCGCACCGCTGGGGGAACCAGTCGCAGATTTTCAGCTGCAGTGGTCGGGGGAGTTGGCCGACACACCAGCCTGCTGTGGAAGTATAGGGTGGTGCGACTAGTGCGCCTTCAGAGGGATCATTTTGAGGATCATCAGATGCAAATAACTAGAGGAAGGCGGTCGGCACACCGGCCGGTAGTGTGGGGTGAGCGCGGCGCCGTTGGAGAAGACGGTCATCACACTTGATGGCCAAGTTGTGTTTGGTAGGACCCTCTCTAGTGGGTCCCACAAGCCACCGCTATATAGGATCCAAACAGTCTCTTGTCTGTTCGATAATTCGGGTGAAGCCTCTCTCCCATGCCACCTAGTGTGAGCCCCCTGTGGGTCGCACTTCACCGCAGCCAGGCCGCCTACCCAGTTGGTCACGCGATTAGTGGGCCTCTCCCCCAGTGGACCTCACGCCCAGCGGGCCTCTCACCCAGCTTGATTCCACTTATAGGCTAGTCCACCCCCTTGTGGGCTAGGCGAGACCTCATCCTAGAAGGCCGAGTCCATCGTGGCTCAGTAGAACGAGGCCGCCGTGGCCCAACACAGACCGGGTCGGGTTGAGTCGGTCCGACTGGGCCCATAAGGACCCAGAAACACATAAAGAGCTATATAATGAGAAACATAAATCTGTTTGACAAACAGTATATGGTGTTGGGATCCTTGGATGGATGTTTCCTTTTGGGTATACTCTACTTTAGTTTTTGAGGCATTTGGCGTATGGCTGGGTTGGATTGAACCTGAATCCAATCGAGCCATCGAAACTAAAATTCTTATATGTCCCAGAACAGACATTTGATTGATGCACCATATGTCGTGTCAGAACCCTTATGAAATAACGGTCCTTTGGTTTACTACTTTGTGGATCTTAGTGGTGGTCGAGGTACGACTGATATCTCTAGGGAAGAATTCTATGTAACTCAAGAACACCGGGTGTGAGGAATCATGTGGCTAGCAGTAACGTGAAGAAAGAACATTGATCCTTTATGTGACAACATCTATTAGATCTTGTGCGGGTCAGTTCTCACAGATCCTGTGTGGGATAATGCATACTAATCCTGTGTGGGTCAGCATCTATCAGATCATGTGAGCATCAGTTCTCACCGATCATACATGGGTCAGTGCATACTGATCCTCTGTAGGTCAGATCCTATGTGACTCATAGATCAGCGATCATGTGTTGGTCAGTGAATACCTATCTTGTCTGGGTCAGAACATGTGTGGGTCAGTGGGGGTTAGTTACCTATTGATCCTGTATGGGTTAGGTCTTGTGTGGGTCAGTGAGGGTTAGTTACCTATCTGTCCTGTGTGGGTCAGATCTTGTGTGGGTTAGTGGGGGTTATTTATCTATCAATCCTGAGTTGGATAGAATTAGTTCTACTTAACAGAATAATATGATCTAGCCTTATGACTAATCATATGATCTTTTGTACATTAGTTACATGTGTGTGTGTGTGATGAATCTTTTACCTTTATGGTGATATCTTCGTGGTGTTACCTGTTTGGTACTTCTAGCTTTGTGGTGTTATCTATGTGGTACTTATACCTTCATGGTGTCACCTTTGTGGTACATCTGGCTTCGTGGTGTTACATGTGAGGTACTTCTATATTTGTGGTGTTACATGTGTGGTGCTTTTATCTTCGTGGTGTTACCTAGGTGGTACTTCTAGTTTCATGGTGTTACCTTTGAGGTGCTTCTACAATTTTAGTGATGTCTTTATAGTATTACCAATGTGGTACTGCTATCTCAGTGGTGTTACCTATGTGATATTTCTATCTTCGTGGGGTCACCATTGAGGTATTCTTCCCTCTTTAAGATATGAGTACATCTTGACAACTTAGGAATATGTATGGGCATATACCTAAGTAGAGTTGAAGTCTTGATTTGTGCAATTTCCTTTTTGGAACACTAAGAGACCTACTGGGTCTTGGGGTCCTTACTGAGTATCATTATACTCAACCTTGAACAGGTTACACCCATAACTCTTTGTGTCTTGTAAAAATGATTCACATCGTTGATCAAGGCTGAGGGAGCCAAGACTCGATGGTACTCATAGGTGGACAATTTTAGTGTGACTTGATACAGGGACTACTAACCGTGATATATACCTACCCTTCAGGTAGGATCCATGGTGGAAGATCCATGATATTCTTTTCAACATTCATCTATTTTGTAGATTTCAGTTGTACATTTACTTTTCCAGTTGGGATTGTATTTCAGCCCCCTTTACATTCAGCACAATTTTACAAAATCAGTTTACCTAGTGGTTGCTTCTTGTTCGGTTCTTAGACTATGTGGAGGTACTGGTTAAAAGGTAATTACTTTACATTATAGGGATATGCCATTCCAGTGCTATTCGACAGCCCCATTCCCATGGAAGGCGGGCATGGGGTAGTCACGGCACCAGCCCCAAGGGACGGGTCAAGACAATGTGGTATCAACTGAGTTAGTAATACCAATGAACTAGGACTCATGACATTTCTGTGTGGCATTATATTTATGTTTTATGAGTGAGCTTTCAAACTAGGGAATCCATTTTTGGTACGGTGCCTAACGTATCCATGCACAAGGACCCAGAATTTTGATTTCCGACTTAGTACAAGGAAACACTAATTGTATGTGTTTTTGAACAGTTTTCTTGGGATCTCTTAGAGTTATCTCACCAGGTATAACTTATTGATCGTGGAACACCTGTTTTATATCAGTATTCTACCATGTAGATAGCATTCCAAGATTCCAGAGAGAGTACTAGAAGATGGCCCACCAAGCGATGATGCCTCTGTGTAGGGCCCTCTATCAACGTTAGCACCTACTGGTGGTGTTCCAGCGGCACCACATCCTATTGGGTAGCCTTTCCCACCAGCCCCACCAGTGGAGGATGCAATACGAATAAGTGCATTGCATTTTTTCCAATGGTAGAGTCCTCTGAGGGTCCACTATAAGACGGACCCGCATATGGTTGAGGACTGGCTGGAGGCTGTAGTCAGAGTTTTACATCTGTTTGGACACCATCTGACCTTATTGTGATTCTAGCAGTGAGTCCTTTATAGGAAGCAGCAGAAATATGGTGGAGTCTGATGCTATTGATACACGATTATGTGACCCTCATCTGGATGGAATTCAAGAGCCTTTTTAGGTCAGAGTGCGTCCCAGCGACTCTACGCTCTTTGTGTATACAATTGATGTTGCACTTACAGAAGGGTAGCATGACTGTGGCCCAGTAATCGATGAGGTTCACTGATATCTCTCAATATTATACTGACATGCTACAAGAGCCTTTGTTCAGGGCATGTACCAATGAGAAGGGTCTCTGATGAGAGATCAGTGCATCGATGATATCACTCAGCATACTAAAGTAGGTTGGGATGATAGAGAGAACACTTTTTGTGGAGATATTCTTATCTGAGCAGGCACCAACAGTTAGAGCCACCACCAGAAGTCATGTAGTAGAGTCATCCATAGTAGGCAGTATACAGATGACGCATGGGCCCAAGATGGACAGGCCTTCTGGTGGATAACCTCAGGATACAGGGTCAATGGTGTAGGTCACACAGGATATAGGAGGATAGATAAAGAGAGGACAATTCTATATGTGAGGTGGAAATGGTCACAAGGCTCTCGACTGCCCAACTAGTTGTACGGACGACCAGTAGACGGTCGAGGGACTACTATGGCAGAGGCATATATTCGATCAGCGAGGTCCATAAGTAGAAGGTGGACGTGGAAGAGGAGATGGTCCTGCATCTGGCGGTGGGCGGCGATTCAAGGATCTACCGCCAACACCTGTTGGTCCACCCCAACCACCGAAATCCAGAGGATAGAGACGAGCATAGATTCAGGAAGCTGAGGGCTACAACCACGACTCTCGAGAGATGATTAGAGGTAAGGTATGTGTCTACTATACTTTAGATGAAGTACTTGGAGACAAAGGTTCTCGTCACTCTTTTATTTCTACGATTCTCGTTCGGAGCTCTGAGATTCCAGTGGAGTTGTTGGCTCGATCCTTACAGCTGTATACTTTTATGTTAGAGGATTATACAATTAAACACTGGTGTTGGAAGTATGAGATTACTCTTGGAGGCTAGAGCTTGGGCTTGGAATTTCTAGTAGCGGTGTTGGGGCCATATGAAATCATCTTGGGTAGGAGCTGGTTATCCATAGTTTGTGCTAAAATTGACTGTATTAAAAGAAAAATGTGGTGTGTCCGCAATTATGGGACCATGTTTTCCTTCATCGACGAGAGGGGAACCTTTGTAGCAATGAATGGACATACTGAAGGAGGGTGCAGATGATCACACACCAATTTCCTAGACTCACCCTTAGAGGACAATATGTTGAGAGTCTCAGCTATCATGTAGTGGTGGTCCAGTTTGCTTATGTATTTCCTGATGATGTTCCAGGACTACCTCTATATAGAGAGGTAGATATTTACATCGACATGTACCATGGGACGACAACGATATCTAACCCAACATATCGAATGGCACCCCATGGAGCTTCGTGACTTACGGGTACAGTTGGAGGAAATTCAGAGGAAGGGGTTCATAAGGCCCATTTTTTCTCCACAGGTAGCCCCAATTTTGTTCTCCAAGAAGGCAGATGAAAGTTTGAGACTATGAGTGGACCACTGATGCCTGAACCATTTAACCATGAAGAACAAGTATCCACTTCTGTGGATTGATGAAATTTTCAATTAGCTGAAGGGATCAGGTTGGTTTTTAAAGATAGACATCAGATCATGCTATCATCAGCTCATAGTACGAGACGAGTATATGCATAATGCATCATTCAGATGCCGGTATGGCCACTATGGGTTCTTGGTTATGCCATTCGGCAGGACCAATTCCCATATAGTGTTCATAGGACTCATGAAAAGGATCATTAAGCCATACCAAAATCACTTTGTGGTGGTATTTATCAACAACATCTTGATATACACAATAATGGAGGAGGAGCATTTCTATCATATGAAAATAGTTATGGATACACTCCGAGTGCACCGGCTTTATGGTAATCTCTCATTGTTCTATTTCTGGAAACGAGAAGTCCATTTTCTGTGACACAAGATCTATGAGGCTGGAGTTTCAATGGCTATAGCGATGATAGTGGTTGTACATGCTTGGGATCCACCAAGGAGTGTGACAGAGGTGCGGAGTTTCCTAGGGTTGGTTTGATACTACAAGATATTCATGCATGACTTTTCCAAAGTTACGAAACCTTTTTATGCATTGAAAAAGAAGGGACATCCCTTCATATGGACGAAGAGATTCCAGAAGAGTTTTTAAGAGCCGAGGAAGAGACTGACGAGTTCCCCCATATTGAGGAAACCAGAATATGGAGTCAGGTATGTGGTCTACTATGATGCATCGGGAACAAGAATTGGGTGTGCCCTGATGTCGGAGCGAGTATTGATTGCATACATCTCACATGAGCTCAGGAACATGAGAATAACTAGGCTACCCATTACCTGGATTTATCATCATCGGTGTTATCCATGACGATGTGGCGAAATTACTTGATGGGTGAATGTTTTACAGTCAAATCTAATCAACAGATTCTCAGGTATATCTTCTCACTGAAGGACCTGAACCTGATACAATGGTTATGGCTAGAGATCCTACATGACTATGGATTTTAGATAGTTTATACTCCTAGGAAGGGGAATGTTGTAGTATATTCACTCAGTAGGAGGTCTGGTCTGCAATTACTGAGTTAGGTGATAGAGTAGCTAGCCGCGTTGGAGATATTCTCCGTGGATAAGGATGGAGTAGCAGACCGTCAGTCTGTGATAGTCACTCCCACACTCCATTAGTGAGTTAGGGAGGTGTGGCTTAGGGACATTGACCTCAAGGATCGATGTGCTCAGATATCCTCATGGCAAGATCCTAATAAATTCTCATATGGTGGGATGCACACCATCATATTCAGAGGACGTACCATGTTACTAGTGGAACTACAGGAGGAGGTGTGGAGGGAGTTCCATATGTCCCTTTTGGCAGTACATACTAGTGTGGAAAATATGTACAAGAACCTCCAACATCAGCACTGGTGGCCAGGGATAAAGACTGCAGTGGCAGAGTTTGTTTCTTGATGCCTTACTTGTCATCATGTGAAGACTAAGAATCTGGTTGTAAAAGGCTTAGCTCATCCACTAGAGGTACTGGAGTGAAAGTGGCATAGAATCTCTTTGGAATTTGTGACAGGACTTCCATGTACGTCCATGGGACATTATTCTATCTGGGGGAAGTGGGTCGACTCCCCAAGTTGGCCATATTCCTACCAATCCAAGAGCAGGGATCAGTAGAGGTATTGGGATGCCTCTACATACAAGATATTTTGTGACTCCATGGGGTGACATCGATGATCGTCTATGACCGTGACTTGCGTTTTACTTCCATGTTGTGGAAGAGATTATAGGAGGTGTTCGGGACTCGTCTAAATTTGAGCACCACCTTTCATCCTCCAGAGGATGGTCAGACTGAGCGGACCATACAGACACTTGAAGACATGCTTCGCACTTGCATCATTGATTTTGGATGCATTTGGGAGGATCACATTCTATTGGTAAAGGTTTCATACAACAATAGATATCACTCCACCATCAGTTTGGCACCTTTTTAGGCCCTATACAGTCGACCTTGAAGATCACCTCAATGATAGACGAACCTAGGGTATTCATCACTTATAGGAATAGAGTTGGTATGGGCTACCACTAAGAAGGTGAAGATCATCCACGAGCAGATGAAGACTTTCAAGAGTAGGAAAAAGTCTTATGCCGATAGGATATAGAAGCCTTTGGAGTTCCAATAGGGGGACCACATACTCTTGTGAGTCTCCCCTCAAAGAGGACTAGAATATTTGGCCAAGGAGGCATGTTATCACCGAGGTTTATCAGACCATTTCTGATACATAGGAAAATTGTTGAGGTATCATACTACTTAGAAATTCCACCGAGGTTGTAGAAGGTGCATGATGTCTTCTACGTATCCCAAATGATGACATATGGCATAAAAAATCTCATCTCATTTGCCACGGTGAGGTAGAACTTAATGATGGGGCGATATTTACGGAGGTTCCAGTATAGACTGGGGATCGACAGACGCATGTAATTTGTGGGCGGTCGATACCTCTATTGATCATTTGCTGGCAGCACGATAACCTCTATGAGAGAACATTGGAGAAACAGGCTCAGATTCATGCTTAGTACCCCCAATTTATTCTTAATCATTGTTATGGATTTCAGGGACGAAACGCCCTATGGTGGGGAGAATGTAAAGACCCAGATTTTACTATGTAATTTTATTTAATTAATTGGAATTTTTATGAGTCTGCAAAAATTGATGGTGGCTGATTCTGTGGCCCTATGTTCCTGGAATGAATTTATGATAATTTATTAATGTACATTTAGTAAACGCGTAAGCAAAATTTTCTATCTTTTGAACCGAAGCGCGGATTAAAAATCCAAGGGAACCATTGAATCCACATCACTAAGATTCGCTAAAGGGAAGCTTCACTTTGGCCATAGTAGGTAAGGAAAAAAGGTAAATTTTGGGACGTTTAAAAGAATAAATAAAATAGCTTTGTTTTTTTATTTTGTTTCTTTCTTATACTCCAACCAACAGAAAGAGCATGGGACCAGGGTTGTGTCACGCCATTAAATGGAGTGACCCTTCAATATAAGTAACAAAAACATTCGGGAATTATGAAGATTCCTAATTCATGAGCCCCCAATAATTCCCAATGTCGTTACATACCCTCCCCCTCTGCTATTTATATGTTGCTTGGGGGGAGGTTGAGACATGGAATCAACAAGCAGAGAAGTGCTGACAAAGTGTCGAGACTCCCAACTGTTGGAGCATGGAGCTGGTTCTAGTGGGCAGTGGAGAGAGACACTGAAACCTTGAACTTGAGATTGATGATCAAGTGAAGTCATTTGTGGATAGTTGTGAGGATTTATAACTCCATCCCACATCCTAGAATCTGGGAATTATTCATCGTTCTTGAGGTAGGGGTTTTATTCTTGAGTTAAATTCAAGTGAATTTATTTAACCCCATTTATCCTCCCTATTGATTACAAAATAACGCAGAGGTCGCGGGCCTAACGAACCCGGCCCGGACCCTGTGCTTCCTTGACACTCCATTACGTACTCCGTGGAAGACCATCAGTGGGCAGTACCAAAGACCGGCACTGGCAGGGACCATTGTGGTAGCCGACACCGGCCGATGCGAGGAAGTAGGTGGCATACCCATTTTGCCCGAGCAACTAGCTGCTACTCATTAGCCACGTCGGTTGGGGGAGGTGGTTAGAATACCATCCAGCCGCAGCATGAGAGGGTAGCGTGACCAGTGCGTAGCTAGATGGCTCGGGATGTGACAGACCAAAGGAAGGTGTCGACACACCGGTCAGCCATAGGTGGTGGAGCGGCACACCGTCACACGCCGTTGGAGATGATGGTCAGAACACTGGTCAACCGCAACGTGTTCGGTAGGTTCCTCTCTAGCAGGTATTGCAATACAACTAGTGGTGACTCATGGTGCCCTACTACGGAGGATACGAATGGCCTTCAAGCCATTTTACAATTTGGGGGGATCCACTCCACATTGACACCAAGCACGATCCCCCTGCGGGCCTCACTTCACCGCTGCTAGGCTGCCTTCCATGCTTGTCGGCACCCTGTGGGCAGCGTGCCCAGCGGGCCACATGCCTAGTGGCCCCATGCCCAGTGTACCTTGCACCCAATGGGCTGCCACTTATGGGCAGGTCTTCCCCCATGCAGGCTGAGACAGACCTCGGCCCAGCGGGCTGAGCCAGCCGCGACCCAGCCCAAACTGGGTCGGGACGAGTCGGTCCGACCAGGTCGGACCGGACCCAGGCCCTAGAAACATTTAAGGGGCTATATCCTGAGAAGCAAATGAATTTTTGATGCACGATCTATGGATTTGGGATCCCCGGATTGAGACAGTCCATTGGGTATACTACACTTGAGTTTTGAAAATAATTTGAGTATGGTCGGGATGGATTGAACCTAAATCCAACCAGAACCTCAAGACTAAAACGCTTATAACTCCTAGAAAGAGCTTCTGATTGACCCACCGTCTATCAAGTTATAACCCTTACGACATAGAAGTCCTTTGGGTTACTCTTTTTTGGTTCTTAGCAGTGATCATGGAATGAAAAATATCTCGGGTCGCAGATTCTACGGAACTGAAGTGCACCGGGTGTGAGAAATCATATGGTTGGCTATATCGTGAAGAAAGAACAATGATCCTGTGTGGGTCAGTATCTTTCAGATCTTTTGTGGGACAGTAGATAGAATTCTTGTTTGGGTTAGTGCATACTGATCATGTGTGGGTTAAATATTATGTGGGTCAGTGCTCAACAATCTTATGTGGGTCAGTGAATATTGATCCTGTGTGGTAAAATCCTTTGTGGGTTAACATATGTTAGTTACCTATCGATCTTGTGTGGGTTAGATGGGGATAGTTACCTATCGACCATGAGTGGATTAGAATCGTTGCTACTTAAGATAATAAGATGATCTTGCCTTATGATTAATCATATATACTTTTATACTTAAGTTATACATGTCTGTGTGAGATGTGTCTTTTACCATTGTGGTGATATCTCCATGGTGTTACCTGTGTGGTACTTTTATATTCATGGTGTAACCTCTGTGGTACTTCTAGATTCTTGGTTTTACATGTGTGGAACTTCTAGCTTCGTGGTGTTACAAGTGATGTACTTTAATCTTCGTTGTGTTACCTGTGAGGTACTTCTATGTTCATGGTGTTACCTATGGGGTACTTCTATATTCTTGGTGTTACCTGTGTGGTGATTTTACCTTTGTGGTGATGTCTTCATGGTGTTACCTATGTGGTACTTCTATCTCATTGGTGTTACTTGTGTGGGTTTTCTACCATCATGGTGTTACATTTGTGGTATTCTTCCTTCTTGTAAGAGACGAGTATATCCTGATAACTTAGGTATTTGTTTGTGAATATACCTAAGCAGAGTTGAAGTATTTCTTTGTTGTATTTCCTTTTTGGAACTCTAGGAGACCTACAAGGTCTCAGGGTCTCTACTTAGTATGGTTACACTCACCCTTTCACGGGATACACCTCCACCATGGTGTGTGTTGTGTAGACTATGTACAACATGGGTTGAGGCTGAGGGAGCCAGGACTGGACTGTACTAAGAGGGGGACTATTTGGAGTGACGTGATGCATGGACTACTAATTGTGAGCTATACCCACCCTTAAGGTAGGATCCATAGTGGACGATATAAGAGTTGATTTTTTCTTTTCAGATGTTTTTTACTTTTCAGTTTTACTTGTACTTTTCTAGTTGGGCTAGTATTCTAGCACCATTTACTTTCATAATACTTTTACTACAGAAGTTTACGTTGTGGTTTCTTTTTGTTGTGTTCTTAGGTCGTGTGTCTGTATAGGTTAAAGAAAATTCCTTCACATTATAGGAATACACCTTTCTGGTGTGAGTTTCTAGCCCTTGGACTATAGATGGTGGTCTTTGGGTAGTCACGACACTGGCCCTGAGGGACGGGTCGTGAAACTCAGTGCTTAAAAATGCCTATTAAATTTATTCTAATAAAAAGAAACTAAACAATTAAAAAAATATTACAAAAATGAAGACCTTTTACAATTCTCTGATATACAGGATTATACATAATCGTACATTTATCAGAGTTTTTAAAAAACAAAACAATTTCCTAATACGAATCCATGCGCGCTAACACCAAAATCGTTGAAGCCTGATTTATGACTTCTATGATTCCTATGAAAAACATTTGAAAACAATGGATGATCATTCAACTTCCTAGTAAAGTGTTTTAATATTGTTGAAATAATTTTTTAGTGAAACATCATTTGAAAATAACTATTAAGAAATGGTTTTGAAATTATTTTGATAATACCTTCAAAATTTACTTGGAAATACCATTTGAAAAAATCATAGAAATTATTTACATATTGAAAATACTTCAACGTTTTGAAAGTAAATATGCCAAAAAATTTCATAAAAATAGTCCAATTGTATTTCTAAAAACAATATGAGAGATTTTTAAAACAAAAACTCAAAAAAAAGGTACTTTAAAAGCTATCTTGGGTCTACCCACATGAGGGACGAATTTACTCCCCAATTACCTATCATATTTACAATGTTCAAGTGCCGTTTTTTATAAAAAAAATTAATCAAGCATATATATATACATAAATTTCCATTTCTCAACTCTAAATACTTGAAAACAGTTTTAACACACACACAGACACATATATATATATACCTATACCGATATATATTTATAATATCTCAATAATACATTTTCAAGATTTGAAACTATCGAATCTCCCATCAACATATCTTTTCATGATGAAGAGAGTTTCCATTCTTATTTCCCATTCACAAGAAGACAATGGAATTTTTATTCAGAAAAAATACATTTATTAATGGAAAAATTGATACATGCATGATGGGTCTCGTATTATACGTAATGGTCATATCTTATAATTTAATCTAATTTTATCAATGTACAAATAAATTTCAAACGCACAAGGTGATGTCTTTAGTTTTAAAACTAACAATTAATTTTAGAAATTACATATGATCTTTTATATTTCAAATACAGAATAATTTATTTTGATAATTTGAAATACACATAAATATAAACAATCATTAATCCCATAATTAAAAAATACTAGAAATTATGTTTTTTATTTACATATATATACATGATGTTGTTATTATTTAAAATAATATTAGTCATTGCATAATGAAAACATAATAAATTTCAATAATATAATACCAATTAATTAGTTAATCAATGATAAATATGTTCATTTGAATGAAATAAAAGTTTCAAAATTTTTTTTCAATAATATACAGACCAAAATAATTTCCCATTCCAATGTAAAATCAAAATATGAACTGAAATAAAAAAGTTACATAATAAATAAAATGTCCTTATGCTAAAACAAAAATATAAAATTATGATTTTGAAATAAATAAACTAAAATAAATCAAATAAAATTATCAATAACAATTCCATACCGAATTTAATGAACCAAAACACAAAATAAATTATTATTACTCTCTTACCATATTAATATTGAAAAATAAATAGTCAAATATTTATAAATTTATATTTATACATATTTATGTACATCTTTGTAAAACACAAATAATTTTCAAACAAAAAATAATCCCTTAGTATTACGAGATTAAAATTATTAAAAATTGAATTCTCTTTATACAACAATATCTCAGAAAATTAATCTTTAAAAAAAATGTTTGACAATAATTTAATCTATCCCTTATAAAAATAAGAGTTTAAAATTATCAAAATCATGAAAATAAATATTTCTCCCTTATATGGTTTTTGGGGAATTTTTTTTCATATTTTCGGCATAACACAAACTCTCACAAACCCATCTCAAATGATGTCACTTAGCCTCGAGAGAACTCATAAGAAAACTTAATGAAATCACAGATTTTTTCCTTGATAGAAAGTGAAACAAAAGGAAAATATTGACACTTATTTATATTCAGTGTTACTATTTAATATATATATATATATATTAGTTCCATTTTTTGATATATGGGTTGGCTTATATTATAAGAGGAGATAATACATCAATATTTAAACATTAAATTTTAGAGGAACATGTCAAGGATGAATCTGGATTGGATCTAAATTAAGTAGTGAAAACAACCACATAACATAAAATGTTGTGCATCATATAAGATCAATAAATTAAATTCAAATTCATATTTGCACGAACAGATTGAAAAATAACATTAAAAAAATAAAATAAAAGATTGCAGTTGTAATGATAGATTTGGTTTTAAATATAAAAAAACCCATTATTTATTAGACCTTGAAAAGATCCAGACATTAATGAAAACATTAAAAAAGAAATACTACTTGCATCATTGAGGATATTTCCAAACCGGAACTCGATATTGGTAAAGAATAAAAAAGATGAAAATGATGATTTTGAATTTATTAATCCAAAAACGAATCGAAAGATGAGATCCAGATAATAGAAGAAAGATAAAAATATCAAATCTATAGATTGAAACCCTAACCGCATCTGCACTTAGAGCATGACATCAAAAATTAAATCTGAAACCCTATACACGATATGGATCCTGTTTTTCTTCGGTTTGCAACTCCAAAAATTGTGTCAAACATAGATCTGAAGATGAACTAGTGTTTGATCCACCTTCATCCAACTCTGGTACCTTGGTTCAGACCTACATCATTTTCAATATTTGAAAAAAGCTCCCTTTGGTCGAAGCCCTGCTGCATCGAACATCCCTCTTCGTCCCATCCTCATCCTCAAAACTCATGAACCCTCCCCCAATTTCGTATTCTATTCTTTTTTAATCATTTCTGTAAAAAATTTTTGTCATATTTTTTTCAATTATGTAATTATCGTTATATATATATATATGTGTATTTATATAATCCATTTTAGATTTTCAAATGTTATATAAATATAGTTTAATAATAATTACTTTATATATATACATATAAACATATTATATACGATTTATTTATTTATTTCATTTTTTATAAACAGTTTTAGTTTTATAAGAACCAAAAATTTTAGCATGTTATAAAAATAATCAAATAATCATATATTAGTTTAAATAAAACTATTTTTATAAAAATATCATCAATTTCTTCGAAATTTTATTATTATTGAATAATAAATATTGTATTCTTTAATCATTAAAAAATAATTAATGTTTTCAATATATCAAATTGAAAAAATTACTTCATAAAACTAAAATTAAATAAATTTTATTAATATTATTTAGATTTTTCAATTCTAACATGTATTTATATATATATTTTAATTGTAACTTCATTTCTCAAAAAGAATTCCATGTTCAGAAAATTAATATCTATTCAAAACAAAAATACATAAGTTATCATAATAATAATTTAACATTTATTTAAAATTACGTTTTTTTAAATTAAAATTATAATTGAATTAATAAAAATACTAATAAAATAAATAATTTATTAACTTAAAACTGTAGTTTTACACTTATATCTAAAAAATATTAAACCGATTTACCCTTTTCCATGATAATATTTTTTACCACACACACAATTAATATTTCCCAAATATGGTAATAGAATATTTACAACATTTTATCCAATAGATTAAATGAATCGATTTTTTTTATCAAATTCAATAGGAATAAGTGGAAGACAATAATTTTAAAAAATATCAACAAAAAATGAAATGATTACTGATTTATAAAAATATTGGTTTAAAGCATAAAATTGGTTTTTTTCTTATCACATGGATAATGAAAATATTAGATGAATGATAATGTATTTTATTTAATATATATTTTTCCTCAAAATAATAATTCAATAGGGATTTATTAAAATTTTAAAAAATTGTTAATTATTTAATGAAACAAATTTTTAAAAGAAATCATTTTTATGTAAGAAATTAAATTATACAAAAAAGTATCTATATAATAGGATGTAATAAAATGAATTTTATTATTCATAATAAAATTGTTCTAAATTAACATTTAAATAATTTTCTAAATAATGTAAATTTTTACATTCCATAAATAAAAATTGATATTTTATTAAGAATATTTTTTTTTCATTCATTGAAAACCCATAATTTTCTAAGAAATATCCAAATTCACCATATGAGAATTTTAAATTGATAAAATAAAGAATTATATTCTTTTTCACTTATTTAATTTCAAAAATATTCAAAAAATATTAGTAGTGATTTCCAAACAAATTAAATTATTGAAGAAAATAGATTTTTAAAGAAATAAATGACATTACTAAAGTTGATTGATTACTTATTACAATTTATGAATATATTTATATTGGAGAAAACATTTATATATATATATTATAAAATATTAAGTCTTTTAAATACCCTCTAATTTAATAGCTTTGTTATAATGGTAATATTTAAATATTTATATTTCATAGTTCATTTAATATCAATGTCATATATCTTATAAGAATTAGGATATTTCATTGATTATTCATGGTTAATGTAATTGAACTGGTCATGGGTAGCCTATGATATGTGTTGGAATTTTTCAAGAGTTTCATGGGTTGGGAACACCCATAAAGGCCTTGTTTGTTGTATGATAAACTACAATATTGACAAATTGTTCCCTTACATAATTGGGTCATGGCTGTGGACTACCCATGGGAGGCTTTCTTATGGGATGAATCACGTCTTGACATTTAGACCCAATCTACGACAAAAGTTAAGTGTTTCAAGACATTGCATTATGATTTTGACATATCCATTCATGTAGTGGGTCATGGTTTTAGAAGCCTCACTACCATGAATCTTTGGGTACTAAATGGTAATTTGGTATTGTATCATGATATGAGACAATAGCCAGATTCTAGAATAACATAAATGTAATTATGGAAAAGTGACCTGGTAGCCTATTTATAAATGAGTGGATTCATGGGTATGTGGACTTCATTAGGTTTTGTACTAAAACATTTAACACATGATGTTTATGAAAAAGTTTTGGTTTATTATATCTATTCACATTATGCATACACACTCTCAAACCACTATATATTATGAATTATTAGTGAGACCCTATTGGGTTATATAATCAGACCCAATACGATCACTCTAATGTACATGCATATCATATATCTACGTTCATTTCATAGAATATGGCATGTGGGGGACTCAGGTAGACCAGCTTAGTAGAATGGGAGATTGGGTTTGTAGCCTATCCTAGGTAGGGAGGGAGGCTTAATGTGTGTGTGCTTTTGGGTATATGTAGTTTAATTTTTGTTTCATTATATATGATATTAGTCAGTTAATTGGTCAATGTATGTGTTTTTATAATTCTATCATATATGATATTGAATTATTTCATCCATTCTATAAATAATTATGTGGATTTTTCTTTTTCATTTATCATTAGTGTTTGTTGTAATTTTGAGTGCATAGTACACACAATTCAGGCTTTTGGCCCTTCTAGTCAGTTAGAATCTACTAGTTTACAGGTAGGTTTACATGTAGTAATGTGGAATCCATGGCGCAATAATATCCAAGTGGCCTAGTCTCATGGAATTAAACGTTCAATGTGATCCACTTATTCCATGATAAGGTGTATATACTTGTTGTTTATTTAAAAAAAATGATGTATACACAACACACAATCATATAATAAAACTAATAATCTTTCTATATTTGAATCAGTATATATTTTTTACTCATTATATCAAACTATATGAGTTATGATTCTCAATTTAATATGTCAATAATATACACAACTCTATAAATAGTTGTGATTATCTAAAAAACAGAACAATGTTATTATTCATCAAAATTTTACAAAGTTGTAAAATGATTATTATAAAATGAAACTATTTTCATTTTAATGATACAAACAATAATATTTTAACACAAGCATTATGGTATTGATAATGGAATATAAGAATGGGTTTGTGAAACATTTTTGTTTTTTAGAAAAAGTTATAATCATGATATAGGTAAACATGAAAAGGAAAACAAAAGGGAATAAAGAGGGTATTCTACCATGAATATTAATGGATGAAAATATTCCATTACTCTAGTTTCTGGAAAAGAATGCACAGTATAAAATTAATCATATACTAAGTCATATTTTTTTAATTCTTCAGATAAATTTTGAAATACATTTATTATATATATAATAACATTGTTATGAATGAAAAACTAACCCAATTGAATTGTTTTAATATATTATGTTTGGAACTCAACTCACTGTTTAATGATTGAACATAAAAACTAACACAATAATACTTTATTTATGTAAACATGTTATAGTGAGGAAAATCTAATATCAAAAGGAATTTATTTTCAAAAAAACATTTAATTAGAGGAGGAAATGAATGAGAGAATATTAAATTTAGGAAAAATTCCCAAATATTTAATTTTCCTGTATTAATTATTATTTAAATAGAATATATTAAAATCCTTATAGATACTATTTTAGTCATCAAATATCAAGACATGGTACTTACTAACAAAACATAATACTTCTTTGTGATTAATCACATATTGGAATATCGAAAACCCAACAACCACATCAGAACAAAATAACCTTATCAACCCTAGAATTTTCATGATAAATTTAAAAATAATTCATTTTATTATAAGTCGAATTGGAAAAATATTGTTATGTTATAATAATGACCCTTTATTAAGTTATCATTACATTCCTATAAAAAGAGACAGTTTTTGGAAAAGGTAATACCTTTTATTGAACAGATATACCTTTGTGGTAGTTCGAGTACATTGGCACATTAAGGATTTTATGTCATCACACAACAATCACAAAGTGAATTATAAATCATATTAGGACTATATGGATTTGAATCATGGTCCTAAAAAATATTACCCAACAAATATTCAATTATAAACTAAATAAAATGAAATTTTGTCTTGATAGAAATCACAATTTGTAAAAGGTTTTATAAAATTTACAACATGAATCAAATAAAATTGGATTTTTTATGAAATTATATAAAAGAACCTCAAAACAATTGAACCATTTTTCAAAAAAAAACCTAGAAAACTATTAATTCATATTATTAAATATAAATAGAATACTTTATTCATTTTGGATACACAATAGAAAATCATGTCACACGAATAGACCAAGAATAACTTGATGAGTCATGATTACCTACCAAAAATGTAGGGGATCTCTCCAAGCCCAACTAATCATCAAAATCCCATAAAATCCTTAAACTATAATTTTTTATGGAAAACTACCAACAACATAGCTTAAAAATATATAATGGATCCAAATCAATTTGAAATCAACCAAACATCATCTAAATTATGTCCTTTAATTGAGTTCCCATGAACCTAATAAATAGAAATAAATGCATTCAAATAATGCACCACAAATATAACCTGAGGTGGTGGGTTTTTCAGCATATTTATCCAGCGTGACCTACAAAATATGGCCAAGGGGTACATATCATGACCCGGACCATGCCCAAGATTAAGTCATCTATTTGGATATTTTGTTTCATTCCTCTCATTTTCTTTTTGTTTCTCTTGACCCTAGAATCTCTCTAGAACATTTTCAAAGGCACATCTATTTCCAGATTGATATGATCGGTACTCGATCTCACTTGTGAGTAGGGTGTATCTATCTAGGTAAGTATTCTCTCTGGGTCTTCCTTATGATTAATATCAAAAGTTCCCTATCCTTGCATGATCAGATTCTCTGACATATGATTATGTTCTTCTTTTATTATTCTATATCTATAGTGGGATTTAGTTCTACAGGTCATTCCATGGCTAGTTGTGGTGAGAAGGGAATTATTATTCAATTTATGTAGGTTTACACTCTTCCAAAGTCCACTTGTGTTTAGATTTCGATCAATCCAAATATTTGAGGATGTGATTCTAGGTCGATAATTGGCATTCTGAAGTATCATTGGTTTCAGATTCTGTTGCTAGCCTCTGCAACCCAAACATTGAGGTATGTGGTTCCATATCTATCTTATGATAATGAAACAACTTGTTTTGGTTTTAAAAGTGCATTATAAATTGATTAATGAAAAAGGAATGTTTGTTATGTGTGTTGTGAAATGTTTTTGAATAAAAATGGTTATTCCCTAGCTTTTGATAAATGGATTATAAATGGTTTTGAATTTTTTTTGAGGCATTTAAATGGGTTTGTGAAATTGAACACATGGGTAACCTTGGGTTAATAGGTGGAAGGTTTAGTTTGACGCCATAATCCATTAGTTTTCGATAATCAATGCGGTTTATCTGGTGGAATACCACTATTTTGTAACACCCCAGCCCCAGTTACCCAGAGTCGGTGCATTATTGCGTAACATTGGCATGATCACAAAAGATCAAGTCTCGAAAGACCGATTATTTTATTAGCCTTGGAATCTCTAGATACATTCATAAATGTTACATTACATAATAAAGTGAAAAATCACAATAACATAGTCTCCATAGTCCACACTCATATCCTCTTCTAACTATCCCTGCAGGTCATTCATAAAATACTTCTTCATATCCTAGAAAATATTAAAACATTGAAAGGGGTGAGCTCAAATGCTCAGTAAGGATAAAAATATTGAGGAAGCTCTCATAAATAAAAATTAACATTTAAGTCAATGTATAACTAAAAAAAATCCTTTTTAAACTTGAACTTCAGAATAATATGGAAAAAATAAAATTAAATAATGCTATTTACTTACTCACATGGATATTCTACTAGTCGAATAATCACATGAAATATCAATAACCACTTTCATAATGATGGAATGCATAATGCCAGACTATTTTAACCACATAGCCAAGGCCTTGTGCCAAGACTACAACTAAGATTTTGTCAAGGCCTCGTGCCAAGACACTAGTTTGTCTCATGAGACATACCGATGCATCGAGGAGCTATAGCGGGCTCCACCCGTCACTTATTAAGTCCAACACATTCCTCATATGAATAGGTTTAAACATATCATAAAACATAACATAATTGTATCACATAAAACATGTATAAAGGAAATATAAGATTTCCACACTTCAATCACAAGATATCAATAAAACACATTGATATAATAAAAACTTTATCAAAACCATTTTCAATACCTATAAAAGGAAAGTAAAACATGGTATTTATTTTTATTTTAAAAAAAGTTATAGCTTATAGAGAAAGCTGAAACTCAAATAATAGTCACGGCGGCAGAGAAGTCGTTGTTGCCGCATACGTAAGAAAAAATAGTACTTTTGTCGTTTAGTAAAAATGCTTCGTATAAAAAGATTCCTTTTGAATAAAAGTTAATGTCAAAGGGGGTTTATACAACGTATAAATGAAAGTTGTGTATAAAACCAAATATGCCTCAATGAAAGGAGATTGAGACGAAGTCCTTAAAAAGATAATTTTTAAAATAAAATAGATCTATTATGTGTGTTTACTATAATTACACATAAATAAAGTACAAATACAAGATAGTACATAATAATATCATGACATAATTTGAAAGTAGGAGATTAACCCAAAGAATGGAAATTGGGTTATGAAATTCCCTTACCTCGTGTCTGACTTTACTCGAACATTATTTAACCTCCTGAATAATAATGTAGAGTTAATTTATAATTTATTAAGAACCTTATAAAGTTTATTATTAATTTTATATCACTTATTACCATGTTATGAACATTATGTAATTATTTATGTTAATAACGATCGTTTTGTCGATCTTTGGTACTTGAGTTAAAAATAAACTTCTTAAAATTACAAGTTGTTCATGTGGTAAAATATCCATTATAACCATAATTATATTCATGATGTATATATCATATACATAATATATATCAAGTATATAAATTCATTTATAAAATTATATAACATTTAGAGGTAATAAATGAAATGCACCGTTCATGGAGATGGTAAGCCGTACTTACGCATGAACGCTACTTTCATTTCTATTTCGTATTTAATGGAATGAAGTAATAATTATAAAAAGGTATAATATAATTCCATTATAATATAATTTATAATACCATTTACTCCATCCTTTATACATCTGACATATGTAATTAACGATTCAAATCACTTTGAGGGGGCGGTAGTCCACACTTCCTAAAATGAAAATATCACATTTACCCCTAATGGAAACCATAAAGGTGTGCCATAAATGAAAAATTCAGAAGATTAAAAATAACATAAACATATTATATATCATATATAAATATAGTTACATCTTAATGTCCACTTTTGAAGGTGTTATATGAGTGTTGAACAATCATCATTTCGTGAGGCTGAAATTTGCCATCCAGATAAACAATATGTTCTTTAACGATTAGATGTAGCTGTGTGTAAGTGTAGCTCTAATACTTATTATAACAACATCCTAGGATATTTAATATACTGGTTTTGTTAAAAAATAAAGGAATTAAATGAGTTTAAGGGGTTGGAGAAGCAAAATTATACAAAATAACATAAGAGAAGACATTACCTTAAAATCGGGTAACTCTTTTTTTGATTTGAGAAAAAGGCTTCCTTGGGAAGAATTCTGCCCAAAGTGAGGCTTCTAGGAGTAAGATAGGGAAGTTGGGAGAGTATTTGGGCAGAATTTTGCCGATCCAAATGGCTTGATGGTGTGAATAAGTTGGTAGTGGTGGGGGCCTTTTATAAGAGGAGAGGAGGGGCACTCTTGGAAAAATTGAAATGTTGCTATATTATGAAATGATTTTCGGATTTTAAAGGTCCCCAAATGATATATTTGGAGGATAAGGTGATAATGGTTATAAATATCCTCATAAAATAGGTTTTATACAAGTTTAAGCCTTAGATTTTACATTATCCTTTCATTTTATTTAAATCGTTAATTAATGAGGTAATCGTTGCATCATCATGGTGTCATAAATAATCTAATTTATTTAATGTCTAAAAATTATAAAAAAAATATCATGATGTAGGAAATCTTTCTATATTTCTAATTAATATTTATAGTAAAAAATATGACTTGTATAACCCCATTTAAAAATTGTTTTAGTAAAACAACTCATGTATGTGACATTTTTATTTTAACATTAAGTAAAAAGTTTTTAATGTCATTTTCCTACCAAAGTGGCTCCATGGGGTACCCAAGTTGACCCATGGATTGTCTTGGTCGGCCATGACTCATCAAATAGGGGTAGGAAAAGTGTAAGGGTATTTTTATATTTTTATAATATCATTTTTACCTTAAATTTCACTAATTACCTTTAATCGCGATTAATTAAACATAAAAGTTACTATTCACCAAAAAATTATTTTAATCCCATTGAACCACATTAATCTTTTTAATGACAACCATGTATGTTGGATTTTTGAAAATCAAATCACAGAAGTGGTAATGTTTCATTTAAACGGAAAAATCAGATTTTTAACTACCACTTAGTGGTTTCACTATTCATCAAAAATTGACGTTTTTCAGAACAATGCCAAAATTTCACCCTAAGCTATAATTGATATTCAGAATTCAAAAATGGTGTCTATTTTACACAATTCCAAACATATATGTTTCATTAATTAATTTTTTAATTAATTCCCGTTGTCACAACAAATAGCGTGTTTTTAAGAAACAATATATATCAAAATATTGACAATTGTTTATATCCAATTTCAAAGTTAAATTAATTATAATGAACACCATTGGATAAAATGGTAAAATTATATTCTAATTATAATTTAAAACCTCTCAATAATATAATTTATCACTATAAATTATTTTGATTAAAAACATTGTTTTTACGTATTTTTCACTATTCATAGAAAATTGGAAGATCTCAGAAAATTACAAAAAATTCAACTTAGGATAATTTCGATATTCCGAATACAAAAATGAAGTCAATTTTGAAATATAAAATTTATATAATTTCAAAAAATGGGTATTACTATTCATAACTACTACTTTGATTGGTCGTAGTGTGTTAGAATATCGAACTTGCATACAATGCAAGCTATTGCATTATTGAAAGAGAAGTGCATTGTGAAAGCTTGGGGTGTTACATTCTCCCCTCCTTCAATAAATTGTGTCCTTGCAATTTGAAATTTTTCTTTGAAAATAAAAGGTTGAAAATAGAAAATACCGTTATGGAAAACCCACATCAGGAATAGTGTTAATAAGAATATAACATTAAAAGAAAGAAAGAGAAGTACAAAGGTCACTCAAGATAGACCATACTAGGATTCTATGAAAATATGGATATGAAGGAGAAAAAACCATCAAGGTCTGATGGAGAGTTGTAGAAAACAGGATTAGGAAAAAGTTAACCACAAGAAAATCACAAACTTGTGATTGGTTAAACGGCCATTGAATCCCCAGAAGGAAAAGTTAACCGAAAAAGTTTTTGCTTTAAGTTACCTTTTATAAAGTTGAGGAATTTATTTAAGAGATTTTCTAAGAACGTAAGGAAATATACTTACTTGTCATGTAGGCATTCATTCATTAATAAATTTTTACCACGAACCCATCTTTCACTCTAAATGGCAACAGAACTCAAAAATATTCTATTTATCCTAATTGTATAAGGTTCCAAATATTACCACATATCATTTAGATTAGGAAAACTATTTTTTAATAAAAAGGGACTTCCTGTAGGCTAGGGGTAGGTAGTAAAGGCCTGTCGCACTATGGTTGTGGGTTCGATTCTTGCAGCTTTGTCCGACGCGACATGTTATCCCCCAACCTGCAGGTTGTCATTTTCCTAAAACTATAGTATTATAATATTCCAAAAATAATCATCAGAAATGTGTTACCCTTAAAAAATACTATAAAAGGTTCAAAATAATCCATTCCAACCTATATAGTTATCCAAAATACCTCTGTCCAGACATTCTCTGAAAGGTCTCTAAATTCCAAAATCAATTGTAACATCAGATTTCCCAAACAATGTAAAATTTCTCTTATTGTCACATACTAAAAATATGATTACCTTCATTATATTAAATCCTTAATGAAAAAACAAGTATTTTAGTACAATCCTTATATATATCACATTATAATTATAACCATAATATAATCCTTGAGTCCAAAGCACCAATACATTAATTATTCCACTTCAACTGTAGTAACAACATAAGATTGTCCTTGATCCCTTAGCCTTTTCTGAGGTAAGTTTCCCTGACGCTTAGGACATTCATTTTCATAATACCCCATTTCCCTACAATTGTATCATTCAACATTTATAGCCTCTTTTTTCACATTCAATCACAAGCCTGGTGACCTTTTTCTCCATATTTATAACAAACTGCCATTCCTTTTAGGCAAGCACTGGGGTGATTCTTCCCACAATTATCACATAATGGAAATTCCTTCTTTCCATTTTTCCCTTTATCCGTCTCTTGTTCCATCATTCTCTTCTTCTATTGCTATACAATGTTGTCATAAGACTTAGAAAATTCCTTTTCTGTCTTGATAGCACACAAGACAATAACTTCGTACGATGAGAAGGTTTGTGAGACTAATGCTCGATGGAGAAATGGTTTTATCCCATCAAAGGAACGATCAATCTTACTTCTTGGGTTACGTATATAATCTGGAGCATGCCTTGCTATCCTTGTAAAGTTAGCCTCATACTTTGTGATATTCTCATCCTCCTTCTGCCTCAGACTCAGAAATTGCCTTTCCATATCTGCTCGATTGTAACATGGAAAGTATTTTTCTAAGAAAATTTCCTTAAAATCCCCCCATTACATACTTGATACTTCTTCATCTTCCTTTGTGTTTTGAATCAGCGACCACCATTGATCGGCATCTCCAGTGAGGCGGTAGACTTCCATGACAACCTTCTCCCTTTTGCTACTCCCCAAGGCGTGGAATATTTTCTCTAAGGAGTTTATCCATTGCTCAGATACTAATGGATTTGTACCCCCATTAAATGTTGGTGGTTGTTGCCTCATGAAGCGGTCTAACATTGATCCTCCTCGTTGTGGATCAGGGTGCTCCATACGAGTAATGTTATTATTCATAATCTGAGTGAGTTGTCCCAGTATGGTAATAAGTTGATCAGCACCAGTTTTATCTCCAACTCCACAATAATTATCTTGAGCAGGAGGGAAATCCATACACGGTGTTCTTGCATTGATATGGTTTCCATTCCTTCCACTATGCACCATTTCGAAACAATGGCATAAACTAGATTAGTTTATGAATCAAAATACATAATTCCATACTTGTAAAATATTTAACATAAATTGAACTATTTATGGATATAA
Organism: Viscum album; assembly: GCA_963277665.1. Classification (NCBI taxonomy): domain Eukaryota; kingdom Viridiplantae; phylum Streptophyta; class Magnoliopsida; order Santalales; family Viscaceae; genus Viscum; species Viscum album. The sequence goes on from OY728133.1 coordinate 1,425,845,817, forward strand.
TCCATAATCATAAAAATGTTTTCTTTGAGGAAGTATAATCTAATAACCCTTCATAGTGGTTTGTAAATAAAATGAGAATTATCCTAAGTATATCCCCCGTGAGTGTCGTAACGAAGAGTGCAACAAGGCCCGTTGTTGTGCACCAGTTCCCGTTTGAGTCTAGCTCAAAGTGGTGTTTTAGGGTTTTACCCCTAGGTACATCTGTGCCAGAGCCTCCTCTACCTGCTCGTATCCAGACAGGGATGTATTTCTCGGAAAACTCACAAAATCTCTATAATACCAAAATTCTAGGAATTTCTTCTATACTAATCCTCAAAGTCAATCTTTGGGCTAGGTTCTCTAATCAGATATTATCTAAATCAAGTTTCCAAGGTTAGTACTAAACTGCCTCTGATACCAAATATAACGCCCCGACCCCAGTTACCCAGAGTCGGTGATTTATTTCATAACATTGGCATGATCACAAAAGATCAAGTATCGAAAGACCGATTAGTTTAGTAGCCATGGAAACACTATATACATTCATAAATATTACATTACATCATAAAGTGAAAAATCACAATAACATTGTCTCTACAGTCCACACTCATATCCTCTTCTGACTATCCCGGTAGGTCATTCATAAAATACTTCTTCACATCCTGGAAAATATTAAAACATTTAAAGGGGTGAGCTCAGATGCTCAGTAAGGATAACAATATTGCGGAAGCATTCATAAATAAACATTAACATTTAAGGCAATTTATAACTAAAACAAAATCCTTTTTAAACTTTAACTTCAGCATAATATGGCAAAAATAAAATTAAATAATGCCATTTATTTACTCACATGGATATTCTACTAGTCAAATAATCACATTGAATATCAATAACCACTTTCATAATGATGGAATGCATAATGCCAGACTATCATAACCACATAACCAAGGCCTCGTGCCAAGACTACAAATAATATTTTTTCAAGGCCTCGTTCCAAGACACTAGTTTGTCTCATGAGGAGACCTGCCAATGCATCGAGGAGCTATATCGGGCTCCACCTGTCATTTATTAAGTCTAATGCATTCCTCATATGAACAGGTTTAAGCATATTATAAACCATAACATAATTCTATCACATAAAACATGCATAAAGGAAACATAATATTTCCACACTTTAATCACAAGATATCAATACAACACATTGATATAATAAGAACTTCATCAAAACCATTTTCAATACCAAAATAAAAGAAAAGTAAAACATGGTATTTATTTTTCTTTTAAAAAACAGTTATGGCTTATAGAGGAAGCCGAAACTCAAATAATAGTAACGGCGATGGAGAAGTCGTTGTCGCCGCATACTTAAGAAAAAAAATTCTTTTTGTCTTTTAGTAAAAATGCTTCATATAAAAATATTCCTTTTGAATAAAAGTAAAAGTCAAAGGGGGTTTATACACCGTGTAATTGAAAGTTGTGTATAAAACCAAATATGCCTCAATGAAAGGAGATTGAGACGAAGTCCTTACATAGATCATTTTTAAAATAAAATAGATCTATTATGGGTATTTACTATAAGTACACATAAATAAAGTACAAATACAGGATATGACATAATAATATCACGACATAATTTTAAAGAAGGAGATTAACCCAAAGAATGGAAATTGGGTTAAGAGATTCCCTTACCTCGTGTATGATTGACTCGATCGTTCTTTAACCTCATGAATAATAAACTAGAGTTAATTTATAATTTATTAAGAACCTTTTCAAGTTTATTATTCCTTTTATATCACTTATTACCATGTTATGAACATTACGTAATTATTTATGTTAATAACGGTCGTTTTGTCGATCTTTGGTACTTGAGTCAAAAATAAACTTCTTAAAATTACAAGTTGTTCATGTGCTAAAATATCCATTATATCCATAATTATATTCATGATGTAGATATCATATAAATAATATATATCCAGTATATACATTCATTTAAAATGTTACATAAAATTTATAGGTAATAAATGAAATGCACCGTTCATGGAGACGGTAAGCCGTACGTACGCATGAACACTACTTTCATTTATATTTCGTATTTAATGGAATGAAGTAATAATTATATAAAGGTATAATATAATTCCAGTATAATATAATGTATAATACCATTTACTCTATCCTTTATACATCCCACATATTGAATTAACGATTCAAATCACTTTGAGGGGGCGGCAGTCCGCACTACCTAAAATGAAAATATCACGTTTACCCATAATGGAAACCATAACGGTATTCCATAAATGAAAAATAAATAAGCTTAAGAATACCATAAACATATTATATATCATATATAAATACAGTGACATCTTAATTTCCACCTTTTAAGGTGTTATATGAGTGTTGAACAATCATCGTTTCGTGAGGCAGAAATTCGCAATCCACAAAAACAGTATGTTCTTTAACCATTAGATGTAGGTGTGTGTAAGTGTAGCTCAAATACATCTTATAAAAACATCCAAGTATATTTAAGATACTGTTTTTGTCACAAAATAAAGGAATAAAAAGAGTTTAAGGGGTTGTTGAAGCAAAATAATACAAAATAACATAAGAGAAGACATTACCTTAAAATCGGGTAACTCTTTTTTTGATTTGATACAAAGGCTTCCTTGGGAAGAATTATGCCCAAAGTGAGGCTTCTAGGAGTATTATAGAGAAGTTGGGTGAGTATTTTTGCAGAACATGGCTGAGACAAATTGCTTGATGGTGTGAATAAGGTGGTAGTGGTGGGGGCCTTTTATAAGAGGAGAGGAGGGGCACTCTTGGATAAATTGAAATGTTACTTTATTATGAAATTATTTTCGGATTCTAAAGATCCCAAAATGATATATTTTGAGGATAAGGTGATAAGGGTACTAAATTTCCTCATCCAATAGGTTTTTGACAAGTTTATGCCTTAAATTTTACATTTTCCTTTCACTTTATTTAAATCGTTAGTTAATGAGGTAATCACTGCATCATCATGGTTTCATAAATAATCTAATTTATTTAATGTCTAAAAATTATAAAAAAAAATTCATTATGTAGGAAATCTATTTATCTTTCTAATGAATATATATAGTAAAAAATATGACTTGTATAACCCGCTTTTTAAATTGTTTTAGTAAAATAACTCATGTTTGTGACATTTTTATTTTAACATTAAATAAAAAGTTTTTTAGGCAATTTTCCTACCAAAGTGGCTCCATGGGGTCCCAAAGTTGACCCAGGGATTGTCTTGATCGGACATGACTCATCCAATAGGGGTAGGACAAGTGTAAGGGTATTTTCATATTTTTATAATATCATCTTTACCTTAAATTTTCACTAATTACCTTTAATCGCGATTAATTAATCATAAAAGTTACTATTCACCAAAAAATTATTTTAATCCCATTGAACCACATTTTACATCCGAATGACAACCATGTATTTTGGATTTTTGAAAATCGAATCACAGAAGTGGTAATGATTCATTTAAACGGAAAAATCAGTTTTTTAACTACCATTTAGTGGTTTCACTATTCATAAAAAATTGAAGTTTTTCAGAACAATGCAAAAATTTCACCCTAAGCTATAAATTATATTCCGAATTCAAAAAATGATGTATATTTTACAAAATTCCAAACATATAATTTGCACTAATTAATTTTATAATAAATTCCCACTGTCACAACAAATAGCGTGTTTCTAAGAAACGATATATATCAAAAGATTGACAATTGTTTATGTCCAATTTCAAAGTGAAATTAATTATAATGAACACCATTGGATAAAATAGTAAAAATATATTCTAATTATACTTTAAAACCACTAAATAGTATAATTTATCACTATAAATTATTTTGATTAAAAAAGTTTTTTTTAAGTATTTTTCACTATTCATAGAAAATTGGAAGTTCTCAGAAAATTAAAAAAAATTCAACTTAGGCTAATTTTGATATTCCGAATACAAAAATGAAGTCCATTTTGAAATATAAAATTTATATAATTTCAAAAAGTGGGTATTACTATTCATAACTACTACTTTGATTGGTCGCAGTGTGTTAGAATCTTGAACTTGCGTACAATGAAAGCTATTGAATTATTGAAAGAGAAGTGTATAATGAAAGCTTGGGGTGTTAAATATTTCCTGGGCCTATCATTATAGGGGATATATATTGACAATTTGGGGGGTTTACTCTTATGGTATTTTTCTACTTCATAGTCACGTTGATCTAGGATCAGTTTTTTGCACTTGATTCTTATGGTACAAGTAGTATACAGACTAGACCATTAGTATTACTTGGTTTTGTGATTCCTTTGATTCTGTTTTTTATTGGATTTCTCTTTTAGTTATCCTTGATATAAATATTTTTTCTTGTGGAAAATGTTATGGAAAATATAATTTGAAACTATTATACCTGCATTAGTTGAGTTCATGGAAAATGTAAATATTTTCCAAGTTTTTTATAAAAAATCATTATCTTACATCATTGTATGGGAATTTGTGGAAGTTGAAGGACTGTAGAAGGAGTGGTGGAGGTGGGTCTCAACTACGAGCCTTCTCTGTACTATTCATTGCAGTTGGAAATGTACCTCTACCTTGTTACCAGTGCTGCATGGGGGTCACTCCAGACATTATTTCCCTATTACGATGAAGTCGTGCAATAGAAGTAGATGAATTGGTCATGTACATAGTTCCTGTCAGGATATGAATACGCCCTATTATATTTTGGGTTCATCGACTCCAAAGGATACTATGATGCGGTCTGATGCTTTAGAGACTATAGGGCTCCAGCCATTAGCCTCAGGAGTGAAGCATTTACATTTAGTATATGACATCCCTATGGAAGTTGATGCTGCTCCAACAGTATTGATTGGTACTCTATTTATTGCAGCTTCAATAACTACATCTTTGTTCGATACTAGAGACACCCACTCTTTTATATCTTCACATTTGGAGATATTCTTAAACTTTCAATAGAACTTATAACCTTTACAAAGGAGTTAGAGACACTTTTGGGAAAGATGTGAGAGCAAGGTTTCAAGTTTCCTTCCTGTTTGTTAACGATAGTTGACACCGAGTTATTCTTGGATTTTCTCATTCTTCATCTAGATCTATTTGACATCATCATTGATATGGATTTTTTTGTCATTAATCATGATGAGTTTGATTATTATAATCAGCATGTTTTATTTCATGATGCATATGGAAGCTCTCATGTGTTTCCGGGAGAGTGGGACCTGAGGTAAGGTCATGAAGGACTATCCCGTCTACAGCTCATGAGTTTGTTGGTTGCTTTTGCATTTTATCCTGATGACTTTTCTTTTATTTAGGGTCTTCCTATTGTTGTCCAAGACTTTACCTATGTTTTCATAGAGTAATTATCTATTCTTCATCCATAGAGATATGTTGAGTTTACGATTGAATTGGATCTAGGAACGTAGCCGAAATCAATGCCTTATTACCATATGGCACCAGCAGAGTGGAAATAACCCATGATTTAGTTCGACATCCTGTTTCAGAAGAGTTTTTTCTCCTTACTTTTTCTCCTTGGGAATTAGTTAAAGGGAGTATGGTTGTATTCAATGATCAATCATCATTCGGGATATCATCAGCTTAGATTCTGGGATTCTAAGACACCATTGACGACCTTCAGGAGTAGGAATGGTCGTTATTAATATTTTTGATGCCTTTTGGTCTAACTAACAATTTGGAATATTTTATGGCCTTGATGAGTTAGATATTCCACCAATATCTTGAAAAAATTTGGACAATTTTCATGGTTGATATTCTATTTTATTCAATGTATGATAATGAGCATGATAACCATATGTGTTTGGTTTGGGAGATTCTGAGATATCACCGTCTATATGGAATTCTTTCAAAATGATGTTTTTTGATTCAATAATTGCACTTGTTGGAGCATATAATTCATGATCATATATTATTATTCAATCTAGGGAAGGTAAAAGTTGTTCCGTCCTGGAATGAACCACAAAATGTATTTGAGATATGAAGCTTCATTGGCCTTGTGGGATACTACTGACAGTTCATCAAGGAATTCTCTATGTTGGAATCTCCTTTGACTGATCTTACTAAGAATGTAATGGAATTATCATGGAATTAAATGTTTTAGCCATCCTTTTATGGACAGAACATAATTCTAACATCCGCACATGTTATGATATTTCCAGAGCCTGGTAAGTGGTACTTGGTGTTCGGAGATGTGTCGGGTGCTGGTTTGGTTTGTGTGCTTATGCAGGATGAGAATTTGGTTTCTTATAGAACTCTTCAGCTCTGAACACATGATTAAAAAGTACCCCACTCATGATTTAGAGATTTCTGCAGTGATTGATGCACTGAAATGTTCATTGCACTATGTATATAGGGAGAAGTTCACAGTATTATCTGATCATAAGAGTATGGGCTATATCTTCTCTTAGAAAGACACGAATCTCAAATAGAGTTGATTGATAGAATAGCTTCAAACATTTGAATTTTACAGATCTTACACCACAGAGAAAGAAAATTTTGTTGAAAATTCTCTAAGAATGAAGGTACCATCATAGGTTGTTCCGGTATCAAAGGAACAGTGGAATCCTATGAGATTTTCGCTTAGTTTCCCTCAGATGCTTTGGACAATTTCTTATGTATGATTATGATAATTTTGTAGTTGTCATCATATCTCCTGGATTCCATCTCTCCAATTCAAAAACATAATGATGAGTTTCAGTAGATTCAAAAAAATATTTATGGTTGAGAGACAGTTCCTAGTTGGTCTCTTTCTTCATATGGAATACTTCACTTCGGGAACTAAGTTATTGTTCCCACAAATTTGATAAGATATGTACAGTTTGATTGTCATAGATCTTGATGGACCATTCATCCGGTCTCTATAAAGATGTATTATGACATGATAAGATGGTTTTGGTGGCCGTGTATGAAGCGTGACATTATAGATTATGTGTCCCGCTATTACACCCGCCAATGGATAAAGCCATGGAACATGAAACATTTTGTATTTCTCCAGCCTCCTCCAGTGTCGGTTAGGAAGTAGAATGAGGTTTCCATTGATTTTGTTGTTGGGTTAACATAGACACCCTGATGGAAAAATTCTATTAGGTGTTTTTTGATCAGTTGACAATGTCTACACATTTGATTCAGATTAAAGACACCACTAATGTTGAATATCTAGGTAAGCTGTATGTGTAGGAGATTGTGAGGTTACATGAAAATCCTTCTTATCTTATTTTATATAGTGATACTAGGTTTACCTCAATGTTCTGGAGGAGTCCTCAAGAGGCAATGGGGACTCAGGTCATGTTGAGCACTATATACCATCCACAGACAGCTGGCCAGATAGAGCATGTAACTCAGATCCATGTGAATATGCTTTGTGCTTGTGTCATGGATTTTAGTGGATTGTGGGATAGCCATCTAGGACTAGGTGAGTTTCATTTCAACAATATTTAATAGTCATTGATTATATAGGCTCATTTTGAGGCATTGTATGGCCTCCCATGAAGATAACCTCATTACTTGGAAGATGTGGGAGAAGTAGCATTGGATGGACCAAGTCTCCTTTAGGAAATTTTGGCAATGATTCAGGAGGTGTGACGACGTATGATTGCAGTGCAGAGTTGTCAAAAAAATGTATGAAGATTGGAAGTAGTGTCTTTTAGAGTTTTATATTTTTGACTTGGTTTTCTTGAAAGTTTCCCCTCTTTTGGGTCACCATTGACTTTAAAAACATGGAACGTTGACTCCAAGATATGGTGGACCATTTGAGGTCATTGAATAGAATGGGAAAGTTTCTTATTATTAAGCATTGTCGGCGAAGTTGATAGGGAATTAATAATGATTTTCACATATCACAGCTCATGAAGCATCACCTGGATCCTTCTCACGTTTTTATTTGGGCAGAAAATGAGTTTGAACCAAATGCTACAATTTTAGATAAACTAGTGGGGATCGTTAACAATAAAGAGAAAGTATTGTGTGGGAAGTTGATTCCATTAGATAGTGTTATATGAAAACAAGGATCTAATTTTGACAGGGCATGTGGACATGAGTAGTTATGAGCGAGTAGTGGAATCATCATTTTCTAGGTACTACATATTCTACATGACTTCTAGAGGATAGAATTTTATTATGTTGGGGACTTTTTAACATCCCGTTACATTTTTCAGCTATGTATTTCTTTTTTCTAAGTACCCTTTTCATTAAATTTCCATTAAACTGTTTAGATATGTTTTTTCGGTTTACTAAAATCTTCAGAATAGGTACATGTTGTCTATGTATTGCTGGTTTCTAGTCATGATGGGGATATCATGTTTTGAGCTATTACATGTATTGTAACTAAGATACACTTCTTGTTGGGGTTAAATAGAAGTTTTTTAAACTGAGGTGATGGGTATTTTGGTGTACTTTTCCAGCATGGCCTATACTCCATGACCATGGTTTACATGACATAATCTGGCCCACATCGAGGTTTAAGTTGTTTGTTTAGCTATTTAGATTCATTCCCCTCATCGGATTTGTTAGGCTCTTGGCCTTATAATATCCCTAAATGTTTTTTCTTAGGTGCTTCTCTTTCCAAATTGATCTGATCAGCACTCAATATCCATTGTGAGTACATTGTTTTTCTCTGGGTAAGTGTTATCTCTATCTCTTCCTTTCTATTATCCATGATAGTTCCCCAACCTAGCGTTATCGGATATGCTGAACTTAAATAGATATTATTAAGGTTTTATTATAGATCTGTGGTGAGATCTTGTTTGGAAGGGTGTTCCTTGGATAGTTTTGGGGTGTCGTGCATTCTTATAAGATGTATGTGTGTTTCCCCTATTCTTATGACCTCATGTGTTTCGATTTGGATCAGCCATAAGAATTCAGGATTTGATTAATGGGCCATCATTGGAGTACTAGAGTATCAATGGTTTTGGATTCTATTGTGAGTAAGAGTGACCTAGACTTTGAGGTAGTTTGTTTCATCTCTAGCTTATGATAATTAACCTACTTTTTTTTGGTTTTAAAATTTAGTTATAATTTTATTTATAAAAATGGAATGATTGTTGTGTGTGTTGAAAAATAGTTTTTAATGAAAAATGGTTTTCCCAAGATTTTGATAAATTTATAAAAAATGGTTTTGAAAGTATTTCAAGGCATTGAAATGGGTTTCTGAAATTGAGCACATGGGTTACCTTTGGTACTTAGGTGGAAGGTTTAACTTGAGGAAATTTTCCATTACATTGTGATTATCATGGAGGTCTTTCTTGGGGTATACCTTTGTTTCTTATGAATATTTTTCTAGATGGACTATATTGACATTTTATGGGGTTTACTCATGGGGTATTCCAATGCTTCCATGGCCCATTATTCAAGGATCTGTTCTGTTCTTGTGATTCATATGGTACAAGAAATTTTCTAGCAAGAACTGTAGTATTCCATGGTGTTGTGATACATATGATACTATTTTTTTTTTCCATTCTGAGTTATCCATGATATGGATGTTTATTATTGTGTAATATATTACGAAAAAAACTGATTTGAACATATTATTCTTGATTTTGTTTAGAACTATGGAAAAGGGAAATTTTTTCCATTTTTACAATAAAAATTCTTTACTATACAACATGTAATGTTTTATTTTAAAAATGAGAATACATGACTTTCTATATAATGAATTACTATCGAAAACTAGGGTGGTATCCTACTGAGCCTTCTAACTCACACCCTATGCACTACTTCGGTGGTGTGTAAAACTTTGACTTTCTTCTAGTGCAGGGAAAGGCAATGGTATATATTGAGGAGGAAAGGTTCATTTCAGCTGGGATAGGTAGCTGGTGGTGAGATGGTTAGAGTTCGCCCATACCATCATCATAGTAGCTTTTGGATTAGATTCTCATGTAGTTGGACGTCTCTTTTGGAGTTTTTAGCTACTGATTCTGTTTTATTGTTTCTGCTTTTTTCATTATAGTTATGGCATATATACTTATTAGTAATAATTTGTTCCATTATTCCTATATATATATATATTCCATGTGGTTGTTTAGGTTGGGTGAAATCTTTCACTTGGTATTTTTATTCGATGCCCAGGTGTTGTCGCCAGCCTGTGGGGATCAAGAACCTCCTTAATGTATTTGACGGTTTGGGCCGGGTTCCAGGAAATTGAGGGAAACATGGGTGGTTTAGTTATAACTATGTCAACATGCATGGTTGAAAATGTGAACATTTACCAAAAACAATTTTAATCCATCTAGGACACAATAGAGAATCTACCGACTAAAAAAATGATTCATTGTGTAGAGAAAATTAAAATACTAGATGTAATGTATTTATAATAAAACAAATACACGACATATATTGTAATTTTTAAAGTTGAATTAAAAATAAAAATTCTTATGCATATTAACAATTTATGAATAAAGTTTAATGCATGTTTCATGTAATGGATTTCATATGTAAACAAATTATATTTCTATTAAAAAAATTTGGAATATAAAATTGAATTATAAAATGATAATAACATGGAAATGTCATTAGTAATTTAACAGAGGGTAAAAAAATGGGAAATTTATCTTATGGAAAAAACCCATCAAAGTGACAATTACATATCCTAGAGTTAATTCCTCTAATAACCATTCTGTATTCCATAAAACATCCATTTGAATGATCAAATATGTATCTTCTTATTACCCATCGATAAAATTCGATCGTCTTGTAAAATAACATACATTAACCGTCAATCATTTGAATATTATTATTTTATGTAAACCATCTCTATTGAGCATTAGAAGTTATACATCTAGAATAACTATTTCTAAATGATCTCTAACTTATACTGAAAATTTATTTCACATGGATCGATCAAAACAATCTGCAACATGATAATAATTTTTAATGATTCGTGCCTAAGTCCTCTACCAACATCAAAATAATTCCACTTATTACTAAATCAAACTATACAATCTCATGGTTTCAATATAATGCTTCTAGATATGTTAAGTCAACTGAGGAGAAACATCGCCTCAAAACATCATGAACAACATGATTTTTCAACATGTGTTCTAAATTTTTATATTAAAATTTCATTAATAGATCATGAAATTAATTCTATAACAATATTTAGATTAAGTGATACATATATAGAACATGATTTTTCCTAATATGTAACATTTGATTGTTGTCTAGTAGGATTTCACATTATGAATCACATAAAACTTTTCTCACATTATTCCTTATTAAAAGAACATTTTGAAACCCCTCATACCAGACTAAATCCTTCCCATATTCCATTACAGTAATGCCCACTACTTTTATTTTCAACATTGTGTCTATATCCAGATTAAGTCCAGATCATAGTCATAAACAACAAATTGATCACAAATATTTTTGTTTTCATTCATGTATCTATATCTTATCAGGGTTGTGATTCTACAAAACCATTCAATAGATTATAAATTCCGAATCAAAAAGATAAATATCTATAATAATTAAAATATGAGTGTACTTAATTTAACACATATATGTACTCTCTTCCACGAGTTACCATGAATTAATTGAAAACTCCATAAATTTATATAATTGTTGATTTTGCATAGATCAGGATATTTAAATGGAGAGGTGTTGCTTATCTATATTGGAATTTTTCTTAAGATATTTAGACTAGGTGAAACTATACTGCACAATATCAATCTTAAAAGAAGGAGCTCACCTTCGACTAAACTCTGAAGAAATTCTCCTAGATAACTTATTCACTATCATATCTCAGTATTACATTATATACTCATTAAATTCAAGTATTGGTTTTAGAATATCTTATTACATAGAGTTTATGATTTCTCATTTAATTAAATCATTAATTTTTCATCTTTTGGGATTAGTAAAATGATATTGAACATTTGTGTCTTTTTTTCGAGAAGGAAGGATGCCAAAAAAATCCAAATAAAGTTAAATTTGGTGTTTCTTTTCATACTTTCTAAAAAAATTGTGGGACCTAAAATTTTATACCCTTCCCATACTCATCCTAATCATATATGATCTAGTTATTGATGGAATTTTCCATAGTCCATCCTCTATTAGAGGGGGTGGGACTACCCTCATTTTCCTTAAGGTCTCGTCCTCAACCAATTTTTCCATTATCTATAATTTATTTTCTCCCTCTATTCATAAACATAACACTATTCCAGCAGGTTTAAAATCTATTTAATGTATCTCCACATCTTTATATTTTGAACTTGTAGTTCACTGTAACCTAGACACTCTTTAACCTAATAGAAATGGTTCGGTTTACTTCACACCATTCATTGGTCGACTCCTTACGAAGATTAATTTTTTGTTCTTAAGTCCTATAAGAGTGAGACAATTTCAGACATCATTAATGGTGAAAAATGATTGTTAGTTTTCATTAACGGAAAAATCGATCACTACTTGTTCCATGGGTCCTCATTTCAGTAACATATCTCCTCTGTAACTCAAAATATTGTCCTATGTCATTCATATGAATAAAATTCATGGAAAACAATGTTTCGTTTTAGGCTTCCCTGATGTTCATATAACATTTCAAAATCCTTCAATCCATAACATTCTTGGAAAATATGATTTAGTGTTTCTTATGTTCTGTTAATAGAACTTCTAAAGTCTTCTACACAGTATCTCTACACATATGTGTTCGGTTTTTTGTTTATAAACACCTAGTGCAGTGGTAGTAGAATATGTTTTAGGTGGAATTTTTCTACAAATAGGTGGGGATTAATGATTCTTGGATGATTCTTTTCATCCAATAAACAAATGTTTCATTTTTATCACCATGCATACGGTGCCATAGGGGTCTTTATGGGTGGTTTTCTCTATCCAATTGTTTATTGGGACTATTTATTATGATTCAAACTATGTGGTTCATGTTGAGTTTATAAAATCGTCTAATGATTCCCCTCTTCATAAAGAATTGGATCTAGGGTATTCTGATTTAATGGATTTCATTATATTTTCAAGTTGGAGATGTGATTTTTGAGTTCATAAGTTGTTAGGTAAGGTTCTCATAGATGATTTAATGATACATTTAGTGGTACAATTCTATTTTGTTGATGTAGTGATGGTTTTAAGTTAGAAAAATGGGTAAAAGTATAATAAAACTACTACTATCAGTGTTTATTGAAAAAAACTAAAAAAATTTCAAGCCCAACCTTTATGATTTAGGATAGTCTAGGCCTGAATAGTGTAGCTCATCTGAGGTAGATATCCCTGGGCTTGCGAGACCAATCATTCTTAATCTCTCTCTAAAATATATTCACATACATAAAATACAATTACAGGGAGAATGTTGACCCTAATGGTTTGAAGTCATATATTCCAAGATGTAAAAGAAAATAGGTCAACTCAAGGACTAATTAGGAAATTGAAAAGTGTGAAAAAATAGACTCTTAAACAATGATGGAATATGAATAGGACCCACACATAAATAGGATAATTTCATTAATATCGGGAAATAGAAATCACCAAAATCTCATACTTGATAACATTCTAGTCATCAAAGGGAAAAACATGGCCTTAAGTAGATTACTCAAATTTATCTAAAACCATGGTAACCAAATCATCAGGTAAAGAAAGGAAACCTAAGGTTGGGAAAAGGTTTAGTGGATCAACATATGTAGTTATAAAATCTAAGGATAGGATGGTTGAGGATCAATGTCGTTATAGAACATGTCCAGAACATTTGATAGAAAATTTTGAAGAAAGGGAATCCGTCAGAGACTGAATAATATAAATGAAGTTTGTAGTTCTATAGGGAGAATATAGGGATGAAATTGATAAAAATATTATACATGGACAGCCATTCGTGAAAAATGAAAATATGATACAGGATTTCTTCATTATTAATGCTTCAAATGAGGATTCTCATAACATTCTTGAAGGGATACTTCTTATTGATCTAAATTAGAATCATGCCACTTGGATTGATAAACATTATAAGATTTTATTCAGTGGCTACAAAAAGGGGAAAATGATCTTTATGTAATGTTTATAGATCTGGGAAAATATGACCTCCCACATTTAGGAACTCATCAATGACAATCCATATTTTATGGTTACATCACTATAATGGACACTGTTTTTGGTTATACATTAAATATATATTTTATAGAAACCTATATCATATAAATATCAAAAGAAAATTATGTTCATATATAATTATATAATGTATCACATTCCTTGAATCTTTTATTCCTTATCAAAAATGATTCATCACTAAATCCCTAAATCTATAAAGATTAATAAACTAAAATATAAGCCTTTAAAAATAGTCTATATGTATAATTAATCAAAGATCCTCTCTCAGATTCCAATTCAAATGAAGTTCTAAATTCTACAATCAAATACTCAATATTTCTGGTGGATCTCATTAATAAACACCTTATGTATTATAATATAGGTCATATGGATGGAAATCCAAAATAAAATCATTAATAATTAACCATTCACTCACAAAAATAATAATTTATGTTTCCATTATTCCAATAATTCCAATAGAAGGGGTCAAATTCATTTAATATACTCTTCATACAACTTATTCTTCTTTTTTCTATATTGTCACTCAATGGAGTTGTGAAATGTTCCATTATATTAGAAAATATAATTTTTTTTATGATTCCCAAATCAACATCTATAAAATTTCCTCATTTTTGGATACTTTATCTAACATCTATAAACAATAAGGATTTCATTTTTCATGATTTACACATGGTGGTAACCATCACATACAATGATTCTAAGAGTGTTTCATATAATAACAATAGTCTCTCTTTCTCTCAAATAATCATATTCTCAAATTCCAACTAACACTGACTAGTTTTTAATATAATTTTTATGATCTCTCACTAATTATCCCACCAATGTCATCATGTGTAATGTCCTCTATAAAAAGAACCATTGATTCATCACAATTGGATTCACATACATGTTAATGATTTTATTTATATGTTATGATGTAGTGTTCAACTTTTAGATTTTATATAAAACATTTTGGCTAATGAAATGTAAGAAAACATTAGTTCTTTTTCATATAGATTCTCTAATTCATCCTTATTCATGAATTTGGACTTCCTACCCATAAATAATAGATAAATATAATTTTTCTTTAGAATATCTTTTATCTAAATCCTCTAGAATATGAAATATATTCAATCAAACTTTATTACCAAGAACATTCACCATATTATTCCATTCAAGATTGACATATTGAACATCCTAAACTATTGTATCATGTATAAGGTATTAGTAACTACTTCAAATAATACTCCTATAAGTAAATGGGAAGAATCCTCCTACAAAATCATTCTTTAAGTAACCTCAATCAGGGTATAATCATATGAAGCTCTACAATGTGGGTTTTATACAAGTTGATGGGTCTAATAAAAATTTAATAAAACCCCCAAATGATACCCCTATTAAACAAATAAGTATGAAAAAATGTACATTAATTTACTCATATTCTCAATACAATGTAATATATAATCCATTCACACTAAAGTCACAGTATTGAAATTCAATCCTCTCATCAACCTAAAGAATAATTTTCAAATGATATTGATCAAAAATATTTCAGAAAATAATAAATGATTAATTATTTTTATAAATTTAGGATATGAACATTAATTCTTATGTAGAACATTCTTATTCATTTATTATAGAATCAAAAAATGATCACAATAAGCGTTTTACCTCTATCAAAGGTGATTTCACATTACTAATACAGTATAATCTAATGGGTAAAAATATTCACCACCACTTTTAAATCTACATAGTGATTTTTCCAAAAATATTGATTTCAAAAAATAATCCTTCTACGCAGAAATGGACAACAACAAACTCAACCCAATTTTCGGACACATCGTTCCACTATTGAGACATTCATGAGTTCCCTCATATGTATAACATTGAAAAGTATTACATAATTCATTTTAAAAAATAAATTGATTGGATAAATCATCAAAATTACCCTTACATATCCAATAATTACTTTTATGTATATACCTTAAATCATCCACACATCCACCTTCTAATTAATAAATATGGTAACATTTGATTAAGAATATTTTTAAAACCTCACACAATATTTTCAATTTCGGTTATCCTGTATCAATTCATCTATACATTGTCCATTCCACTCAACCATGACTATCCAACAATAGAGGTTCAAATTCTGATATCATCCATTGCATATAATCTATTAATCAACAAGAAAATAGGTTTCTCAATGATTGAGTTTTAAATTTTTTTATTGGAATATAGGTTTTACATGTTCTAAGAATTCAATTTGAAGGGACATATCGTGGTGTGGTTATGGGTGCCATGCATTGATGTACCAGATAGAAGAGATAGTATTTATATAGCCTTATGTATTTTTCATTAAATGGTAGTGTCAATGAATTATTTTTGTGTCTTATTATGTGGTGTAAACCATTATTGTTAGGTTTTGTGTTTATAAGTTGGAATTCACATCATCACATGGTCAAATTAGGTCCTTAGATGGGGTTTCTTGAATATTATTTTTTTAAAGTAAAACCCCTTACATTTCATAGGAACCCTTACATATAGACTTATTACTTTTCTATATTTCCATTCCCAATTTGGGGTTATGTTGTAAGTATATTATATTAATAAATGAGGCAACTTTAATTGTATGATTTATTTTATGAGTGGCCAACATGTGGTGTTACTAAAACCCAAACGTGGATCCAATGGTGGATGATTTAATCGGTTTACCATTAGTATAGTAATTGCACCATAGAGAACCTATTTTTCAATGGATTGTTTCATTGATTCATTAGTTTCGTTAGGGTCATGTACAATGGGGAGATCACTCGGGTTTCATCATGGATTTTATTTGGTGGGTGGAATTAATCTAGTTAGGAATGTGAGATTTTGGGTGATATATAAGGATAGAATGAAATTATTCATAGAGAAGATCTAAATATAACCGCATTATGCGGTGTCTATAAAAAATAACATCATGAATATTTATGTATCATGATTGAATATAAATTCAAAATCAAGTATAGATTGTTATAGATTTCTTATTATTTTTTATAAAACACATGTAACCAAAGGTGTGTCTTTAGAGACACTAGAGTTCCTATTTATTGTCTTTAACACTTTTATATAAGAATTGACAATTTTTTGACAAAAAAATGAGTTATATTATTTTCTATGATTATCTTATAATAATTTTTGTTTATATAGGAAATGGTTGCATTTCAGCATTAGTTTCATCGTCCTTAGGTTATTGTTTTGATGAGATTTTTATTGTTTATTAATCTTTGAGTTATGGTTCAGATTTCAAACTATTATCCTTTAGTTTGTGTCATATATGTAATCATGTGATTTTATTATTCATTCATGTATATTGTATAATCATAAGTTGAGGTAATGAATTTTGGACGGTCTTTTTTGTGTGTGTAAACTTATGAATTATCCTGACTTTTATTTCTTTAGGTTGATAGAAAGTATCAGTGTAATGAAGATATTGAAATAAACTAAAGGAAACCTAATGTGATAGGTGTCACACATATAATTTAAATAGATATTGGTTATTTTATTTGATTGGTTTTTGTTTACCACTATAAAATAATTTTTTTTGATAAATTTATTGACTTATATATTCATTTATTAATTTTTTAGAATATTATTTCGAAATAGGATAATTATATATTGATTTAAATGAAATGGTTTCTAAAAATATTGTTTGTTTATAGTGGTGCATAATTTGTCTATAAATAATCTATATAAAACAATTATTTGAAAAGTGATTACATGATGTGGATCTCTATGGTTTTATATGGTTTTATTATGTTGTTTTTTACCCTTTTTTGAATAGAATGGTTTGGGATAGAGATTTTTAATGATGGTTATGGGGTTTTGGCATCAAGGTTTCATAGTGGGTATTGATCCTAGTTATCCATGATTTGACAAGGATAAAATTTGTAGTGGACATCTTAGTAGTGGATGGTATGTTGTGTTATTTGAAAATAGTGCTATTGCAAGTTTTATGGGAAATATATGGTTTTATGTCCACTGTGGGATCATTTTGAATGAGTTATTGAGAGGATCTTATGGTGGATAATTGATAATTTATGGTTTTTTAGTATATTCTATATATTATAGAATGTGTTTGGTAATAATGTATATAATAATGGGAATGTATAGTAATTTAATAAGAAATAGCTTCAAACAAACTATTAGTGATTGAATTGAATGGGTAATAGTTGGAATAAATAAAGGTAATGGATAATGATTTGTTTCAAATTTAATATATAAAAATTCTTGTAAAAATAAATATAATATGGATATTATAATGGTAAATTGATAAATTGGAAAATCATATGATTAAATGAGATTATGTTGATATTTTTATGAATTATTTATGTGAACGGTGGGGTTATATTTTTTCTTTTGATGGTAGTGGATGTTTATAGAGGAGAATGGAGATTTGGAGACTCGTAAGGGAATTTTTATTATATTTTGTTTTGAAAACTAGTATAATAATTTATATGTATGTGATATCTGATTTATTTTATTTCTGATTTCATATATACACTATTGGAGTAGGATTACCTTAACAAATACCAAAGATGTTGGGTTCTAGGTATTTTACATAACAACTAGGTCAGTGATGGAATTGATGGAAATATAATCCCCCTTTATAACTCTCTATTTTACATGTGAAAATGTTGTAATAGACAATTTATTTTGGGACATGCTATTATTGAAAAATAAATTTTTTAAAAGATGGGATGCGATTGGGGATGTGATATATAGTGAGGTAATTTGTGGTATTGGAATGAAATAGGGATATAATCCTTTAGGTTTATTATAAACAATAGAGGTGAGGATGTGATTTGTGATTATGATTTAGTTACATTATGCAGTACATTTGGTATGCACTATTTGATGGTCTTGATGACACAGTAAAGGTTGTGAGGTGAGATGTTGTGATTTGGTTATATATATGGGATTGTAGGACTGTGAATTTTTTTGTTGTGGTGTGAGATAAAAAACAAATGTCGATTTAGTTGTGCATTACCATCATTATATAATCTTTAAATACTATTTTAATATACATGGCTAAGATATCAGGTTTGTGAGACTAGGTGAGCTTGGGTACTAAATGATGTTGGATAGGTGTGTGTTGGTTCTGATGTTTGTTTATTGGGGCATTAGTATTCACCATCCATATTTTCATGAATGGTCTTGAAAAATATCTGTGTATAGTCCCCGACCCTCATATCCATGGTCTTCTCTAAATATTATTACATTAGAAATAAATACAAGGTCACACCCTGAACCAACAAATACTTAATTAGTATTGGTAAAATAAATACATACTAAAATTTCACATATATTTGAAATAAAATAAAATACATAGAGTATTTTTATCAAGAATGCCCTAATTCATCATAAAATATCTATGTATACCAATAACATAATACTTTACGGTACCTAGGTAAATTATAACATAATAAAGGGATATGCTCATATTCTTAGTAATGGAAATAATATTATAGAAACTATCAAAAATATATATGTATTATCCACTTGGGAAGGAAGATTACTATAACCCTTTCAATATAATGAATAAAATTACCATAATAGTATAGAAATAAATAATTATAAAATAAATCAATTTAAATTATGACATAATCATAAAAGCTATCAATCATTAATCAAAAAAATGAATAATCACACTTATACTAATCACTGAAACTATAATGATAGAATTCATAATGTCAAACATCTAAAACAAAAAATCATGAAATTTCATAAGATAGTTTAAATATATAGGTACAAACGCATATAATTTGGAAATGTGGTTTTTTAAACAGGATATGTTGATTCATCAAGGGGGTATCTTTTACCAGCTATTACTCATAAATTTCTAATTCCAATGAATTCCTTATATAAAATGTTTTAAATAGAATCAACCTAAATATTTTTATTCAACAACAAATTTATGAAATGGTTATACATACCCCAATCAAATAAATATATTCACAGACTATCCATAGTAATATGTTGAATGGTAATATAATTGTAAATTATTAGTAAAACTATTAATAAAACATCTAAGCAATGAATAAGGTTAATATATTCACAATATTTTCCCAATAGATCATTTATATATTACATGTTTTAAATCGTTTATGAATAGACAATCAAAAATAAATTATCAAAAAAAATTTAGGACAATAACGTTTCCAATTGGAAATATCTAAAAAAAGTTCCAAAAATTATAATAGAAATTTTGAAAATAATTTTCATTAGTAATAACCATTTTAAATATGTCATTTAATATTTAAAAGATTGAGTGATTATGATGACTTAAATTTTGTTTAAGACTCATGTGGTAAAAATGATTCCTTTTACATTTTCTATAAATGAAAAATGAGAAATGTCTGGAGAAATAAATAAAGACTCCGTTAAAATATATTTATATAAATTTAAAAAATATTAAAAAATTAATTCAATAAATTTCATGGAGAGTGTTAAAAACTTTTCTAATGTCATTTTAGTTTAAATGTACTTGGAAGAGAAAATATTTTTACCGACATTAGATATGAAGTTGGAATTTTCAAAAAAACTTTTCTCAACAATTTTATGTAAAATAAAGAGTAAAAATGGTATGATTACATTAAATAGTTCTTGAATAACTAGAGTAAAATAAAATAGATTTTGTTTAATATCAAAATATACAATAATTCTCTCACCCGAGACATAAATAATCATAATCCAGAATAATGATGATATTTGGAAATAAACCCTTACTACATTGGTAAATTTTGAATCATAAGACCAGTTAAATAAATAAAAAAAATACATCACAAAATAGAATGATGATAAATATATTCATGATATAAAATATCAATAGGTTATGTGAATACACCTCATAATATAATAAGTGGTGAATACATAACATGTATCATGAAAGTAAAAGTCTTATGAGAACCCATTACCTCGTGTTTGACTTCATTCACATGTTTCCCAACCACATTTCAAGTAAATACCAGTTTATTATAAAAACAATAAAGAACTATAATCATATATCTAACACACTATATACTTTACCTATAGTCTTTCACAACTATTTGATTAAAAATTCATTGATAATATCACTGTGTTGGGTGATAATTTGTTCATTTTTCATGTATGTTTTAGTTCTTTATATTAGGTATATTTAATTTTTTCATGGTAACATCTTATAAATAATGTGAAAAATGTTTTAAATATCATATATATTAAATATAAATGTAATTATAGTAATATATTGATGTTAGATATGGAAAATGGATTACGCCATTCTTGGAAAGGGTAGGTCGTACGTATGTATGAACACCATTTCCATTTTTCTCAATGGATAAAAAAAATTACCATTAATTTTAGTTTATATTTTCAGAATAATAATTATTTAATATATATAAAAAAATTTCTATATAATAAACCCCTATTACTATCCATTCAATATAAAATGAAGATCATTTCACATCGCTATGTGTAGGAATTATTCCATACATACATAAAAGTAACATTATTATTTTCCAATGGATTATAAGGTATGAAGTTAGATTTGATATTATAATTATATAATTAACTTTTTATCACAAATATCAAATATATTCATTTAATTTTATCCTTATTTTACTTTAATTTAAATTGTAAGTGAAAAATGATAACTTTTACTTTGCGAGGATGTAATACACTATATACAGGTGCATCATTATCATATTCCATGGGGAATGGAACATAAGGTTCTATATGTGATATAATAATTAATGAAATATAATAATTTCATAAATATTATATATACAATATAAATCCATAATTATATCATTACCTGAAATGTGTTGATGAAAAATAAATTACATCAGTTCACAAGGTAGTAGTCCACCGTACACAGTCAATTGTTTCATTTCCCAATTGATTGATTTGGAGGGGGTATGGGTCATCATCATAACATAAATAAATATGGTCTACATTTTATACTGATGTAATTATATTATCATAGTTTAAGACTGATTTGTGGAGTTTTAAGAATAAATAAAAGAAATTCGAATGTTTATTAATTTTACCTCTTATTTGTAGAGCCACATTAGCATTAAACCCAAATCCATTGTTGGAGAAATTCATAATCGAACTATGTCCTCTAAGATGTAGATAGTTAATTAATGAATGTTTTTTCATAGGTAACCATATAAATGGATAGTTTAGGATGTCTGAAAAGGGTATGAGAATTAGTTTCCTTTTATAAGTGGGCGAGAGGACACACAAGGAATATTTTGAAAAGGTATAGTTGTAACAACATTATTCTTATCCCAATAGCTTAAAAAATGGTTCATTATATAACCCTAGATCTAAAAGGATGAAAATATGGAAACAAAATGTTTTTTGGAAATGTTTTAGGGAATTTTAAACATTGTCGTATTTGTTTAACCCCTGGTAAACCAATTATTACCTTAATAACGTAAATTATATTTGAAAATTTCACTATTAATTATGTTCAAAATTTAATTTGACATATTATATAATATTAATTATTCTTATTCCAAATATATAATCTATTTTCCAAATTAGTTTTAATAAAGTGGTAGAATACAATTTAAAATTTAACTACAGGCGTGACAAAAGAATAACATTCTAAAAAGAACAATATCATAATTATAGAATGTTCTAATGTAAATACTTAGTATGGAAATTATTATATTTATATAAAAATGTCAAGTATTAAAATAATTGAAAATATATTACATAAATAATAATTTATAGTATAATTTAACATCGCAAATAACTTAAATGAAAAAGAAATTTTCCAAAAAAATTATATTTTTTAGTATTTGTCAAAAAAGTAATATTTTTAGAAAATTATTAGAAATCACCGGAAAGAAAAAATTGAAATGTATATTTAAAAAATTAAAATAATTTATTAGAATAATGTTTCTAAATTTATAAATTTTTATTTAAACTATATGTGCAATGTGTGAATCAACCACCATTTATACAAGTACCATTTTATGAAAATTATTCCTTTTCATTCAAATGATTATTTTTTTATCATTAATACATTAATAACAACTAAATTTATATTATAAATGTTTAAAAAATAGTTGTTTCATGTTATGGTTATTCCAAGTCATATTCACACAAATAATAGCTAGTTTGTGGTTTCCATGATTAAATAATAATATTTCAATATATTATTGCGTCTTGTTTAAACTCAATGATGCAGAAATAAAAAGATATTGAATGGATGAACTTATTTTAATTGAAATATATCATAAATAATAGTGGTTTTATATTCACTTCTATGAATTTTGATATGTGTAATACTCTCTATCTAACATTATGTCCCTCCTTTGAAAATCTCAAGGATTTATATTCTATCACATTACCTAAATTGCATCCTCAAAATTGTACCTTGATCATAGTAAACATAGGATTCAAATTTTAAAATAAAATTATTGGAATCCCACATTATAAAAAGGTTAAATAAAAAAACTAGTAATTTTAATTAAATAAAAGTAAAAAATTCATTTAGAATTACACAAAACATGGTTTCCATGTGGGAGAATAATAGTAGGAAGTTAAGATATGAACATGGAATAATGGAGTAAATAATTATAGAGAATGATAGAGAAAATTTATTTCAAGAATCTGAATGACCAATTAAAATTTAATTACATAAAATGAATAAAACTCTTATAATTTAAAGGATAATTTGACTTATCAGATAATAAATTAATAATATATCATTTTGGTCTCAAAAAAATGTTTCCTACAATTGAGGGATCAAATTAATATATAGAATAATAATTTAAAAAAATATAATTATTAAATATAATTTCTATTTCAAAATAAATATTTCAAAATTTGTTTTTTCTTCATTGAAGTTCAAATTCATCACTTTCTATATTAAATGAATACCTACAAATGAATTATTTTATGAATGAATAACTCAAATTAAGTTTTAACGGATCATAAGGTTTTTAAAACAGTAACATGTTTTTATAACCACCTCTAAATATTATGAAAATTTGAAATGGTTAGAACCATTTATCCACTAACACCAAATTTTCAACATAATATATTCCATAAATTTTAAATCATAACAATAATCCAAAATATTTTTGATGAAATTCTATGTTATGAAAATTAGAAGGGATGTTACTAAATCTATTATATATTTCATGAACATTATAATGAAGCTCTAAATACCACATTCCAAATATTCTAATATAATTATCACTATAAATCCTTTAGGAAAAAATTAATTATAGTGAAAACAAAATTATCGGTTGTCAGATATAATCCATAATTCAAAACAGGCAGTATACTCTCGAAAAAATAAGCAAAACCATAAAATAACTATGAAATATGAAGGTCACCAATTAAATAATATTAAATTCCAATTATAATTAATATATCATCATAGATAAGATATTAATGCTTATCCTCATTGAATCATTTATTTTTTCAAGAAGATTAACTTTTTTCTTAATCAATTTTCTTGGTGATTTGTACAATTCAACATATTCACTCAAATAATTAGAGGAAAAGTGTCAATGTACATTCCATTTATATTTCATAGTTCTTATTGCAATATTATAATTCAAAAATAAAATAACACTAAAAAATAATTCATGAATCCAAACATAAACACAATAATATTTCCAATGCATCTATAGTAATACCATAAACTTATAACTGATCCCTTGGATTATTATGAGTTATATTTACTAAACAAATTAGGAATTAATTTTCATAGACCCCATGTCATTATAATCAATGTATTAAAAATTTTAATGTTATTTTTTACAAATGAATCATGATCATGGTGAATTGTCTATCCACACATGTAGTAAAATGAAATTACATTCAAACAAATACATGAAATTTCCTTCCAAAATTATCACACTTAGAAGAATCATTATATCCATTCATAGCATTATATTTTTTTCCTCTGACATGAATTTATTTTATTTATTCCCTTCAAATCCATAATATTTTTAAAATTATTTCTCTATCTTGATAGAAAAATATAATGTTTCCTTGTATAAAGAGACTGTTTGGGTGACTAGTTCCCTTCAAAATGTTGTATTTAGAGGATCAACGAGAGGAACATTCTTACTCTTTCTATTATGTGTATTTATATGATTCCCATTCTATAAACTCTTTGATATTTCTATAAAATGTTATAATCTGTAACAGATGATAATATTATGAAACATAATTTTTAATCCAAACACAATTGATGTACATTACATTAAGTGTACGATTTATTCATTGATAATATCATATTTAAAATAATTTATTCTTTGGGAATGTTTTCAAATCATAAAACATTTCCAAAACTAAACAATTTTTTTTGTAAATAAAATGTGAATTAACTAAAATAATATCACCTATGAGTGTTAAATATGTTTTTTAGTACAGTTAAATTTCACATACCACTAAATTCTCGAGTCAAACTTATTGTGCCTTTATCAAAGTTATTACTTCTATGTACATCGTTCCAACAACCACTTCTACTTATAGTATATAAAAAATATTTTCTTATTGAAAACTGACAAAATATCTACCTTAGAAAAATTATATCATTTTTTCTTATAAATATACGTTTCATTAAAGTATTTGATAATTCTATATTCACTAATTTATTTTTCATAAATCAATTTCTCAATGTTTCTACTAAACTATCTCAGACACCCAATTTATAGACCCTGACCACAATTAATAGATGTTTAAGTATACTTTGTTATATTTTGACTTGATACATGGTATCACATATCAATGGAGAAAAATATTTGAAGTATTGCTAAAATAGATACATAACACAATTTCACATAAATTTTAAATCATAAAATACAAAATTATTTTTATTGATAATGAAACTATTCCTCAGAGTGTATCTAGTTATATAAATTATAAAAACATCTTTGTATATGGGGGAAATAATACAAAATAATGTGGTTCCCTTCGATACTCAATAAGGGTATTCGTACATTGGAATAAATAAATGATAATAAAATAAAGAAATATAAATAACCTCATAAACTAGACACATTTCCATGGATATTTTAACTATTCTTTAGTCACATGGATACCAATAAATTTAATCATAACTAGGGGATCCATAAATCTAGACATCTGAAACATACTATCAATACAATTTCTAATTCTATTTAAATTAATGGTTAAAAAACCATCTAATTTAGCCAACTATTTTGTTACATGAGATCTATCAATGCATCGAGGGGATATCTACAATTGATCCCTACCGACTACATACTATTTCCAATAAATCCAAAATATGATTTGGGTGAAACATATTCAAAATATATATTTTTTCAAATAACTCAAATATGAAATTTTAGTACTTATCAAATTCATATATATATGGCCCTAGACTTGAAGGCTACAAAATCTTGTGTTATTTCATTAATTTACATTCATCCACGTTGAGGATCTTTTCATGATTAAAGATTTATAGAATTAATCCATAAATTATAAATTACAAAACAAAAAAAATAAAATGTTGAGGCTTCAAAATAGTATTAGTTTTTTCAATAAAAGAAACCCTTTTAAAAATAAAACATGAATACTTTTCATGAAATATCATAGATTCTTTATTCATGTTATCTTATTTTCCTTTAACAATAATAAAACTTGTGAAAAACAATTTAAAACATAAGATTAGTAAAAAACTCTCATATTGGGGCATAAAAATAAGAACGAAACCATTAGTGCATGAATATTTTAAGCTCGTGAAATCATTTTCACAAAATGATACATTTCAACCATAAAAATAAACCATTTATATTACCTCATTAAATCATAATAATCTTATATAAATCATAGAAATAATAATTCATAATGGTTACTTATGAAAACCATATCATATTTAAAGAGTATCTTTCACTACTATATATGGAGTAACATTCATAGTTATATATGGAAGACACATCATATTATAATCTGAAAATATCTTAATTGAAACAATAAAATTTAACTATGACTCATTACCAAATTCATTGGACAGATATCACGAGATCTCGATCCCTTGGTTTACCATGGATCCACCTTAATACATAAGAAATTCCCAAGATCTAAAACATAATATAAAAACATAATCCAAGCACAAAAGAAAATAATATTTCCACATTTAAATCCAAAAACTAAATATATTGATATAGTCAAACCATTCTAAAACCAAATTTCAATACAAAAATACAGGAAAAGGAAAATGGAATTATTTTACATTTTAAAAACATTATGAATTTTTGAGAAATCCAAATATCAAATAATGGCCATAATGATAGAAAACAAAATGTCACAATATATGTTAAAAAAGTTCAATATATTATTTAGTAAAATGATTCACATAAAAAAATTTATTTTGAAAACAATTGAATGAAATTTAATGTCAAAGGTGTTTGTTTTATATCTTTTATAATAAGGTGGTGTATAGCATCAAAATATGTCCAAATGAAAGACGATTCAGACAAATTCAATTTCCCCGAGTCTGACTCGTCACATAGAATATTTCTATTCACGAGTACTAAATTTAGTTCAATTTCTACATTTCTGAGAACCTTCTAAAATTTTATTATTCCTTTTATATCACTTGTTACTATACTTTTAAAATTATATAATTATTTAAGTTCATATCAGATATATTTCCAATATTTTGTAGTTTAGTGAAAAATGAACCTAATATTATGTCAATATTATATGTGGTCATAAGCAAATTATATATAGAATAAAATTAATTACATAGTAATCACTTATAAAAATCAATTATAATTTTAAATAAAACCATTTATTTATGGTTGAAAAAATGGACAATGTTATAATCATAGAAAGGGTAAGTTGTACATGAGCATGAGTAACATTTCCATTTATCATTGATCATTATTAAAATATGGTATTTATTATTTAATATTTCCATAATGATCATAATGTTATTAAAATAATAATAGTTAAAATATACTTATATATATATCTTATATAAGTGATATGGTTAATAAAAACGATTCACATCACTTCGTGGTTGTGATAGTTCACATGTGCACAGAAATGACATTATCATTCATGGAAAGTGAGAACATAATTGAAATAAAATTATTAATATAATGATTAATATGTCATGAAAATAAAATTTTAAAATTAATTACGTCATTATGAACAGTCTGGAGAGACAGTATTGAAACAAGAAGTTTATCTGTTCGTAAGGTAGTAGTCCACAGTACACATGAACGAAAAGTTCATTTCAAATTTGATGAAAATATAGATGGATTTCGGGGATGATAATCATAATAAGATCTTTGTATATTGGGGATACTGGATTTTTTATATCATCATTGTTTTACGATATTTTAGGATGTTTAAGGATGAATAAAATAGAAATACATAAAGATAATTATGCCGCTTCGTTGGTAGATCACCTTTGAAGAACAACATGAATCATATAAAGAGGGTGTTCAGCATAAAAAAGGCTTCAAGAATGTCGGAAGTTATTTTTAAGGGATTTTGAAATATATTGTTTTAGAAAATATGTTTTTGAAGTGTGAGTAAAAGAGAAGAGTGATTTCCTTTTACAAGAGATACGATGGGCACCCTTGCAAACTCATAAAATATTAAATTAAAGTAAATTAATTATTAACTACAAAACACTCTAAATTACGTTATATAGAATATAATATTATTATGGTTAAAAATCCTCTCAACTAATAATTTTATAACTTGTATTGATTTTATCAGTAACCTTATTTTTTGGATTACCCTTTATTAATGTATTTCAATTTTAATTGTGGTAACAACAATTTAAATATTAAGAGGTTAAAAATTTTACTTATACAGGGTCAATTTCTGATAAATGGATACATTATAGAATTTTATACCTTATGATTTTCACTTTATAATTTTTATGTATTGTTTAGATTTTTAAATAATTCAATAATATATTATTTTTATAAAATATCAATAGAGTCAATTTTAACACTATTCATATCATTGAATTTAAATAAAATCTAGACATAGAGATAAAATTGGGAAAAAATCATTTAATAGACAAATATTAAGTCATAGTGACCTAAAAAATTCGTTTATTATCCTAATTAATTCAAATATGTTTTATTTTAATATTTTTCATATCATTATTTTGGTAATTATTTTTATAAAATAATGATTTTATCACTATTGTGTAAATATTTATGTTTATTATTTAATCTCCAAAAATTCAAAATAAATTCACATGATGTGGAAAATTTTAATATATTTATGTAGAATATATATTATCATTGTATTACAATATTTATCACAATATAAAAATAATTTATCTTATAACAAATTATATGGTGACATTTTTTCACTTTCCTGACACTTCCTTTTGTTTTAATAATATTTACAAAATATTCATTGGAAAAAGTTTACTAAATGATTCAATTATAAAACATAGGTTTTAATAGTCGATATTTACTCATCCAATATAATTTTTGTAGGTTTTATATTAATTTTATTATCCTTATCATATTATTTATTACCCTAATTTACCTAATTTACCTTTAACTGCGGTAAATAAAAACTTTCTTATTTACTTTTCATAATATTCAAAAAATTAAAGTAACAAATTAACATAATTCAAACCAACTTATTCCAAATATAGAATAAAATATTCAAAACAGTTAACACATAAGTATCAGTAATGAAATTCAAATAAAATCCCATTGACGAAATGAGAATGTTGTCTTTTAAATGTAAAATCCATCAAAATATTGACATGTGTTTATATGTAATTTCAATGTGAAATTATTTCAAATTACCAAATTTAATAAAATTATAAAAACAAAATCTATATATACATTTAAATTAATTGAAAGGATAATCTAACAATATATGTAAATTGGATAGAGAATCCCTTTTGAACTAAAAGGTAGAATTTTTAACAATTCATTAGAAAATATTATTATCAAAAAAAATACTAAAAATTCAACCAAATTAAATATTGATTTCCCTATTAGAAATTAGAAGTTTAATTTTTCAAATGAAAATTATAAAATTATAAAAAATTTAAATTAAAAATGTTTCTCCCTGAATTGGTGTTAAAACATGCTTTAAAAAATATTAGAGGTTTCTATGATTAAAATTTCATTTATTCTTATTTCAAGACCATAAAATATTTTGGAGGAAAGTAAAATAATATAAAAAATTGTGTGAACATAATATATTTATTTCCATTCATTATTTATAATACAAAAACTTTTTATTAACTACAATTTAAAATAATAATATTAACAATGTATTATTTTTTTTGTATAACTTTGTCTTGTGTGCAATGTATGATTTCAAAGAAACAAATTACAGTGTGTCATCTGTGATATCATCTAACGTGTCCCCTTTAAATAAATATTAATATATAATTAATAAATATTAATAGATATGAAAATTTATAAATTTATAATTAACTGGGATTTTTCCTTGGTACACGATGTATTTTATATTTTAATGTTATTAAAGTATATATTAGATCCATCTAATATTTTGAGTTCTTAAGTAGTTTAGTTAGAAGAAGATATTTCTTATGAGGAACAGCCAGTACAGACTCTTGACCTCATTGAGAAAGTGTTACAAACTAAGTTGATTAATCGGTTTATGTTTTGTGGAAAACCCATAGGGAACTGTGATGTGTTTTGGTATCATGGGGATGTTGTGTCCACAGTTCATTGGATCCTATGAAATCCTTGAGAATCATTGATCAGCAACCTATATATTGGAATTACATTTTATTTTTTCCAAGGTAAACAATGTTTTTTATATTTCAATGTTATTAAAGTATATATCAGATCCATCTAATATTTTGAGTTCATAAGTAGTTTAGTTGGAAGAAAATATTTCTTCTGAGGATCATCCAGAACAGACTCTTGACCTCAATGAGAAAGTGTTACAAACTAAGGTGATTAATTGGGTTATGTTTTTTGATAAAACCATAAGGTTAAAAAGTAATCATGGGACTCTTAAAATTCTATAAGTGAAAAATACCACCACTTATTGAATAAGTGAAAAAAATTACAGGCATGCAATTTTCAAAATGGGGGAAGGAGGTAAAATCCATGTTAATTATATAATAATAAATTTTCATATGCATTGCCACTTTGGTATTGGAAAAGGATGAAGCATCCATTTCTATAACTTCTTCTCTTCATTAACCTATTGAAAATTCAAATATCTTAGGGTAAAATCAACAATATATCTTTTCATTCCATCCAACAAGTAATAATCCAAATGATCCTAGAACATCAATGTGATTCCTAAATAAACTGAAAAGGAAGAACAATAAGTTACATTTAACAAGTATTTCTTCTACTGTTAATAAAAAAGAACATATAATCTATTCCCAAATTTCAATACACAATCTTTCTTAATTAGAAATTAATATTACATACTATTATGAACCAATTATACCATTTTCCACAACTCACCATATTCATTATTCAGTAGCACAATTCTGACTCATAGATATGACTGCACTGATACCTGAAACAAAATTGTGGGATTTCCAGCAAAAATATCATCCAATCCCACGTTCATCAAATCATTAAACCAAGGATCACATTCAAAAAATAGCAAGGTTAATGTAGCATTACATTTTTTATCAAATAATTAGCCACTTTATTCAATTTTCATTGATAGTAATGAATCATGAAATCATAATCCTTGATTATTTGCAACCATCTTATCTATCTCATGTTAAATTCATTTCATGTAAATATGTACATAAAAAATGTATGGTCAATATATATTTCACATTTTAATACATATAGATGGTTCCTCTAAATTGTTAACGAAAAATAGAAAAAAATAATTCCAAATCATGTGTAGGGTAATTTAACCAATCAGTATTCAATTTTCATAATGCCTATGAAATTATATGATAATAATTAGATAGGACAGAATCAATTTTTTTCATCAAATAATCACTTTAGAAAAAAAATCCACTATTTTTGTATGGTTGTTCCAAAACTAGAGCACTCACCAATCTTCTTTTAAATTCATCATAACTATCATCACATTATATTGTATCGATAAATATGACACCTTTTTGAGTTAACTTAGTTAGTGGGTGAGATAAATTTAATATTTTTCAACAAACCTATGTTAATTTCTTTCAAAAACATGAAAACTACGAATCTCAATTATATTTGTGGGTACTTTCCAATCAACAAAAATTGTTGTTTTAGTAGGATCAATAGTTATTCCATCTATAGAAACACTGTGACTGAGGAATGAAAATTTTTACAACCAAAATAAAGAATTTTTGAATTTCCAATGTAGTTTCTTTTCATGTAAGGATTTTAAAACAACACTTAGATGGCTTTCATGATCCCATTTATTTTTAAAATATACTAATATTTTATCAAAAAATACCAAATACTTATGCAAGAACTCACAAAATATTCTAGTCATAAGATCCATGAATGCATCAAGTGCATTATTTACCCAAATGGAATAAATACGAATTTATTTTTTCCACATCTAGTAAAAAACAAAGTCTTTAAAATTTCTTCTTACATTTAAATCATATGATGGTACCCCATTCTCATGTCACCAATTAAAAAATATTTTTCCCTCTATATATGATCAAACAAATCACTAATATTAGGTAAATGATACTTGTTCTTAATAATGCTGATATTCAAGGATATATAATAAATAAAATTTCTTATATAATAATTATTCTTCGTAGAAATCAAGATAGGAGAACCCCATGGTGTTATTCTAGGTCAAATGAAACCTTTATTTAATAATTACTGTAATTGCCTTTTCAACTCTAAAAGACCAAATTAAACTATTTGATAAGTTGGTTCTGAAAAAGACTTTACATAAAGAACTATTTCATTAGTAAATAAAACTTCCCAATCAGTTATAATACCATACTACGCATCAATAAAAAAATCAAGATACTCATTTACCAATACAACATCATTACTACAAACAGTTTAATTTTTTCCAAAATATGTGAAAGATTATAGTCATTTTCATCTTTTAATAGTTTCTTATCATCCTGATATGTTATCAATGGTATGGGATAATATTTGTACACAAACTAAATGTCTTTACAAAAAAAACTTCATTATCTCTACGGTCAATCATATAATGGTAAATATAATGCTAATACATAACCAAAAAAACATCAAACTCTACTATAGGAAATACAATGAGGTTTTTCAGATGATTCTTTCCATAGACATGGATATGATGATTCTTATAATTTATTATTCCCTTAAAATTTCCACTAGATGTTTTCCCATAATTTCTATATTAATTTATTGATGTGGAATTTCCTATTTGCATAACATTTCTCAGAAATAAAATAATGTGTAGACCCTAAATCAAAAAACATATAGGCATAGTCTGAATAAAAAAACAATACCTAATACCACATCATTAGATATCCCAACAAATGATGATGTAGATTTAAAGGAGTTTACCACATTTTTCTTCTTATAGATTGGTTTCTTCCCATCATTAGAGTTCTCTGTCTGACCCTTGTTTTCATGATGACCCATCTCATTCCACATAAAACATTTTACAATCTATAAATTAGATTTTTCCTTACAACTCCCATTATCTTTTTCAGGGTAGTTACGAGTCTTATGAACCATTTTATATCTTCTGAAGCACTTAAAAAAATTAAAAGGCATTCTATAGTGTGTTTTTTAGCATAATTAGGACAAATTGTATTCATAATATTATTTCCACTAGAACTGTTTGATAAATTCTCCCTTTTTCCTACCACCTCAACCACATTTTCGTAGGTTGTCCAAGAGCACATGATCCTCGAAAATGTTTATTCCCAACATAGTTCCATGAACACATGATCCTCAAAAATTTTCATGATCCCACTATCTTAGTTCCTAGAATTGTAATTACATTCTAAGTTGAACCATCATTGGAAACTCTTTATAAAGAAACATACATTGGAATTCATCTAAATTAAGAGAATCAATCTACTCGCTATCCTTCATAGTTTTTAACATAGGCCACTGTGGATCAATGTCACCTTTAAAACAATAAACAACAAGTATACTATTTTTATTGTCTAAGCATCCCATGACATGAAAAATAATTTATAGGGATTTAAATCCTCCCTTAATCAAGCACAAGGTCAGATGATTTTCTGAATGATGGAGTTACTTGCCTCATTAAATGCTCCACTTTCGACATATTCCTATGGGGTTGATATAGCTAATCTCATTAATGGATACCACAAACATTTTTAATATGAGTAAACTTTTCCATCAAGACAAAAAATTGTTCAGTTTCGATTTTAAACAACTATGCTTGCTAAATTTAAAAGGTTATTTTCCTCTGGATTTGATCCCAACACACATGCCATGTTCATATGTGGAAAACCATTCCTAACAGACATATTTTAGATGATGTAACATAGAAATATTCAAATTAAATATCATATCAATTTTATAATAATGTAAAAATCCTTGATGGATATTCCATTAATCATATCCTAACCCCTAATGTTATCGAAACTTACCATATATACCAACTATGAGGCCCAAGACTCAAACCTAACAAAATCTTGAGTTATGTCACAAATTTAAATTCATTAATATTGTAGATATTTTCATGTTTATAGATTTATAGAATTATTCCATAAATCATACACAACAAAACAATAAAAATATAATGTGGACACTTCCAAAAATTATCCATTTTTTCACTAACAGAAACACTTTTAAAAATAAAACAAGATTTCATCTCAAGACATATCATTGGTGCATTCATCACGACATCCTATTTTCCTATATCAATATTAAGACCTAAGAATTTTTTATAAAACATACTATTGGTACAAATAGATTAGTAAGGGGTATACTATTTGGAATGGAACCGTCAGTCCATGAATATTTTAAACACATGAAAACGTTTTCCAAAATCATATTTTCCACCCATAAAACATATACCCTTTATATTACCACATTATATAAGAATATTCCCGTAAAACTAATAGATATAAAAATCATAAAGGTAACTTTTTGAAACCATATAATACTTACATTTTATCTTTCATTGATACATAGAAAGTAACATTCATAGTTACATTTGGAATACCCATCGCAGTATATTCCCAAAATCTCATAGAACAAACCCTACTGTTTAACTCCTTTTCTATACCCAATGTATTAGAGAGATATCATAGGTTCACCCGCCCCTGTTATATCATAGAAAAATCCATATACATAAGAATTTCCCATGATACATATCATTATCATACAAGATAAAACAAGCATAAAGGAAACTATCATTTCCACATTAAAATCACAAAATATAATTTAAATATATTGATATAGTCAATCTATTCTCAATAACTTTTTAAATACAAAAATACATGAAAACAGAATATTGTATTTATTTTTCATTTTATAAACATTACATCTTTTAGTGGAATCCAAATATAAAATAATTCTCACAGTGGATGAAAATTCATTATCATCATACATGGTAAAAAAATTCTTTTTGTTGTTTAGTAAAATGATATTATAAAAATATTCCATTTCAAAACCTATTAGTGAAATAAAAATTCAACGGGGTTGATTATACACCTTATAAAATAAGGTGGTGTATGACATCAAAATATGCCTCAATTAAAGAATATAGAGATAAAGTCCATTATCGTGAGTCCGACTTGACACATATAATATTTATATTTATCAATAATAAACTTATGTTAATTTCTAATTTCCTTAGAAATATATTCATGTTTATTATTAATTTTATATAACTTATTACCATGTTATAAAAATTACATAATTATTTATGTTTATATCATATGTTTTGTCAATATACATTACATTATTAGAAAATAAACATGATGTGATGTCAATAGTTAATGTTGTCACAAGTCCATTATCTCTTGAAAAATATTCATTAAATAATAATCGCATTTATATATCAATTATAATTTTTGATAAAACAATTTATTTATGTTATGAAAAAAGAAAAATTTTACAATCATAGAGATTGTATGTCGTACATATACATGAGTAGCGTGTGCCTTCTTCATTGATAATTATGGAAATAAGATTATTAATATTTTATTTTCCTATTATAATCATAATATTATTAACATAAAAATAATAATTATAATATACGTATTTATATCATATATGTGATGTGGTGAATGAAAATTATTCACATTGTTTCATGGGGAAATTGTTCACACATACAGAAGAACGATGTTATAATTCATGAAAAGTAAGAACATAATTGATATATAATTATCAAAAAATGATAAATATGTAATTATCATCATATAAAAAACATTATCTCCTTCATAATGATCCATCTATAGAGAATATAGTGAAAACAAACTATATCTGGTCATGAGGTAGTAGTTCACCATACACATAAACCGAAAGTTCTTTTCCCATTTGATGAAATTGCAGATAGATTCAGGTTAATATTACGATAATAACATCTTAGTATATTGATTATACTGGAATTATTATTTCATTATGGATTAAGGATAATTGTAGTAGAGTAAGGAGGCGTAATATAGAAATATATTAAGAAAATGATTCCTCTTCTAAAGTTGATCACAATTGAAGAACACCATAACCCGTATAAGGAGGGTGTTCTGCCTAAATTTATGATTAAATAATGTAGAGAAGGATTTTAAAAAGGGTTTTCCTTAAATCTTGGGAAAAAATTGGGGTTTGAAGTGTCTGTAATAGACAAGAGTTTGTGTCAATTATATGATAGGGGAGTGGTACCATTGGAAAATCCTAAAATATTAAATAAATATAAAGTAATGTATGACAAATACTGACTCTGAAATGAGTTTTCTCTAATATAAGGTAATTAGGGTTCTAAATCATATCATAATATAATTTTTTGACATGTATTGGATTTATTTTATTTCTTTTCTTTTTTTTACCCTTAATTAAACAATTTTAATTTAAATTATGGAGACAACATTTAAAATATAAAGAGGATATAAATTTTACTTTTATGTGGTAAATTTTGAAAAAAGGGATAATTCCCGATATTATAGACCTCATCACAATCAATGTTTAATTTTTAAATAATTTAAATATTTTTAAATAATTAAATAATATATTATTTTTTATAAAATATCAACACTGTCAATTTTGACACAATCCATTTCATTGAATTTATATAAAATCCAAACAAAGAGTAAAAATGGAAAAACCATTTAATATAAATATAATATATGATGTTAAACTATATGATTAGTGGATTAACCTAATTAATTAAAACTATATTTATTTTTATATTTTTCATATCATTTATTTATATATATATTAACTAAATAGTTAATTCATCACTATTATGTCAGTTTTTTGGTAATTATATAATCTTTGAAAATTCAATATAATTTACCATCATGTGGATAATTTTATTAGATTTATGGAGTCTATTTATTATCGATGTTTTATCATACGTGTCAATATATTAAAATTATTATACATATAAGAAAAAAGTTGGTTACATTTTGTCGCTTTCAAGTCACTTACATTTGTTTCAATATTATTAATATCAAATTCAATGAAAAAAGACCATTAATTGTAACCATTATGATATTAACGTTTTAAGGGTTGATTTTTAATTAACCAATAATAATTATTCAGGTGTTAGGGTAGATTTATTGTCCTTACAATATTATTTGTTATGTCAATTAATCTAATTTACAATTAACCGTGGTAAATAATAATCATTGTAGTTACTATTAATAACATCAAAAAAATAAAAGTAACCTATTAACAAAATTTGTACCCACATATTATAAATTTATAATCAATATTTCAAAATTTAAATCATAGAAGTTTCAGTAATTAAATTTATATTAACACTATTGAAAAAATCTAAAAAAAAAATTTAAAACAAAAAACCATCAAAAGATTGACATGAGTTTATATCCTAATTGAATGTGAAATTACATCCAATTATAATCATTAGATTAAATAAAAAAAAGAAAATGTAAATGTAATTTTAAAATAATTAAAATTATAACCCCACAATATAGATAAATTAGACAAAAAAACTATTTTGAATTAAAATGTAGTATTTTTCAGTATTCATTAAAAAAAGAATATTATTGGAAAAATTCAAAAAATTCATCCAAATAAAATTTTGGTGTCCCAATTCCACAGGAAGAGTATAATTTGAAATATAAATTTTATAAAACATTAAAAATTTATATTTAAAAAGGTTTATCGATGAATAGGTGGTAAATTTTACTTTAAAAATTTTTAGAGCATTTCATGATTGAAATTGGATTTATTCCTATTTTTCACCCTAAAATTTTATAATAAGAAAGTAAAACAATTTAACCAACATGTTTTAAAATCCTATAGATATTTCTATTCATTCATGGTAATACAACAGATAGGCGTTAATATAAATATAAAATAATAATATTAATAATATATTAATTTTTTGTATAACTCAGTCTGCTGTTCAATGTAATATTTCAGAGAACCCCATTATTTCATTTCTAGTAAGATATCAGATAAATTTTAATTTTTAAATAAAAATTATTATATAATTCATAAATATTAATAGATATTAGAAATAATTATTCTATATTATCCTAGTATATCACATTGATTCCCATTATGGAAATTGTGACCTTTCAATTTTATTCCCTTATCAAATAAGTGGTGGTATTTCTCCCCAAATAATTTTTAGATTCCATGATCCCTCTTCAACCCTATGGTTTTTCTAGAAACACTTAACCTAATAAATAACCTTATTCTGTAATACATGCTCATTCTGGTCAAGAATATGGACTGCTTATTCCTCATATGAAAAATTCTATTGTAACTAAACTACTCTAGGACTCAAAAGATGAGAAGGATCTGGAATATAATATCATTACATTGACACATGAAAAACCTTGTGTAACTGGGATAAAATCATAGGTAAATCTACTTTGTAAGAATCTAATCAATATTTCTAAAGTATTTTATAGGGTCCAATGAACCTTGAAATCAATATCCCCTTCTTACAAAAAATATCACACTTTTTCATGGAGAAGTTGTTTGAATGACATGGTCACCTATCTCAAATGAACTATCCTTCCTCTAATTATCTACATAACTTTTCTATAAACTCTACGCTATTCCCATGTTTTGATAAATTTACATCCCATTTTCTTCTATCTCTTCTATAGACTCTTGTCCCACTAACATCTTTTCTCCCACCTCATCCCAATAATATGGAGTTTAAATTCCTTTTCTATATAATCCCTCAAATGGGTAAATCTGGACATTGGAATGATAACTATATTTATTAGAAAACTCAACCAAAGAAAGATATTGATTCAAAAATCCCATTTAATCCACTGAACAAGCTCATAGATCATCCTAAATGGTCTGAGTTGTTTATTATGACTTCCCATTTGACTTTGGATGAAAAGGAATACTAATATTTATTTATCTTCCCAATAAATTTTAAAGGCATTTCCAATAGTTAAAATTTAACCTGAGATCATGATATGATACAATGGATAGAGGAACCCCATGTAACCTAGCTATCTCTTTATGATACAATCTAGAAAATAAATATACATATAGAGTGTCTCGAGTATGAATAAAATGAGTAGATTTAGTCAATATATCAACAATAACCAAAATCAAATTGTTAACACGAGAATTCATTAATAATGACACTACAAAATACCTTGATATATTTTCATATTCCCACTATAGCATTGAAAATGGATGAATCATCCATTTTGGTACCTTCAAATATTTTAGAAACTATTTAAATGTCAGTTATCTTATGGTGAATTTAGAAATCTAACTTTTCATTACAACCCACATGTAATTTTCTTGAAGATCGCTATAAAGCTTAGTACATCTCAGATGAACCAGAAACTATGAAATATGAGATATAATTAACAAATACTTCCTTAACTATGACTCACAGGGCCAAAATAATCTCTTCCCAAACCTCAAATCACAATCTCTGTTAATCCTAATTTCATGTAACATACCCTTCTGAACTAATTCTACCATTTTCTGCATCAAACTATCTTTATTCTACGTTTTATTAATTCTTTCTAATAGAGATGATTACACACACACCTGTAACAAATCATAGGTATTTCCTACCGCAAAAACATCCAAGATGATGTTCGTTAATTCATTAACCAAGGTATTTTATTACAAACATTTCATGGTTAATGTAGCATTATGTTTTTTACTCATATAAACAGAAATTTTATTTTACTTCCATAGATGGTAATGAATCATGCCATTGTAATACTCAATTAGTTCCAACTATATTAACATTCTGATATTCAATTCATTTTAATTGGATATATATATATATCAAAATATTATGGTCAGTATATATTTCACATTTTCTCCATTCAGATGATGCCACCAAATTTATATTGAAAAAAACAACTGCAGATAATTCCAAATCATGTGTAGGGTATTTTTACTCAGAAGGTTTTAACTGACATGAAGCATAAGCAATTACATGAAAATTCTTTATCAGGTAAAAAAATAACTCTATTCAACAAAGCTTCACTATATATAAAGTAATCACCATTTCCCAATGGTACTTCCAAAATAGGATCATTCAATAATCATATTTCCAATTTAGGAAAAAAATCATCACATTATTTGGTCAAAACTAAATTAACACATTTTCAAATTAGCATAGTCAGTAGAATAGATAATAGTTCCATATTTTCAGTAATAGTCTGGTAATGGATTTATAATCTAAGAAAACTATAAATATGAGATATATTTATGGAATTGGACATTCTTAAACATCAAGTATTATAGAAGGATCAATAATTCTGAAATCGTTAGAAACAATGTGTCCTAAGACAAAAATTTATTGCAACCAAAATTCATAGTAGATGATTTTCCCATACAATATATTTTCTTTAATGGTTGTCAAAAAAACTATAAGATGAATTTTTTTCTCATATTAACATTTATAATATACCAAAATGTCATCAAAAAACACAATAAAATACTTATCCACGAACTCAAGGAAAATTATAGTCTTAAGATCCATGAATAATGATTTGCATTAGTTATCCCATAAAGAATAAATAAAAATTCATAATGGTCATATCTAGTATGAAACATAGTCTTCAGAATTTCTTCTTCTGTTAAATTTAACTGATGGTACCCTGAACTCAAGTAAACCTTCATAAAATAGTGTGATCCCTGGATCAGAACAGAAATATTATTGTTATGATGTAAGGGATATGTTTTCTTAACAACGAATTTATTCAATTCTCTATAATCAATTCCATGCCTCATTGAACTATCTTTATTTTCAACAAACAAGACAGGAGAACCCCAAGGTGATGATCTAGGATGAATGAATCATTTATTTAATTATTATTCTAGTTTCTTCATCCACTCAAAAAATAAATTTTGAATTATTTGATAAGGGGGATTTGAAATTGGATTAGAATCATGAAGTATCTCAAAAAAAAATTCATCTTTCTGACGAAGTATAGTATTGGGAAACCCATCAAGAAAAAAAATCAAGATTCTCTTTTACCACTAACCCAACATTAATCCAAATAGTTGACTTGTTTTCAAAATTATGTTATTTATAACTTTAATTTACACATATTAATAGTTTCTATACTTCCTGATATGTTATCAATGGTAAGGGTTCATTCTTGAACAAAAAATGAAAGTAGTTCTGAAATGAAAATTACTTTGATCTATATTCATTAATAGTATGTTAAATGGAAATACAATCAATACCAATAATTTCATTATATTTTACTAGAGAAAATACAATGAGTATTGCAGGAAGATAATTTAAATAGACATTTAAAGGATTATTATGATAATTTATTTTTCCTCAAAAATTTCCACCTAGTGTTGTTTACAATAAGTTATGGATTCATTTATTGAGTTCTAATTTCCAATATAAAGAAAATATCTTATAAATTGAATAATTTTTAGACCATTACACATTCAACACATTGGAATAATCTATATAAATAATGAATATACATGATATCACATAATTTTATGGCTTAACATATAGAGATGTAGTTGAAAAGGATTTCACCACACTTTTTTTCTTATAGTACGGTTGGTTTCCATCATTCATGTTCTTCATCGGACACTTGTCTGCATAATTATACATCTCATTTCACTTAAAACATTTTAATAACTATAAATAATATTTTTTTTGATCACTACCATTATCTTTTTTTAGTGTTTTTACGAGTATTGTGCCCATTTTAACCACATCAGAAACACTTATTAGAAATCAGCAGGTATTCGCCAATGTATTCTTTTCATAGAAGTATCAAAAAATGTAAACAAAATTTTCTTACCATAATACATTTTTGATGAATTCTTCCATTTCTCCTTCCACCTCGACTACTTTTTTGTTAGTTATCAAAGATAATATCATCATCGATAAAATATATTCCCTCCATCTCCACACATCAGACAGGTTTTTCATAACAATTGAACTCACTAGATTCCAATACACTTTGGAAGTTTGGATTAAATAATGAGTAAAATTATTTATTTTACTATCAAGATCCTTGATGAAATTTGGTGCATACCATAATGGTCGAGTGAATTTTAATTTGTATGAATCCCCCATGTCATCCTCCTACATAATTTATAATAATTGTTTTTCCATTCTATGTGGAACCACCATAGGGAAATATTTATCAAGAGACATAATTTTGAGTTCATCTCAATCAATAGCATCCATCTCCTCACAATCCATAATTTTATTCACCAATGACAACAATAAATTGGCTTGACCTTAAATGTGGTAAACAACAAGACTAACTGTTTGATTGTCTGAGCATCCCATTACTATCACGAACCAACCCGGGTCAACCCTGGACCAGTCACCCGAGATGGTTCGCGACATGGCCCGTAAGGCATTCTTGATCACC
This sequence comes from Viscum album, assembly GCA_963277665.1. Lineage (NCBI taxonomy): Eukaryota > Viridiplantae > Streptophyta > Magnoliopsida > Santalales > Viscaceae > Viscum > Viscum album. Next base: position 1,425,888,812 of record OY728133.1, read on the forward strand.
ATGGGCTGGAAAACAGTGTCGAGCATTTAAATATAACTGTTTTGAATGATTTTTCCCAAGAACCAAAGATAATTAGACAAACAAAAATGACAATAGAAATAAAACTACCAGTGAAAAGAAAATAAAATCGAACATACCTCCTTATGATGTTCTAGGTCCCCAACCAACCCAGAATCAAACCTTCCCCAACACTGAGAAACAGAACCAAGAACCTGAACAAAAACTGCACATGGAATTAAAAGAATATGATAGGCATGACCACCGAGATGCTTGGTAGGGATTCCAAATATAACCAAGGAATCCAACTATTATCTTTTCCAAAATATTACAATTAAATAAGTGTGAAGTAAGAATATAAAAGTACGTTTTCACTTTTTATAATAATAAACATACTTTTTCGTATTGAAAAACCATCACACCCTATATACCATTTCTAGAAAACTTTTTTCATTTCGTAAACAAAACCAGGGCAGATAGCTCAAGAATGTGATACAAGGGAAGCGGGTTAAACAAAACGAGCTGGAATAAACTAGGAAAACATAGTGTAATCAATCAATGAAATAAATTAGTAACAATGGGTTATCATAAACACCCCTAGAATACCCCTTGATGTAATCGGTTCAGAACCACCTATCGGCGTATGGTGAAGCTTTTAAGTTTATAACCTACTGGCCACCCTCAAAGCCATAGAAACCAGCGGAACTCCCCATCTGGCCTATACACCTACCAGTGGGTACCAACCCGTCTAATCGTGGATGATAAGAATCCATCACTTGATCAACTAAAAGATTCCTAGGAACCCATGGTGGTTATAAAATTACTATATAGGTAGTAAGGCCCTCAACCGTGTGACACATCTCAGTACACATACCTTCCCCAAACACAGACGCTTCTTATATGTTCACCCATAAAAGGTTATACTAGACCGGAGTGCCTCATATACACTTTCAGTCATCTCACATTAACAATGAGCCAATCAGGCCGTCTTGCCATGCAAAAAATTAAAACCATTTGAACCCTTTTTAAAAATAACAATCTTGTTAAATGGGAATGAAATAATACAAACGTCGTCATTTTAATGAGTCAACAAAACCATTACACGAAACATGAATGTGTATAATTGGCTGTCATGAGACATCTATGTCAATATCATTATTATAAAAACATTTAAAATTCCAACAAGGAACACACAATTTACAAACACAACCCATTCTAACAGTTAACACAACTTCACCCATAGGTTTGATGAGCCAAACGAGCCTCTTGGCCCAATGTGACCAATGCATTTTTAGTAAAATATTTTAAACTCTAAATGAAAAACGTGAAATCTAGTGAAAAGTCCAAATGGCCCCATGAGAATAACAATCATTGAAACACTCACTAAAGGCCAAATGAGCACCCCCTTTGAGAATACATTTCAATCATTTCATTAAATCCACATAAAGAACCAAACCTTATTTAGGAAAACAAATCAATTTAGAAAACCAAAGTTTTAAGATAAAATTATTTTGAAGGTTCCATCATCATTTGAGGGCACATCCATGTGTGGTCCTAGTGCACCCATGGATGTACCAACATTCAATGGTTCAACAACAACCAAAGTCAAATTTCAAAACCACGTCCACAAGAACTAAATTTTCCATGAAGTCATAACCAACAATTTCCAAAATTATGAGAACACAAAACAATCCCCCTTAAATCCAAAAACCCCTTTTCAAAAAAAAATTTAACACAATTCCCATGACATAACGCTTTCAAACCAAATACACCAATCAAAAATTACATTTGACTAAAATATCTCTAAATTACTCTCTTTATGAAAAATGATCAACTAGTGAAACATTCCATCAATTTGTCAACAATTATGTAAACGAACAAAATTAATTATAAACAATTATATAACAACCCACCCAATTTATTAGAAATTTTATATGCCAGTCAAATAGTTTATATGAAATTCTATAAAAACCACAACGAAATTGCATAAACCAAAAACAAAACACCGTGACAGACTATTGAAGAGTGTCACGAAGGTGCGTGTCATGTTGAATACACTAATAATACATCTTTTGTCCTCAGAATAACACAATTCCCATAAAATAAATGAAAATATAATCTGAGGGAATGCTTTGAAACTTTGGTTTGATAGAATCAAAAAGCTTGGAATGACTATAGCAGAATAAAAAAATATATAGCAAAGGTTCAAATCACATTAACGATTTAATTAAAATACTCAACCATTTATTAGGCTGAATTAGAAATGGAAAAGTGGATTCTCCTGCCTCAAGGATGAGTGTGGATGCAACTGATCTTCGATAGAGGGTAAAAAATCCCCCAGATACAATTCTTCACACCCAAAACAACATGAAAATCACACCAATTACCAACTGAGGCAATAATGTTTTGATAAATTACTAAAAACCCTCAAAACTATGGAATTTAACAAATAAAATTTTGTTGTATGGGGAGAAGTGGTGGGTCTCTGGAAAACCATTTATGCATGGGTTTGGGTTTGCCGCTGCTAGCTAAAAAAGGAGTCAGTGGCCAGAGCGTGGCAGCGAAGAGAACTAAGCTCCTACTAGAAAGAAGCTAGATGGATTAGTGTATAGATGGAGCCAGAGCGGCGGTACACAGGTGGCTGGAGGGAGATCAGGAGGCTAGAGCCGAGTGTGCCGAGAGCAAAGATAAGCTGAGAAGCGACAAAGAGGCGGTTTGAGTAGGAGGTGGGGAAAACAGGGGAGGCCGAGATGGCTGTGCGGTGGCAGGGGCATGAGCGGGTGGCTGGCCGGGGAGCGCTAAGGGGGTGCCAGTGAATGGAGGCGCGAAGGGAGACTATCGGCGGAGCCAATGTGGCTGCATGAGATAAGAAGGAGGGGGGGGGGCTCTTGCATCGCGATTAGGGAGGGGGGGTGCATCCCATGGTGCATAACAAGGAAAATAGGGGGGAACATTAGGGTTTGAGTATTTTTTTTGAGGATAATAATAATAATAATACCCAAAATAGAATTAATAAAAATAACATTGACAATAAGAAAATAATTATAATACCTTTAATAAAATAATAATAATAATTATTATTATTTTAATAAATTTTATTAAAAAATCAATAACTAACATAGTATTAAAAACCGAAGAATTGAATGACACCTGGGCCCATGGTGTGGCTACCTCTAATCATGCGGTGATTGTGTACGGGTCCAAAAAAACAAAAAACATTAAACATCAACAATTTTTGACCTACGCTTAACCCGTACCTCAACAAGGTTATCCAAAGCCCTAAAATAACAAAGTAAAAAAAATTAAAATGTCGGGGTGTGACAATTATCCCCAAAACAGACCGTTTCTACCCCCAGAAAGTCACCAAAGAATAGGTTAACCGAAACTTGAGTTGATGCTCGATCATAACCAAAAGAACCAATGAAAACTGAGATTCACATGATGGCCTTACTCTACAAAGGTCATAGCTGACTGATTCAAGAGAAAATTGAAGCCTGAGGTTAAGGAGAGAACATGAATGGGTACTCCCCGCCACAAGAACTCAACTAGAGACGAAATTTAACACCCAAACAAACCACTCCTGGAAGGGGGGAGACGCGGAAACTTGAAACCAATTCAAACAAACTTCTATTGTTCGAATGAAAATCACCTCAGCTGAAACTTGGAACTCTCAACCAAAACCAATAACTCAGAATATTAGACCAAAACCCCTAAGATGAACTTACCTCACACAGTGAAATAGAGTATAACCATATGCATCGATTTTTCTAAAGGAATTCACACCTACAAAAAAACATAGCTATACTCAGATCAACAAATACAAGATTCAAACACACATTTAAGAAAAACGCACAATCTTGAAAAATATAATCCGAAAAAAAAACTGTTAGAATACAATAGAACATGTCTATTATAACTCCATGATGAAGCAATGAGCATATAACAATGTCAAAACATTGAAAGATGAAAAATAATGGATGAAAAGTCAATAAATGTGTCACCGCCAACACAGAACATGATACAAGAACTGAAACTTCACACCCCCAGAGACTTCTAACTGCGTGCGAGCTTCACCCTGAGACCTGTGGATTAGGCTCTAATGGATGAATCATCTCCTATCTCACAGTCAGACACTAAAATTCTTCTAGTCGTATCATCTTCTTCAGGTGATGCTTATGAAAAATCTTTGCTAGATGACCTAAATAGCCGCAACGGTGACACGTCTTCGTATGGATGTGACATGATGGATTAACATGCCCGAACCAGCCACACTGGTGGCACATCATTGATCATTACGATGAACTGGATTCTAGAACCACTGTATAGGACTCTTTAGAAATAGGTCCCTCTAGCACACCCTGCTTTCCAGATTGGGAACCTTCACGAGCAATTGGATTCACATGATTTTCAACCATTTTTGTTCTGGAGACCAACTCATCAAGGAACGTCTCATCCACAAGTTTATCGAAGTGATGGTCCTTAGAAGGGTGGACCCACTCTTTAATCTCTGGTAGAAGACACCGATGAAGAGAGAAGTCTTCATCAAATCATGGGACACTACCTTCGGATAAAAGGACACAAGTTCCCTGAAAAGGTCAACATCAGTCTTCATTGTATGTTGTCCTTGTTGAATGCACATTAACTCTTCCCTTCACTTCTTCTTCACCACTTCTGGTATAAACAATAGAATAAATACATATTTAATGACATCCCATGTTATCATAACATGAATTGACGGTGGGGCAACCAACTCCCAATATTCCGAAGCTGGACCCTCAAAAAAACCCAAAATAGAATGCACTCTGACAGCTTCAGGAGTTCCCAATACACTGAATATGTTCTCAACCTCTTCAAGACACTCTACTTACTCTAGCATACCCCAATCACCAAGAAGGATATTAAGTGTCTGAGAAAGACCAAAAAACATGCATGACTTATTTGAAACATTGGGGACTTTCTAGGAAGCATTTTCAGAACAACATATAAAACAACAATCAAAAACAGATATCAAAACAAAGTATAATTAAATGTAACATCCTATGCCAAAATGAATGGCTCAATAACCAAAAAAACAAAAACACAACAAAAAATTCTCATTTCACATTAGATATCAAAACGACATCAAGGCCACATTCTGAATACCCAACCCACTTTTCGATCCAAATTAAATATTCAAAATTTCATTTAGCCATTTTTTCAAAAACACACTTACATCAAACAAGACCGAAACAAAACCCAAATTACAACAAACCATCGGGATGAGGGACTAGCGGTTACATTTAACCTGGCGAAATGGTAATGATCCATGACCTAGAGAGAAAAAACAACTAGAAGAAGCTCAATCGTGCCATCAGACTCCACGTGGGTCACTACACTATGTGTGAACACGACATGAAACTAGTATGCCTCCACTGTCATTCCTCAATCCCAAAACAAAAGAAGAAATCTCAAATCCAGGACTACCCCTAGAAACACGAGGTTTGGAACAAGCAAGGGTTCATGAATTCTTTTCCGTACATACCTCCCGAGCCCCGATAGTCATAATCTCCATCTACTAGACACCCCAAATAACAAGGGCCTCCAATGATACCATTTTGTCATGAACCAACCTTCGTCAACCCTGAACCGTTCACCCGAGCCGGTCTGTGGATTGGCCCGAAGGGCGTTGCTGATCCCCAGGGGCTGGAAACCAATACCGAGCATCAAAATATATCCATCAAGAATGATTTTTTCCAATGAAAAAAATATAAATACATGAAAAATGCTGATAATAGAAATAAAAACTAACAGTGGAAAGAAAATAAAACTGAACATACCTCCTTGTGACCTTCTAGGTCCCCACAAAACTCAGACTCAAACCTGCTCCAATATTGAGCAATTGAACCATGAACCTAAACAAGAACTATTCCTGCAACAAATAGAATATGATAGGCATGAGAATAGAGATGATCATTAGGGATTCCAAATATAACCATGTAATCCAAGTATTTCCTTTCCCAAAATATTACAAAAATAGAAGTTTGAAATAAGAATATAAAAGCTGTATTTTCAATTTTTATAATAAGCGACATACTTTTTCCAATTGAAAAACCAACACACGCTATATAACATTTTTCAAAAAAATTTGTCATTACATAAAAAATCCAGCGTAAAAAGATCACCAACGTGCTATATGGGATGCAGGTGAATTAAAACAAGCTGGAACATACTAGAACAACATAAAGTAAACAAACAGTGGAATTAATTACGTATCTATGGGTGACCCAAAAAATCCATAGAAGCTACATGGAGTACTCAGTTCGGAACCACCTTTCATCATATGGTGATGCTCTTATGTCATTAACCAACTGGCTGCCCTCACAACAATAAAACCTGTGGAACTCCCCATTTGGCCTTTTCACCTACTAGTGGGTACCAACCTGTCTAATCGGGGCTAATAAGAAACCATCAATAGATCAAATAAAAGACTCCCATGAACCCATGGTGGTTATAATAATAATGTGTCGGTAGGAAGGCCCTCGCACGCGTGACTCATGTCACCGCACATGCCTTCCCCAATCACAGAAACTTCCTATACATTCACCAATAATGGGATACATTAGACTGGAGCACCACATATACACATTCACTCATCTAAAATTAACAAATGGTAACCGAGTAAAAATTCCATGAAAAACCTTCAAACCATTGGAACCCTTTTTCAAAATATTAAAGTTGTTAAATGGGTACACAATATTCAAAACGTCGTCATTTCAAAGAGTCCAGAAAAACAATACACTAAAGCTAAAAGTGCCAAACATTCCTCCATGACACATCCATGTCAAAAACATTATTCTAAAAACATTTAAAATTCCAACCAAGAACACACAATTTTCAAACAAAAACTATTCTAAGATCTAGCACAACTTCACACATAATTTGGATGAGCCAAACAGGCCTTTAAGTCCAATGTCTCCAATGCATTTTTAGTAAAACTTTTCAAACACAAAATAAAAAATGCACAATCTTTTGAAATGGCCAAGTGGCCCCTTGAGCATAACATTCATTCAAACACACGCTAAAGGCCGAATGGACACACCCTTTGATACAACATTTCAAACCTTTCAGAAAATCCACATAAAGAACCAAACCTTATTTAAAAAGAAAAATCTATTTTGAAAAAAAATGTTTTAGGAAAACATTATTTTAAAGGGTCCATATTCATTTGAGGGATCATTCATGTTTGAAACTAGTGCACACATGGACGTGCTAACATCCAATGGCTCAACAACATCCAAAGTGAAATTTATAATCCATTTCCACAAGAACTCAATTTTTCCAGAAACCAAAACCAACAACTTCAAACATTAAGAGAACAAAAAACAATCCCCATTAAATCCATAAACCCCTTTTCAAAAAAAATTTATCACAATTTCCAAGAAACAATGTTGTCAGACCAAACAAGCCAAGCCAATAGTACATTTGACCAGAATATCTCCAAATTCCCATATTTCCAGAAAAAAAGAAAGTACTAAAACCAACCAAAAAATTCATCAACAATTATGTAAATAGACAAAATTGCTAATAAAAAATTATATAATCAACACAACCAAGTTATTCCCAATTTTATAATCTAGTCAAACAGTTTATAAGAAATTCTACAGACAGCTAAAACAGATTGCACAAACCAAAAATACAACACCATGACAGACTATTGAAGTGTGTCACAAAGGATTGTGTCATGTTTGATACACTACTAATAAAAAATTTGACATCAAAAGAAAAAAAATTCCTCAAACACATTAAAATATAATCAGAGGGAATGTATGAAAAAAAAATTTATAGAATCAAATATCTTTGAAAAAATATAGCAGAATAACTAAATATAGAGAAAAGGTGAAAATGTCATTAATGATTTAATTCAAACACTCAAGAACTAATTGGTATCAATCAAAAAGTAAAAACTTGTTTCTCCGACCTCATGGTTGAGCATGGATACAACTGAACTTTGAAAGAGGGTAAAACAATCCCCTACAGTCCAATCTGTAAACCCAATACAACTGAAAAAACACACCAGTTACTAACCGAGGAAATAAGGTTTCAATAAATTTATGAAAACCCTCAAAATGACAGAATTTACAAAAGGAAAGTATTTTGGAAGGGGCAAAGTGGTGGGTTGTAGGAAAACCACACGTGTGGGGGTTTATGTTTGGCACTGGTGGGTGGAAAAGGAGTCGGTGGTTGGAGAGTGGTCGTGGCAGGTTATGGGCATAGAGTAGACGGAGCTCCGGCTAGGAGGCGTCTGGCCGGAGCTGGAGAGGTGGTTGAGAAAGAGGAAGGAGCCTGGTGCGCTGAGGGCAGTGTTTAGCTGAGGAGTGGTGAGGTGGCTACTCGAGCAGAAGGAGGGGAAATGAGGGAGGTCGAGACAGCCGTGTGGAGGCTAGGGTGTGAGCAGTTGACCGGTAGGGATGCACTGAGGGGGCACCAGTGAAGGGTTGTGTGGAGGGAGACCAGCGGTGAAGCCGGTGCCACTGTGTGAGGGGAGAAGGCAGGAGGGGGACTGCCACGAACGGTCCCTTGGGGCCCATGCCGTGAGTACCCCAAGCCCGTCTTCTATAGGCCATGGGATGGTGACTAGCGCCAAAGCCGTAATTCCATAAAACTGGGAAGGCAATGCCATTATAACATGTAAACACACATAGGAAGATACAAACATGAGTAAACTGTATTACCAAAAGAGTTTTGAATGTAAAATGTACTGGAATACAAGCCCAATAGTAAAGGTACAAGTATAGCTGAAAATAATACGACTGATGAAAAAGAAAGAAAATCAGCAATTGGGTCATCCTCTGGGATCCCTACCTAAAGGGTAAGTACATATAGCCTCCTCATCACTCTGCATCTGTCCATCTCCTCCATGTCCCGACACCCTGTTTGGTCCACCTTCGGGCACCGTCCAGTATTGGTACTCTCATCCTCAGTCAACGCTATCTGTCGTCTGCAAAAAACACAACAAGTTTCAGGCATAGCCCATGTGTGAGTGAGTGTAATGATACTCAGTAGGGACCCCAAGACCCTCAAGGTCTATCAAAATCTAACAAGGATAAACCAAAAATTATAATATCAATAGATAACCATTCTTAGGTATATGCCCATAAAAATACCTAAGTTATCATTTAATCAATCTCAATCATGAGGGAAATATATAAAACTGACTCAGCTCAATATATATTTTATTCTAGGGGTAGTATAAAGTAAAATCCCCAGTCAAATTGGAAAAACCATGGCTAATAAAGAACTCCTCCACTACCAAGTAAAGTGGGTGTGTCGTGACACCATGAATGCTTTACATTAACAATGTACTGCTGAGGTACTCCTCCGGTCGAGTACCATAGATCTGCTGCATCACAAAACCCAAACCCCACCGTGGGTTTTCTACGTCACTAAGCGTGCTCCCCCACGTAGCCTGATGATTTACTCCTCCTGTCGAGTATCGTGGGTCTACCTCAACACTATGGTTCTCGCCACTGTGGGTCTTCTGTGACACCAAGGCATTCCCCACTAGGCAAGTAGAGTCACTCTGAGTCAAAATGGTCAACAGTCGTCTACTCGCAGCTAGCTACTAGCTCTTCACAATATGGTATCTTATATCCAGGAGGATCTGCTCCAGAATCTACTGGTTGAAACACCAAATGTCATGAATTCCCATGAAGAAGTATCACAATGGTTTTCCACGTCATAGGGGTCTCAACGTAACAGTCAGCGCATCAATCGGACGCTCGGTCTATTAGTTGTTAGACTTTTAGTCCCGGGGCTCGATTTGATTCATGCCCGACCTAACCAGACCATACCCCATCTCAATCCAAAACATAGTGGGTTATCACTCAAAGGGACCCTCTTGCTCCAAGGTTCCCAATACCACATAAAGTTCGTCAAACGGACGTCTGGTGCCATGGTTATGGCCAAAGATGTATACGAGTCGTAGTGGGCTCTGGTCTGGTCCGAACCGGTCCGACCGAACCGTCCCGACCTAGAATGGGTCGACCCAGTTCGGGTCAACCCTTCCCAACCCGCAGGGTCAGGGCCGGCCTGTAATACGGCCCGAACCATTGGGTGGTCCTGTAGGCCGCGAGGCCCACGAGGGGTCATGGAGCCCGCAGGTGTCGCAGGGAATCTCGGTCGTGGGGGTGTCGTGAGGGCGCGTGGTTGGATCGGTCGAGGTGCCAGGAGGGGTACGGGCCAGCTCGTCCGAGGCTCCACAAGGGGAATGGGACAACACGGCCGAGGCACCGCGATAGGTGGGGGATAGTTCGTTCGGGGCACTGTGAGGTCCACGGGCCAGTTCGGCCGGAGCCCCACGAGGGGTGCGTGTCGGCTCGGCCACAACACATTGAGGGGCGCGGGTCATTTCGGCTACAATGCAGCTAAGGGCACGAGCCTGCCCAGCTGGGGAACTGTGAGGGGCACGGGCAGGTTCAACGGGGGCACCGCGAGGGGTACTGGCTGGTTCGTTCGGGGTGTTGTAAGGGCGTGGGCTATTTTTGGAGGCTAGTGGGTGGCGTGAGACGGGGCGGCGCGACCGGTGTGGGGCACGACCGGGGTGGCCCGGCGGGTAGGCGTCACGACCGAGGTGGCATGGCCGGTGGGGGTGTGGCTAGCAGGTGTCTTGGCCGGTGGCAAGCGCGGCCAGTGAGCGGCATGGCAGGGAGGCTCAGCCGGTGCGCTCAGGGCCTGTTTGGTCCGGAATCCAGAGCACCACGGGGGCGGTGCGGGTCACGGTGGCCATGGGTGGTGGCGCCATTGCCTTTGTCACCTTCGCCGCCTTCTATAATTCCAAAGAACACCAAAAATAAGAACGGAAGAGGGGGTTGGTCTATGTTTGCTTGTTTTTTACCCTCCACATTTTGAGTGGTAGCATACAGTTCACAAGAACAATGAAAAGAACATCATCCATGATCTTCCATAATTTAATCATTCCCAATCCCACACAAGAGAAGAAGGGAGTTCCTGGAATATGATAAACAAATAGCTTTAAACCCATTCCTTGGGTTGATACGTCAATGGAGTCATGGGGAAGAAGATGAATCATTGAAACAAAATGACGGACGTCAGTGTCCTCAGCAATTTCATCGATCGTCGCTTTGTGCGTCAGTATGTCATAATCCAAGACATCCTAGGTCGGAGGAATTCTCAAGGAAGAAGGTTGACATTCAGGTCTACATTCTTCGTCGGCGTACTTCGTTGGAAGAATACTTTCTTTATTCACTGAAATAGCTCTTCATTAGGGATATTTTTTCCAAATGATCCACCAAAAAGAAAATTTCTAACTAATTTTTTTCCCCCAACTTTAATCGTTGGCACAAATTCAAAATAGCCTAATTATACACCTAAGATGGAATATTTAATTAAGGTGGGTTGGAATAATTAATGTGGAGGAAGCTCAAGTGGCTCCTCCACATTAAAGATGGGGGTTGAGACGTTTCTTATCCCCCCATTAATAGGGGTCTGGTGGTCCTCACCCCTAAATTTAATTTGGGAGGTTATTGAAAACTCGGGTGGTCCCCACCACAATTAAACATGTAGAGGAGGTTTAGTTCCGGTGGACCCCACCCCTGAAAATCAACATGGAGGGAGGATTACAACAAATATAAAATAAATTGTGTTTTTATTTTATTTATCATTTCGACGAAAACCCCAAAAACTAACTTTCACCCTCGACCATCCTCCTTCGAGGTGAAAGTCTCCGTAAGTGAAAACCAGCTATTTGAGTTCAATGGTGCCCTCAGATTTTAATTCTGAGCACCAATTAAAAATTTATAAAAACATGATCATACGTTTACTGAACGTACTGAAAATAAAGTTCAAAAATTCATTCCGGGCACTCCGTCCACCTCAGGGCTTTACGTCCCCATAAGCCCCAACTCAAAGCTAAGGGAACAAGTGAGGGTACTGAGCATGCATATGAGCCTCCCCCTCCCATGTGATCTCATAGAGGTCCCCATGTTGCCAAAAAACATGCACCAGAGGTATCAACCTTCCACGAAGGACACACTCATGTTGATCCTCAACCTCTATTGGGAACCTTGTAAAAGTATCCACATCATCGACGTCCAGCTCGCCATGGTCAATGTTGTGAGAAGTGACTTGCACGTATCACCTCAGCTGGGATATGTGAAAGACGTCATGCACCCGGTGTAACTGAGGTGGAGGAGCTATGTGGTATGCCACCTATCCAACTCCACTAAGGTCCAAAAAAGGTCCGATGAATCTTGAATAAAACTTTCCTCCTCGGAAAGCTCTCCACAAACCTCGTTGAGGTGAGACCCGTAGAAATATATGGTCGCCATCCTCGAACTCTGGAGATCTTCGTCCCCTTAAAGCATACGACTTTTGCCTACACTGTGCAGTCTTCATTATCATCTGGATGATCTGCACCTTCTCTGTGGTAGCACATACCATATTTGGTCCCAATGGTGCTGAATCCCCTGGGTCAGTCCAACACAATGGTGATCTGCAAGGTCGCCCGTATAACGCCTCAAAAGGTGCCATCCCAATTGTGGAGTGATAGCTGTTGATTATGAAAACTCCACTAAAAGTCAGTGATCCTCCCAGCTACAAATAATGTCGAGGACTCTATCACGGAGCATGTCTTCGAGGGTCGGAATGGTCCACTCAGTCTAGCCATATGTCTGAGGATGGATGGTGGTGCTCAAATGAAGCTGCATCCTGAAATCCTCTTGCAACCCCTTCCATAGCGAGGGAAGTAAAATGTGTGTCACGATCAGAGACAATCGTCGAAGGTACTGCATGTATATGCACAATCTCTTTCACATAGAGGCATCCCATGCTCTGTACTAAACATTTCTCTTTGATCAGCATGAAGTGGGACAACTTGGTGAGTCGATCAACGATCACCCAGATAGAGTCATGACCCCTAGATGTATGTGGAAGTCATGTCATGAAGATAATGGAATTCCCATTTCAACTCCACTCTGTGTCCTCTAAAGGCTAAACCATGCATTCCGGTATCTGATGCTCCACCTTCACTTGCTGACAAGTGAGGAATCTAGAGACAAACTCTGCAACTACTTTCTTCATTCCCGACCACCCGTGCTATCGTCGGAGGTCCTGGTTCCTCTTCGCCACTCATGGATGTACCGCTAGAGGGGATGTGTAGAACCCCCTAAACACATCCTCTTGAAGTAACACTGGTACTGTAATACATCCTATAAAGTGGATAAAATTCTCCCCACCTACAAAAAATCTATCAGGTGACATCCTTGTAGATATCTATGGACATCGTGTCTCGCAATCAGTGTCCCCACGCTGCGCCTCCCTGACTCACTGAAAAAGTGGGGGAGTGACTGTAAGCGACTGAAGAAAATATAATCCATCCTGACCCACAAAGGACAACTTCAAATCATCCAGCTGCTCCTTCACCACACCCAGAAGATGTATACTAGATCTCTTAGTAAGTGCATTTACAACAACGTTCCCCTTCACAGGAGTATAGACAATCTCAAAGTCATAGTCCTGGAGGAACTCAAGCCAGAGTCGCAATCTCGGGTTCAGGTCATTTTTAGAGAAGATATACCTGATACTGTTATAATCATTGAATAAGGTAAAATGATCTCCCATCAGATAGTGTCGCCACATCTTCAAGGAGAAAAACATTGCTACAAACTCTACGTCATGGGTTTCATAGTTCTGCTCATGTAGTCTCAACTATTGAGAACCATATAAGATCAATACTCTCTCCTTCATCAGGACACATCTGAGTCTGGTCCCTATTGCTTCAAAGTATACTATGTACCCTACGCCTTCCTCTGGAAGCCTCAGGATGGGGGCACTATTCAGCCTCTCCCTCAGCTTCTAAAAACTCCGATGGCATCTCTCCTAGCACACGAAGGTTTTCCCATTCATTGTTAAGGATGATAATGGTGCCTCAATACTAGAGAATTCTGGCACAATCCTATGGTATTATCTAGCCAACCCCAAGAAACATCGTACTTTTGTCACAATCTTGGGAGGCTCCCAAGAAATTACCACCTCAATCTTTGCTGGATCCATTGCAACTCTAGCCTCCGAGATGAAATCTCCCAGAATTTGAACCTCTTAGGTCCAGAACTAGATCTTCGAGAGCTTACCATAAATATGGTGCTCTCAGAGTGTGTCCATTACTACCCGAAAATAGTAGGCATGCTCCTCCTCAGTAGTCGAGTAAATCAAAATGTTGTTGATGAAGACTATGTCAAAGCGATCGAGGTATGGCTGAAAGATCCTGTTCATGTGCCCCATGAACACTGTCGGGTCGTTGGTTACAACGAATGGCATATCCAAGAAATCATAATGGTTGTAGGGACACCTAAAGGATGTATTCTTCACATCTTTGTCTCGTACTCTGAGATGGTGATAGCATGATCTGAGGTCTATCTCTGAGAACCACTGCGGTCCCTTCTGCTGATCAAAGTGGTTGGAAATCCTCGGTAGTGGGTACTTGTTCTTCACAGTCTCCTCATTCAAGCACTGATATTCAACATAAAGCCTCAAGATCCCATCTAGATTCTTGGGGAATAGAATCAGGGCTGCCCAAGGTGAATCACTGGGCCGAATGACCCCCTTTTCCTGCAAGTCCTCTAGCTATACCCGCCACTTGCAAAACTCCGCAGGAGCCATCCAATACACTGGTGTAGATATAGGTGCCCTCCCGGGGTACAAGTCAATATACAATTCTACCTCTCTATGAGGGGGTAGACCTAGACATCCTCAGGGAAAACATCTTTGAACATTTCCACCACTACAGGATAGCTCAGACTCTCCACATCAACATCCTCGAGGGTAAGGCTAGATAATTGATGAGTTATCGGCTGCGCTCTCTTCCGAGCAAGTCCATCATGTGCTGGAAAAAAAAATTTTCTCTACGGTGAAGGTAAATCTGGTCTCATCCCTGTAGACACACCACACATTGTGCCTAATATAGTCAATCAGACCATGGATTATAGATAACTAGTCCAAACCCAATATTATGTCGTAAGGCCTCGACGCAGCTACTAGAAGATCCCAGCTGAAGCTCTCACCTCCTATAGTAAGCTCACACTGCCAAGACCAGTGCGTAATCGTCGAATCTGCTCCCGTCGGAGTCTCTAGCTGTAATGATCGAGCAAAATGCTCTGTCGGAATCTTCGAGATCCGAATGAGGGTAGTGGAAATAAAAGAATTACTGGAACTTGTGTCTATAAGTACTGCAGCTATGGTGTAGTGGAAACAGATCATACCTCGAATCATCTCCAGAGCACCATGACCATTATCCTCAACTTCCTAGAGCTAAGATCTCCCCTTTCCACCTTCTCCCTATAGTCGGGATGGACCTCCTAGTGGTGGTGGTGGTAATATCTCGAATCAGCACCCACCACCAGTTGCACGACCAGATCCTGTGCCACGTTCGCCTTCTCCCTGTGAACCACCGCGATCAAATCTCTATCACTACCTACGCGGTCCTTCGACCATCTACTGATCATCCAAATAGTGGTTTAGATAGGGATGGTCCCTGTGACCCTACCTACCCCATTTGAAACAATTCCCACACTTTGAATGTCTGTCTCTGTTTCGGGTGCCCCGCAAAACCGATCCGGAGTCATGTAGTCGTCCACCGGATGGTTTGGTCTGCATGGACCCTTATGACATCTGTCTTCTTCCAGCTGTTTAAGACTCCGTTACATGATGATTGGTGTTGGGTCTCACTACAGGTGACTGCCCAGCGAGGATACTCTCCACCAAGAGAGCTCTCTCTAACACCCCCGCCTGCGTTGGGATACTAAGTGAGATCACCGAAGCCCTGATCTCCCGCCTGAGTCCCTTCTTGAAGTTATGGGCCCTGAAGAATGGGTCCCGCACTATATCTATGGAGCAGTGTGAGAGGTCAGTGAACCATGCTAAGTACTGAGCTACAGTCATGATGCCCTCATGCAGATGAAGAAACTCTTGTATACAAACTTCACGAAGTGTTTCTGGGATAATGTCAACCCAAAACAGGCTCTCGAAGTCTTCCTAGAGAAGAGTCACCTTGTCGTGGACCAGGAGCATCATGATCCACCATATGCCCACTACTGCCTATAGAAGCCTGGCAGCAAGAATCACCATGTGTTCTAATGGTGTCCCTACTAGTTGGAAAACTCTCAACACAACCTCCAGCCATTCCACATCCATATTTCGGTCCATCTCTCCCATGAACCAAGGTTTCCTCTAGTGCTAGAACTCATGAAACATGCTCAAGTGTCATGCATTGTCTGCTGCTAGAGCTGGTGGCATTGGTGGCCCAACGGGGAGTGGTATTGCTGGTGCCTCTGCTGGAAAAGGGCCATGCACTGAGGCATCATCGCTCGGCGCTCTATCAGTGCATACAACTCTCAGAACCCTGGATGATTGTCTGGGTAAATGCATACAAAAAAGAAACTAATGCACTATGGTTAAATGTTATACATGGTGAGCGGACACGGTGAGCGGACATGGTGAGCAGACTTAATGAAAACTCTTGAAAACGCACTTGCAATTAGTGTTTTCGTTCACTAAGTTGGAAATCATAAATCAGGATCCTGGTGTATGGATATGTCAGCCGCCGCCCCAATACTGGTCTCCCTGAACTGAAAACCACACTCACTAAACATAACATTGTTGCATCACTAAAATGATCAGAGTCCTAAGTTCTATGGTAGAACCGAATCCTTTGATACCAATTTTTCATGACCCATCCCCTGGGGCTTGTGCTGTATCTACCCAAAACATGCCTTCAAGGGCTAGGGGATGGCGACTTGCAACAAAGCCATAATTCCCTAAAACTGGGAAGGAATTGCTTTTATAACCTGTAAACACATAGAGAAAGATACAGACACGAGTAAATTGTATCTCCAAAAGTGTGATGAATGTTAAAGGGGCTAGGATACAATCCCAATAGTAATGGTACAAGTAAGACTGAAAATAATGAAATGGAAGAAAAAGAATGAAAAGCCACTACTGGGTCATACTTCAGGACTCCAACATGAAAGGTATGTACAATTAGCCTCCTCAGCACCTTGCGTCTGTCCGTCTCCTCCACGTATCGACAATCTGTATGGTCCAACTCCGGGCACCGTCCAGTCCCGGTACTCTCAGCCTCAGTCAAAACTGTCTGTCGTTCGAAACCAACACAACAATGTTCAGGCATAGCCCATGCAAGGGTGAGTATAACGATACTCAGTAGGGACCCCAATACACTTAAGGTCTCACAAAATCCAACAAGGATAAACCAAAAAGTATGAAATAAAAATATAACCTTACTTAGGTATATTACCATACATATACCTATTTTATTAATTGATCCATATAAATCATGAGGGAAACACATAAAAACTAACTCATCACAACCAGAATTTTATTCTATGGGTAGTATCAAGTAATATCCCTAGTCACATTGTCGAAACCTAAGATGCTGGAGAACTCCTCCTCTATCTAGTAATGTGGGCCTGCCACGACACCAAACATGCTTCCCACTAACCTTGTACTAATGTGGTACCTCTCTTGTCAATTACAGTGGATTTGCCACATCCCCAAGAATGCTACCCACCATGGGTCTGCCGCATCACCAATTGCACTCCCCCTCGTAGCCTGCTGATGTACTCCTCCTGTCGAGTACCGTGGGTCCGTCGTGAAACCAAGGTGATCCCCAATTTGGGTCTTCCATGAAACAAAGTCACTCCACACTGGGCTAGTAGAGTCACTCCGAGTTAAAATGGTCAGCAGTCATCAGGTCTCAGCCACCTACTAGGTCTCTGCACTATGTTTTCTTGTCTCCGGGAGGATCCACTCCACAAGCTATTGGTCGAAACTCCAACTATCACGAAGTCCCAAGTATAACTATCACAAAGTTATTCCACGTCTCAAGGGTCTAAACGTAATAGACGACCCATCAATTAGACGCCCGATGTGTTAGTTATTAGCGTTTTAGTGCTTGGGGCTTGGTTGGATTCGTGCTAATCCCAACATGATCGTACCCTATCTCATTCCAAAACACATAGGGGTATCAATCATAGGAATTGTCTCGCTCCAAGTTTCCTATCTCTACTGATGGTTCGTCAAACAGACAGATGATGCCAATGTTATGGCCAAATGAATTATACGGGTCATACTGGGCCCGGGTCCGGTCCGACCCGGCCCGACCCGCAGGGTTAGGGCCATCCTTTAATTTGGCCCAGACCACTGGGTGGTCCAGCAGGCCGCAGGGGGGTCGTGGAGCACGTGGGTGCTGCGGGACAGCGCGGTAGCCGCGTTCCATGAGGGTGTGGGTCTTGTTCAGCCGGGGCGCCGCGAGGGGCATGTTCCAGCTCGGCCGGGGCGCCACGAGGGGTGCGGACCGCTTCGGACGGGGCACCGCGAGGGGCACAGGTCAGTTTTTTAGAGGTGCTGCAAGGGGAACAGGTAGGTTTGGTCGGGGCGCCGGGAGGGGCGTGGGCCATTTCGGGAGGTCGGTAGGCGGCGTGCGACTGGGCGGCGCGGCCGGGGTGGCACATTCGTGGGGCGGCGTGACCGGGTGGCCCGGCGGGAGGTAGCGCAGCCGGGGAGGCGCGGCCGGCAAGAGGTGCAACTGGCAGGGGGATCAACTGGAGGGGGGTGTGGCCGGCGGGTGACGCGGCCGGGGGTGTATGGCCGGTGGGCGCTGTGCCAGTTTGGCTAGAAGGCTGGAGTGTCGCGGTAGCGGCGCGGGTCACAGTGGTCATGGGTGGCTACGCCGTTGCCTTTTTTGCCTTCCTTCATTTCGAAGAACACCACAAATAAGTACGATATAGGGGGGTTGGGCCATGTTAGTTTGTCCCACACCTTCCATGTTTAGGGTGGTAGCATACGGTTCTCAAGAATAAAGCAAAGAATGTCAACCATGATCTTCCGTAATTTAAACATTCTCAATCCCACACAAGAGAAGAAAGGAGTACCTGGAATGTGATAAACAAATAGCATTAAACTCCTACCTCGGGTTGATACATCGACAGATACATGGGAAAGGAGACGAATAGTTGGGAAAAAAGACAGACGTCAGTTTTATCGGCATTTTCCACGATCATCGGTTTCTGAATCGGTTTGTCATAGTTGAAGACGTCCTACATCAAAGGAACTCTTGAGGGAGATTTTAGAAGTTGGGGTCAGTGTTCTCCATCAGCGTTCTTCATTGGAAGAACACATTGTTCGTTTAGATAAATAGTTCTTTTTTGGAGAGATTTTCTCCCAAAGCTCCACCAAAAAGAAAAATGCCAACAGATGTGTTTCCCCCAACATTAATCATTGGCACAAATTCAAAATAGCCAAATTAAACACCTATATTGGAAAATTTAATTACGGTGAGTTGGTATAATTAATGTGGGGGATGCTCAAGAGGCTCCTTCACAATAAAGAGGGGGGTTTTAGTGGTTTCTTCTCCACCCATTAATAAGGGCCAGGTGGTCCCCGCCCCTAAATTTAATTTGGGAGGTTATTGAAAACATAGGTGGTCCCCACCACAATTAAACATGAACAGGGGGTTTAGTTTTGGTGGACCCCCCCTGAACATCCACATGGAGGGTGGATTATAACAAAGATAAAATAAATCGTGTGATTATTTTATTTATTATTTCCACGAAAAACCCAAAAACTAACTTTCACCCTCGACCATCAGCCGTCAATGTGAATGTATCATTAAGCGAAAACGGGAATTGCGAGTTTAACGGTGCCCTTGGATTTCAATTCCGAGCACCGGTTCAAATGATAGAAAAACCAGCTCACATGTTTACTGAATGTACCCAAAATAATGTTTATAAATTCATTCCTGGCACTCCAGGCCACAGAATCACATGCCGTCAATTTTCACGTACTCGTAAAATTATCCTATATTTAAAGAAAATTAGATGGAAATATCGAGTCTTTATAGGGGCGGGCCCGTGCAGCACTATCAGGGAAGGGGGGGGGGTGTCGCCCGTGACGTTGAACAGGAAAACGGGGAGGCTGTTGGGTAGATTATGGTTTGGGTTTTTGTCATTTTATCATTATAATAATGATAATAATAATAATTATACCTAAAATAAAATTCATAAAAAAACAATGATAAATATAAAAATAATAATAATTAAAAATAAAAAATTATTATTATTTAAATTATAATAAAAATAACAATGACGATAAGAACATAATTTTATTTACTTTGATACACTAATAATAATTTAAGTATTAACTTTAATCATTTTTATTAAAGACAAAAATAACAATAATAATAATAAAAAATGAGCAATTGTATGACACCTGGGCTAGCTGCATGGTTACCACCAATGATGCAGTAACCACACAAGGGTACGAAACCAACTAAAAATATTGAACATCAATAACTTTCAACATAAGCTCAAACCTCACCTCACCATGGTTAAAAAAAACCCTGAAATAAAAAAATACAAATAAATTAAAACTTCAGGGTGTGATAATTACATTGGAAATATTTTATAGGCCTTTAATACACCATTCAGCTAGTATATGGTAATATGATTCTTTGAATGATCATGTTTCTTTCATTATTAAAAGATCCACAATCGACATGTTCTTGTATTTTTGATCTAGATGACCTTGTACGTGGATACCATAAGCATTTATAGCATGAGTCAACTATTCCATTACTTTAATAAACAATTCATTTTTGAATATGACCATATTAGGTTACTCATTTGGAAGGTGATTTTCTTGTGGATTTCATTCCAATACACCTACCTGGTTTCCTCTATGGAAAACAATTCTAAAAGACATATATTATATGACACAAAATTATAATCTTTTAATTCTACGTCATTTAAATTTTTAACATCGTGTAAAAATCATTTGTGGATATTTCATTAAAAATATCCTAACCTCTAAATATATCAAAACTGACCTCTGATGGAAACTATAAGGACCCATCCTTAAAAATTACATAATCATGAGTTATTTCAATAATTTAGATTCTATTTAAACGAGGATAATTTTATATTTATAAATTTAAATAATTAGGTGATAAATCATACATAACAACTCTCTAAAATATAAAGTGAATACTTCCAAATGATATCCATTTTTTCATAAAAAGAAACCCTTTTATAAATATAACATGGTTTCTTTTTAGGAAACATATTCGATACTTCCAACACAACATCCTCTTTTTCCTTAAAAATCATAAGACCTATGAAAAAATTTAAAAATTGGGATGAGAACAAAAAGATTTGTAGGGTGTATAAAAGAGGGAAAAAAACCGTTAGTACAGAAATATCATAAGATCATGAAAACATTTTCACAAAATCATAAGTTCCTCCCATAAAAGACAAACCCTTTAACTTACATCATGAAATCCTAAGATTCCTAAAAGATGATAATATCGAAATCATAAAGGTAACTTGTTGAATTGATATCATGATTACATTTTATCTTTTATCCCTACATATGGAGTAACTGTCATGGGTACATTTTGAATTCCCATTATAGTATATTCTCTAAATTTCATAGAAGAAAAGCTAAAGTTTAACTCTTTTTATTTACCTAATACATTGCATAGCTATCACTGGCTCACCCAACCTTGGTTTGTCATGGAACCACCCATATTCATAAGTAATTCCAATGATCCATAACATAATAACACCAGATAAAACAAGCATAATAGAAAATTATAACTCCAAATTGCGATCAAAAAATATTATTTAAAGATATATATATATTCAATACATTCTCAAAACCATTTTCCATACCAAAATACATGAAAAGTTAAAATGGTATTTATTTTTCATTTAAAAAATTTTACGACTTGTAGAGGAATCCAAATACCCAATAATGGTCACGGCTGAAGAAAAGTTATTATCGCTGAATACATTAACCAACATCCCTTTTTTGTTTAGTAAAAGGTTTTCTGTTAAAATATTACATTTTAAAATTCGTTAATGAAATAATATGTCAAAGGGGTATATTATGATCCTTCTAAAATAAGGTGGTGTATGAAATCAAAACATGCCTCAATGAAAGTATATTGAGAGGAAGTCCCATACTGTTTGTCTGACTTGACATGTACAATATTTATTTTTCGGAATAATAAACCTAGGTCTAATTCTACATACATGAGAAAATTTTCCTTGTTTATTATTCCATTTATATCACTTATTACCATGTTATAAAAATTACATATTTATTTAAGATCATATCAGATGTTTTGTTAACATATAGTACTTTCATCAAAAATTAACTTGATATGATGTCAATAGTCCATGTGGTCCTAAGTCCATTATCTATAGAATAAAATTCATGAAATAATAATCACTTATATATATAAATTATACTTTTAAATCTGAAAATTTATTTATGATATGAAAAATAAAAACTGTTATAATTAGGGAGACGTTTGGTCGTACATACACATGAGTTATGTTCCAAATTATCATTGATCATTATGGAAATAAGGTGATTATTATTTTTTCTTCCTATAATGATCATAATATTTATAAAATCATAATAATAATTAAATATACTGATATATATCATATAGGAGATGTGGTGAATAAAAATGTTTCACATCGATTCATGTGGGTAATAGTTCACACCTAAAAAAAACATAATTACAATTCCAAACAAGTATGAACATTGTTGACATGTTATTGTCTTATAATGATAAATATTAAATTAAAAACATATATACACATTAATTACATAATTACACTCATTACGGATATATGGTATTGTAACAAAAACTATATTGGATCGTGAGGTTCTGGTCCACCCTATAAACCAATGAAAATATCATTTCCCATTTGATGAATTTGGAGATGGATTCAGGTGTTGATAAGCATAATAACATCATAGTATATTGGGTATACTAGAATTATTATTTCATATTGGTTTAAGGAGATTTAAATTAGTGTATGGAGAACTAATACATGAGAACTTAAATAAAATGATACCTATTCTACAGTTGATCAACTTTGAAAAGCACCATAACACCTGTAAGGAGGGTGTTCTGCCAAAACTAAGTCCTCAAGAATATGTGAAGGGATTTGAAGTAGGGATTTTCCAAGATCAATTACCAAAATTGGTATTTTATGTTTGATTAATATAGAAGGGTATGTTCCTTTTATAGGTGAGGGGAGTGGTACCCTTGTAAATTCTTAATATATTAAATTAAGAAAAATCAATTTTTAACTCTAAATGACTCCAAATTCTGTGTTTTTGAAGAAAAGATTATTATGGTTTGGAATACACTAATAGAATAATTTTTAGACATATATTTATTTTATTTTGGCCCTTATATTTTTGGATTAACATTAATTAATCAATTATAATTTTAATTTTGGTAACAACATTTTAAATAATAAGTGGATATAAAATTTACTCATTTGGGTTAAATTTCCCACAAAGGGATACATCATGAAATTTTGGACCGTATCATAGAAAGAATTTAATTTTGAAATATTTTTATGAATTTAACATCATTTAATATTATAATATTTTTATAAAATATAAATTTTTCTATTTGGACACTATTCATTTCATTGTATTTTAATAAAATCCAAATAGTGAGATAAAATTCAAAAAAAATCAATGAGTAGCCTTATAGTATTTTTAATAAACTAGTGATTATTTGGAGTATCCTAATGAATTAAAATTATATTTAATTTAATATTTTTCATATCATTTATTTTATATTTATATTAAAAAAATATTTATTTTATAACTCTTGTGTCAGTATTTATGGTAATTATTTAATATCTAAAAATTATAAATAATTTACCATGATGTGGATAATTACATTAGATGTCTAGAGACTATTTATTATTGATGTTTTATCATATTTATTACTATATTAAAATTATTATACTTATAATATATAAGAGGGTGAAATTTTGTCACTTTCATGTCACTTTCTTTAATTTTAATAATATATATATAACTAGAACGTTGAAAAGATATCATTTCACACACTATTCAAACCCCAATGCACCAAATGTTAAAAATCATATCACTTTGGACCATATCATAGTGTAGTCTATGTTATATCTAAAACAAGATATAGGATCAAGGGTCTGCACACAAATTTTAATATCCCATTATCACACCAATGTTACTCACACATTTCAACTATTATCTCACATCCAATTTATATCCGTGTATGATTTTCCAATGATCTCATTGATAACCCATGAATTAACTTCATGATGTAAGTGTAGTAAGATGTCTAAGCCTAAATCATAACACACAAACAAATCCAAGGGTCTTACCCCTAATTGATCTCAAATAATAAACACATATGTCCCAATTCTTCAAATAGACACAATATGAATGTTACACTAAGAGATTTTATACAATATATTTTCAAAATATATCAAATTTCGTCAATATATTCTGTTACATGAAACACTATGTTTTAAAAAAATGTAATATATTATACCATTATAACCAACTAATTAAATTGGTATTAATGAATAGGACTAAAAAAATATGAATATTAAATCGTTTTCACATGGGTAAAATAAATTTAGTGTTTATCAATGGATTATAACTGAAAATTAAATTCATTGGATTGTAAAATATTATTTTTCAAGAAAAATTAATTTTATTCATGCACAATTTTTTCATCTTAATAATTTTTTTAATTATAAATTATAATTTGAAAATATGTATATTATATTTTAAAATTAAATTTTACCATTTTTATTATATTTTTCCTAAAAATTGGATTAGTATAAACCTAGTTTAAAGCATATAAGTGAATTTTTAAAAAATAGTTTCATAATATATTCTAAACAAATTTTAGAAATTATTTTCTATGCTATTAGAAAACATATTTTTTTAATTTTACAATCATTTTTGAAATAAATATTTCTTCATTATTTTTTGTTAAATTTTTTAGAATTTTTATAAAATAATGTCTTATGAATTAATAGTGAATTTTTTATTATTAAACTACCTTTTTTAAAGGCATTACTAATTTCAATTTTATTTAAATGTTTTTTAAAATTACATTATATTCAATTATTATTTAATTTATTCAATTTTGTTCATTTAAATCAATGTAATTTTTACATTCTATCTGAAACAATTATATTCTTATGATTTTTTTTTTTGAAATATGGGTTTTTAACGTGTTTGTGAGATTAATTTTAAATTATATTTTAAACATTATTTGAATTATATTTGGTAAAATTGATTCCAAATTATTAATCATAATAATTAACATTATATAATATGTCTAGTATATTTTTTCTATATTGAATCATAAATATTTTTGGAAAATTATTATGGCTGTTAATGATAAAATTGGTTTGCCCGGGGATAAACAAAACATATTTGTGTTAAAATTACCTAGATATATGGTTATAATTTTTGATGTAATATTTAAACATTATATAATATATGGTTCTATAATGAGGCAATATTTAACTCTTTTCAATTTTATTTCAATTGAATTATAGAAAAACATTTAAAAATTAAAGGTGTGGCACTTCCCTCAATAATGAAAGGGTACCCACTATATTTGTTTTTCACCAACCTAGAAGCATTCTATCATCCAATAAATTATAACATACCTTCATTAATTTTTTTACCACTTCCAACAATCATTTTATTATTTTAAAACACTCCTTGGATGTAGTTTGGTGATAACCTAAAGTGGTTTTTAGAATAACATGTTTCGTTCGTAATAGAGGGTTTTTTATTTGTTTTCCCACCTCCTTAAAATTTTTAACAACATTGAAAATAATAATAAAATTATTATAATTAATATAAATACTTTTTATTATTTAAATATAATAATCTATATCAATTTCCTCTTCCATAAAATGGGAAACAAACCTATTGATCATGTTTTATGTAGACTACCACCTCGAGAAATAATGTAATTGAGTTTCCATCACTGCCTTTCAAGGATGGATATAATGATGGAATTGAAGTTTATATTTGATATATATGAAATTATTATAATTATATACATATAAATTTCACATCTACCTTCTTACATTATAATCTTTTGAAATAATATAACATCACTCATGATTATATATAGACTACTTACTCTATGAAGCGATATGAAATTATTTTTATTTAATTTTGTGAAATATGGGAAAAAAGATATATTTAATAAATATTTAAGATATATATGGTTTAAAAAATATTTTATAATGTTGAAATATTATTTTCCTTTTTTATTCCATATTTTAAAAAAATGGAATCAACGTTCATGTGTACTTACAGTCTATTATTTTCATAAATGGTGTAATTCCTTTTTCTATCTATATCATTTATGGATGAATATAAATACTTATATAATTAATACATATTATATTTTTAAAATTATTAAAAGTATGTATATATTGTAACCATAAAAAATGCACAAGGACAAAAATTATTGAAATCAAACATATATGAAAAGAACATCAGTTATTACCATAAACAACGAATTTTAGAATCATTTGATAAGAAAGGGGTGAAAATATTTTATATGTAAATAATATATGATTTATTATATATTAATATAGTTCTGGAATTGATGTATTATCATCTAATATTCACTATATTGGAGGTTCAAATGTTTATGTAAAAATTAAAGACTTGAGGTAATGGATTCTAACCCCACATTTTTTTATATGGGACACATGCCATATAAAATATTTATTTCCCTTCAATAGTGTATATTCATCCAATGTATCTATTTTATGATTCTATCCTTAAAATTATGTGATAGAAATATCAATATAATTTTATTTCATTCATGGTGTTTAGGATTCACTATTACTATTATCGTAAGGTTTTTAATTTACAAGTTCATTGTTTATCGTTATTGTTTATTTTTATGTTTAAGATGATTTAATATTATGTATATTATCTCATTAAACAGATGAATTTTTTATAAGAGGTTTATTTTTAAAAATTAATTGTTTTCATTTCATTTTCTTTATTTATATACACATGATTCCAAAATAATTTTTCTAAGGAAAACATACTTTAGTTTTTTATTGGATGAAAATAATTTCCCTTCCATGTCTATGAATTCTATAAGTGTTTTAAAGAATTATTTAAAAAATAATCAATGATTTTATAAAATATTTTTTTTACTGATTTATAATTATTTAAGGAATAGTTTAGATGAAATATTATTTCTTATTTATGAATGAGTTACATTTGATTTTTCTCTAAATAAGTGGAATGAATATTTTATTTATCATATAAGACTTGAATGGTATTTGTTGACATGATAACCACTCTATAACTTAATGAAAAATTCAATTATTAATTTTTTTTATTAAAATGAAATTGTTTCTCTAAAATATGTAATTTTTCAGTATTTGAATATTTATTTTAAAAGTGGGGAGGGTATTTTCATCAATATATTTTAAAATGATATTTTAATGATATATATTGTCATTAATGATAACAACCATAGATCTAACATATGATCTTATGGGGATGTGATATTTTTATACCATTCATATTTTTTATTAATGTGGTTTATGATTATGATGAAAATAATTTTATGAAACATATTTCTTTTCCATCTTTTAAGCTATAATGAAATGTTTATGGAAACCATTTCCTTTTTTATGGGTTAAGAACTGATAAATGTTTTATAGATTTTCTGGAAAAAAAAAGTATTATTTTAATTATTTATTAGTTTTCTTGGAATTATATAACCTCCCCCACAATGAATTGGGTAATATTATGTTCTATGAGATCAAAAGGTACACAAGTGGTTCTATTAGGACTAAAAAAGTTGGGAACATGGGAGGTTATCCCAAGCCCAAAATATGGTATATGGGAGGTCATCCTACACAAGAACAAGCCACATAGGCGATTTTTCTAACCCCAAATTTTTATTAATGTATTGACGGGTATAAATGAAATAATACATTATATTCTTATGTATATTCCACAATTTTATGTTTTATTCTAATTTTATACTCTCTTATATCATGTGCTTTGATTTCATTATTATTTGTGTAATATTAAACACAATAATTTATGTTATTTATAAATACTAAAATTTGATATAAATAGTGTATGGTTTTCAAATGTTATTTTCATGCTCTCATACCGTTATTCTAATGTTATATTTATGAATATACCATATTCATCCTTATTTAGATTCAAAGAAAACCATTTCATAATTTTATGTTCCCTAGGTTAGGTGGAAATTTATTCTCTATTATATTTATTAAAAGGGTGATATTTATGAAGAACGTTTTTTGTAATTTTTCTATATAAATTATAAACTAGTAGTTCATTTATCCATGTACCCAAAGGCACTAGACCAATACAATTCTCATATAGATCAATATATAATGTTATGGATATCCATTTATTATGATTTTATATCTATGTATTAAAGGAATGGGTTGCTAAAAATATTACTAGATCAAGTGTTATTTTATTATTGGAAACTAGGATGAGATATCTTTCATGATAATCACTAGGAAAATAAAATGTATATGATAATATCCTATTTTTTCGTACTAAACAGAGTGATATATTCCAATAAATTAAATTATTTCATGGACACTACAGGTGGATGTTTCCCAATAAAAGTTATATCTCATGGTGAAAACTCTGAAAAGATCATATTGGGATTTTAGTTGATCATCTCCAGGTTTATTAAAATTTTCTTTACTACACACAAACATAAAAACAATTTGGGGATATGTTTTGAAAATTCACAAACTCATTATGAAGAATTTTGAAGGTTTAAATGGGCTAGTACCATGAATGATCTGGGTAAAACATATGGTGTTATTGATTTAAATAAAGGTGGCATGATTTAATGATCCTACAATTCATTTTTTAGGACAATGTGGTTTCTCAATATGATTATTTTAGAATATCATGTTCTAGAAAAGGTGATTTTTATGAGGGATTGTTTGATTTTTTTTTCTATCTACTGGGTGATCCATTTTTTTAATCGGGGTTCAAATAATTCTTGCAAGATCCGGGACACTGTGATTGGTCCTTTTAAAGAATTTAAAATTAATTAAATTAAAATTAAAATGGAAAATTTGATAAATGAGATTAAGGGGAAGATAATAAATAATAATGGAATGTTAAATGATAATGATAATATTATAAATGATGATGATGATTACAGTTATTATTATATTTTTATTTTATTTTGAGAAACCAAATAGAGGCCCTTACTTCCCTCCTTCAAGGTCATGCGACACATAGTTCTGCATTCCTCTAGGTCGTGTCCGGTTCTCCCCCCTGGATAGCTTTGATTATCAATTCTTTGGCCAATTTCATGTGGTATCTCCTCCAGATCATGAAGTTATGGGTTTATATCATTATTTTCAGAGAAGTTTTGAGCTATTAGTCTCCCATTAGAGTTCGGTGAAAATCCACAGGGTTAGGGAAAACCGCGTTTCTAGTTTTCCTTTGATTTTGGGTTGTGCAACAGGTGTCTCTAGACACATTGGTCCATGTTCCAGCAACTTCCGTCGACGGAGAGGTGGTTCGGGTCAATTTTTTCTTCCAGTGTTTATTTGTTGTAAGGTTTTATATTGATAAATAGTTTTACACCCTTTATTTTTTTGGTCTAGTTGTGTTTATGATACCCAAGGGACTACTTTATGTTGTTTCGATCGATTCCAAGGGAGCACACACATATTCATAGGTATAGATATATATATATATATATATATCATCTATGTGTATGTACCTTCATGGTGCGGGGAACATGTGCCTCAATTTAAAGATATATATATTTTTGTGTATGGAAGTGAATGCACACCAGCATGTGACAGTTTGAGATAGAAAGCAATGGCTTGTCCATTCATTGAGGTAGGGTCCTCTACCATTACTTTAACAAAAAAAATGTAGTAGTTGTTTATTTACTTCTTTTGATAAATTAGATTTCAATATAAAATAAACTGAATATTTGTAGAAAATGTTTTCATAGAGTTCAAAATCAAGTTTTTGTAATAAAACACCTCCATCGATGGTGTGATGCCTTCTTGCTAAAAATGTAGTGAGTAGATTTTTATGTTTTTTTTGTATTGATGATATGTGGATTTCATACACATTCCTAGATAGATTAATTTGTTTTAAATTCATGGAATATTTTTTGACTATCTAGGATACATACCACCAATTTTTCATGTTAACAGAGTTGAAATAAAGGTTTCTAATGAACAAGAATTAGATTCCTGGGTGGGTAAACCCATGTAAACAGAATAAGTGTTAGTGGAAACAGATTGGTTGGTATGACCATGTGATTAACATTAATACAAACAGTAACAACTAGTGTGTATACACTTTGGCTATATTGGTTCTCAGTAAGGATTGATGAATTGGAAAATTCATCATAAGAGTTTAATGCATTTTGATGAATGTGTTGTGTATTGAGTTGGTATTATCAATATATTCCTTGGATAAAAAATGGTTTATGGGGTTGGTAAACTTGTTGGATGAATTTAATTATGAAATTTCAACATGGGATGGTATGCTCATATGTAATGTAATAGTTTATATGAGTTGGTATATTCATATTGGTTGTTTTCAAAATGGGGTTAGATGAAAATGTTAAACATTAAAAGGAACAGATTATGATGGTATGACTCTACCTAAGGTTAATCTGTTAAGCATGACATATGATTAGTCAAATGAATTTATTGAACATGAGACATCTACGATAGTTTAGTCCATACCTCTGCTTTATGATCATAAATCCCAATATGTCAATTGAAAATTTTAAAGGAAATTGGAAATGGAATGTGATGTACAGGAGCGGCCATGCCTCAAAAATTGAACACGATCTTTGACAATGTCGATGAAATGTTAATTGGTAATCCATAAGATGTTTCTTTATGTAAAATTTGAGAAATTTCACATATATATATATATATATATATATATATATGAATAAATGATAAACTGGTTGTGAGATAGGGACTACAGCCCCAAATACTCATAGGTTGCTAGACATGACATTATACACCCATGTTGTATATATATATATGATTTAAAAACAGGTTGTGAGATAGGGACTAATTCTCCAAATACTAATGGGGTTCTAGAAATGACGTTATACACCCTGATATACATATATATAAGAGTGTGTGTGTTTGTAGAGTTGATAAATGAGTAGTGAGATAGGGACAAATGTTCCAAACACTCACTGTGTTTTATACATGACGTTTTACAACCATGATATATATATATATATCATATTGATGAATGGGTTATCAGGTATAAACTTATTCTCCAAATACACATGGGGTTCTAGACACGAGGTTCTACACCCAATTATTTCCATTAGACAATGGGTCCAATAAGACTTATATGAATTTAATTAAAATAATAATGAAATCCAATGTGATATAATAATTCTGAATTGAAAATGAGAAATGTTTTAGGCTCCAGCACTGGCTGAGGAAGGTATTGAGATATGGGTGTCCATGGGAACCTAGTGGTATGTACGGATCACTAAAGTATAATTTAATAAATGTAAAACTTATTTACTTTATTACCATATTTTTATTATTTATAAAACATCATACACTATTAATATATATATATATATATATATAATTTTAATAATCATACTATTTTTACAGAAAGAAGCTAACGCTGGTATTGTCGATAGTTATCCCATAGGACCTTGGATTTGATGTTGTTTATTCATATAAATATGTTATTGTTTTTCTATACCAACAAACTGTTTAATTATTTTTCACCTCCAAGTTTGGGTTAAACAATGGCAGGTGTTACACTACTAAGACTTTATCTCACACCCTCTAAAGTTACCCATGGTATATGAGCAGACGGTATATGTTCATGGCGAAGGATTGTTGTTTTGTTTCATGTAAATTGAGTTAGGATAAAAGGAAAAAGATGGAGGTTGAGATGCTCAAGGAAATCCCAATTGGGGAATCACTTTACTTTTCCATATTTCATAATATATTGTGAAGCATGTTGAAATGTTTACCGCATTAAATTATGTACCATCACAAGGTCATGAATTCATCTACTATATAAAATGTCCTTAGAAATTTTTATTAAATTGAACATTCTATTCTTCTAAAACCCTATTATCTATTTACTACTTCTGTTATTTTCATATACTTATATACTATTATAATATTGTGAAAACATTGATATGATGTTATAGTCTCCCGACTATCTCTTATAGAGGCCCTCTGTGCTATTTGGTATCCTCTGGCATATGGGGATACACACTTGAGGCTATTACCGACTGGTCTGGCTACTAGTTCGATGGTACGACCGGTTGGGAGGTTACAAAGTGGTATTGTATAGAAATGTGTCATTTTTTATACTATATTGGGGTAGTATACATGAGACTAGAAATGTGTTTGTTCTTGTCTAATAGTTGTACTTGTGACTATTCACACCACATATGGGAAATGACCATGTGGCGAGGGTTGGGAATTGATGTTCATGTTGTTTAATATTGAAAATGATATTATTTCATCTCAAGTGTTCGGTGTAATTTCTAATAGTTATGGATTTTTGGAGTATATGGTATTTTACCCTGGGATAGTTAAATCATGGATGAATTATAGCATGCATCATTATAGGCACATAGAGATTCCCATTCCAAGCATATTCCATGCTATGTAACAACATTCATAGGTTGCTTACTGATACAACCTAATTCCTTTAATAACATGCCATGTTGTTATGTTTATTAGCATGACTGTGTTGATTCCATGTTTTGGTGATATATTTAACATGATATATTGTTTTCATACTACTAGTATACTATCATGTTTTCCATATATCATGTTTCTTTTCTTATTATCTGGTCCGTATGATTAAAATATAATTCTTATTTGATTACATGTTGTTTATCTCAGTTAACATCTTGTACTTACATGCAATATTTTTTAGGTAATTGGAATGATTTGTTAATTTTTATTTGTAGAAATTAAATGGGATCTAAATTCCACATGAATAGTTTTTGGGGGATTTATGGAATGGTATATGTCCTCATATATGAATGGACTGTAGAACATGGGCATGCTGTATTATAACATGGGTTTAAAAGTAAAGGGATTTGAAATTTATCCTTTAGTGGTGTAATCTATTAAATACCCTCGTGTAAATTTTGATCAAGATTCATTGACATAAATTGGAATGGACATGTGGAGTGTTTATTCGAAAACTATTTCGTTTTTCTAATGGCAAAAATGATAAGGGGCTCTTGATCCTAGTGAATCTCTTTTGTGTGACATAGTGATGGGCCCCACAAATATGCATCATAATGTGATAGAATATGGTCAGTATCACCCTTAAATATTTATATTTCATTCACATATTATTATCTTTTGATGTTGGTGATGTTTCAGTGTCATATTACCGAGTTGGAATTTAGGGTTTTAGAAAGTCACCCTTGTTCAGATGGGTGGTCATTGTATCTTCACCCATGATATGGGAACAAGAATCAAGAAATTCTTAGTTTAGCAGGTTATATAGTCCTTGGGAATTGTAATATATTTAGGAAGTTGTGTGAACCTCTCTTTTCATTAGTAATGGAAGACTTGGAATTTCACCATCTGAGTTAATGGTTGTTTGAGATGATGTGTTGTTGGATTCTATGAATTCTGGGTTGTTTGTGTTGACATACATGGTGTCGCCAAGTGTTTAGTGATCTAATTAAGAGTTTGAGTTACCCTTGATCATTGAGCATGTGATGTTGGAGACATTATAAACTTAACTCAGGAGTATACTGACTGGGACCTTATGGTAAGTTCTTCTCACTACTTGGGAGGACATTTTAGGATTCATGTGTTTTGAGATTTTGGTCGTTTAGATTTTCGCTTTCAAGACAGATGGTTTGACATTGTGATCATAGTTACTTTATAATCACACACACAATCAAGGTGTTTTTGAACTATAACACTTGTGACCAGCAAGACATTTCAAGTGATGACATGTACACTCCTAAGGAGAGTTGTGTCACATCTGTTCTGGTGTACGTGTCAGTGCATGTTTGGTAGCATGAAATTAAGGAGGTTAGTAGTTTTCAATACCCAATAGAAACTCTATTAATTTTTTAAGAGTCTCAATTATAATTATTGAATGAACATGAATTACTTGTGTGGTATAGGCATTGGGGTTTGGTAGATGATGCACAAACAGGTGAATCCATGCGGCTGTAAGGAGTTGACTAATAGTGGTTCAACTAATCTTACCAGTGACCTGTGTTCAGACTTAGATTCATATTTTGAATGCGACAAGAATGTCCCATATCTGTACCACATTATAGAGATGGTAATATAGATTCTATCATACACTAAACGAATTTTTTAAAAGTAATTTAGTGTGATAAGGGGTTGTTATCTGTATTTTATACTGGATGTGTGTTTTTTTGTTATACATTTATTTTTGATGAGTCATTATGGTTTTACAATATAATAGTGATGGGTTGTCTTGGGATGGTCATAATAACATGGGAAAGGTCTTTAGTGTATGTGTTTGTGACAATTGATGAATATCTTAGGGAGGAAGGCTTTGCAGTTCTATTCATGGTCCATCGACTGTTTAAGTTGAGAATCATCGTTGACGGTTAGCCCGACACAGCTTGGTTGTTCCATTTTTTCACATGGAATATGGTTGGTGATGTTACTTTTTAAAGACATTTCTCTAGTTTAGGGTTTATTGTAGTTGTTGGCACGATGATGTACTTCGAGGAAAGCATGAGAATCTAGTTTTGTTGGTCGATTGTGATTCGACTGTTTCCTATGATGAAGTCCCTATAATGGCCGCAGAAGTTAACAGAATCAACCAGTTGGAGAAACCATGTGAGAAAAAGTGTTGGAATGCATAGGATGTGTCCTTTAGTTATTTTTAAATGGTGGAAGAGTCATGGATTGGGATGTACTGTTAATATCTAGGACCATTGGTGGAAAGTACTAATGATTAGATGGATAAACATATGTTGATGAGATCATGTCTCTTGTTATACGGGCTTGGGTATTCATTGTTTCAATATTTTTTTGGATTTAGATCACTGGATTGGGTTTTAAAGGTTTATGAAACATTGGAATGTGAATTGTAAAGGGTTCATTTTTCTTTTGGAAATGAAACATGATCATTAAAACGAAACTCCATGAAATTTGGAGCATAGGTGATGTTTTCTTAATTCCTCAAGGTGTCTTGAGGATGAAATGTTTTGAGTTGGTCAGATTATAGAATCCCATGTTTTCGACCAGGTAGTTTTTATAAGGGTAATTGGATTTTCTTAGAAATTCCAAGGTACTCCATTATTATAACCTAGTTTTAAATCATTATTACAGGAGTTGGAACAATGTGATGTGTCCTTTTAAATAAATTTAAATTAATTAAATTATATGATAAAAATAAAATTTATAAAGTGATTTATGGGAAGATTATAAATAATAATGAAATGTTTAATAATAATAATAATAATATATATATATATATATAATGTTGATGATTATTATTAATATTAATTTTTTTAGAAAACCAATGGGAGGGGCTATCCCCTACCACTTTATGGGTCACATGATGCATAGCCTCCCCTTTCCCTAGGCTTTGTGTGATACTCCACCTCAACTCACTCTGATCTTCATTTCTTCAGATGATTTTTTGTGGGATCTCATTTATAACATCATGGAATGACTTTCTCTCGAAGTTTTTTTGCAATTTTTAGGAAATTCTTCACTCTGTAGAGTTCAGATAAATGCCATATGGTTATGGATAAACACATTTGCGGGTTTCATTTGATTTAGGGTTGTGTAGTGGGTGTCTTGGGACCCATGGGTCCATGATCCAATAAATTTCGCTGAAGGTGTGGTGGATCAGGTCAATTTGGTCCCTTGATGTCGATTTGAGGTAAGGTTTTATACAACTAAATTAGTTCTTACACTTAATTTTTGGCTCTAGTAGTCATTATGTAACGACCCAAGAAACCGTGTTTTGGGTAATGCCAAGTTTGTTTTACAATGTCACCCGTTAAGTGAACAAACAATCAACTTATAAGATAATAATAATAAAAAAATAAAAAAATGCATCAAATGAATTAAATCTCCTTTATTCAAATGAGTAACATCACGGTGGCTACAACTCACACTGATCGAACAAGAAGATAAGCTAACAAAAAATCCAAATTAAAACCCCGATTACAATAATATGGGGTCCTCTTAGAAACACCAGGACCCAAAGAAGGTGGTAAGGGTTTCCGGCATCCATCAGAATAAAC
The DNA here is from genome assembly GCA_963277665.1 of Viscum album. Classification (NCBI taxonomy): domain Eukaryota; kingdom Viridiplantae; phylum Streptophyta; class Magnoliopsida; order Santalales; family Viscaceae; genus Viscum; species Viscum album. The sequence continues at coordinate 1,425,925,008 of OY728133.1, forward strand.
ATGAGGATGGCCGAAGCCACTGAAACTATGCTGAGCAACAAGGGAATCACACGAACCATCTCTTCCTTTCTTCTTCAGTCACCTTGAGTGAGGGATACCCCGAGACCAGACTCTTTATAAGAACACTAATTCGACCGATGAACCCTAACGACTATAAATATGACCGTTGGCTCCCCCATGATTCTTTTATCCACTAATGTTTTATTTTGGACCGTTGGAGATAAGAATGGTTTACCCCCGAAAGGTTCGAAAAGTTAATTATGTAATTTGCCTTAATATTTAAAGAATGACATCAATAATAATATAATTTATTTATTTCTTGTTTCCACAAAATGCGAATTATATTTTATGTTTCAAAATGGTGAAAATTAATTTTCCACTATTCACTATACATATTTTCTTAATATGAGCAATTAAACTTTTATGTTGTAATTATATTAAATTTTATGGGTTTTTACTTTGCCTAAGAAAATATTTATTCAAACTCTTGAGTTCTATATGTTGCATAAAACATTAAATTAAATGAATTATTTTTGTCTCTAAATTAAATATAAGTAATAAAAATAATGTAAATATTTATAATTTGACCTTTTATTAACTGTTTTGAAGCATTGTCAAATTATGGTTTTATTTACATTACAAAATTTTCACCTTTATGTTAATTCTTACAGAAATACTCTTATTAATTTAAAAACAATGAAGATAAATGTTTGATTGTAAAAAAAAATTTAAAAAAATATATAATTGATAATGATATATGAATTTATGTGTTTAAATTTATGTTAAACATGGGATTAAGAAACCAATTTTTTAAAAAAAGAGTGTATTCAAATATTTACATGTAATTTTAAATTAAGATATTTATTATGTAATTAAACAAAGGAAAATACATAAATAAATAATAATATGTTTTGATAAGGGTGAATTAATTAATTAAATTAACCATTTTTTCATAATATAATAATAAGTGATCAATAATTGTGGATTAATAATAATAAAATTAATATAATAAGGATAATAAAAAAATAAAAGTGTTGATTTTTAAAAAAAATTAATATGAAATCATAGGGGGAGGAGACCCACATTTTTTAAAGCATCGCGCTGCGCTTAACCGTCCGATCTTCCCACTCTGATCGCATCCATCCATTCTTTTTAATGTCTCACTGTATATGAGCCGTTCGATCGATCTGCATTTGATCTTGGTCATCCAAACCTTTTCGCGTCTCCCTCTCTCCTCACAGCCTTCTTCTTCCTCGTGCAGCTGTACCAGTAGGCCAGGCGGCGCGATTTCTTCTCTAGGCCGGCGATTAGAACCGCGTTGCTCCCCCTTTTCCGCGGGTTGGCACCGACTTCGAATCGGATACCCGAGACGATGTATCCACGAAGATTCTGCTGTTTCTTTTGTTTTAAACCACAGTTTTCACCGAAGGCCAAAGTGATTTGCACCGAAGCCCCTTGGATCTCCGACCACTAGTCCGGCGTCGCTGCTTCGCTTTCCCCTCCTCCTCTCCGAGAAAAGGTAAGGGAATAGTTTCATTTGGTTTTGTTTATGTTTCAGTATATATATATATATACGTGTTATATATATATATATATATATATTCTCTGTGTGTATAAACCCGGTGAATACCCAGACCATGAGCATCCCCCTTCAGCTTGTATATCCAAATAGGGCTAGAGGAAACTCCTCTACTTCGTTTCCTCCTGTTTCAATAATCTATAAATATTTATATACACTTTTATATAAATATGTATAGATATATAAAAGACCATATGAAGCTATTTTACCACTTCCAAGGACCGAACCTCAGTAGGGGAGGTCTCCTTGTTTAAATTTTTCATCTTCTTCAGAAAATATACACTATTATATATAGGTATATACACTTAACGCATATGTTCACATATATTTGTATTCATACATATATATATACAACGATACATGCATGTGTACACCTTTTTTTCACATGTTTATAACCCTGGTTTTACTCTGCCCTATAAAAAATGGAGTTTACGGGTAATTTTATCAACATATAAGATGATAAAAATATATAGAGCATATAGATATATATGTACATGTGATTTCGTAAGATGTACATGTACATCTATGTGTGAATATGAGGAAAAGCTTATTTATTTCTTTTAAAATTTACCACATTATCACATAATGATTTATTGCAAATTATATGTACCCTTTAAGATTATTATTTCAAGAAAAGTAACCAAAACTATTTGTATTCATGTTTATATGTATGATGAAGATTAAAGATTAGTTTATATCAAAATAATTCTTTCAGTTGAGAATTTTCATTTATCACCATTCTTGATACATCATGATTTTGTTTTGAGAAAATGGGTAGTATGAATTCCTTAAACTATTACAAGTGTATACATGTATATATATATATATACTCATGTTTATGGATCGACCTTGTTGTATGCAAGACTGATTTTATATCAATAATGGTTATATGGAAAATTATGTTCACATTTTTTCCTTTTATGTAAAAGAACTCCAGATTTTTTTACCAAAAACTAATTTTGTTTAAGGTATAACATGAGAAATATTTTTGATCATGGTTTAATTTGGTAACCCCATGCACATGTGTATACGCACCTATATATTTTTTCAAATACAAGTTCTTCCTGTGATGTTTGCAAATTTTCCAAAGGAAAGGTTATATTATTTAAAGTGAAAAAATGAGTTTTTACACAATTATATATGTCCATGAAGTTTGCTTACATATATACATGATTTCCCAAGATGGACCTAATTATGCACATTGTATCCCTAATTGCATGTATATTCACACAGTTTTGATTAAACACCCACATTTCCCATTTATCAGCATGTATATTAGTTATGAATGAACTTGTTTTTAACATGGTATTATGATGCTTTGGAATGTTAAAGTGTTTATGTTCATCCATTTTTTCAATTGTTAAGATAATTTCTTATGTGTACGGATTTTTAGCATGCATGTTTTAGTTTTATTAATGATTTATTTGTCTTCAAGTTATGAATATGTATCTGAAAAAGGGGGTTCTGATTAAGATTGTATGAATGAAACCCTATAAATGAAAGATCATATCAAGATATGTGAGAGATGTATTGGACTTAAATGTGACGGGTGCAACCAGAATTATACAGCGCTCCAATGCCTTGGGTAAAGTATGAGTCTCATGAGACGTTATGTGCGACGGTCTTGGCAGTTAGCATTGGCTTGTGCTACCATGGAAATGGGATTGGCGGTTATCCTTGACCCGTTAAGTATGTTTTATGGTCTTGATGCAAGGTCTTGACAAAGTCCGACATCATCCATTCCGTATGCATGTGATGATAAATGGTCAACCAGGGGTTAGTTCAACAAACAAGACATCCCCTAGTTTAAAATTCCCATGACTATGAAAATGTAATTATGTGTTAAGAACTGAATTTCATGTGGTAAGTTGTTAGAAGAATTGTATATTCTCATGAATCATGTTATGAATGTTTTCTTTTCTTACACACAGATTTTTCAAAACTAAAGTAATATTGGTTGAAAATTATGCATTATCTATGTGTTTTACTCTCTGATCATATTTACTTTAAAGTTTACTTAAATACGTACTTCTTCTCCGTGCAAGTGGTTTCAAAAATGTTGGATTTCATGCTTTTAAGAAAAGATAATGCTTTGTTTTTAACAAAGTGTTTTATTCTTTTCAAAAGGACGGCTTTGAGAAAGAGTTTTCATAAAACGTTTTTAAAACCCCTTACTGGGTATATTTTCTCACCCTATGTTTTTGTTTAAAAATTATCAGGCATGGTTTGTGCTAGTGAAGTTTATCAGAAGTAGCTTGTTTCCCAGAATCCTGAGCCTCATGATCTTCTGTAGTAATGATAAATGATATTTAATTTGTAAAATGATGTAATGAAATTTTATTATATCATGTCTCATTGGAACCCTGGGATCAGGGTTGCTACAGTTGTTATCAGAAGATAGGTTCAGGCAACTCTAGAAAACTAGGTGGTATAAATGTATTTCTATGATTGACTACATAAAAATGTTATAACTTTCCGATGGCTGATGAAAATGTACCTACCGACCTACTGTCACTTCCCATTGAGGCTCTATAGAACATTGTATCTCTAGCTAGCCGTGAGAACTTTCTAATTTACGTCTGAGTTTGCATGACGTGTAATCACCTGTATGACGTGTCAAACTCACCTAGGGTGCTTAGTCTTCACTAGGGATTGGGGATGGATTATCTACTAATGATGATGACCCAATTTCCCTCTTATGAACGTCGAGGAAAGTATCACGAGGGACTCTTCTGAGTGTTCACGATTGGCGAGGAATTTGGCACGATGCTTGATAACCCCTTTCAAGAAGCTGCTGCTGCTGGAGACCTCCGAGTGGCTTAACTATGCCAGATTTTGCACTACGGCTTCTCGGGCCAGTTAATGGACCTTGGAGTGTTGGAAGACGAGTCCACCTGATTGTCTCTTAGGAAAGAGGTGTATACTGATGATTCCCAACTCCATACCCCTCACGATAAACTCAGGAGGCGTCATAGATATTCCCATGAGTTTAGTACTGTCTGTTCAGCCTGTTTGAGGTTTGATTAATTAGGGAGTTTTTCCACTCTCTGTGGTGTACATTTAGTAAACTGAGGCTTTGTCATGTAAACATTTTCATAAATGGAAGTTTCATGTGTCCTTTCATGTCTCTACCTTATCAATGTTGTTAAGAGTTTCCTTTCAAATGATTTTTTTCAAATGGATGGTCAAACGATCTTTTCATCACTACCCAATGAGTTAGTAGAAGTTATCTTGATCAGGGCATGCACGATGGATTATCCATCCTTTCTCCACCTACGAGGGTCCTGCCAGCGTTTGCGCGATCTAGGAAACGGTCCTGAGATTCTTCGTTTCTGTCAAGAATATGATCGTGTTTTTCACCTCATTGCCAATACTCAACTCCCCTGATATTGGCGAAGGGGAAGGTACTATGAAGGCCTATTCCAATGTTTTACACTGGCACAGAACTTCTCTGCCAGAGCGTTCTTCATCGTAGGTGCTCAAGATGGCCACCTTAGTGCATCCTATATGTTCCAGGTCCTGAATTTTAGTCTCCTCAATCGCATCATTCCTCTCGACTACCTCGAGCATGATGTGGCCCAGAGAGTTATCAAGGAGTTTATCTGCTCGAACTTTTCCGAGATTTTCACTGCACGAGCCTCCCTTTGGAAGCCCGTGTACTGTACGCATGAGCAGGAGTTCAAGACGTACTGTTCGAAGTGCATCTGGGCTAAGGAAACAGAAGAACTATGTGCCAACATTGGTATTCCGTTAACCGAGCCAGATCCACTGTTTCAGTAATGTTGTATGTATGGGGTTTCAGTTTTTCTTTTTATGATATAATTGCGAGGGAACAATTCTTTGAAGGGGGAAGTAATGTAATGACCCGAGAAACCGTGTTTTGGGTAATGACAAGTTTGTTCTACAATGCAACCCGTTAAGTGAAAAAACAATAAACTTATAAGATAATAATAATAATGAAATATAAAAACACATCAAATGAATGAAATATCCTTTATTAAAATGAGTAACATCAAGGTGGCTACAACTCACACTGATCGAACAGGAAGATAACCTAACCAAAAATCCCAATTAAAAACCTGATTACAATAATAGGGAGACTGATTAAAACCACCAGGACCCCAAAAAGGCGGTAAGGGTTTCGACCATCCATCTGAATAAACATGAGGATGGCCGAAGCCACTGCAACCGTGCTGAGCAACAAGGGAATCACAAAAACCATCTCTTCCTTTCTCCTTCAGTCACATTGAGTAAGGGATACCCCGAGACCAGACTCTTTTTATGAACACTAATTCGACCGTTGAACCCTAATGGCTATAAATATGACCGTTGGCTCCCCCACAATTCTTTTATCCACTAATGTTTTATTTTGGACCATTGGAGATAAGAATGGTTTACCCTCGAAAATTTCAAAAAGTTAATTATGTAATTTTCATTAATATTTATAGAATGTCATCAATAATAATATAATTTATTTATTTCTTGTTTCCCCAAAATGCGAATTATATTTTATGTTTTAAAACGGCAAAAATTAATTTTCCACTATTCACTATACATATTTTCATAATTTGGGCAATTAAACTTTCATGTTGTAATTTCATTAAATCTGATGGGTTTTTACTTTGCCTAAGAAAATATGTACTCAAACTCTTGAGATCTATATGTTTCATAAAACTTTAAATTAAATTAATTATTTTTGACTCTAAATTAAATATAAGTAATAAAAATAATGTAAATATTTATAATTTGACCTTTTATTAACTATTTTGAAACTTTGTCAAATTATGGTTTTATTTACATTAAAAATTTTACACCTTTATGTTAATTCTTACACAAATACTCTTATTAATTTAAAAACAATGAAAATAATTGTTTGATTGTAAAAAAACATAAAAAAATATAATTGATAATGATATATGAATTTATGATTTTAAAATTTTGTTGAACATGGGATTAAGCACCCAATTTTTTTTAAAAAGAGTGTATTCAAATATTTATATGTAATTATAAATTAAGATAATAATTATGTAATTTAGCAAAGGAAAATAAATAAATAATTAAATAAATTAATAAATTAATAAATTAATTAATTAATTAATAAATAATAATATGTTTTGATAAGGGTGAATTAATTTATTAAATGAACCGTTGACCTTTCATAATATAATAATAAGTGATCAATAATTGTGGATTAATAATAATAAAGTTAATATAATAAGGATAATAAAAAAACATAAAAGTGATGATGTTTTAAAAAAAATTAATATGAAATCATAGGGGGAGGAGACCCGCGTTTTTTAAATCGCCGCACTGCGCTTAGCCGTCCGATCTTCCCCCTCTGATCACGATCATCCATTCTTTTTAATGTCACACCATATATGAGTCATTCGATCGATCTGTGTTTGATCCTGGCTGTCCAATGCTTTGCGCGTCTCCCTCTCTCCCCGCAGCCTTCTTCTTCCTCGCGCAGCTGTACCAGTAGGCCAGGCGGCTCGAATTCTTCTCTAGGCCGGCGAGTAGACCCGCGTTGCTCCCACTTTTCCACGGGTTGGCACCGACTTCGGCTCAGATACCCGGGTCGATGTCTCCATGAAGAGTCCACCGTTTTGTTTGTTTAAACCACAGTTTTCACCAAAGGCCGAAGTGTTTTTCACCGAAGCCCCTTGGATCTCTGACAACCAGTCTGGTGTCGCTGGTTTTTTCCCCCACCTCTCCTAGAAAAGGTAAGGGACAAGTTTCATTTGGTTTTGGTTAAGATTCTGTATATATATATATATACGTGTTATATATATATATATTCTCTCTGTGTATAAACCTGGTGAAAACCCAGACCATGAGGATCCCCTTTCAGCTTAGAGATCCAAATAGGGATAGAGGAAACTAGTCTGCTTCGTTTCCTCTAGTTTCAATAAGTTATACATATTTATATACACTTTTATATAAATATGTATAGATATATACAAGACCATTTGAAGCTATTTTACCTCTTCCTAGGACCGAACCTGAGTAGGGGAGGTCTCCTTGTTTTAATTTTTCATCTGATTCAATAAATATACACAGTTGTATATAGGTATATACACTTCACACATATGTGCACATATATTTGTATTCATACATATATATATACAATGATACATGCATGTGTACACCTTTTTTCACATGTTTATAACCCTGGTTTTACTCTGCCCTATGAAAAATGGAGTTTTCGGGTAATTTTATCATCATATAAGACGATGCAAATATATAGAGAATATAGATATATATGTACATGTGATTATATACGATGTACATGTACATCTATGTGCGAATATGAGGATAATCTTATTTATTTCTTTTAAAATTTACCACATTATCACATAATGATTTATTGCAAATTATATGTACCCTTTAAGATTTTTATTTCAAGAAAAGTACCCTAAACTATTTTTATACATGTTTATATGTATGATTAAGATTAAGGGTTGATTTGATGTCAAAATAATTCTTTTAGTTAAGAATTTTCATTTATCACCATTCTTGAGAAATCATGATTTTGTTTTGAGAAAATGGGTAGTATGAATTCCTTAAACTATTACAAGTGTATACATGTATATATATATATTTATTCATGTTTATGGATTGACCTTGTTGTACGAAAGACTGATTTTATGTCAATAATGCTTATATGGAAAATTATGTTCACATTTTTTTCTTTTATGTAAGACACTCCAGATGTTTTTACCGAACATTAATTTTTTTAAGGTATAACATGAGAAATATTTTTGAGCATGGTTTAATTTGGTAAACTCATGCACATGTGTATATGCACCTATATATATTTTTCAAATACATGTTCTTCCTGTGATGTTTGCAAATTTTCCAATGGAAAGGTCATATTATTTAAACTGAAAAAATGAGTTTTTACACAATTATATATGTCCATTGCAGTTTGCTTACATATATACATGATTTCCCAAGATGGACATAATTACGCATATTGTATCCCTAACTGCATGTATATCCACACAGTTTTGATTAAACACCCACATTTCCAATTTATCAGCATGTATATTAGTTATGAATGAACTTGTTTTTAACATGGTATTATGATGCTTTGGAATGTTAAAGTATTTATGTTCATCCATGTTTACAATTGTTAAGATAATTTCTTATGTGTACAGATTTTTAGTATGCATGTTTTAGTTTTATTAATGATTGATTTGTCTTCAAGTTATGAATATGTATGTGAAAAGGGGGTTTTCATTAAGATTGTATGAATGAAACCCTATAAATTAAAGACCGTTTCAAGATATGTGAGGGATGTATTGGACTTAAATGTGACGGGTTCGCCCGGAATTATACAGCGCTCCAATGCATTTGGTAAATTATGAGTCTCATGAGACGTTATGTGTGACGGTCTTGGCAGTTAGCCTTGGCTTGTGCTACTATGGAAACAGGATTGGCGGTTATCCTTGACCCGTTAAGTATGTCTTACGGTCTTGACTCAAGGTCTTGACAAAGTCCGACATTATAAATTCCCTCTGAATGTGATGATAAATTGTCAACTGGGGGTTAGTTCAACTAACAGGACATCCCCTAGTTGAAAATTCCCATGACTATGAAAATCTAATTATGTGTTAAGAACTGAATTTCATGTGGTATGATGTTAGAAGAACTGTATATGCTCATGAATCATGATATGAATGTTTTCCTCGCTTACACACAAAATTTTCAGAACAAAAGTAATCTTGGTTGTAAATTATGCATTATCTATGTGTTGCGCTCTTTGATCATATTTACTTTAATGTTTACTTCAAGTATGTACTTATTCTCCATGCAAGTGGTTTCAAAATTTTTGGATTTCATGATTTTAAGAAAAGATAATGCTTTGTTTTTATCAAAGTGTTTTATTCTCTTCAAAAGGACTGCTTTGAAAAAGAGTTTGCTTAAAACGTTTTTAAAACCCCTTACTGGGCATATTTTCTCACCCTACGTTTTTGTTTAAAATTTTTCAAGCATGGTTTATGCTAGTGAAGTTTATCAGAAGAAGTTGGTTTCCTAGAATCCTGAGCCTCACGATCTTCTATAGTAATGGGACATGATATCTAATTTTTAAAATGATGTAATGAAATGTTAGTATATCATGTCTCATTGGCACCCTGGGATCGGGTTTGCTACACTTTATGAGACCCAAGGAAATTATTTTAGGTTTTTGTGATCGATTCCAAGGGTGCACACTCATATTCCCATGTATACATATATAAACATATTTTTTCGATGTGCGTTTTTTCTAATGGTGTAGGGAACATGTGCATCAGTTAAACGATATATATATATATATAAGGTAGTTTCGGTTTGAGCGGGAGGATTTTTGAGTTAGAAATCTTCGGCTTGGCCATTCTGTGATGTAGGGTCATCAACATTGCCTTTAATTTAAAAATACAGTAGTCATTTATTTACTACCTTTGATAAATCTTATTTCAATTATAGACTAAAAACCTATCTGGGTGGAATTCTTAGTTTGAGAAAAAATTCATGTTTTCGTATTAAAACCCCTCCATCGGAGGTGTGTTGCCTTCGGGAAGAAAACATAGTTAGTAGACTGTTATGATTTCATAGATTCATGATATGTGGTTTTACTATAATTTCATTGTTAGAGGATGTTGTTTTAAATTAATGAAATATTTTTCGATTAGCATGGAGAAGTGCCAACTCTTTATCATGTTGACATAGTTTAATTAAATGGTTCGAATGAACTATAATTGGATGAATGGGTCAGAAAACCCATATGAATTGAATAAGAGTGAGTGATAACAAATGGACAAGTTTTTTTATGTGATAGGAATGAATGTGGATTGTACCAAAGAGTGTGTATACTCTTTGGTTGCATGGGTTTTGGATGGGGATTAATGATTGCTTAAATTCATTATAATAATTGAAAGCATTTTGATGCAAGTGATGGGTAATGAGTAGGTGTACTCATTATATTCCATAGATTAAGAATGGGTAAATGATATTGTAAACATCTGGTATGTTTTTAAATATTAAATATTAACATGAGAGGGTATATTAAAATGGAATGTAATGGTTTGTATGAGTGGTTATATTAATATTGTTTAAGTTGTTAAATAGTTTATATGAAATGGTTAAACATTAAATGGAATGGATTAGGATGGAATAAATATTCCTTGGGATAATGTAATATTCAAAACTTATGATAGTTGAATTTTTTTTGAACATGACACATCTAGGATGGATTAGTCTATATCTCTACTTTATGATCAGAAATCAAAGTATCTCAACTAAATTATTTAGTAGAAATTGGATGTGGCTTGTTATATGCATGGGAGGCCTTTCCAATGATTTGAACGAAATATGTGAGCATGATGATGTAATGTGAATTGAGAATCCATAAGATGTTGCATTATGTGAAATTTGTGATATTAATAATATATAAACATATGATTGATAAAAACGTTATTAGATGGGGATTGATGCTTTAAATACACATGGGTTTTTAGAAAAGATGTTTTATACCCATGATATATATATATATATATACATATTTGATTGATTTGTGGGTTGTGAGATAGTGACTGATGCTCCAAGTACTCATGGGGTGCTAGAAATGAAAATATATACCCATGATATATATATACATATATGTATGATTGATAGATTTGTTGTGAGACAGGGACTGAAGCTCCACATACAGATGTGGTGCTAGACTTGACATTCCGCACACATTATATATATATATATATATATGATTGATAAACAGGTTATGAGATAGAGACAACTGATCTAAACACTCATGGGGTGATATACATGACGTTCTACACATATTTATTGACATTGGCTTATCGGTCAAATTGGTTGTATTTGGATATTTTTAAAAGGATAGGGAAATCTGATGTAATATATTGATTATGAATTGAATATATGAAATGATGCAGACTCCGGCGGACCTGAGGTTGGTATTAAGATATGGGTGTCCATGGGAACTCGACAGTATAAATGTTTAAATAAAGGATAATTAAATAAATTTAATTTTTTTCCATTGATTACCTACGTTTTATTATTTATACAACTACATACACTATTACTATATTTATACATAATTGAATAAATCAGACATTTATTATGGAAGCTATATGAAGATGGTTTCGTCCTCTAGTGTCCCTTAGGAACCTAGATGAGTTGTTATTTATTTATTTAATTCTTTTATTACATCGCTATAACTGCACACTGTTTAATATTATTCACAGACTTCTTTCATATAAAAACTAGCATGTGCTGGTCTAGTCAGATTTAATATCACTCCATGATCAACTACCCAAGGTACTTGAGTAGATGTAATTTTTTCTGGAACAAGGTTCATTAATGTGTTAATTGTACCAATAGTTAGGGGAAAAACACCAAGTTGGAGCTCAGGATTCTCGAGTAGACCACCCGTAGGGCATTGGTATACTTTTCTTATTTTTGTACAATATTGTGAAGCATGTTTAACTGTTTAATTCTTTAAATTATTTATCATCACATTGTCACACGTTCACCTATTGTATATACTGGGGTGGGGCTTTCTTATTAAATTGAACATACTATTCTTCCACCTCCCTATTATCTGTTTAGAGCTTCCACTCTTGGAATATAGTTATGTAGTGTTATACTACAATGAAGACTCTAATATAACGGTATTGGCTCTCCACTATTACATATAGATATCCTCTCTTTTAGTGAGTAGCCTATGGTTTATGGGGATACATGCTTGAGGTCATGTGTTGAACCATCTAGATACCAATTTCATGGTAATATAGGTCATGAGGTTACAATTATTTTCTCTAAAAATATGATATTATTAATTTTTCAATGGATGGAATCTGAAAGAATATATATTATTATTGTATATAATAGAAAATTATCTGATTATGAGAAGAGAAATATGATGATGTATTTAGTGAAAGATATTGTGATTAGAATTAATTGGTTATCTTCATATATGATTAATAACCTATAAGTTAACCAAATCTTAGTCTCTCCAATGAAGATAATAATTAAATTCCATGAGACATAGAGTGCTGAGTAAAATGGAGAAAATGATACTCACATTACAAATTTTCTGGAATGCGGATGGAAACATCAAATAAAATGGATCAAATGAATAATAAAATTTCTTATGTGAGGAAAATGAGGGTATAATGATATTATTTTCTAGAGAAAATATTATGTTTAATATGTATAGAAATAAATTTCATCCTAGAGAACAATTTATAGTTTGTTTTAAAAAAATTAGATAACTTAGGAATTATCTATTTCAATTCCCTCTTCAAAAGGATAACTCCTAGAGTATGTGATATCCTACATCATGATAAAATTTTAGTGAAAAATACAAATGAAAATATTATTAATGTTCAATTTGATGTAATTTTCGGCATGGAATGACTTAATAGATATTAATATAATTTCAATTTCATTGGGAGGGAGGACATGATTGATATTTTAAACCATCCTATTATCCTCTATCATTGTAATGATAAATTTTAAATTCTTATGGAAATATCATTCATTGTATTTTTCTTGATTCCTATTCAAATGGGGTTTTTATCTCAAATAGTTGATCAGAAACTAAACCTAAATGATATTCATATTGTGTGGGAGTTTATGATTCCTTTTTGGAAGAGTTTCATAGTCTGTAACGGAATCATGATGATTTATTTTCAATGGAATTCTTACCTAATTGAAATTTATATTAAAAAACATCATATTAAATACCCCGAATTGAGTTCTTATGATTAAAGGAGAAACTACCTGAAAATATTAACATAGGATTTGTTCATCCATTTGTGTCACCTAAGGCGGAAGAAATTATTTTTGTTATGATGTAATGTAGATCACTATAATATTTTTATAACTATCGTGAATAGAACAAGATCAAAATAATTAACAATTATCATCTACCCTATATTGATGACTTTTTTTATCATATTATAGGGGATCAATAATTTTACAAGATTGAACTTCATTTTGGATGTCTTCAATTATTGTTCAAAAAAATAATATACTAAAGACACCAGTTCATATAAGATATAGAATCTATAAAAATAATGTAATTACATTTAGTCTTGCTAATTCTCGAGATATCATCATGGATATAATGAGTATAGTTTTTCAAGATTACCTTTATCATTTTGTGGTTCTCATTATAGATGATATACTTATATAATAATATTGAATGTAAGAGCATGGATATCAAATTTGATTTATAGTAAAGACCAAAATGTAGGAGAACCTATATGGAAAATTTACAATGTCTGAATTTTGGATATAGAAGGATTAATTTTTGGGTAATATAATCTAAATAGATAGAATTTCTATGGATCCCCCAAAGACTTTAGTTTTTTAGCACTGGAATCATCAACCATTTTGACTTAGATCATAATTTTTCTTATCTTGGATAGATATCATTGATTACTAAAAGATAATTTACCATATCTATATCATAAGTTAACCATGTAAACTCAAAACAAATCTATGTTCATCTGGGATGAAGAATGTGAGGAAAACTTCATTGAACTGAAGGGAAGATTAGTCAGTGCACCTTTTGTTACATAACCAAACTGTAGAGAAAGGATAGTAATATATTCTGATTCTTCTAAAAAGGGAAATCGATTTATCCTGATGAAGAATAAAATGGATATATTTTATTCTTCATGAAATTTTATGGTTCATGTGAAAAATACCCAACATGTTATTTGTGGGTAGCTTCTATAATTATTTCATATGTGATATAAAGAAATTATCTTTTTTGAATATGATTTTATATATGCCCTAATCATAAAATTCTAATGTTTATACTCACGTAGAATGAGTAATATATGTGAGAGGGAAAATGGCGTGACTGGTTTAATAATCAAGACTACCCAATTCATTAAACCTTAATAAAGATGACAAGGTAGATAATTATTTGTGTACAAAGGATCATGCTTACTTATACATGATGAGGATATAAAAATATCCAATAATTATAGATTTATTTATGATACATCTTGAAATTAATTTTTCAGGACTATGTGGTTTCACAATATGATTATGGAAGAATTTCAGGTTCTAGATAGGGTGGTTTTTACGAGTTTTTTTTATTTTTTTTCAAATTACTGGGTGGTCCATTTTTAAAATCGGGTTTCCATTATTAATTACAAGAGGTGGGACACTATGATGTGCCCTTTTAACAAAATTTTAATTAATTAAATTTAAATTTAAATGGAATATTAGATAAATGCGATTAAGAAGAAGTTAAGAAATACTAATGGATTGTTTACTGATAATGAAAATATTATTAATGATGATGATGATTATAATTGTTATTATAATAATTTTATTTTATTTTTGGAAACCAAAGGGAGACCCTATCCTTCCCCATTATAGGTCACACGATGCACAGTTATGCCACCCTCTAGGCCGTGTGTGATGCTCCCCCACCACAGATCCCTCCAATCATCATTTTTCTAGACAATTTCTTGTGGGATCTCTTCTGGATAATGAAGGTATGGGTTTCTATCATTATTTTCAGCCAATTTTTGAGGTCTTCATCGCCTAGTAGACTTCGGTCATAATTCGTAGGGTTAGGGAAAACCTAGTTTCTAGTTTTCAATGGATTTACGGTTGTGGGCCATGTGTCTCTGGAAAGATTTGTCCATGTTCCGGAAACTACCTCTAAAGAAGATGTGGTTTAGATTAATTTGTTCTTCTGGTGTTGATTTGATGTAAGGTTTTATATTGATAAATTGTTTCAAACCATTTATCTTTGGGTCTAGTTGTGTTTATGATACCCGGGGTGGGCTACTTTATGGTGTTGCAATAGATTCCAAGTGAGCACAGACATATCCATAGGTATGGATACATATATATATATATATATGTCATCTATGTACATGTTCCCTCATGGTACAGGGAACATGTGCCTCAGTTTATGTATATATAAATATAAATATATAGAATTTCATGTGTGCGATCCTGTGACAGTTTGAGATAGAAAGAAATGGCTTCTCCATTCTTTGGGGAAGGGTTTGCTACATTTCCTTTAACAATTTTTTTTGTAGTTTTTTATTTACTACCTTTGGTAAATTAGATTGCAATTCTAGACTAAACTTACTATTTGTGGTAAATGTTTTCATAGAGTTCAAAATCATGTTTAAAACCCTCCCACCATCGATGGTTCACTCTCTTCAAGATAAAAATGTAGTTAGTAGATTTTTAAGTTTTTTAGTATTGATGATATAAGGGTTTCTTAAATTTTCCAAGATAGAGTAATTTTTTTAATTCATGGAATATTTTTTGACTATCTAGGAGTCATACCACTTCTTTTTCATGTTGACATGGTTGAATTAAATGGTTCTAATGAACTATAATTAGATTCCTGGATGGGTAAACCCATGTTAAATGAATAAGAGTAACTGGAAACAGATGGGTTAGTATGACCATGTGATTAAAATTAACAGAAACAGTAACAATGAGTGTGTATACACTTTGGCTATATGTGTTCTGAATAAGGATTGATTAATTGGAAAATTCATCAAAATAGTTGAATTCATTTTGAAGAATGTGTTGGGTAGTGAGTGAGAATACTCAATATATTACATGGATAAAAATTGGATTAAGGGGTGGGTAAACTTGTGGGATTTATTTAAATATGAATTTTCAACATGAGTGAGTACAATAATATGGAATGGAATAGTTTATATGAGTGGATAAATTTATATGGGTTGTTTTCGAAATTGGTTTATATGAAATTATTAAACATTAAATGGAAAATATTAGGATGGTATGACTATGACTACGGTTAATATATTGAGCATGAAATATGATAGGTGAATTGAATTTTAAATAACTTGAGGCATCTCGGATGGTTTAGTCCATACCTCTTCTTTATGATCATAAATCCCAATATGTCAATTTAAATGATTAAAAGAGATTGGAAAAGGAATGGGATGCAAATGAGCGGCCTTGCCTCATACTTTGAACAGAATCTGTGACAATGTCGATGTAATGTGAATTGGGAATCCATAAGATGTTTACTTATGTAAAATTTGAGATATTTATGATATATATATATATATGATTGATAAATAGAGTAAGAGATAGGGACTGATGCCCCAAATACTCCGAGGGTTCTAGACATGACTTTCTATACCCATGTTATATATATATATGATTTATGAACAGGTTGTGAGATAGGTACTAATACTCTAAATACTCATGGGGTTCTAGAAATGACGTTCTACACCCAAGATATATATATATATCTCTCTCTCTGTGTGTGTACGGTTGATAAACGAGTAGTGATATAGGAATGGATGTTCCAAACACTCACGGTGTTCTATACATGGCCTTTTACACCCATGATATATATATATATATATATATATATATATCATATTGATTAATGGCTTGTGAGATAGGTACTTATTCTCCAAATACACACGGGGTGCTAGACATGGGGTTCTATGCTCATTTATTTCCAATGGTCTATAGGTCCAATGAGTCTTATATGAATTGAACTAAAAGAATAATGAAATATATTGTGATATAATAAATTCGAATTGAATATGAGAAATGTTTTAGGCTCCAGAACTGGACGAGGAAGGTATTGAGATACGGGTGTCCATGGGAACCCATAGGTATGTACAGTTAACTAAAGGATAACCAAATAAATGTAAAACCTTTTACTTTATTTCCAATTTTTTATTGTTTAAATAATTTCATACACTATTACTATATATATATATATTATATTAATGATCATACTATTATTATGGAAACAAGCTCAAGCTGGTATTATCGATAGTTGTCCCTTAGGATGATGGACTAGATGTTGTTTATTTATTTAATAATGTTATTATTTCGCTATACTTTCAAACTGTTTAATTATTATTCAACATTTTGTTTAGTCTTAATAATGGTGTGTGTTAGAGTAATTAGATTTTATCTCACACCCTTCTAAGGTACCCTTGGTACAAAAGTAGACATTCAATTTACATGGCCTTGGATTATTATTATGTTGCTTGTAAATTGAGTTAGGATAAAAGGACAGAGATAGAGATTGAGATGCTCGTGGAGATCGCACGTGGGGTATCACTTTCTTTTTCTGGTTTTCATACTATATTTTAAATCATGTTAAAATATTTACTGTATTCAATTATGTACCATCACTAGGTCATGAATTCATCAATTATTTATATTTCTATGGGCATTTTTATTAAATTGAATGTACTATTCTTCTAAAAATCTAATATTTATTTTATACTTATGTTGTTGGAATCTACTTATATACTATTATAATATTGTAAAAACATTGATATGAGGATATAGTATTCCCACTATAACCTATTGAGGCCCTCTAGTCTAGACGGTATCCTCTGGCATATGGGGAGAAACACATGAGGCCATTGGCGACCGGTCTGGCTACTAGTTCGATGGTAAGACTGATCGAGTAGTTACAAAGTGGTATTTTATAGAATTGTGTCCTTTGTCTTACTATAATGGGTAAGTATACGTCAGACTATGAATGTGTTGGTGCTTGTTAATAGTTGTACTTGGGACTTTCCACACCACATATGGGAAATGACCAAGTGGTTAGGGATGGGAATTGAAGTTCATGTTGTTTAATATTACAAATGATATTATTTCACCTCTTCTGTTGGGTGTAATTTCATATGTATATGGATTTATGGAGATTATGGAATTTTACCCTTGGACTGTTAAGTCATGGATTGGTTATATCATGTATCATTATAGGCCCATTGGGATTCACATGTCATGCGTATTCCATTCCATGTAGCTGCATTCATAGGATGCCTACTGATATGACATGTTCCTTGAATACCATTCCATGTTATTATGTTTATTCGCCTGACTGTTTAGATACCTTGTTTTGGTAATGTATTTAGCATGCTATATTGTTGTCATACTACCTGTCTACTATCATGTTTTCTTTATATCATGTTTCATTTCTTATTATCATGTCACTGTGATTAAAATATCAAGCTTTTTTTATTACATGATGTTTATCTCAGTTATCTTCTTGTAGTTACAGGCTATATGTTTCTATGTAATTGGATTCATTTTCTAATTTTTGTTCGTTGAAATTAAATGGGATCATAATTCTACATGAAAAGTGTATGGGGGATTTATGGAATGGTATATGTCCTCATATATAAATGGACTGTAGAACATGTTCGTGTTGTATTATGACATGGGTTTAAAAGTAAAAGGATTTGAAATGGAACCTGTTGTTGTGTAATAGGTTTAATACCCCAGTTTAAATGTTGATAAAGATTCATTGAGATACCTTGGAATAGTTATGTGGACTATTTATTTGAATAATGTTTCTTCTTTATAATGGATAAAATTATAAGGGGCTCCTGAGCCTTGTGAATCAGTTTTGTGTGACATAGTGATGGGATCGATGCATATTCTATATAAAGGGATAGACTATGGTAGGTAGAACCCATAAATCTTTAGATTATTGTCAAATATTGTGATCTTTTGACGTTGGTGACGTGTCGATGTCATTTTACCTTGTTGGAATTTTGTGTTTTAGAAATACACCCTTGTTCAGATGGTGGGTCATTGTATCTTCACCCTTGATATGTGAGCAACCATCCAGGAATGCATAATTTAGTGGTTTAGATTGGCCTAGGTCATGCTAAACAATTTAGGAAGTTGTGTGAACCTCTCTTTTCATTAGATATGGAAGACATGGAATGTCACCATCCGAGTTAATGGTTGTTTGAGATGATGTGTTTTTGGATTCTATGAATTCTGGGTTGTATGTGTTGACATACATTGGGTCACCAAGGGTTTAGTGATACAATTAACAGGATGAGTTAGGATTGATCACTAATCCTTTGAATTTGAGGATGTTATCAGGTTATCACAAGTGTATACTGATTGGGACATTATGGCATGTTTTTCTCACAACTTGGGAGGAATTTTTAGGCTTCATGTGTTTTGACATTTTGGTCGGATTAATTTTGGGCTTTCAAGATAGATGGAATGACATTGGGATCATGGTTATTTGATCATCACTCACACAATCAAGGTGTTTCCGAACTAGCGCACTTGGTATTATCAGGAAATTTCCAAGGAAAACATATAAACTCTTAAAGAGGGTAGTGTCACACCTATTCTAGTGTACATTTTAGTGCATGTTTGGCAGTGTGACATTAATGTGGTTGGAAGTATTTAAATCCCTAGAGAAACTCTATTAATTTTGAATGATTTTCAATTTTAAGGTTTTAATGAACAATAATTCCTCGGGTGGTATAGGCATTGGGGTTTGGTTGATGATGCACAGATAGGTGAATCCATGTTTTGTAAAGAACCGATTAATTGTGGTTCATATAATCTTCTCGGTGACCTGTGCATATTATTAGTTTCCTCTTCTGAATGAGACAATCATGTCCCCTATCTTGACCTCCTCATAGAGACGGTAAGATGGATCCTATCTTACGCCACAAAAATGTTTTGAAAGTAATTTTTATTGATAATTGGTTATTATCGGTGTTGTAAGTAGGATTTTTTTTGTTTGTTTATAAATTTATTCATGCTGAGGCATGACCGTTTTACAACAACATAGTGATGGCTTTTTCCGGATTTTCATCAGAACATGGGTAAGGTATTCAATGTATGTTCTTGTGATAATTGAAGAATTTATTATGGAGGAAGGCTTTGCAGTTATATTCGTGGTGCATCGACTGTCTAAGTTTAGAATATTCGTTGATGATTATCCAGAAACGGCTTGGTTGTTCCCTTTCTTCACATGGTATATGGTTAGTGGTGTTACTATTCTAAATGCATTTCTCTTGTTTATGGGTGACGAAAATTTTTTGGATCGACGATGTCTTTCATGGAAAGCATGAGAATCTAGTTTTTTTGGTCAATTGATAATTGAATGTTTCCTACGATGAAGTCCCTATAATGGCCTTAGAAGTTAACACGATCATCCAGTTTAAGAAACCAAGTGAGAAAAGGCACTAGAATGCTTATGATGTGTCCTTTTAGGCATTTTTAAATGGTGGAAGAGTCATGATTTGGGAAGGACTGTTAATATCTAAGACCATTGATGGAATTTAATAATGAGTGGATGGATAAACAAATGATGATGAGATCATTTCTCTAGTTATATTGGATTTTGTATTCATTTTTTCGATGTTTTAGTTTGATTTTGAGCATTGGATTGGGTTTTTTAGGGCATAAACACCACGGGCTTGTGAAATGGTTAAGGGTGCATTTTTCTTTTGAAAATGAAACTTGATCATTCACAGTAAACTCCATGAAATTTGGAGGATAAGTGATTTTTTGTAGTTCTTGAAGGCCTCTCGAGGATGAAAAGTTTTGAGTTGGGCAGATTAACGAATCCCATGTTTTCGACCAGGTAGTTTTTATGACTATTATTGAATTTTATTAGCAATTACTATGTAGTCCATTATTGAAAACTAGTTTTAAAACATTATTACAAGAGCTGGAGCAATGCGATGTGTTCTTTTAAATAAATTGAAATATTAAAATTATTATATAAAATATTAAGTAAAATAGATTTATGGGAAAATGTGAAATAAAAATGAAATTTTTAATGATAATTATAATAATATTATAGATAATGATGATTATTATTATTGAAAATATTTTTTTTAGAAAAATAAAGGGTGGCCATTTCCCCTACCCTTTTATAGGTCACATGATGCACAACACCCCCTCCATATAGGCCTCATGCGACGCTCCACCTCTTCTCTCTTCGATCATCATTTTTTAGATGATTTCATGCGGGATCTCCTCTATATCATAAAGGAATGACTTTCTCTCCAAGTTTCAATCCAATTTTTAGAAAATAATTTACTATGTAGAGTTCAGATGAATGCCCTAGGGTTATGGATAACCCCATTTCTAGGTTTCTTTTGATTTAGGGTTGTGCAGAGGGTGTCTTGGGACCCATGGGACCGTGATCCAAAAAACACCACTAAATGCTAGGTCGTTCAGGTCAATTTAGTCCCTTTACATCGATTTTAGGTAAGGTTTTATACTACTAAATTATTTCTTACCATATATTTTAGGCTCCAGTGGTGTTTATGAGACAAAAGGGAATTATTTTAGGTTTTTGTGATTGATTACAAGGGTGCACACTAATATTCCCATTTATAGATATATATAAAAATATATATCTATGGTGCGTGTGTTCCCTAATGGTGCAGGTAACACATGCATCATTTTATGTATATATATATGTATATATATATATAAGTATGTGTGTGTATGAGGAGGAGGCTTTTGAGTTATAAAGATTTTTCTTGGCCATTTACCGACGTAGGGTCATCAAATTTGCCTTTAATTTAATAATTCAATAGTGTTTTATTTACTTCCATGGATAAATCGTACAACAATTATGGAATAAAAACCCTATTTTTTGTGGAATGTTTATTTAGAGAAAAAATAAATTTTTCATATTAAAACACATCCATCGGAGGTGCACTGCCTTCAAGAAAAAAACATAGTGTGTAGACTATTATGTTTTCATCGCTTCATGATATGAGGTTTTCCTATGCATTCATGGTTAGAATATGTTGTTATAGATTAAAGAAATATGTTTTGATTAGCATGGAGATGTGTCGAATGATTTTCATGTTGAAATAGTTGACTTTAATGGTTCTATTGTACTAGAATTGGATTAATGGGTGGGAAACCCATGTGAATTGAATAAGAGTGAGTGGTAACAAATGGATAGTTTTTCCTATGTAATAGGAATGAATGTGAACTGTAACAAATATTGGGTATAGTATTTGGTTGAATGGGTTATGGATGGGGATAAATGATTGGATAAATTCATTATAAGAATTGAATGCATTTTGATACAAGTGATGGGTAATGAGTATGTATACTCATTATATGCCACGAATGAAGAATGGGTAAATGAGTTTGTAAACTTGTGGGGTGTTTTTAAATATTAAATATTAACATGAGAGGGTGTATTAAAATGGGTTGGAATGGTTTGTATGAGTGGGTATATTCATATTGTTTAATTTGTTAAATTGTTTAGATGGAATGGTTAAACATTAAAGGGAATGGATTAGGATGGAATGAACATGCCTTTGGTTAATGTAATATGCAAAACATGTGATATTTGAAATAAATTTTCTAAACATGACACATCTAGGAAGGATTAGTATATATCTCTAATTTACGATCATAAATCACATTATGTCAACAAAAATGTTTAATGGAAATTGGATGTGGCATGTGATATGCATGGGAGGCCTTTCCCCATGCTTTGAACCAAATATGTGACCATGCCGATGTATTGTGAGTTCACAATCCATAAGATGTTTCTTTATGGTAAATTTTTTATATTAATAATATATAAATATATATATATGATAGATAAACATGTTTTTAGATAGGTATTGATTCTCCAAATACACATGGGGTTCTAGACATGACGTTCTATATGCATGATATATATATATATAGATATATATGATTGATATACGGGTTGGGAGATAGTGATTGATGGTCCAAGTACTCATGGGGTGCTATACATGAAAATCTACACCCATGATATATATATATACATATATGTATGATTGATAAATGGGTTTTGAGATAGGGACTGATGCTCCACATACATATGAGGTTCTAGACTTGACATTATACACACATTATATATATATATGTATGATTGATAAATGGGTTATGAGACGGAGACAAATGATATAAATATTCATAGGGTGATAGACATAACATTCTACACATATTTATTGACATTGGACTATGGGACCAAGTGGTCATATATAAATATTATTAAAAGGATAGCGAAATCTGATGTAATATAAGGATTATGAATTGAATATGGAAAATGATGCAGACTCCGTCATGATCTAAGGTAGGTATTGAGATATGGGTGTCCATAGGAAGTCGATAGTATATATAGTTAAATAAAGGACAATAAAATAAATTCATATTTTTTTACTTGATTACCTATGTTTTATTCTTTATACAACTACATGCCCTGTTACTATATATATACACATAATTGAAATAATAGGACAGTTATTCTAGAAGGGAGAAGAAGCTAGTTTCATCCTCCGGTGTCCCTTTGGAACCTAGATGAGTTGTTCTTTATTTATTCAATTTTGTTATTACGTATCTATAACTCCACAATGTTTAGTTATTTTTCCCAGCCTACATTGTTATAAAAACTAGTGTTTTCGGGCCTAGTAGGATTTAATATCACTCCATTTAAGGCCCCAGCCTTAAACCTTACTTAATCTTGAGTTATTACAAGATTACACGTTGAGGATCTTTTCGGGTTTAGAGTTTTAGAGAATTAGATCATAAAACTTGCATTACATTCCACATATAAACAAAGTGGTTACACAAAGATAGTATTCTTCATTCCCATCAATGGAAACACATTTAAAATAAAACATGGATTATTTCTTGACACAACCTTGACTCTATCATCTTATCATGTACCTTTCCCTTGACCTGTGAAAAACATTTCAAAAACTTGGGATGAGCATAAAAACTCAGTATGGGTTATAAAAAAAACATGGAAAGGAAACATGAATTCATATATACATAAGAATGAAATCATACTTTACCCATAAAACATAGGCACTTTAACATACCTCATAAAATCATGAATAAATCATAGAAGTCATAAGACATAAAGGTAACTTGAGGCATTCATAACATTCTTACGTAGGGAGTAACCCTATTGGTTACGTTTGGAATACCCATCACAGTATATTCCCTAAAATCTCTTCGGAGAAACCTTAACGTTTCACTCCTTCGCGTTACCCAATGCATTGGAGAGCTATAACGGGCTCACCCGCCCTTAGTTTATCACGGAACCACCCGTTTTCATAATAATGCCCAAGAACCATAACATAATCATATCACATAAAACATGCATAAAGGAAACATAAAATTTCCACATTTCAATCACGATATATCAATACAACACATTGATATAAAAACATTATGAAAACCATTTTCAATACCAAAGTAAAAGAAAAGTACAACATGGTATTTATTTTTCTTTTAAAAAGAAGGAATGGCTTGTAGAGGAAGCCGAAACTCAAATAACGGTTACGACGGCGGAGAAGTCGTTGTCGCCGCATACGTACGACAAAAACATTCCCTTTTGTCGTTTAGTAAACGCTTCGTATAAAAAAGATTCCTTTTGAATAAACGTAAAAGTCAAAGGGGTTTATACACCGTATAAAAGAAAGTTGTGTATAAAATAAAATATGCCTCAACGAAAGGAGATTGAGACAAAGTCCCATACAAAGATAATTTTTAAAATAAAATAGATACATTATGTGTATTCACTATAAGTACACATAAATAAAGTACAAATAAAAGATACGACATAATAATATAATGACATAATTTGAAAGTAGGAGATTAACCCAAAGAATGGAAATTGGGTTAAGAAGTTCCCATACCTCGTATCTGACTTGACCCGACCGTTATTTAAACTCCTGAATAATAAACTTTAGTTAATCTCTACTTGATTATGAATCTTTTCCAAGTTCATTATTCCTTTTATACCATGTTATGAACATCATGTAATCATTTAAGTGAATAATGTTCATTTTGTCGGTATTTGGTTCTTAAGTCAAAAATAGACTTCTTACACTTACATGTTGTTAATTTGGTCAATGTTTCATTATATCCAGAATGTTATTCATGATGTAGATATCATATATTTCATATATATCCAGTACATACATGTATTTAAAATATTACATAATCATTTAGAGGTAAGAAATGAAATGCACCGTTCATGGAGACGGTAAGCCGTACGTACGCATGAACGCTACTTTCATTTCTTTGTCATATTAATGGAATTAAAACTAAATGAGACTTATGTATATTTTAATTCCAGAATTATATTCATCATTTAGATATATCATTAATTATATATATCCGTTATATACATGTACTTTTAATAGTACATTACATTTGGGGATAAGAAATGAAATGCACCGTTCATGGAGACGGTAGTCCGTACGTACGCATGAACGCTACTTTCATTTCTATCTCATACTTTAATGGAAATAAAAGATAATGATATATATAGGTATATTATAATTCCAGTATAACATCATGTATAATATCATTAACTTTATCCTTTACACATCCCACATATGGTATTAACGAATCAAATCACTTTCAGGGGGCGGTAGTCCGCACTTCCTAAAATGAAGATATCGCGTATACCCATAATGGAAATCATAAAGGTATGCCAAAAATGAAAAAAACAGAAGCTTAAGGAAAACATAAACATATTATATATCATATATAAAAATAGTGACATCATAATGGCCACCTTTGAAGGTGTTAAATGAGTATTGAACAATCATCGTTTCGGGAGGCAGAATTTCGCCATCCACGGAAACCGTATGTTCTTTAACCATTTGATGTAGTTGTGTGAGAGTGTAGCTCAAATAAATCTTATAACAACATCCTAGTATATTGAAGATACTGTTGTTGTTACAAAAGAAGTAAATAAAAAGAGTTTAGGGGGTTGGAGAAGCAAAATAAAACAAATGAACATTAGAGAATGAATTACCTTAAAAAGTGTAACTCCTTTTGGTTTGAGCCTAAAGGATTCCTTTGAAAGGATTCTGCCCAAAGGGAATCCTCTATGATGAGGAGAGGGATGTGGAGAGAGCAAATGGGCAGGGGTTGGCCGAGCCAATGGCTTGAAGAGTGTGTTAAATGAGGTAGAGGTGGGGGCCTTTTATAAGAGGAGAGGAGGGGCACTTTTGGAAAGTAAAGAAATATTACATTATTTGAAAATGTGTTTCGGTTTTAAAAGGTCCCACATTGATATAATTCGTGGATAAGGTTATAAGCCATCTAAATCCACTCATCCAATTGGTTTTGGCCATGTGTAGTTCATAGATTTTATATTATCTTTCCATTTTATTTAAATCGTCAAATAATGATGTCATCACTGCATCATTATTATGTCATTAATAATTAAATTTATTTAATGTTTAAAAATTATAAAACAATTCCTATAATGTAGGGAATCGTTTTAGCTTTCCAATGACTATTTATAATCGAAATTTGGACTTGTATAACCCCACTTAATAATTGTTTTCGTAAAACATATTATGTTTGTGTCATTTTCACTTTAACATTAAATAAAAAGTAATTTATGTCATTTCCCAACAAAAGTGGATCCATGGGGTCCCCAAGTTGACCCATGGCTTGTCTTGGTCGGCCATGACACAACCAATAAGGTTGGGACATGTGTCTAGGTCATTTTATATTATTAAAGCATTATTTATTCCTTAAACTACACTAATTACCACTAATCGCGATTAAGAACTTAATAAGTTACTATTCACCAAAAAATTATTTTAATCTCATTGAACCACATTTTACTTCTTAATGACAACCATGTATGTCGGATTTTCAAAATTCAATACACATTAGTGGTAAACTTTAATTTAACTGAAAAAAACAGTTTGCTTGATTACCACTTAGTGGTTTCACTATTCATCAAAATTGAAGTTTTTCAGAAAATTACCAAAAATTCACTCTAAGCTATATTTGATATTACGAATTCAAAAATGAAGTCTATTTTACAAAATTCAAATCATATAAGTCACATTAATTAATTTAATAATTATTTCCCGCTGCCAGAGCAAATAGCGTGTTTTTACAAAACAATAAGTATCAAAAGATTGACACCAGTTTAAGTCTAATTTCAAATCGAAATCGATTCCAATGACCACCATTGGATAAAATGGTAAAAATATATTCATATTACACATTAAGACCAATTCAAAAGATAATCTAATCATATAAATAAATTAGATTAAAAATCAGTTTTGATGTAAAATACAACATTTTACACTATTCATAAAAAAAATGAACTTTATCATAAAGGTACCAAAAATTACACAAAGTAAAATTTGATGTCCCGATTCTTAATAAGAGTTTTATTTGGTCCAAAAGAATGTATAAGAGTGATCAAAACTATATTTAATGACGGTTCACCATTAAAAGGTGATAAGTGAACCTTTAGTGAAAATTAGAGTATAAAAGCCTAAAATTGAACTCTTTCCGTATTCTAAGCCTTTATCTTTTATTGGGTAAATGTAAAAACATCTAAAAACATATCTATTCATATTTTAGTTATTTCTATTCATTCCCGCCAGTACAACGGCTACTTGTTAACTAACATTTAAAATAATATTATTATATTACTAGTGTGCTACGTAAGTTTCAAAGAAACTCATCGTTGCGTATCGGGTACGCTATCGAACATAGCAACCCCTTTTAATTAAAATTCATATTTAATTCTCAAATATTAATAAATATGAAAATTATTTATTCTTTAATTACCTGGGATGTTACATCCTTCCCCCCTTTTGGGAATTGCGTCCTCGCAATTTTATTCACTTATCAAAATAAGTGGGGGTATTTATCCCTCATAGCATTTTCGGATTCCCATGTTGCCTCTTCAATCATGTGGTTTTTCCACAAAACCTTTACCTGCTTAATCACCTTATTCCGTAACACTTGCTCCCTGTGGTCAAGAATCTGGACCGGTTGTTCCTCATAAGATAGGTTTTCTTCCAGCTGAACTACCTCTGGACTCAAAACATGAGATGGATCTGGCATATACTTTATCAACATCGAAACGTGAAAAACATTGTGTACCTGAGATAAACTCGGAGGTAAAGCCACTCGGTATGCAACTGATCCAACTCTTTCCAGAATTTCGTATGGTCCAATGAACCTTGGACTCAACTTTCCTTTCTTACCAAATCTCATCACACTTTTCCAAGGAGAAACCTTGAGAAAAACTTGATCACCTACCTCGAAAGATAGATCCTTCCTCCGGTTATCCGCATAACTCTTCTGCCTGCTCTGAGCTGTTCTCATGTGCTTCTGAATCAGCTGAACTTTTTCTGCCATCTCTTCTACCAATTCTGGTCCCATCAACTTCCTTTCACCCACTTCATCCCAGAAAGTTGGAGTTCGACACCGCTTCCCATATAATTCCTGAAATGGTGCCATCTGTATACTGGAATAAAAACTGTTATTATATGAAAACTCAACCAAAGAAAGATGTTGGTCCCAACTTCCCTGATAATCCATAGAACAAGCTCGTAGCATATCCTCCAATGTCTGAATTGTTCGTTCTGACTGTCCATCTGATTGAGGATGAAAAGCTGTACTAAAATTTAATTCAGTACCCAACGACTTCTGAAGGCCTTTCCAAAAGTTAGAAGTAAACCTGGGATCACGATCCGATACAATGGAGAGAAGAACTCCATGTAACCTGACTATCTTTTTAAGATACAAACGGGAAAGTTGATCAAGAGAGAAAGTATCTCGTATAGAAAGGAAATGAGCAGATTTGGTCAAGCGATCAACAATAACCCAGATTGCATTATTACCTCGAGATGTCTTCGGTAATCCAACAACAAAGTCCATGGATATATTCTCCCATTTCCACTCTGGCACTGGTAAAGGCTGAAGCATCCCTTTCGGTAACTGCCGCTCTGCTTTAACCTGCTGACAAGTCAAACACTTCACAGTAAAATCAGCAATGTCTCTTTTTATTCCATCCCACCAGTAATACTCTCACAGACCTCTGTACATCTTAGTACTGCCAGGATGAAAAAACAACTCATTCTTCAACTGTGAATCACAAGGCACACATAACCTCTTCACAAACCTCAAAACACAAACACAAACTTATCCAAGAACTCATGGAAAATTTTATTCACAAGTTCCATGAATACAACAGGTGCATTGGTTAACCCAAAAGGCATAACTACAAATCCATATTGGACATATCTAGTACGGAACACAATCTTCGGAACATCTGCTTCTTTTACTTTCAACTGATGGTACCCCGACCTCAAGTCAATCTTCGAAAAATACTGAGCTCCCTGGAGCTGACACCACTTCATTCGATGGCCCAACATCTGCTGAAGTAGTTGCAAAGGATTTCACCACCCCTTTCTGCTTGTAGTCTAACTGCTGACCATCACTCAAGCTCCTTGTCGGACACTCGTTTGCATAGTGACCCATCTCATTGCACTTATAACATTTCACTAACTGTAAATCAAATTTATTCTTACCTTCACCTTGATCCTTTTCAGTGCAATCACGAGCCTTATGTCCCATCTTACCACATCGGTAGCACTTCCCAGAATTCAGAAGACATTCCCCAGCATGACTTTTTCCACATTTATCACAAACTGGAAACTTAGTTTTCTTACCATCATACTTTTTTGAAGAATTCTTACCTTTCTCCTGCCACCTCGGTCTCTTCTTCTGCTGGTTGTTATAGAAAACTTGGTCATCGGCAAACTCCATTTCTACCTTCTCAGCACATCGAACAAGATTTTCATAACTTTTAAACTCACGAGAAGCTAATGCCCTTCGATACTTTGGCTTTAATCCTGAGTAAAAACGATTGATTTTACTATCAAGGTCTCGGATAAAATTTGGAGCATACCTTGCCAAACGAGTGAACTTTTCTTCATAGGCAGCCACTGAGTCTTCCTCTTGCCTCAATTCCAAGAATTGCTTTTCCATCCTAAGTCGAACAGCCTTAGGAAAATACTTCTCAAGAAACATACCTTTGAATTCATCCCAGTCAAGAGCATCAATCTCATCGGCATCCCTGATATTTTTCACCATAGACCACCACTGATCTGCTTCACCCTCCAAACGGTAAATAGCAAGACTAACCTTTTGGGTGTCTGAACACCCCATGACATCAAAAATCTTCTCCAGTGCTTTAATCCACCCTTCAGCTAGCACAGGGTCAGATGATCCTCTGAATGATGGGGGATGTTGCCTCATGAAATGTTCCACCACTGACATGTTCCTCTGTGGTTGATCTGGCTGATCTCGTGCATGGATACCACCACCACTTATAGCCTGAGTCAACTGTGCCATCACTGCAACAAACTGTTCAGTTCCGATTCCGACCATCTCAGGTTGCTGATTTGGAAGGTTGTCTTCCTCCTGATGTCGTCCCAACATAGCTTCTTTGTTTCCTCTGCGGAAAACCATTCTGGACACCGAAATATATTAGGCGAAGCAACATGGTAATCTGTAAATGCTATATCATTTAAATCATATTATAATTTAACACTTTTCTAACTCCTAAAGTTGTCTAAACCGACATTTGATACCAACTTTAAGGCCCCAGCCTTAAACCTTACTTAATCTTGAGTTATTACAAGATTACACGTTGAGGATCTTTTCGGGTTTAGAGTTTTAGAGAATTAGATCATAAAACTTGCATTACATTCCACATATAAACAAAGTGGTTACACAAAGATAGTATTCTTCATTCCCATCAATGGAAACACATTTAAAATAAAACATGGATTATTTCTTGACACAACCTTGACTCTATCATCTTATCATGTACCTTTCCCTTGACCTGTGAAAAACATTTCAAAAACTTGGGATGAGCATAAAAACTCAGTATGGGTTATAAAAAAAACATGGAAAGGAAACATGAATTCATATATACATAAGAATGAAATCATACTTTACCCATAAAACATAGGCACTTTAACATACCTCATAAAATCATGAATAAATCATAGAAGTCATAAGACATAAAGGTAACTTGAGGCATTCATAACATTCTTACGTAGGGAGTAACCCTCTTGGTTACGTTTGGAATACCCATCACAGTATATTCCCTAAAATCTCTTCGGAGAAACCTTAACGTTTCACTCCTTCGCGTTACCCAATGCATTGGAGAGCTATAACGGGCTCACCCGCCCTTAGTTTATCACGGAACCACCCGTTTTCATAATAATGCCCAAGAACCATAACATAATCATATCACATAAAACATGCATAAAGGAAACATAAAATTTCCACATTTCAATCACGATATATCAATACAACACATTGATATAAAAACATTATGAAAACCATTTTCAATACCAAAGTAAAAGAAAAGTACAACATGGTATTTATTTTTCTTTTAAAAAGAAGGAATGGCTTGTAGAGGAAGCCGAAACTCAAATAACGGTTACGACGGCGGAGAAGTCGTTGTCGCCGCATACGTACGACAAAAACATTCCCTTTTGTCGTTTAGTAAACGCTTCGTATAAAAAAGATTCCTTTTGAATAAACGTAAAAGTCAAAGGGGTTTATACACCGTATAAAAGAAAGTTGTGTATAAAATAAAATATGCCTCAACGAAAGGAGATTGAGACAAAGTCCCATACAAAGATAATTTTTAAAATAAAATAGATACATTATGTGTATTCACTATAAGTACACATAAATAAAGTACAAATAAAAGATACGACATAATAATATAATGACATAATTTGAAAGTAGGAGATTAACCCAAAGAATGGAAATTGGGTTAAGAAGTTCCCATACCTCGTATCTGACTTGACCCGACCGTTCTTTAAACTCCTGAATAATAAACTTTAGTTAATCTCTACTTGATTATGAATCTTTTCCAAGTTCATTATTCCTTTTATACCATGTTATGAACATCATGTAATCATTTAAGTGAATAATGTTCATTTTGTCGGTATTTGGTTCTTAAGTCAAAAATAGACTTCTTACACTTACATGTTGTTAATTTGGTCAATGTTTCATTATATCCAGAATGTTATTCATGATGTAGATATCATATATTTCATATATATCCAGTACATACATGTATTTAAAATATTACATAATCATTTAGAGGTAAGAAATGAAATGCACCGTTCATGGAGACGGTAAGCCGTACGTACGCATGAACGCTACTTTCATTTCTTTGTCATATTAATGGAATTAAAACTAAATGAGACTTATGTATATTTTAATTCCAGAATTATATTCATCATTTAGATATATCATTAATTATATATATCCGTTATATACATGTACTTTTAATAGTACATTACATTTGGGGATAAGAAATGAAATGCACCGTTCATGGAGACGGTAGTCCGTACGTACGCATGAACGCTACTTTCATTTCTATCTCATACTTTAATGGAAATAAATGATAATGATATATATAGGTATATTATAATTCCAGTATAACATCATGTATAATATCATTAACTTTATCCTTTACACATCCCACATATGGTATTAACGAATCAAATCACTTTCAGGGGGCGGTAGTCCGCACTTCCTAAAATGAAGATATCGTGTATACCCATAATGGAAATCATAAAGGTATGCCAAAAATAAAAAAAACAGAAGCTTAAGGAAAACATAAACATATTATATATCATATATAAAAATAGTGACATCATAATGGCCACCTTTGAAGGTGTTAAATGAGTATTGAACAATCATCGTTTCGGGAGGCAGAATTTCGCCATCCACGGAAACCGTATGTTCTTTAACCATTTGATGTAGTTGTGTGAGAGTGTAGCTCAAATAAATCTTATAACAACATCCTAGTATATTGAAGATACTGTTGTTGTTACAAAAGAAGTAAATAAAAAGATTTTAGGGGGTTGGAGAAGCAAAATAAAACAAATGAACATTAGAGAATGAATTACCTTAAAAAGTGTAACTCCTTTTGGTTTGAGCCTAAAGGCTTCCTTTGAAAGGATTCTGCCCAAAGGGAATCCTCTATGATGAGGAGAGGGATGTGGAGAGAGCAAATGGGCAGGGGTTGGCCGAGCCAATGGCTTGAAGAGTGTGTGAAATGAGGTAGAGGTGGGGGCCTTTTATAAGAGGAGAGGAGGGGCACTTTTGGAAAGTAAAGAAATATTACATTATTTGAAAATGTGTTTCGGTTTTAAAAGGTCCCACATTGATATAATTCGTGGATAAGGTTATAAGCCATCTAAATCCACTCATCCAATTGGTTTTGGCCATGTGTAGTTCATAGATTTTATATTATCTTTCCATTTTATTTAAATCGTCAAATAATGATGTCATCACTGCATCATTATTATGTCATAAATAATTAAATTTATTTAATGTCTAAAAATTATAAAACAATTCCTATGATGTAGGGAATCTTTTTAGCTTTCCAATGACTATTTATAATCGAAATTTGGACTTGTATAACCCCACTTAAAAATTGTTTTCGTAAAACATATTATGTTTGTGTCATTTTCACTTTAACATTAAATAAAAAGTAATTTATGTCATTTCCCAACAAAAGTGGATCCATGGGGTCCCCAAGTTGACCCATGGCTTGTCTTGGTCGGCCATGACACAACCAATAAGGTTGGGACATGTGTCTAGGTCATTTTATATTATTAAAGCATTATTTATTCCTTAAACTACACTAATTACCACTAATCGCGATTAAGAACTTAATAAGTTACTATTCACCAAAAAATTATTTTAATCTCATTGAACCACATTTTACTTCTTAATGACAACCATGTATGTCGGATTTTCAAAATTCAATACACATTAGTGGTAAACTTTAATTTAACTGAAAAAAACAGTTTGCTTGATTACCACTTAGTGGTTTCACTATTCATCAAAATTGAAGTTTTTCAGAAAATTACCAAAAATTCACTCTAAGCTATATTTGATATTACGAATTCAAAAATGAAGTCTATTTTACAAAATTCAAATCATATAAGTCACATTAATTAATTTAATAATTATTTCCCGCTGCCAGAGCAAATAGCGTGTTTTTACAAAACAATAAGTATCAAAAGATTGACACCAGTTTAAGTCTAATTTCAAATCGAAATCGATTCCAATGACCACAATTGGATAAAATGGTAAAAATATATTCATATTACACATTAAGACCAATTCAAAAGATAATCTAATCATATAAATAAATTAGATTAAAAATCAGTTTTGATGTAAAATACAACATTTTACACTATTCATAAAAAAATGAACTTTATCATAAAGGTACCAAAAATTACACAAAGTAAAATTTGATGTCCCGATTCTTAATAAGAGTTTTATTTGGTCCAAAAGAATGTATAAGAGTGATCAAAACTATATTTAATGACGGTTCACCATTAAAAGGTGATAAGTGAACCTTTAGTGAAAATTAGAGTATAAAAGCCTAAAATTGAACTCTTTCCGTATTCTAAGCCTTTATCTTTTATTGGGTAAATGTAAAAACATCTAAAAACATATCTATTCATATTTTAGTTATTTCTATTCATTCCCGCCAGTACAACGGCTACTTGTTAACTAACATTTAAAATAATATTATTATATTACTAGTGTGCTACGTAAGTTTCAAAGAAACTCATCGTTGCGTATCGGGTACGCTATCGAACATAGCAACCCCTTTTAATTAAAATTCATATTTAATTCTCAAATATTAATAAATATGAAAATTATTTATTCTTTAATTACCTGGGATGTTACACTCCATGATCAGGTACCCTTGGCACTCAAGTAGACCTAATTTTTTCAAGAAAAGGGATGATTATTGTATTGATTTTACCAATAGTTAGGAGAAAAGGGCCATGTAGGAGCTCAGGATGCTCGAGGAGATCACCCTTGGGGAGTTGATATCCTTTTATAATATTTTTAAAATATTGTGAATAATTTTTAATTGAGTAATTCTTTAAATAATGTATAATAACCTTATCATACATTCACCTATTGTATAAACTGGTGTTGTCCATTCTCATAAAATTGAACATACTTTTATTCCACAACACTATTATCTGTTTACAGCTTCCATTATTGGAATACATTTATATATTGTTATATTACTATGAAAACTCTAATATGAGGTTATAGCCTCCCCACTATTACATATTCAGACCCTCTTTTTTTGTCAATAGCTTATGGCATATGGGAATACATGCTTGAGGTCATGTGGTGAACCATCTAGGTACCTATTAGATGGTAATATGGGGAGGGATGTTACAATTATTTTATCTAAAATTATGTTATTTGTAATTTTTCAATAGATAGAATCCAAAGGAATCTTTATATTACTGAACATGATATAAAATTATTGTATAATGATACGCAAAATGGGATGATGACTTACTGAAATATATTTAGATTAGATTTAATTGGTTATCATTATATATGATTAATAACCTATACGTTAACCAACACATACACTCTCCAAAGAATAAAATAATGAACTTCCTTTAGATATAGAGTTGTGGTGAAAAATGGTGAAAATGATACTCACATTCAAAATTTCTAGAATGTAGAATGAGAAAACAAATAGAATGGATCAAATTAATAAGAAAATTTTTTATGTGTGGAAAATGAGGGAATAAAGAAATTATTTTCTATGGAAATATTATTTTCAATATGTATATAAATAAATTTCATCCTAGAGAGAAATTTATAGGTAGGTTTAAAAAAATTGGATAACTTAGGAATTATCTAAGTTAATTCCCTCTTCTAAAGGAAAACTCCTAGAGTATGTGACATCCTACATCATGTAGAAATTTGTGTGAATAATCCGGATTAAAATATTACTAATGATCAATTTGATGTTATTTTGGTCCCGGATTGACATAATTTATATAAATATAATTTCATTATCAAAGGGAGGCCGGTCATGTTTAATATTCTAAATCATGCTATGATCTTATATCATTGTAATGACAAGTTTTAAATTCTTATGGAAATATCATGAATAGTATTTTTCTTGATTCCTATTCAAATGGGGTTTTTGCTTAAATATTTGGTTAGAAACTCAACCAAAATGATATTCATATGTTGTAGGACTTTTATGATTCTTTTTTGGAAGAGCATCATAGTCTGGAACTGAATCCTAGTTTATTTGTTTCAATGTAATTCTTACATAATTGTATTTTTAAATCATAAACTTCCTATTAACTACACATAATTGAGTTTATATGATTAAAGGAAAAACTCCATGAGAATATTAACATGGGATTCATTCATCCATTTGTGACACCATGGGCTGAAAAAATTATTCTTTTATGATGTAATGTGGATCACTATACTTTTATATAACTAGCGTGATTAGAACAAGATCAAAATAATTAAAAAGTATCATCTAACACTTATTGATGACATTTTTATCAAATTATAAGGGCTCAATACTTTTACAAGATTGAAATTCATTTTCGATATCCTCAGTTGCGGTTCAAAAACAAGAATATACTCAAGATATAATTTCATAAAAGATATAGACTATATTAAAGAATGTAATTACATTTCATCTCGCTAATTCCACAACTATCTTCATTGATATAATGAGTAGAGTTTTTCAAGGATACATTGATCATTTTGTGGTTCTCATTATAGATGATGTACATATATATTAATATTGAATTTTAGAGCATGGACATCACATTTGAATTGTAGTAAAGGATAAAATTTAGGCAAACCTATTTGGAAAATTTTCAATGTATGAATTTTGGGTATTGAAGGATTAATTTTTGGGTAATATAATCTAAAGAGATAGAATATCTATGGATCCCCCAATGTCAAGAGGTTTTAACACTGGACCCATCAACCACTATGTCTCAGATCATAATATTTCACGCATTGGATAGATATCATTGATAATTTATGGATAATTTACCATAACTATATCATTAATACACCATGTTAACTCAAAATAGATCTATGTTCATCTGGGAAGATAAATGTGAGGAAAATTTCATTGAACCGAAGGGAAGATTAGTCAATGTGCCTATTGTTACATTACCATAAAGTGAAGAAGGGATAGTAATATATTGTGATGCCTCTATAAAGTGACATTGATTCATCCTCATTAAGAATAAAATGGTTATATTTTAATCTTCATGAAAATTTATGGTTCATGTGAGAAATACTGAACTTTTTATTTGCGGGTAGCTTCTATAATTTTTTCAAAAGAGATATAAAGAAATTATCTTTTTTAATAGGATTTTATATATTCACTAATCATAAAATTTTAATTTTTATAATCCCATAGAAATATTATAATATGTGAAATAGAAAATGGTTTGACCTATTTTAATATCTAGCAACTCAATACATTAAACCATAAAAATTATGACAACGTAGATGATGATTTTAGTAAAAGGTCATTCCTCCTTATCCATGGTGAGGATAAAAAAGTTCCAATACTTATAGATTTATTTATGATGCATCATGAAATTTTTTAGAAATGGGGGAAATATTATCCTTCTCAGAAAATTTAACCATATATACTGGTCAATGTTTAATAGATGAACAAGGATGGAGGAGAGTTGAAGAATAATGTTAGAACTGTCCTTGAGTTTACCATTAATTATGATTTAATGATAATGTAAAACATGAATGTATGTGTTATATATTGACTTGGATATTAATTGTGGTATAAAACATTATAATTTCAACTAAATTCCTTTGGTTTATATTCATGTAAATTCATAATAATTTAAGAGAGGAAAAAATTGTTTCTGGCCGACGATCGGAGACCAAATCCACAAATTTTAGAGGAAAAAATTGGGCCCCATGGTTATTATAAACTCTTTATCTAAGTATACTTTCTTAAAAAATCATGTGGGTTGATTCAGAGAATATTCAGGGGTTGCATAGTTTGATGAAATTGTACCACCTAGTCTGCATGATCATGAAACTAATGTATGATTGATTATTGGAGGCGTAGGCATGCTTTTTAGGGTTTTTATAACCATTATCTATAAGCCATCTTGGTTTATCATCTAGACAATGGGGATATTATGGTTGGTGCTTGGTTTGTCCAACCATGTGAAAAAATGATGAATCCTTTAAATTTTTGGAAATGAGTATTTTTTATTTCATTATATTTTTCTTCCTTTTCTCCAATGGATTCTCCCCTCAAATGAGAGCTCAATCCTCCCTCTTTTATCGAAATTGATGTCATTCCACCAATATATATATATTTGTCGATGTCTCTTTTCATGTTATATGACAGTCGGTAAGATATCTAGTGCACTTCCTTCCATTTATGGTTTATATACCTGTTTTCGGTGATATTTTGGTGAAAGATCACATGCCTTATTATCAGGTTATTTATCTATGGATCCATTTTCTTATGAAATAGAAAAAAATGAAGATACAAGAAAAGTGTTCTACTACATGAATAAGGGAGGTGTTTTATTCCTTTTCCATATTTTTGAGGTCTTAAGAATTTATCGCATTTGAGATAAATGAATGACCATCAAGGCATTGCTCTTAAAATAATTAACTTTCTTAATTAAATTGATGTAACCATACTTGGTTTCCCGTTTTGCGATCTTGATATGGTTGGAGGTTTTCAACCTCTACCAGAGTCAAATATTATGAGAGTTATCTAATTCGCCTCCTAGTAGAAAATACCCTTTTGATGTGTAATATTTCTTTATTTCTATGGGATCCTTTTTAAATTCTAAAGAGATTATTAGAGATAGACATCCATCCTTTATATAATTATTTTAATATTATTATGGTGATTAAATTTGTATTTAAATTAAAATGTGGAATAATATTGACATTCTTTTTTCTTGTACCTTTTGTATTAATTATTTGAATTTGGTATTGACACAAATATATCCCATGTCATAATTATTTTAATTTATTGATGTAGGATGTCTAGTTATCAAATTGAAATATTAATAAGTTATGGAACATATTTCATAATGGAATGGAACCAACTAGGGGTGATGTTATGGAACCTATAACCCATAGGTACAACTAATTAATGAATGGATCCTTCTGCATGAAACTATAGTGCCAAATAGTGGATCGATGTATGGTACATTTGACCCTCGATATAATTATTTATGATATTTCACTAATGAGGAGGGTCGAGGTATGGAACCTAAAACTTTTGTATACATTCAAATATATGAATATAGCCCACTCTTGTTATCACCTTGGGACCTTACCCATGTAGATCTCTTACTATCGTCACATGTTTCTTATGCATAGTTTTTTATTACCTACTATTGATACTTCTTATATATATTGATTCTCATATGTTATATCCCTCTATTATTAAAACATGTCCTCAAGGAGGTATCATGACGTTCATAAAATTTACATCATTATCCATTATATCTACATACACTTATAGATCATATGTACAATATGGATTTTTTATTGACACCATGTGTGGTGGCATCCTAATTATTTTTAACACCTTATATTGGAATCTGATTTTTTCTCATACATACGACAAAGATATATGTAGGAATATAGGTAAGCACCCAATTATGATGTTTGGCTATTTATTACATGTGAGCAGGAAAGCACATGACAGACCTTTTGCTCATGATTCTATCTTGAGATAGTCTTTTTGGTCTATTTGGTTCTTATGAAATTTATGTATGTGTGTGTACTTGCTACCAAGTTTATCTATTCCTTTAGTATGGATACATTAAATTACATTATATAGTATCTGGTATAAGATATTTATATTAATAATATCTCATTGTAGCTCGATGATTAGTATCCATGGTCCCTTCTATAATTATTATGCTTCTATTTTTATAAATTGATAGAACCGATATTCTACCCTAATTGTGAGGGTATAGTCTCGCCACTATACTAGTAAGGACCCTCGCTTCTAGTTGAAATCCCCTTAAATATAAGAAAGAATTCATGGGGACTAATAAACAACAAGATTCAGTTAAATAAGAATGATCCGAGTCTAGGATGTAACAAATTTTTATCATATATTTCTTCTCAATCACATTCCTTTTTTGCTGGTATAAATGAGAATATGAAGTTCCTAAATTTAAAAATGAGACAATTCCTTGTATTAGTTATCCCACATATGGGGTATATGTCAAATTA
This sequence comes from Viscum album, assembly GCA_963277665.1. NCBI lineage: Eukaryota > Viridiplantae > Streptophyta > Magnoliopsida > Santalales > Viscaceae > Viscum > Viscum album. The sequence goes on from OY728133.1 coordinate 1,425,965,320, forward strand.
AAAAGGATGGGACTGGATGTTCTAGGTTCTTTCTATTATAGTAGTTTGGATTACATCCTTTTGTGACACACATGATATCTAATGTTATTATTAAAATTATGTTGTTGTACATTTTATCGTTAACCCCCAATCGATATAAATAATTGTTCATGGATCATTTTAATAACTATATTAGAATAATATGTCATGTATTGTTCCATGACACATTTTCTACATTACCCAAATGCTTGTTACTTTAATTATGATCCATGATAGATATATTTGTTGTGTAATGAATAATTCTATGGGAAAAAGATTATTACGTAATTTTTAATTAAAGTGTATGAATTGATATAAATGGTGTTTCCCCATAAAGATTGTTGATGACCCATTCTATAACCATCTATCAAATTCTTATGGTATGAAATTAACATTACATAGACTAAAATGTTAGTTGATAAGGAATTGATGAATGTCATTGGTAAATTAAAGAGTTCGTGTACCACTATAAATTGGGAATTAAGATTCATTCATTAAAATAATCATATATTACAAATTACATTATACTATAGAATGTAAGTGTATGTATATCGTTAAATTAAATACCAATTACAGTTTATAAATCTTGTAATGTTATAATTTTGTAGTTCTATTTTACATAAATTACTAATAATATAAACAGAAGAATTAATAAATCTATAATTTATATATGGGACCCATTGAATGGTTACTTTAATAGAAATTTAAGGGGTGTTTTCCTCAATAACAAAAAAATGAAAATCCATATATCGGGACACTTGTAGTGAAACTCAGAGCTCAAAAATCCACGACTATAGAAGTGGGGAGTAAGAAGGGTCTTTTGCGTTCATTATCATCATTATTATCAACTCGACCTAGAATTATTATTATAAAATGGACTGTGACTCTTATATATGAAGGATTATACATATCTTTTCCATGTATCAGTTACCTTATCATTCGTAAATCGTATATAAGTTTTGTTCTAGGAATTTGTAGATCAATTCCATCATGAATTCATTCAGTTAAGAACCAATTTGGTGGTGATGAACATTCTATGGAGGTGGTGTCACCTAAGATACTTGTGTTACATCCAATAGTTCTGCCTATGGAATATCCTTCTATCCATAATATTGGAAAAACTTATTATTTTCCAGGTATTTTTTGTTTACTATAAATATTATATTGGGATCTACACAAGATTCCAAGTATGTGGATGAGTGAAAATGGTAATTTTTGTAGCCTCATCCAAAACATTTTTTAGGGGATGGTGGCCGCATGGTAGCATATTCATGGATGGATACCATGTTGACTATGTTTATGTGCCAATAGACCATCCTTGAGAGGTGAGTGAATCACTCTATGTATATTCATTGAGATTCATCAAAGTGATGGTTGAATGTTATCAATCTAACAGATCATCATTAGGGTATTTACTTGTATGGATTTCAGACGGTCATTTATGACTATTCTAAACCTAAGGCCTTAGAGGATGATCATTCCATGGATTGTTTGAACCTTTAGCAGGG